>JAUPFT010000009.1:27289922-27959922 GCA_036936625.1 Parnassius smintheus behrii | reverse complement strand
CCATTATATCAGCTACGATGACATAATTCAGATAGATCATGTTGCCTAACTTCAACTCCATCTCCTTCTCTCCACGGACGGGTAAACGCTGACCAGTGGCTGTTACCAAATTAATGCGTTCTCGGTTGTATGCGGAGTCCCCAAGGAACTGGCTTATAAGTTGCGAACTGACACCGCGCGTGAGGCTCCAGTGTCGATGGTCAGTTTTTCGCGGCATTCTGTTGATCTCGCTCTTGATGATTAGGCTGTGTCCATCATGAGTTTAAGAAATCGATATCCTAGGGGCTCTTTTAACTTCAGCCAACACCCGCCCGCAGCCCTGGCTTTTACTTGTTTCTCTGCTGCTACTGGGTGGGGCTGTTAGCCACACTACCCTCTCGAGATCGATCACCTTCCCTTTCTACAATTCGCTGAAGCAGCTTGATCAAAGTTGGCCCCTCTTCCCATAGCCATAGCACCCAGTGCTGTATTCCTTATTGCGGTCGTCAACTGTAGCTAATGTATTTCCCTGAAGCAATAGGAACGATGACCCTGTTGCACGGCTTCCACCACCATTGCATGAGCCGAGGCATTTTTAATCGTATTGTGGTGCTCGAGCCTCACAGCAGCTCCGACTTAACCCCTCAGCCGCCGGCTAAAATGATTAATATCGCTCGCTTGCTTTGCGTGACGTCGTATGTTTTCAATAATATTTATTATAAATTGCAATAAAATACTTGTTTCTGTTTATTTATAATGTTATATTACTTATTTCAGTGCTTTAAGTTCATTACAAACAGATTTTAATTGTATTTTCATAGTTAAAAATGTACGTACCCAGCACAGAACGGCAGCTTGAATATCACAATTATTTCTTTATATTACTTCTATATACTACTATATTCACACAAAAACTTTTATAACAATTTCATAATAAAACACTATACTAAACACTAATAAAATATTAGAAAAGTCCAAAAATCAACACTAACACGCCACACGAAATAGGCGTTTGAAATGAACGTAGATTAAAAATAAAAAACCATAAACCAACTACTTTATGTTGTATTAGAGGATAGGAAATTTTACATTGAGCCTATAATGCTAAACTTCTTCGTAGAAAAGTAGTCTGTAAATATGACTTATTATAGGTTAAAGTGCTGCGGGTGGGTGCGGCCTCATGAGACCGCTAGGGATTTGACGGAATATGACAGCGGTCGCATGCGATCGCTTCGAGTTTTAGAGGTTAAAGATCGCGGATGCCAACGGTGAATGTCTGCACCAGGTTCCCTTCAATTTGCGCAGGTACAGATCGGAATGCTTTTCGAACCAGCTTCTCCAACTCATGACCCCACTGTTGCAGGTTTTTGTTGATGCATTGCACGCGATATTTAAGCTGCGCACGAAAGATGTGTTCCAGGTGAGCGTCGCCACATCTTGCCTCCAATACCTCAAGGAGTGCCTGAACAACTTGTGTCTGAAGTCGAGTCTTTGCTGAACAATGTCTCAGATAAGTGGCAACTAAATCCAGTCCAGTTTAACCATCAGAAGGCACAAGTTTGCGCGTTAATCGCTAAAAAGAACCCCTTTGTCGTATCTCGTCAGTTTCGAGGCACTCCCTTTGTTGCTTCAGCCAGTATCGGAATCCTCAGCGTCGACATCGAGTGACATGCAGTTTCGTGGTTACTTGGAAGAGAAGACCAAATTGGCCTTTAAAAAGTTTGGCTTGCACAGCAGAGCGGGACGTTTCATGCCAACACACCACCTGCAATTTTACAAGGCGCAGGTTCGGCTGCACACGGGTAACTGCTGCCATCTCTGAGAGAGGTTTTTCCGTGCAATAAACTTAGGAATGAGGATATCCGCAGTAAAATCAGAGTGACCGATATCGCCCAACTGATCAGTAAGCTGACATGGTAATGGACTGGCTGCTGACATATAATGAATATAAGCGATAACAGATGTGAATGAAAGGTGGTGGTGTGGCAGCCTCGTACCAACAGGTGAAGTGTAGAACGTCCCCCACTAGATGGAGTTACAACCTGGTAAGACATGCAGGAATTTGATGGTTGCAGGTAGCTCATATTTGTGGAATTCCCTATAGGAGGCCTATTTTAAGCAGGGGACTTGTGGAGGGCTTTGATGATGATGAATGATAATAATAATAATAATAAAAAATGGCGTAGGGAAGTGACGACCCCATCGCCCGCTGACGTGACGGTTATGTGACAAAACCGCTACGTCCGCGCAGTCAGTCAGCACCTTGCCAAGAGGTGTGAGCGCCGTGCCTCGGCAAAAATTGATGGTGCAAGGGCCCGCTTGTGCATATGACCTCACCATGAAACGGCGCCAGGTCTGGGCGTCTCCCGTTAAATGACGCCCTGTATGGATGATGAAACACAGAAGATCGCGCAAAGGGCCGCTGCCTGGAGGTCGCCAGGGCGCATCTGGAGCTGGCGCTGGACGAGACAGCATGCGAACCGCCAGCCGAGCGCGAGGTGCTGCACGACCACCCAGCAGCCCCTCGCATCCATCATCCCCACCAGCTTGCTTGGTGTCGGCAGGGTCTTCGCAGACCCAGCAATCGGCACCCGCCACTGGTGGAGTACGCCGCATGCGATAGACCATCAATATGAATAGAAACGCATTGCGGGCGTATTTTAGGGCGAAAGGGGGAGAAATTGGAAGTTTCGCGTATCGGGCTAGGATGCATCGTCTTTTTACTGAGCTGGAGCCATCTATTACTGTCACCGAGCAAAACCTGGCAGACCGAGTTCGGTATATCTTACGCTCAAATATATTTGATGGCGCCGAACTCGAACGGCTACGACATGAGGCTGTTCCCTCATCAAATGAAAACGCTACGACTAAGGGTGCGGTGCCACAAGATGCAGAACAACCCGCACACGTGGATGCCACCGTGAATACCTCAGTGGTTGCTGATTCGAATCATGATGGAACATTCACCCAGGAAATAGAAATAGAGCAAATGAGGAGTACATTGGAAGAGGCGATTATGGAAACGCGCAGTACGCCTCTCGCCACTCTCTTAGTTCCTAAAGATCAGGATACCACAGACCCGAGCAAATACCACCCCATCACGTGTCTACCCACTATATGTATATAAGACACTGACATCCATTTTGAGCGCGAGAATCACTCGTCACCTGGAGCTAAATCAGGTGATGTCACGCGCTCAAAATGGATGTCGGGGCGGTGGTCGTGGAACCAAGGAACCACTCCTCATTGACGCGGTCATTGGGAAAGTGGTGAAACGCAACCGTCGGAACTTCTCCGCCGCCTGGATAGACTACAGAAAAGCATTCGACTCGGTGCCCCATACATGGCTAAAGAGAGTCCTCGAGCTGTACAAGATAGACTGTACAGTTAGAGACTTCCTCGAGCAGTGTATGGGGCAGTGTAGTACGATCCTTTGTCATCTGGGCGAGCGGATGATGGCTGCGAGAACCACATAAGGATAGGAAGGGGTATCTTCCAGGGCGATTGTCTGAGTCCAATATGGTTCTGCCTCTCTCTGAACCCTCTCAGTATCTTACTGGAGGGCTCCGGGAGGGGATTTCAGCTACGGAAAGGAGGGACAAAAGTGACCCACCTTTTCTATATGGATGACCTCAAGTTATTCGCCTCCAGTCGCTCCCATCTTATGGAATTGCTAAACATCACTTGTGAATTTAGCAATTCCATTGGAATGGAGCTGGGGACGGATAAGTGTGCGGTACTCCATGTTAAGAGGGGTAGGGTTGCTAACTCTGAGGGCATAGACTTATCTATGCCCGTCGACTTAAGGAACCTTTCCGAGGCTGAAACATACCGATACCTGGGTATGTCACAGAACATCGGTATCGATGAGGCTGGTATGAAACAGTCAGTTTGCGACGTGTTTTATGCACGCTTGACCAAAGTGCTTTACAGCCTTTTGTCCGGTGTGAATAAGACACAAGCATATAACAGCTGGGTCATGCCTGTCCTCATGTATAACTTTGGCGTACTCAGGTGGACTCAGACTGAACTTAACGCCCTTGATAGAAAAGTCCGCACTACCATGACGTCCCACAGGATGCATCATCTGAGATCGTCGGTAATGAGGCTGTACTTACCGCGAAAGGATGGTGGGCGTGGCTTTAACTGAGCGCGCTCACCATGCATAATCGCGAAGTATGCAGCCTCCTTGATTACTTCTTGGTGATATCGGATGATCCATTCTATAATGACGTCATTTCTAGTGATAAAGGGCTTACCCCTCTATCCTTAGCCAACGAGCAATGGCAGGACCCAGCAGTGCTTAGCATTTCCGACCGGGAGACCGTATGGAAGGAGAAGGATCTCCACGGGAGGTACTACAAGGCTCTATATGAGCCCTTAGTAGACACCCTCGACATTTGTCGAGCTTGTTAACATCCCGGTGAGTCACTCAGGCATGTCATCTCCGGTTGTTCGGCGCTTTCTAACTCTGAGTACTTGCACAGGCACAACCTAGTAGCCACAATTATTCACCAGGAGCTCGCTCACAGACAGGACTATTCTTGCGAATAAGCCTGATATTGTGCTGATGGATCGGGCACAGTCAAGGATATTTTTGGTCGACATTACCATTCCGTATGACGAGAACCTCGTGCAATCAAAATATCTGGACCTGGCTAACGAGGTTACCGACATATGTGGTGGTCTGCCGACCGAAATTTTTCTTGTAGTCGTGTCTGCAAATGTGTTAATCCCAGCCAGCCTCTCGGGCCATCTGAGGCGACTGGGACTCCGTGACGGATCGCTCCGGGCTCAAATGCAGAGGGCGGTGCTCTTCGATACCGCCCGCATCGTCCGCCGGTTTCTTTTCCTTTCCCCCTAACCCTCGGCCGTTTGGTCTCCCCTGCCAAGGGCTTCCATTTGGTTGAACTTTTATTTATTTATGTATTTGTTTATGTTAGTATAGTAAACATATATTTAAGTATATTTATTTTTTCCTTTTATGTATTTATCCAGCCCAACCAGATGTGATTACTCTATCAATAACCCAAAATAATAATATATTTATAGAACCCAACATGATGCGAAAACTATATTAATACCCCCCAATAATAATAATATAATAAGTGTGTGTGTGTGTGTGTGTGTGTGTGTGTGTGTGTGTGTGTGTGTGTGTGTGCGTGTGTGTGTGTGTGTGCGCGCGCGCGCGCGTGTGTGTGTGTGTGTGTGTGTGTGTGTGTGTGTGTGTTCAGGATGATCAAATTGTATAAGAGATGTGGATGATGATGATGAGATGGATATGTGTAAGAGCCTCACTATCATCATAGTCTTTCGTCAGTAACCATGTTTTAATAGTAAATTTACAGTTTGCTCTTGTTAAAGGGTATATACCCAGTATACGATTTACTCTATTATATAGTAAAGGTGCAATATAACAAAAAAACCTCTTTGCAAAAAAAACAAGCTGGTCTAAATTTTTGGTGGACACAAACAATATCCTTTCTCCGTACACGTTGTGTCGAAGGGTCACAGGCGGTATTAGAATGTTGTTTTAGAACAGTGTATAATATAAAGAGTTGACGAACCGTTAGTACATTCTATTCCTTGTATAAATCCCTGGTCGGGTAAAGGAAATGGTGAAACTTTGCCACCTTTAGGATGGCCTTTGGGCCACCTCCAGAGACATTACATAGAATTAAGCTGCACCTCACCATACAGAACTACAGTATGTGAATATGGATTGACAAGGGGTGAAATATACGGCGCGTATAATTTTATTTCCAGCAATTTGGCGAATTATTCTAAAGACGTATATGAGTTTACGTTCACGAGCCGTAAGTTCCTCAATATGAGGCCTAAAAGATAGTTTATGGTCAATAATTTTTCCCGGGTATCTAATATTGTCAACAGTTTCTAATCCGGTACAACTACATGCATTTACCAGATCGCAGGTATGAGCTATAAGCGAAAGGTTTTCATCTACGGGGAGAGAGACATTACGGATTGCAAATGTACTTAGTTTTGTCGATATAAATCGTTAGCAAGTTCTTACTTAGCCACTTAAGAACTCTATTTAATCCAGATTGTGCACAAGGAAACGTATCTTTCCAATTATCGCCGCTGAAAACCAAGGCTGTATCGTCCGCGAAGGACAAAATTCTCCCATTAGATACCTTCATGGAACACAGATCATTGATGTTAACCAAAAATAAAGTCGGACCCATTATACTGCCTTGAGGTATTCTGTACGTTATTGTTTCTTCATCGCTGGTATGCTGTCCTATTTTAACGCATTGTGTTCTGTGAGATAACTTTTAAACAGATCTAGCTGTAAATTCCTGATACCAAGCCCCTCAAGCTTATTTATCGAAAGTGAGGCAGAGACAGTGTCAAACGCCCTAGCTAAGTCCAGGATTATCGCGAGACACTTTTTGGCGTCATCCATCCCCAGAACTATATGATCTATGAGCTCGTGAACTGCATCATCTGTAGACCTACCAGCACGAAAACCATATTGTTGCTCTGAAAGAAGCTTGTTTGTTTCAAGGTAGTTCACAAGTCCTTTGTTAATAACGCGTTCCAGAATTTTGATAGAGATGTTAAAATTGATATGAGTCGGTAGTTTGAGACAATGCCTCTATCACCACTATTGAAAATGGGACGGATAATACTTCTCTTAAAAGTGCGAGGAAGGATGCCAGTAGAAAGGCAGATGTAGCATAGGTATGTTATCGGGGGAACAAGTGTGTCTCTGTAGGTCTTTAGCAAGTCACCTGATATACCATCCTATCCTGTAGCACAATCGTTTTTTAATTACATAATGAGATTATGTACCTCGTAATCAGAATCTAGCATAACAAATGATTTATTTGTAGTTTGATTTATATCAGGTTTATTGTAATTACTTATCAAAATTTTGTTGGCTTATTTCACACCGACGTTAGTATTATATTTATTAACTTCATTAACAGATTCTACCGGAGTGGAAAGGTGTCCCAGCAAATCGTTTGCCTCTAAACTATGCTTACTGAGATGTGTTGCACTTTTTACTACTTCCCATATTTTTTTACTGTTATTGCCGGCTTTTTGAAGTTCACTACTTTGATACCGTATTTTAAGTGTTTTAAGAATATCATTACAGAAATTGCGATATTTACGATATGTCATTTTTAGGGTTTCATTATCGGGTGTTAGTTTAAGTTTCTTATGTAGTTTATCACGATTTCTCATGAATCTTATGATGCCAGGGGTTATCCATGACTTTAATGTGGCTTTTCGATGGGAAAATTTTATATTGAAATAATACTAGTTTTTACGGAATTTATCGCGTATATTTGACTTTTTAAATACCCGACGTTTCGAACGCTTTACAGCACTCATGGTCACGGGCGGGACTTTAAAAAGTCAAATATACGCGATAAATTCCGTTTTGTCTTCTTATATTTACGCGAACACTACACAATTTTATATTTTTAGTGTTGTTTTCCAGAGCTTTTGATAAATTTTCTACTAAGAAATTTGCTACTTCTTCAGGATTATTATTGTCATATATTTGACCAAAATTTATGTCTAACAAAAACTGCTTAATACCAAAGTGATCAATTTTTCGAATAAATCTGTTAGAATAACATTTAGGTTGTTTGATTTTAAGACTAAGGCTTACAGCTTCATGATCAGTTGAACAGGTTTGTATAACAAATGATTTAGCGGGCTGACGTGTTTTGAGTAATAAATGATCAATAAATGTGGACATTCGAGTAACGACGTAAAAGCTGGAAGAAATCCATGGGATGCTGTTAAATTTAAATATTGTTCGGCTTGCTGGTTCATATTATCAGGGGAGATATCTATATTAATATCGCCCATTAGAACGATATTTTTGAAGCAGTTCAGTGAGAAGTTGGTTCAAGGATGAAAAAAATTTTGTTGTATCGTTTTAACGCAGTATGGACGATAAATCCCTATCACTACTGTATGCGGTTAGCTTCTTGGAAAGTAGGCTCTTCAACGGTGCATTTCAAGTTACTTTTAATATAGATCAGCACTTCGTCGTTCTGATTGTAAATTTGTTTCGTGGCATGAGAAGAATACGATTCTAATAAAGGTATTGGACCAGAGCAGGACAGCCAACATTCAGTCAGGATAATTAGATCAAAATCTACATGCATCTTTTTATAAGCACCGTTAAACTATCAAAGTTCGTTTTATGCTTTGAATATTTTGACATAGAATATTTGTGTAGTTTTTTGGTTGAATTATTATAGGGCATACATCCTCAGGATTGCAAAAATTAAAATTCTGAATTTGTAATATCATCGAGATTATTTGATATTTCATTTATGTTAGCGCCTTTTATGTATATTTATTAATAGGTGACGAAATTATTGGAACCACGTCATACTATAAGTCTTAAGATGGCCTAATATTTTATATCGCATCTTATTATTAATGTTATGATAAACTATTTTAAATCCTAACGTATAAATAATAAAATAGTAACAAGTTATTTTATACAATATTATTTTTATACAGTTCATGACAATGTAAAAACTGTAAGAAATAATATAATTTGTGTTGTATAGTCTTTGTTTAGTAAGTGAGTAAATTGTGATTGTTGATTAAGTTTGATCTTAAGTAAACAAATTGTGGTATGCATTAAATGATTGTGAGTTATGTTTGGGAGTGTATATGAAATAATGTAGGTTATGATTATTAAAAAAGAGGATAGCTTAGTGTATATTTTCTTAAACTTAACTCATTTACATAAGAGTATTCTAGGATAACTAATATTATAAAACATCTTACGTCTAGTCACTTAGTATTTTTAAGTTCGGAAAGCTGGAATTCGTTTCTTATGTGAATGTGTGGATCTCCTTCTTTACGGCGCAAGTACACATTGTCATTTGATGTCCAATAATATGAGTAATCCATATTTTTGGCTATATCTCTTGCAAGAAAGTATAGTCTTTTAGATTTTGTTGTCAGATGTTCACTTACGTAAATTGATGATTTAACATTCATAATTCCACTATGATTACAGTTAAGTGAGTCTTTAGGATTGTCTTTAATACAGCGTTTTACTGCATCAATTACCTGACTCTTACGTAGACTACTCCCTAACTCAGCTACGATTGTGGAGGATGTTGCATCAGCCTTGCTTGGCGGACGATAAACTTCACGAAGATTATTTTGTTCCATAGATACATTTAAGTTCGTGATTAGGGTGTGTGCATGTTTGAATAAAGTCTCCCTATTTTGACCTCTTATTTTCGGAACATTCCGTATCTCAATACTCGTCTTGCGAGTGTATTTCTCCAAGGCGTTAAATTTGGTATTTATTGTGTTTATTTGTGACTCAAGAGCTTTGCGATCCTTTTCTATGTTGGAAACATCTTTTTGCAGGTTATCTATTCTTTCTGAGACGAAATTTGTGGACTGTTCTATATCCGAATTGGTTTGTTGTATGATTACATTTTGATTTGTGACAAGTGCTAGTTTTTTTTTTTAACTTTCATTTTGATTATTATCAAAGGTTTCCAGCATTGTCTTGAGCTCGTTAATAGCATCCGTAGAGACTATTTCAGTTTCGTTATCAGCGTCGCTAGTTCGGTACCGTTTATTTTCTCTTTGTGTGATATTGGAAGACGCTAATTCAGGGTTAGTGGCAGTTCGCAAAGTATCACAAAGCGGTGATCTAAGTATTTTAGGCAAAGGTAAAAGCGGTCTTGGCGATAGTAAGTAAAACCGCCAGAAGAGTATTTGAAGAACACCTCGTAGAAACTCACTTATAGGAGTGAAAACTTAGTAGAATCTTAAGAAATGACACACTTAGACACTAGGATCACAGATACATAAGTTGGTATATATGAAGTAAAAATCTCGGGATATGTTTATGTATAAAAAAATCGGCGACGTTTATCAATAATATTCCAAAACGGGTACAAGAAGAACAGATATTGTTAAGATATTTTAGTTTTTTGTACCGGTTGTTTGTTCTTAATGTCATTCCATATGCAACATAATTGTACCAGGATAACAGAAGCACAATAGAGTAGTGAGGAATCGTTTTGCCAAAATATCCGGTCCAATGTCAACAGAGATATATTATTACCAGGGTAGTATAAAAACTAAAGATTTAATTCTTCGATATGCACAAGCACGCTTCTATAGTGACGAAAGTATTGTAAGATTACACGATATAATACTAGGCGAGCAGAAAATAGAGGAAGTAAAATCAATTCGTACAGCCACCGCTCAAAGCAAGTCTCTTGACGTTACTGTTGTCCTCAAAGCGGGTATGATAAACAAAGGTTATCTCGTTTATTCCCTTCACTATTTATGTATTATTTGAGTAGGTTTATTGTACGTACTTATTTGGCAAAATTGATGCGATTCGTCATGTTCTATGCGTTGTCTCGTAATTAAAAATCCTTTTACTCCTGTGTTTTTATGCACTCCTATTTTTGCGTGAGGTATTTAATATAAGAACTTTATTTAATTTAGTTAATTTTGTTTAACATGGAACTGTGGAATACGTGCGCACTACTCAGCGGTCCGGGGGGAAGCCAATGATAATGGCTTTATATTAATACGACGTTACGGATAGAGGCCATCTATCCACAGAGTCAATTCTATTTACTTAGTTATAGGTAGGGTATAAAATTTTTATCGATATATTTTGTCACACTGTCTTATCCCTATTATTAGTTCCGTGGACGTTCACTTTTGCTGTCAGCGACAAAATGGCGCAAATCAAATCGCCTCATCATGTAACGGTGTATATCTAGTTCAGTGTACTTGTATATGTAAAGGTCAATGACGCTGCTTTATTGGCGCCTTTTTGACAGTTCATATTATTTTAACAACTCCAAAGTTAAGACGAAATGGTATCGTGCTCACGTAGGTTTTAAGGAGGTGAAGGATACTTATTTATCTACACAATTATTATAAATTAAAAATGTATAATTATGTTTTACTTACGATTTTATTGCCTAACACTTACACATTCCTGGTCGCAAGATCAAGGTGTCGTCGGCACACTGTTCGCTGATTGTATTTTATAGGCGTTAATTATTTTTAGCGATATGATCTTAATATCAGTCGTACAATACAGCGCGTAAAAATTTAAATGAAAAAAAAATTGAAAAGCGCAGATTTTTCTTGTTTTTTATGGTACCTGCTCGAGTACTTGAGGACTATACAGGATAAGTAATTTACATATGTCACTTTTAATTTCACTGTAGATACTGCAAAATGCTTCGATCATAGATTAAGGATCAAGAACAAAAATAAGTTCGACAAGTGGCCACGTTTGCACACACATAAACATCTATCTATCTTAGAAAAAAGTTTAATAACATTAACAACTTCAGTTTATCATAACCTTAATAACGTTCTAACATAAAGTTTAATCACCATTGCTAAATATATTAATTTAAGTCCTTTCATCAGAGAAAGGTTAAAAGCAATAAGTTTAGAATGTCGCTTTAAAATAAAAAGTCATAGGTACAAAAATATTTATTCTAAAATGAAACTTAAGCTCTTATGTAATAAGGTTAAAATATTACGATGAAATTTTTGTGCTTACTCTAATTTGGTAGTAGACGTAGTTCTTGTTTTCAACGCTCAGAACACATTGAGTATTGAAAGACGTAGAGTTGCAGAGTATACATATTTTAGAGCAAAGATAGTTTTGTATGATGGCAAATATTTTTGACCGATTTATAAAAGTAGTAGGACGAAATAGTAGGTATTCAATCAAAGGTCGTCAATTTCTTTTTTAATCCCTTTTCTAGTAGTATCACATATCGATGTTAAATCTGATAATGATGCATCAGGAGACTTCAAGCAAACTGCATCAGCCCGAGGTACGTCACGTATTTCTGTGGTATCTTCAAAAATTAAATTTTATTGAAAAAAATTTTAAAGTATTTCATGAAAATACCTACAGATATAGTTTCTGAAATTTTTGTTTAATTACCTGATTTGATAACTCTTTCGTTATTCTAAATTAAGCTGATTGCACATTTAGTGGTCCGTGAATCTAAAAAAGTCATAAACAACTTACTTTTTTTACCAAAAGAATTGTCTTACACAAGCAATTTTACTACTTTATGATAATAACCCGCAATTAGGGAACCGCTGTTTTTAGTAATTTACGTATTAGCGTGTTTCCAGTTATGTCCAATCTATCAAAACGAATCTAACATATTCTCAAAATTATAGATGGGTTGTGTATATTATAGTTCCTGTCCACTTTCTTTCGTGGCAATAAATACCCATTCTGCACATCGAAATGGGTTCCGAGGAAATCTACAAACAAAAAAATACATTAAATAATAATACTACTCCATGCATGTTTTCTCAAGAACTGTCGATGTTTGTTACAATAGTTGTTGCGTTGTAGCAAACATTGGCCAAACAATCATAATATTAGCTAATTGAATTATTTTTGCTATTTAATTCTGTTTTAATTTTATGAAAAACACTTGATGATATAAACTTACCGAAAAAAAAGATATTCCTTCCAAAATCTTGGTTTTACGGTAGTTATTTGCACAGTTTTTGAACGCGCGCACTGCGGCATTTCGACGTTTTAACGTTGGCTATGATTGGACCATACTAATTTGAAATAAGACCACAGAAGTGTTTGTGGTCTTATTTTTCTGGCCGTTTTTGAAGCGCTTATCGGGAATCTAGTGTAATATTGATCGAAGGCAAAATGTAATGAGAGTTTTTTCAACGAAAATAAGCTACTTACTACCTATATTCCAAACCAATCGCACGGGCGTAACGTTTTCTTATTTACTAGTACCATTGTGTGATAATAAATTTGTTTTGGGCTAGAAGAAGTTATTTCATTGTTTTGTTGTCCATTTAAACGTCATATACCTAAAATAAAATACTACTCTGTATTAAAAATAGTTTTCCGTCTATTTTTGAACTAGTTTTAAAATTTCAATTCTCTGAACTATTTGGGAAGTTACGCTATAACATACTCTTATTCGATATCTATGGTACCTACCGCTGGCTCAAGACGGTTAAAACAAATAGACACAGACAAAATCATCTTAAAATATATTACAATCAGTGATCAAAAGGCAAATTTCACTTCTAACGTTTATTAACAAACTTTCAGAAATAGAAGCCATGCGCCACCGCTGCTTATTTGATATTGTTTTCACCAACCCTATTGTGTGAAACCCGTTATTAAGGAAAGTCCCATCTTATTAAAATTAATATGATTTCACCTACGTATGTTCTATTTTATACGTGGTAGAGTCATGCCGCAACTATATTAGTAGTATAGTTGTAGCACGAATAGGTCGGCTTGACCGGGAAAGGACCACGCTCTCACTGAATACCAGCGTGAAATAGTTGCTTAATGCTGCTGTGTTTCGTATGGTGAGTTCAGAGAAACGGAGACCCTATTTACTGGAAAGGAGGCATTCCATCTTAGTCCTAATGGGTGACAACGCATCTGCATTTTGATTCGTTATCGAAGATGAATGTAGATGTCTATAGGCCACAGTATTCACTTTCCATCAGGTGGACTGTGTGCTCGTTTGCCACTCTTATTTTATAAAATATGTTTCGTGCAAATACACAAAATACTTGAGCCGTAATAAAGTTCAGACTATCTTTCTTTGTGTGTCAAACGGAAAAATAATAATTCTGAGTATTAAAACTGCACAGTAGCTCAGTCCTAGGTTTGAATCCTGCACGAAATACAAAAACAAACTACCCATTTGCTTTAATCTGTTTTCATAATTTATTTCAGGCCTGTTTTTATTTGTTCATAATCAAAATATGTCCCTAAAACGCGACACAGAAAAATCACAATATATTGGAGATATCGTTATAGAAAACGTTTTAAAATTATTTTAAAGAATGGAAATTACGATATCATAAGAGATAATATGTATTTATATGCACTGCATCACCCTTCTTTTACATACGTAAGACAGAGAGACTGAATTTATACGACATTTTCTTATTATAGCAAAACCATACAACCTTCTTTAAGACGCCATCAAACCGGCAACGAAAGAAATAAAAGTAGGCGCAGATGGACTAAAATGGCCAAAAAGTTCGCATTCAAAGGCCCAAAAGAATGCACAGGCTGCAGTTCGCGACTCGTTCAGCTTTTCTTTCTTTTTGGTCACAGTTGGTTCTTCGCCTTTGTATCTCATGACGTGGAGATGTAGTGGCGGTGGAGATGTCGTTGACTTGGATGAACAGGGTATCAACTCAAAAATTTCGACTTTTGACTTATATACACAGTCTTAATAAAAAAATCGAGATCTTTCTAACGAACAAGGTCTTACAACGATCGGAGGTAAAATGGCGCGGGGGAATGGTAGTATATCCGTCTTTTTTGCGCATTTAGGCCTTAAGCTTTGACCAAGATAGTCTTATTCGGTCTTACGCGTGAAGCTAGAGAGGAAGGTCGCTGTTCGTTTCGTGAACACGGTATTAAAACCAAAAAAGTGTTGTGTTAATTATAAGGTAAGTTTATTTTTAAAATATTTGTTTATAAAATAAAGACGAATTTTGTCATAAAACCTTCTTTACGACAATTTTTTATTAAAAATATTATGATTATTTTACAGTATAGGGTACTTATTTGAGATACTATTATGTTGCTCAAAGATTAATAGAATTAGTGGTTATTTATTTCTAAAACAAAGGCGAATTTCAAGATAATACCCTCTTAGGATAGTTTTTAATGTAATTATTATTGGTTTTTATAGAGTTTATGGAACTCATTTTAGATACTATTAAGTTGCTCAAAGTTTTATCGAATTAGTTGTTATTTATTTCTAAAACAATGGCAAATTTCGAGATAATCATGAGATAATACTGTTTTTCACGGTAGTTTTGATTGAATTGTTTAGGTACTTATTTGAGATGCCAAAAAAAGATTTGTGCGATACATGTGTTGCCTTTGATAATGCCACAGGTGAAGCCAAAGAAAATTTACGATTCGAATACGAAAAACATCATGCTCAAAAAGATATGTCCAGAAAAGGAAAACAGGCTGACAAAAACAGTGTAAATACCGTTATTGTAGCGGTTTATGATTTACAGGCGGTTTTGCCTTGTCCCCGTGGTGATGTTTCTACCTTCTATTATTTATCTAAATTAAACGTTTTTAATTTCACAATATATAATTTAAAAACTAAAGAAGTAGAATGCTATGCGTGGCACGAAGGAGATGGCCACAGGGGAGTGAATGAAATTGCTTCTTGTATCTGGAAGTATCTAGAAAAACTTGTCAATAATGCGACAGAACCATTTCATATGGTTTTTTATAGTGACAATTGTTGTGGGCAGCAGAAGAATAAATTCATGTTGCACACCTATCTGCTAGCTTTAAGTAAGTTTCCTAAATTATTGTCAATGAGTCATAAATTTTTGATAAAGGGTCATAGCGCTAACGAAGGCGACAGTGCCCAGTCTCTTATTGAAAGAAGAGTAAAGGCATCACTAAAATCTGCTGCAATTTATTCACCAGATCAATATTATTATTTGATACGTTCGGCAAAAATAAGTGGCAAGCCCTTCGTCTTAAACGAATTATCATACAACTCATTTTTCGACATTAAAGCTATGTCTGACCAGATAAGTAAAGCATTGCCATCAAAAAATACTACCAATGAACTTGTTAAAATAACAGAAATGAAGATCATTAAATTGTCAAGTGAAAATAAAGACTCAATTCTATACAAGACATCCTATTTGGATACAGATTTTAAAGAGGTTAAATTGGTCAATATAAGGCGTCGCAACCAACCAAATTTAAAGAACATTGAACTTCAGCAGCTGTATACAGAAAAAATTAAAATACCTAAACAAAAAAAACAAAGTTTCCAAAATTTAATTGACAAAAATATTATTCCTCAATATTACAGAACTTTTTATGAAACTCTGTAATATTTATTGATAATTATTGCTTACCTATTACTTTCTTCGTTGTTTTTGTACTGGTTAACATTACTCTCATTTCTTTATAGATAAGCTAAGAAGTAACAAAGCCATTTTATGGTTAGACGGGTATATTTTTAATGTTATTTTTACCTAAAAGACTTTAATCATAATGCCAAATATTTTGAATGAATCATATTGCAAGCTATTTTTGAAGATAATCCATATTCTACTGTAAAAGACTGTTAAAAGCGTTTTTTTGTGATTATGTAGAGTTACATAATTTTGAGTTTATAATAATTATTTTACGTGGTAGTTATGTTTTATTTGTTTGGTATTCGTTATTTTAGGATAAGATTAATGATGCAAAGCATATTGCACTGATTCCTGTTATTGTAGGTACTAACTAATGTCAATTATGAAGAGTTTATTTTATAATAACCATTTAATTTTGTAGTTTTTTTTTCATAGTTTTCGATAATCTTTGTTATATAAAATAAGATTAATGGTATTGTTTAACTGATTCCTATTAGTTACTCTACCAATGTCAATCACGACAAAATATTAATAATACAGAAAGACTTGGTGTCAAAAAATTTGGTTATTGTAATGATTCTTAAGATTACCACGAGTTATATAATTTGTACCAAACAATAAAGACTTTTATAACGATATTTTGGTTTTCAATCGGTATCATCTTTGAACTAGTTTTAAAAGTTTAAGAAACAAGGTAATATAATAGATTTTATTTTTTTTGAAACATAATAATTAAATTATTAATGTGAAAATAAATGCTAACGTTAAAATAATTACTAATTGCAACAAATTTCACAAAAAATATATGGATAATAGTAATGGAACCCCAGAATTCAATTTAATAGAAATAAATAAATTTGAGTTAAAACTATGTTTTACAAATATTTTATGTTATAAAGGGTATTATATTATATTTATTATTATACACCTTTCTGAATAATTTCAGGATTTTCTCAAAACCGCTTAACTAAAAATAAGTAAAAAGAATTGCGAAATATTTTCACATATGTAGGCTTAAAATGTATATAGGTAAAGTCGGCTAAATAATAATAAAGGCTAAATTATTCCTGGATGAAACTTAAAAAATGCTCTCCTGAAAAATCACTGTTTTTGAGATAATACCCTATTCATCTGGACCGACGATATAAAGGTGGACTTAATACTAAAATCATTATCTGCCAGTCAACCTTAGGGTAGTGATAGAACTACAAATGTGGTTACAAGGAAATTAAAAAAAAGACGTGTGGCACTCGGGGACTGCCGCGGTAAAGCTATTGCATAGCATTTTTTATCAACTTATGCAATTATAATTAATTATTTATTTTATTTATGCAGTTAAGTCTTTGATATTAAATCAAGTTACACTTTTTGAGCGTGGTGACCGATAAGGAAACAATTTTTTTTCTCTTGTTGTATAAATGAGAAGTTAATATTGTTTAAAATATTTTTAATATCTTACAATACATGTAGGTTATTCAGGAATTTTTATCATTCAGTTAGCAGCTAGTGTACACGCATACGACTAGTCGCACGCACACAAACACCGTGCCGAAGTCTGCCAAGTGCCGAAGTCTGCCGAACTGAAACGACATTAGACGATGCACGGCTTTCAACGCCACACCTCCGTGCCCGTCGGAGTGGGGAGCGTGAGGTTTTTTTCGTTACGGAATTTCTGGATTCGGTCCCCGCGCTCAAGGTCCGCGATAGAATCTATGCAATAGCTTAATAAAAATTAACACAAACATATATACAATATATATATATATATATATATATATATATATATATATATATATATATATATATATATATATATATATATATATATATATATATATATATATGTGTGTGTGTGTGTGTGTGTGTGTGTGTGTCTTATATAGGTACAGAGATTAAAACTATAATGATGACGGAGCTTAGCAGTTATAAAGCATTTTTAGAAAATGAGCCCGAACATTTTTCTTAAATGTTCGTTTGCAGGTAGGTTGTCTTAATAACTTCTACATAAAAAAGTATACTCTAAATATAAGGTTTAATGATTTTAAGTGCCGCAGGTGAGTTCAATCGCATGCGACCGCTCGGGATTTTCCGGGCGCATGCGACTGCATGGGCTTTTTGTTGGGATTGAGGGGTCAAATATCCAAATTATTCGTACAAGAAGCCATTTAAGCTGAGTGCGAAATGAGGATACATGATCAAACGTGTGAAGACGTAAAATAAAACGGATACAGTTATTGAGAAGAAGATCCGGCTTATCAAGGAAAACCTCATTAAGATCATGAAAACATACATCAGGATAGTCAATAATGGGCAAAATAAGAGATTGCACCAGAGATATCTTTACCTTGACAAGAAGAAAGTTTATAAGACGGTTCAAAGCACTGACCTTAGCAAAACCGGAACCACTGATATTCTTAATTTGGGTGAACGAACATAAGGTTGTGTCAAAGTAGACGTCTAGATATTTAACGCTATTAGAATACGGTATGATAGAATTATCAAACATGACAGGCGAAACGCAACTGACGTCAAGCTTACACAATCGTTGAGCACTACCAATTATAATAGCTTGGCATTTATTGGGGTTCACACTAATACCAAATACCTGTCGCGTCGAGTCATATCCATACAAACACCCCTCGTAATTTACGGAGCTGGAGGTCGCTTAACACTAATAGCTCGCACCGGGGCATGGACGTCAAATAGTTTCAGAGTTAAATCAGTGAAAATAGAAACTATCGTCCATTGAATACGTACTATACACCGGAGAAAAATCTATCGACGTCGCATTATTTTCTAAATTAACAGGGTCCATTCTGGCAAAGTTTCGTACCCAAATGGTGTCCGGCTTAGATTTAGGTGGTTTTAGTTTATAAGCAAGGTAAAGTAAATCATGGCGCGAAAATTCGAAAACAGGCAATAGACCATAGTTAACTACAAGTTGAGAAGAGGAGGTCATGATTAACTCTACAATCTCCATAAAAATCCCACGAAGTCGCATGCGTCCAGCACATCCCGAACGGTCGCATGCGAGCGCACCCACCCACAGCACTTTAAACCATTAAAACATATATTTAGAGACTAATTTTCAGTGAAAAATTTGGCATTATAAAATTTATACAAAATTTTCTATTCTGTGGTCTAAACAAAAGTCAGGTTTTACTTCATTGCAAAAAGATTTTATTGTATTTTGATTTGAAAAATATACGAGTATACCAAGCGGATGTCGGCATCGTAAAAATCAGAATTATTCCTCTATGTGTGCAATAAAAGATTTAGTGAAGTGAAGGGGCAGAGAGTTTGTAGGTTTCCGGTAGGTTGGTACAAATACAAATTACAACATTAAACTGTGTACCTTTATATTACACTGAACTAAACTATAATTAAACTTGAATTATATGTAAAATTGAGCAATAAATGTGATTAAATGTAATTTTTAAATAACATTAAACTTTAGGGCACATTGTCACTTTTTCTATTCCTACCGCCGAAAAAGTATAATGCTATGCTATATAACTATACTACTTATGTAACTGCAGCATATCTTTACCCCATATAAAATTATTTTAGTATTAAAATTTGTTAACTTTCATTAGACACGAGCGGAACCGTGGGCTAGACTTTAAGTAAAAATGTATTTAATAAATACCAGGGAAATACATGAATTATTGAAGCCATAACTGCCCGCAATTACAAGTATTTTTTCTAACTTTTATATACACAAGGTGCTGAGAAAGAGCTGACATATTTATTTATGACAAAATACTCCAAACAGGTAAGAAAAAAAGTGTTATTAAAGTAATGATTACTACATTACATAAGTCTTCACAACCACCCGCGCGAGATCGTGACTCACGTGACATTCGACGAAGTCACAGAAGTAATAAAAAGCCTCAAAAATAAATCAGCACCCAGCATTAGCAACAGGGTGCTTAAATCACTATCAGCACCACTTGTTTGACTCCTATTGGCCATTTTCAAAGCCTTCTCTGCAACAACTCACGCTCCTACCCTTGCTGGCTAGATATAGTAATAATTAGGTCCTAGCAAGTGCATTGCCCAAAACTCGGCCACGTGCCACTTACGCCATCCTGTTTTGTTATAGAAAACCACACATACAATCCACATATAGTAAAATCTCGCATAATTACCACGCCTGCAATCCACATATAGTAAAACCCAGTAACCATTAGCGTCACCATTTACTGGTTCTTCGAACCGAAATAAAACCGAGACGATTTGCCACGCCATTTTCTGGTTCGTTCGGGCCGGATTTAAAATAAGCACCATAAATCCTCACCAATAGCTTACGATAAATAGTAGTAAAAAAATCGCAATAAATTTCTAAAGCATATTCAATTTAAATCAGCCAATGACGCCTCTATTTTGTATAGATTAGACTCTGACCTAAAATCTCGCCGTACTGTCAGGGTTCAGAAGTTTTTATATAATAAAATCATTCATAATAGGGTTAATTCTACACCACTTCTAAGTAAATTAAATTTCAGATGTAAAGTATAAGTGTTACAAAGAAATTTTTATTTTGTACTTCTACTATGTACACTAAATACAGCAAGAACAATTTTATAAACCGTGCATGTAATTCTTATAATAACAACTGTTCGTATGTTGATGTATTTTCTCTGTCTTATGGACAGTTTAAAAAGGAAATTGAAACTGTAATGGGGGATAATATAGGAAATAAATTAATATTACACTTAACTATGACTTAACTTAGTTCACACACCTGAGTATGTTGTGATGTTCGCTTATTGTTGATGAGTTACTTAAGTGTGGAAACTTTATTGTTAAATATAACATTGGTATGTGTTATGTACTCAACTAAAATTATGTATGTTTCTCTCGAAGGTAAAATAAATAAATAAAATAAAAATAGTACGAGTATAACTGCCTCGTATTTTCAACCCTTTAATATCTAGAATAGGAAAGAGGACCAACGAGATGTCTGGTACCACGATCGATAATCTGTCTACTGAGCGTGGTGCTTATAACAAACTTTCCTTACAATTAGAGGGGACCTTGTCTTGCTGTGTATTTTCAATGTGATGTATAGAACAACCAACAACCATGTAGTGGCGTGGCGGTGTAAGAATAACCACAATCCAATATCGTCTGTTGTAAGATATGACAGAGGGAAATTAAACAGGACATGGAAAACAACATCCTCCTGCTAAAACTCAAAATAATAATAAAAAACTGTAGATGCCAACCCGCTTTCCAAAACGTGGCAACTATGGCAAATATTCTCCCTATGAGGCAAATCTACAGGAAAGGCCGACGTTTGTTCAGCAGTGGACTGTTAATAGAATGTTATGATTATGGGCTTCGAGGCCAGGCTTCAAAGCCTTCATATGAGAAGGGGGCCTATGTCCACCGCTGGGCACAGGCATCTTATTTTTACGAAATAATTCAGTACGTGATGTATTTTTCTTCCCCATACATGCACTTTTCCACACAATAATATTTATTACCACTTTTACAGCTTAATCGGAGCGATATTTTTCTTACCCGTTGATCACTTAAATTAAATCAGCTTTTAAAATAGCAATTACCAATTTCTTTGGTACCGTCGTGAATCAAAGCCAAATTGCTCGTGTACTATGCAGTTAACAGGGTTTCTTTAGCCCCTGAGCTACCACGGCTCTTCTTTATTGAGAAATACTATAGAGAAAATGAGTAAAATTCATCCTACATAATAATAAGTCATATTTCAGTAGGTTGGCAAGCATCCAATAAAAACAGGATACAACGTTACGCTATCAACTAAGACAGTAAAATTGCTTTCACTCTATCATGCATGCTACATTTATTATTCACTTATATTATAAAATGGGTGGTCATTTACGTAGATAGTAAACACACATAATTAAATGCAGAAAAACAACTCATTATTTTTTTCTCATTGATGATAAAAAACTGCTTTAATTATGTGATTGATTTCAAAGAAAAATTATTAAACATGGGTACATTTTTATACTAGTTGAATACTTATATGCAATATAAGAAAACGGAATTCGAAATTATGAAGATATTGAATGATATTGAAGAAACAACATTTCAAGTGCTGTCTGTAAATTAATATACTAATTTATGTCTTTTAACAAAGACTATTCGTTTTCTTTTTCTCTATCCGCCACGACACGGGACTTTCGGGACGGCACAAATACGTGACAGATTTTTTAGTGAGGAAGTTTTTTTTAAAGTGTAGAGATTAATGTTTCTTTCTGAACAAAACTACGGATATTCCTAAATGTAGAAGAATAATAAAAGTTAAAAATGTGTAATAAATTTAAGAATATAGCGTTGAGGTTATCCTTGTGTATATACACAACAAACCGAAAATCTGATAACTTTCTTTTATTATTATCTTTTATTATCCATTAATTTTAATACGTTTTAGAGCCATGCTGCAGTTATATTAGACGTATAGTTGTAGCACTAATGGGTCGGCTCGACCGGGGAAGTACCACGCTCTCACAGAATACCAGCATGAAATAGTAGCTTAATGCTGCTATATTTCGTATGGTGAGTGTAGAGAATCGGAGACCCTTTTTACTGGAAATGAGGCATTCCATCTTAGTCCCCGGTGTGTGGTGACAACGCATCTGCATTTTGATTCGTAATCGAGGATAGATGTGGACTGTGTGCTCGTTTGTCTCCCTATACTATAAAAAAATGAATCGCTACTTTTTAATGAAGATAACACTGTGTGACTACCTGCAAAACAAATTATTTCACCTTTGTCCCAATTAGCGAGTTCTGATGAAATTAAGATTATAGGCCCTCATTTAGTTGATCTATGAATATCTCTCTACTTTCTTGTATATTATTAGCCTCATAGATTTTGCCACAGTTGCCTCAAATGAATGGGTTGGTAACCGCAGTTTAGTCACTATTTTTGGTTATAATAATTTTCTATTTCTGTTTCCCTCTGTCGTCTTTTACGACATCCACGATTAAAAATGTTGACCGAAAATTCATAGTAGGTATTTACTTTTTATTTTGTTTGTGTATTTTATATCATAACAGAAAGAAAAATATAAACATGTTCATAATGAAAATATAAACATAGCACATTAGCAAATTAATTTCCCCCACATTTAAGAATAAAGCCGAATTGGAACGAATCTAACATCTGTTTCTTGTTTTCGTGTTGTTGTTATTACTTTGCTAGTTTAATAATATTATATTGGTATCGATAAAAGGCTTAATATACAGTAAACATTTGTAGAATCTACTTATAACAAAAAAGCTCGTCTTATACGTCATTGAAAGCACCAACATTAGTATTATCTGATTATAATTTGTATTTTATTAACTTAGAAATCAAGAACGACAGTAAAATAGTTTCATAAAAAAGATTTGTTGCAATCTAACAAATAGATGATGATTTTTTATAAAGAATATTAACAATGCTATAAACTTTTTTACTTACTTTACTTACTTTGCAACAATCTATAAACATTACCAATATTCCCCTTAACCACTCGTGGTAAGCTTAAATTGCTTGTGTTACGAGTGGTTCACGCCAGTAGTCGAATGGCAGATTCGAACCCACGACCTTTTTGAGTTCGCGGTCCACGCCCTGCCATTAGGCTACTGTCCCTTTATGATTACATCAGGACTTGAGACAATGTGTCCTTTTGTAAGACATAATAAAGTAAGCAACTGCCTCATTGGTCCAGTCATCATTAACATGACTGCTCATCATCAGGTTCCAGCTTCAAATCCTAATACAATCCTAAAAAAATAGAAAACCAAATATATTACCTTTTCCATGACAAATGACCTTCAATCAACTATCAACTATAAGTTGACTGCTCACAACTCTTTAAATTTAACAAAACCTTTAGGATTACCGTGTACCTGACTATCTTTGTCCAAAACCTACTGTGCTAAATATTTAGGATTTTCTTATTGAGTTCAAAAACTTATATATCTAATGTATCTAAACCCACAATAGTGAAAAAAATATACACTGCTTTGTGTCAATGCATTATAACTTACGGTATAATAATACGGTGCGGAGCCTCAAAAACTACATTAGTTCCACTGGAAAGAGCTCAAAGAGCTGTTTTGAAGGTTTGTACTTTTCTGTCCATTCTCTATCCATCGTATGAATTATATAAACAATGCTAAGTGTTAACATTCCAACAATTATTCATATATCTTACTGTATATTAAAACAACACGTGTTACTAAATTTTACCTCATCTCAATTAATAAAGAGAAGATTGGACAAAGTGTGCCATACGGTTACCTTTAAATATTCCTATGCACATAAATATTTTGTATTCTTGGTCCATTCACGTACAATAAAATAAATAAGAAATTAAACTTATACATTTTAAATAAGAATCGATATAAAAGAAACCTATAAAAACAGAAGAATAATTGAAATCCCTAAATAAATTAATTACTTTTATAATGTATAATTAATACATTATTAAGTTATATCTACTTATTATAATTATTACTTTAATGAATATTAATTAATATTACTCACCCTCCCCCTCTCATACACACAAAACACTCACACACACACACACACACACACACACACACACACACACACACACACACACATACATGCGCGCGCGCGCGCGCGAGGGGAACAAATTACACTCTTAACACATAAAATCTGCATTTTGATTCTTAATCGAGGATAGACATAGGTGTTGGCCTGACCTGATATCCACTTTCCTTCAGATTTATTTTGTGATCATATTTTTTTTATAGAATTAGGGTGACAAACGAGCACACAGTCTATCTGACGGTAAGTGGATGATGTATACGTACATTTATCATCGATTGAGAATCAAGTCCTCATGGGTGACTCAATTGTCACTCCTGAGGACTAAGATGGAATGCCTCGATTTTTATAAACAGGGTCTCCGATTCTCTACACTCACCATACGAATCACTGCAGCATGGAGCTGCTATTTTACTTTGGTATTCTGTGAGAGCGTGCTTACCTGTTGAAGACTGTATCTCAATTGTAACTATAAGACTGAAAGAAAACAACATGCCCGTAGAATATGCCCGTAATTACTCAGACACTGCCTTACATCTGGCTACCTATTGTGGAAGGAGAAGTTCTACAAGCAAGTAGATGGTGTGGCGATGGGCTCACCTGATCCTCCCATTGTCGCTGACATATTCATGGAAGACTTTGAGGAGAAAGCCCTGCTTAGTTCTCCCATAAATCCAAGGTTCTACAAGCGGTACGTAGACGACACTTTCACAATTCTACCTTTAGATAAAGTAATTGCATTTTTAGACCATCTTAACTCTATAAATTCTAAAATTCAGTTCACAATGGAGTTAGAGGCAAACAATTCCTTAGCTTTTCTAGATGTGTTAGTAATTCGGAATCCTGATAACACCTTGAGCCATACTGTGTATAGAAAAAAGACCCATACAGATAGATATTTAAACGGTGATTCTCACCACCATCCTTCACAGTTAGCTACTGTGGGTAAATCTTTGTTTCAGACAGCACGAGGGATCTGTGACAGTAAACACCTGGCTGCAGAGCTCCACCATGTCAAGCAAGTTTTGCATGACAACAAGCTTCGAGTCCCGCGCCTACGTCACAGTGAACGAGTGAAGCCGGCCACAGTCGAGCGTGTGCCTGCCGTACTGCCATATGTTAGAGGAGCCACTGACAGGATTGGCTACATCTTGAAGCGCGCTTCCATCAAAACATACTTCAAGCCGCTGAAGAAGATTGGTCAGTTTTTACCATCAGTACAAGCTTGATTGTGAATGTAGTCTCTCCTACATAGGACAAACTAAAATATCAATAAAAACCCGCGTTAAAGAACATATAGCTGATGTGAAGAATCGACGCTCCGGGAAGTCTGCAGTCTGTGAATACGTACAGGATCGCCCCCGTCACTACATCAGATTTGATAGACCGCAGATCCTCGCTAAAGAACACCGATTCCTTCCAAGGATGATTCGCGAGGCTATTGAAATCAAAAAACATCCTAATTCCAATAGAGAAGATGGCTGGGTGCTCCCATCTGCTTGGGATCCTATAATAAATAAAATTAAATCCCAACCCAAGCATACAACTGCAAGACTTCAAGATACCATAAGTTCATACTGCATAGATCGGAACAAAAGTTAAATTTTAATCTATGGTAACCGCGGTTAACTATGACATATGGACGTTGAACATCTCAGTCCCGCCCGTGACCATGAGTGCTGTAAAGCGTTCGAAACGTCGGGTATTTAAAAAATTAAATATACGCGATAAATTCCTTAAAAACTAGTATTATTTCAATGTGTAGTGTTCGCGTAAATATAAGAAATCATTAATATATCCATGTTTTATCACCGTTCACAAATTCATACACAACATTTTAACCTTCGTTATCATACTTCAATAACAATCAAACACGAATCCATTCAAAGGGACCATGTTCAGTAAAAACGACGTTCAGGTTTGTCGGCTTCGTGACAAAAGAGTTGAGATCTGGACGGTTGCCAAATCCCACAGCATAGTTCCGTATATCATTGCTATTGATACGTATATACAGCGTTTTTTAATTGATTTAAAAGAAAATTTGTTAAGTTTTTGATATTGAATTATGATGATATTGTATAATGAACATATTAAATATGATTTATCTATCAATATAAACACATAATAATGTTTCTATCTATCCATTGCAGACTTTGAAACCATCCAACCGATTTTGATTAATTTTTTGTGTGTGTTTAAATGGTTTTAATTGACAACTGGACCCAGTAGGTGTCGTTGTTGTCGAGATAAAGAAACCACCTGTGCGAAGCTCGGGCTAAATGACTATTAAAAAGTTGTTTTCAACCATGCGTTTGCACAAAAAACATTTAACACGTAATGTTTCGAAATTTGTAGTATAAAATAAGTTACACAATATGTTATGTCGTTGCCTACTTGTGTACTCCACAAAACAGTGTAAATTTTTCGACAAATTTTAAGATTTGTTGGTAAGCATAGAGTCGATATAAACAAATAATTTTAAATATTTAGGTATCTGGTTCTACTTCTATATATAAAAGTGAATGTTTTCTTGTGTTGTTGTGTTCCATATCAATTAGTTGAGTATTTCTATGATAGTGATTATAAACGCAAACAAATATTTTAAGCCGTTTTCATGTGTACACTTTATTATTTGTATTTAAATCATATCGTTTCCAAAATTTGTTGTAAAACATTATTTGTTCCGTGAAATCTCAAGCATATTTTAGTGTCAAAAACCTGAATTTTTAAAATGTTTTTTTTTATGTAAATGTAGGACCAGTGAAAACCCACAGTAAAGAACATAACAAATATGGTTTTAAAATAAATTAAAGAACGTTGCATATTTCAATTTATGATTTAAGAAACTTTTATCAAACTGCACAACACCTATTTAGATCTCTACTTTTTTTTTACCTCTTTTCTCTTTTCAGATCCTATCCCCAATCAACGTTTGTGGTAAACTACGACCCTTTTACACACTGATGTCAGCGGTATAATAATTCTCCCTAAGCTATGTACAATTCTATGTTTCTTAAATTTTTTCTATTGGATCTGTGGGCTTGTCGTCTTACAATATACATTTAATATGAATAAAAATAGACATATTATACATACATACATAAACACTCACGCCTGTCACCCAGAGGGGTAGGCAGAGACTACGGACTTCCATTTGGCACGATCCTGACATACCTCTTTCGCCTCCTTTACATCCATATATCTACGCATACATGCTCGTCGGTTAAGGGTACTTCTAACGTGGCCCATTTTCAAAATATCGCCAATTTGGTCGATAAACTTTTTTCTAGGGCGTCCCTTCCCGACTCGGCCGTTCATATCTGCCATATAAATTTGCTTTGTCACTCTTTCCTCATTCATTCTTTCTACTTGATCAAACCACCGAAGCATTCCTTTCTTAATCCTGGTCACAACATCATCTTGCATACCACATTTATCTCTTATCACGCAATTTCTCACCCTGTCATTCAGATATATGAGGCAAATATTAATGATACGATTTCGTTTTATTGTACATTCAGAGTAGAAATGTATCAACCGTGAATAATTCGTCATTTTGACCCAGGTCATACAAAGTATTGTTGATTGCTATAACATTTTTTGAACGTTGCGAAATTACAGTGCATACATTTCTAATTTGGAGTGCACCTGTGCTTATGAAATGGTACTCAAAAACTAGTTTGAATTAAAGATGTTATGGTTAATAGGCTACCATTCGCGCAAAAATTAAATGTCGTGTTTAACTGAATTTGAAGAACACCTTCTACCAAACAAAAATCGCGTACACTATAATTGACATCAATTAACCCAACACCACTACGCTGAGAAAAAAACACTAACGTCAAAAATATTACACGTGTTAATCATGAGATGAAATAGACCGGTGATAGCTAATTGCTAAGTGAGCTGCAAGCCAAACCGGCTATCTATTTATAAAATCGTAGACTCAACGGAGATTAAGTAGGGAGCTACGTAAGGCATGCGATTTTCATTTTAAAATGCGACCCATCAGCCAATAACCCACTTTACTAACGAATCCGCTAGTTGCAAGACCACCGCGAAATGCGTATTTACCCTCTATACCCTGAATCGATCGTTGAAAAGTGTGAGCTTGGCCAACGACAGACTTCAGTGTGGAGATTTAGAGGGAATTTGCTTACGCGATTAAAATTTCCTTCATTTTATCGACATCATTTTAATTTAAAAAAAAATCTAAGTGTTTCCACAAAACCACTATGTACTTTTTAAAGTTTTACCAAAGTGTGTCACTTGGTATCCATTCCAAAACACCTGGCAAATCTCTTTTTCTTCTGGTTTACGAATCTTTTTTGTGCAATAGGTTCATAATTATATTTCTTGCCTATCAACCCTTTCGGTGGCGAGCCAGTAAAGAGAGGTTTTGCTTGCCTTGGCACAACCTGCCGAGTCCCTTTTTAACTCGAATACAATCGTGGCCTACTATAGCTGGCAATGTTAAAATTTCAATAACTTGTATATTCCTAATTATTTTTATTAAAACTACAAATGGCGTGGAAAAGGTTTTTATTTTACTAAGCTTTAAAATCTTACTTTTTAGATAAGTTATTAAAAATTAACAATTTTTTAATATAGAAGAAAAAGTAACAGAAATGACAATTCCGAGATCAACGTAATTTTGTTAATTACCAGAGCATAGATTCCAAAAATGTTTATTAAATCAAAAAATATTAATAGTGGCCGTCGACGGTAATTACAATGAACACTATACTGCTTGTACATTTTGTCTAGTATATTCTAGATACACCACACTACACACACAGCACATCTCTGAATTGCGTCTTCGTCTGTATCGGAATCGATAACTGCATCATAATGCATTGTGGATAGTAAGTTGTTTTGTCTATTTTTGGAACGTAGGGCACAAGTATAGCGTGTTTAATAAATCCAAAAAGAGAACTTTTGATAGTCCTAGACTACGAAGCTTTGAACGCCTTAGGAATTTCGGGTCAATTTGCCTTCATGGTACCAAAAATCGTAATTTTCTTCTGCAACAGCTGTTTAGCCAGAGGTAGTTTTGTAAAACAGTTCTCCACATATGATACATTACAGCTCAATTCAGAAAGTGGATCACAACTCTATGGACAACGTCATTTACCTTGTTGGACTTTTGAAACGGACCTTCTGGTTGGGCGCCAACATACATCTCAAAATTGTAAACATACGGAAATTTTACATCGACTACCATGAAAATCTTGATTTTGAATTCGTCCGGCTTATTTGGTCGGCTTATCCTCGAAAACCGAGAAGTTGTTCATATAGCGTCAAATAATCACCAGGAACATATTAGCGATTATTATTATAGCGAAAATTCTTGGTGACCAACTCTACAACTTGTCGAATTGGTGCCATTTTATTAAGTTCTCGACGCTGCTCTCCGTCAGTAATGTCATCAGATCTTAGAGTACGTATCAAAAACCTATTTATTGCCACTGTCACATATACAATTTATAAACCATTACCCTGAGAGTTATTAAAAATCCTTTATGTTACGCCGTCCACTTTGCGATACTCCCATGAATGCTCTCATTTCTACTACATCTAATATATATATATATATATATATATATATATATTATACCTTACCAAGATATCCAAGATATTGCGCGAAAAATAGTTGAAAACAGGATAACGGATCCTTAGCATTTTTTATCTTAAATAGGTTAGCATACTTTGTCTCAAACATTTCCGTTCCTTGACTTATAGACTGCACCGCACCTTCTGGGGTTGCTAGTTACGAAAGTGGAACGTGATGTGAATTTGATATTTCTTCGGATTCACTCCATCTTTCCTCTTCATATTCACGGAGTTCTGACTCGCAGACTAGGAACTGCAAGTCTGTTTCTGGCTGAACTTCACCATCTTCATTCTCAAACACTTCTTTATCTTCAGTATCTAGCTTACCCAGCCACGTTTCCATTTGTGAATCTTTCTTGATATAATCGAATATATAAATCTGTATAGAAAGACTAAAATAAGAAATAAAATTTACATATAACAGATTGTAGCCAATATATAAATAATATTAGTTAAATATACATACACATAATTGTATTATTAATAATTAAAGAATATTATAAGAGCGTTATAAATCGATAATACACTAAAAGTTAAATACCTGAATTTGGTACACAAATACACGCGCGGACTCCTTTAGTAAGCCTACGCTTTTTGAGCCAAATTGCTTTTGTGAACAAATATACCTGACGACGCATACCCGGTATCATTTGCTTTTAGCGCTTTAAAGTAAAAATTTATTGCAAAAACCCTGGTCTATATTAGACCGTGCGTGTATAACTAGTGTTATGATAAAATATGTTTTTAATACTTATTCTACATATTCTATTTTTATAACTTTAGTTCTTCAACAACTTATCGTGCCTTTTAATTAAGTGATATATTCTAAATATAATGTAAAGATTTTTTATAATCTTTTTAATTGCACTCAAATGGCCTAACAAATATGCAACCTTGCACAAGTTTTAATGTTCCATTACCAATATTTAAAATATTTCTTTTGAGATCAAATATTCGCGAAATTTTTGCTCAAGCATTTCATGCATTAATTTCGGATTGTGTTGTAATAAATAATTATCTAATTTACCAAAAGCGGATGAAGGGTATTTATTCTTCTTGACTGAGGGAAATTGGAATCGAAATACAATTTGTAAGTTCAGGCTATTCCTTTTTATGTTGATAGCTCCGGATATTCTTTTGAACTACCGTTTGAGATAATAATAATGATTTAAAAAAAATCAAATCATTTATTTATTCTTAATATTTAAAGTGAGCAGTAACTTAAACAAATGTGCAAATAATGTTACTCCTTACTCGGAAACGGATCTGATGATTATAACGAAATGTGCTAAGTAATTGCTATATATATACTTTCCATATGTATAATTATAGATATATGTTATGTGAGTGACGTCCGTCCCCGAAAAAACTTATTTCTAATGCAAAGTAAAGCTCGCTCAGTCAAGCGTTGATTGTAATAAAAATACAATTAATATTTTAGCCCTGACTATATCAAAATTTACTTCGAGTTTAAAATTTAAGTTTTCTCATTAAAAATTGACTTAATGTTTGAATACAATAATCTTATACAAAGCCAACCAAATAATGGTTTGATAAAACCACATTGAAGATAAAACTGATCTTAACTTTATACTAAATCCCAGGTTAAGGCATCTTTCATTCATGTAAAATATAGAGGATTTACGTACTGAAAACATTTTAGATTTTCATTTAGAGTGTCTTTGATTAAATCTACCTTTACGGATTTTATCACGTTTAATTTTAATTATTTTGAATTCCCGACGTTTCGAGTGTTTTACAGTACCCATGGTCACGGAGGACTGAGATGACTGACGTCCCGATATCATTGTTAAACTCGGAGTACCTTCGGCTTTTTTAATTATTGTTAGTGGTCCAATCTATGCAAAATGAACTGACTGTGTCTTGAAGTCTTGCAGTGGTATGCTTGGGTTTAGTTTTAATTTTATTGATTATAGGGTCCCAAGCAGGTGGTAGTACCCAGCCTCTTTCTCTATTGAAATTAGGATGTTTTTTTTTATTTCAATAGGCTCACGTATCATCCTTGGTAGGAATCGGTGTTCTTTTGAGAGGATTTGTGGTCTATCAAATCTGATGTAATTATAATAATACGGTTGGGGCCGTCTAGGATATGATCACTAAATGCAGACTTCCTGGAACTTTGATGATTTACATAGAATCTCTTTTATAGGTAATTCTAACGTGTTACATTAAACTAATCTGAAAGGGAGTATGAATTTATGTGTTTTTTTTTATTATTTTGTAGTAGCTATACACATTTTTTAGATTTTTTCTCAGGTAGATTTTTTTAGTACGCACTAAATTATTACCGATTTTATTATGCAATTACAGTAGTTCCAGTACTGACAATTTAACCCTAAATTCTCTTTAACTAATCACTTATTTCATTTGGGATTTCTTTTTCAAAGCTTACAATCGCTAGTTTTTCCCTTTTCCTTTATAGAGTTTGAGTCATTAGTCTCATACAAAATTGTAATTTCGTATTGATGAGCTTTACCTTGTAAAGTAGGAAACTGAAACATGAAATGAGTAGCAGCACCGTGCTGATGAAAGACCAAAATAATTAAAAAAATTGTTTGCTAACCTCGGAACTATGGCCTTTATAACCTATATAATAACCTTAGAACTTATATCCTTCTTATATGGCACAAATTATGGATACACAGAATCGCGCACATGGTTCAGTAGAGGGTGGACTTAAATTAATAAAGTGCTGTAAAAGACTAATTATTGATTTTTGTTATAGCAATATTGACAATATTACTTTCATGTATATGACATAAATCGTACATCGGTTACAAAAAGGCCAAAATGAATGTTGTTCTACGCAGATTAACGCATACTTACACCTAACGCACACCTTCTAAGCTTTCAAACTACCGCATCTTGCAGAGGAATATTACACTTGGTAGGTGGTAAAATTGACTAATCTTCTTTGGTAGATTGTAGTATGTTTTAATGGAAACTCGCTTCAAGATGTAGCTAACCTTGTCTGTGACTCCTCTGAGATACGGTAGTACAGCAGGCACACGCTCGATTGGGGCCGGCTTCACTTGGTCACTGTGACGTAGGCGCGGGACCCGAACTTGTTGTCTTGCAATACTTGCTTGGCGTGCTGAAGCTCGGTGGCCAGATGCTTTCTGTCACAGATCTCTCGTGCTCTCTGAAACAAAGATTTACCCACGGTAGCTAACTCTGAAGGAGTCAGACTGTGCGTGCAGCAGACATAGCCAAGTGCAACCATTTGAAAGACCTAAAGGAGCAGCTAATATATGACTCCGGCAACCCAAGGATTCTAATAGGACAGGACAATTGGAGACTTCTGATAGCCACTCAAATCCGAATAGGTCCGCCGCACCAGCCAATCACCTCGCCCACAGAATTAGGATGGGTGCTACACGGGGCACACACTAAAGCCCCGTTTGAGCGCGTCCACGCGGCCAATGAGCTGCACAAGAGCGAAGTGACTATAGATGATCAACTCCGTGAAAATTTCGCGCTGGAATCTCTCATCATCAATCCGAGAAGACCAGACTCCGATCCAAAGAAGAAAGCTGAAGATGTACTAAATAGCAGCACCCGTCAGTTACAGGACGGGCACACATAAACAGCGCTTCTCTGGAAGAAAAAGGATATCGAGATGCCTGGTAGAAGGAGGCTGGGTACTACCACCTGCTTGGGATCCTATAATCAATAAAATTAAAACTAAACCCAAGCATACCACTGCAAGACCTCAGGACATAGTCAGTTCATTTTGCATAGATCGGACCATAAACAACAAAAAAGCTGAAGGTACTCCGAGTTTAACAACGACATCGGGACGTCAGTCATCTTAGTCTCCCGTGACCATGGGTGCTGGAAAGCGCCCGAAACGTCAGGAATTAAAAATTAACGTCATTAAAAGTAAAATAAATGCAATAAAATCCGTAAAAGTAGTTTTAATCAATCAATACAACCTTTCACAAATCCACTCCCCATGGATACATGGCTACAAGCAAGGCCCTAAGCCAACTTCGTCCATCGATCACTAACCAGGTTGTCACTTCATCTATTAGGGGACTGCCCAACACTTCGTTACGGGGCTACTACTGTAGAACCTTTATTCCCCATCGTCCTTCGTTCTTCAACAGAGTTTGGTCGCCTTTATTGAAATCACCTCACTTCTTCTCCACGCCTTTGGCGTGGTCCTACCATGGAGCCAAAACTCAAATAATTGGAACAGTATCGGATGAGACATTTCTTGGATCGTTACTCTTGCTTACGTATAGCTCCAGCAATGATGTGTACAGTCCGTAAAACCTTAAGTACACTTAAAGTCCTAAAAACGATGCTACTCGTAACTTAGTTAATCTTCAACTTCGGCGGTTGACTCTTTTCGGCAGATATATTTACGGGAAAGACTATTGAGCCTTAGTTTCACTTGATCGCTTCTTTAATACAAGCTGTATCGAAGCTGTGTCTTGCTACGTGAATTTCGAGATCTGTCTGTTCAGTTACATATATGCTGTCAGATCTGCTGAAGACATGAGATTAAGAGTGTGATCGGAGAGTTTTTAGGTCCTTCTCCGAGAGGTCTTACAGAACTTAGAAGTACGACCACATGAGCAGATTCCAAAACCTTGTGATTTATATAGTCAACTGTATTGTAATTTTCTAGGCACTGGGAAATTTTGTAATTCGAGCTAAAAGTTTTGGATTATAACAAGAGGGGGACGTAGCGTTGACTTCATTAAACGTGTCATTTCCTACGTAAATATGAATTTCAGCGTGTCTGCAGCAGATATTTTATTATTTGGTCACTAGCATAAATATACTTTTGGCTTGATTTCATCTGTCAAATCTTACGGCACTTATTGTACTATACGGATGAGTCGATATTCTTACACCGCTACTACATGACCGTCCACACCACTACTATACGGCTCAAGTAAATATAATTTTCATTAAATATACTATTATTATATTGTGTTATAATTATGTTATACGTTTAAATAATACTTACTAATATTTCACAAAATACGGTTTTAATCATACATATAATTTGTTGGCTATTACTTTGTCTTTTATTTATTGAAATACATGCTTCCCTTCCTGTAATAATACATACATCACCATATATAGACATAAAATTCTGAGACCCTGTATCAAATATAAATGCTTCGTATTTCTTTTCCATTTCCTGGACTAATGAAAAGAAAACATGATACCGAGAATGATATTAACCCAGTACTAATTATAAGAAGACCCTTCGAAACCTAATACATTGTCAACAAATTACAAAATCTTGTGTAAATATCCTGTTTATCTGGAAGAGAAAGTAAACAAAAATATTTCCAGCTTGATGTCTTAAAAATACTTACATGTATCATTGGTTATGAATCAAAATATAGACGCGTTAAATGCACCCTGACTCAGGTACCCTCAGAACTATTATGGAATGTTTTGTTATTAGTAAAACTTTTAATCAAAGTACCTAGTGTTTTTAATTAGGAATGTGGGTATTTTCTTAACTTAACGTCGTAAGTATCAATTCTATAGTAAGCTAATATTTTTCGCTATTCTTTTTAGCGTGAACTTGTTTTGTATTATCGAAATAAGTAGATGGCAAAGCATAATTTAAATATAAAACTTACAGATTATGGCTTGATGGCCTCAGTGCTTGAGACGGTGCAGTAGATTAGCAATGAATTGCATAACTAAGAGCCGCGGGTTGAAATCCCTCACGGAACAAGAATTTGTACGGCCTACAAATAATGAGATCTGGATGAGTGTACCTGTGAAATTTCCAGTTACTGGCCAATTTCCTGTACCACACTTCGTTGGGTTCGAGAATCAACGCGGTGGGCGTGAACCCTGATAAGACGTTCGATTCAGAACCTTAACCACTCCATCAAATGAAAGTAGCTTACGACTAAGATTACGGGCCCCAGTGAATGGTCCCGGTCCAGAAGCCAGTCATGAACTTAGTGGACCCTATATCTTCTTATCTCCCTACTCATAGTATAGACACTAGTGAAATAAAACAGCAATTATTCGAAACTGCCCCTTAGGAATATAATACTGAAGTTTCAATAATTTTACTTTACTTTTCCTAATTTTTTTTTCTTTCTTGATTTTTAACCGGAAACTGTAGATGGTCCCAAACTATCCCGAACGAATTGAAAATTGAGGTACTTACTAAAGTACTTCAGAGCTAAACCTTAAGGGAGCCAAGTGCGAAAAACCCTTCATGTATCGTTTATTTTTATTTAATTTTATATTTAATAGGGTGTTACACCCATTTCCAAAAATTACTTTAAATTAATCCTAGAGTGATAATGAACCACTATAATTTTTATATATTTTTTAAAACAGAACAGTGCCACAAAAATTACTTTTAAATTCTTGCGTGAAAACGCTAGCTGCCATGCTATTCAACTCGTGACATCACTGTTCTAGAATTTTGCCGGTTTTTCAAAGAAATAAGATACTTTTTAATGTTTACTAATGAGTCATCATATATCATTATTATGTTGTGTCTGAATGCAAAAATACGGGTATGAGAATGCTGGGAAAGTTATGGAATCAAGTGCCAATTGATGTAAATATAAGAAATACTTGGTTAAAACTGGCAAAATACCCGATTACATTGTCTACAAAAACTAGATTATTTTTCTGTGAAGATCATTTCGATGTAAGTATGACTTATATTTAACTATCTTTTAATACAAAACAAAACATCATGAGTTGAAGGGTCTCGCAAGTCAAATTTTGTAATAAATTACGTTAACTTATATATTATAACTAACGATTGCTGATTATTCTAATTATAGATGAACTAAACTATGACAGCTATTAAACTATGTTTATCAAAATACACTCTAACCTGGTATTATGTCTTTGTATAAAAAAGTTGGTAATAGGTACTTACATTGATGTTTTAATATTCCTCAACTCAGCAGAATAAAAATTGGGATTGCATGCAAAAAATTTTTCAACAAAATTCAAAATTCAAAAAAATTTGCCAACATATCCTTGGTAAATTAGTACTTTCTGCTTTTATGAATTCGTTTTCCATGATATCAATTAAATAGAATTCCGAATAAAACTAAATAATCGTAATAATAACTAGAAAAATTTTGAAAAATAAAAACACAGCCATTAGCTATTTCTCTTAATCAGTGACACAGAACACTAGTAAAAAGTAGTAGTACACTTAGGCGGGATCAGTGACGTCACGACTGTTTTTAATATGACGGACAGCGTTTTGCAGATTTCAGGCACAGTCAAAGGAAAATATTCTTAAAATAGAAACATAAAATTTGTAATGAAATTTTATAAATAGAAATCAATATTTCTCTTTTACTTTTTACAAAATCTATCATAAATATATATTTTTTATTTTTATTACATGGCGTAAAATACTTAATTGCATCATTACTTTATTTCTCAAAATAATGACACAAAACAACTATATTTCACAAAATGTACAAATTCAGACACGTCATAAAACAGTAAAATATTCACATTATATAAAGGTATTAATAAAATATAAAGCATAATATAGCTATCCCCGCTATCAGCTAGCAGCTACCAGCTATAAACAATTTCTTATGGTCATAAACCTTAAAATATTAAAAACAGTTTTATACAACATTTTCTATCAATATTTTCACCTATCTTATACTATAATTATACAGGTTAATGCAGGTTAAAACAATAATTAGATATTTAAACTAAACTTTAGCAAATATTTCCATTGTTTCGCTATTTTATCTCTAAAACAGAAGTTTGTTGACATTTCGATCACTTTATTCTATTACGAAATTTAGCCAAAATATTATAGCAAGTCGCTCTTACATAATATTTTTATTAATTTATATTCTTATGAGACGGTCCGGACTTGCTTTTTTCTTTTCTGCTAATACTAGGCTGCACTAAAAGTATCGGGAATGGAATATTTCCACTCTTCCTGTCATATTAAAATCTTTTTAATTAAAAACAACTTGGTTTTAAAAATCGAATACCATTTATTTTTTGAAAAAAAGATTCTCGGTCTTGTCACAAGGTTGTCAAAATTGTTTAGTCATTGAGAAAATGGAATTGACTCAAGAAAATTCAAGGGCGATGATTTATTATGACTTTCGAAGTGGTTTAACACAAAAACAGTGTGTTGACCGGATGATTTCTACATTGGTGATGAAGCCCCATCCAAAACCACAAATTATCGCTGGTTTTGCTGGTGGACGTGTCAAGCTCAGTGATGATCCCCGTCAAGGTCGTCCAAAAACTGTAGTCACCCAAGAAAACGTTGATGCTGTGCGTAAGCCGATTGAGGAAGATTGACATTTGACATTGACACAGTGACATACCGCGAAATTCAGGCAACTTTAGACATTGGCAAGAGTCAAATACAAATTAATCTTACGTGAACAATTAGGTGTAAAAAAAGTTGTTTTCCCGATGGATACCGCATTCGCTGTGTGAAGAGCAAAAAGCGGCTCGCGTTACTTGGTGCTTCAGAACTCTCGAAAGATTCCACGCAGGATCCTCAAATGCTATATACAATATCGTATTAGGTGACGAATCCTGGATATACGCGTACGAACCCGAAACAAAAAACCAGTCACGAGTTTGGGTGTTCGAAAGTGAGTTAAAGCCAACAAAAATTGTTCGTACACTGAGTGTTGCAAAAAAAAATGGTGGCCACGTTTCTCTCCGAAACCGGCCATGTTACGACTATTCCTCTTGAGGGACAAAGAACGGTTAATGCAGAATGGTATGCTAGCATTTGTATTTAAAGAGAACTGCAACCGCCGCATCATCCTCCATCACGACAATGCGAGTTCTCACACCGCACACAGAACAAAAGAGTTTTTAGAGCAAGAAAACATAGAATTATTAGACCATCCGCCGTACAGCCTCGACCTAAGCCGTAATGATTTCTATACTTTCCTTAAAATAAAAAATAAATTGCGTGGACAGAGATTTTCATCACCTGTGAAAGAGAAGCTGTGGACGCCTACAAAACGGCCATTTTGGAGACCCCAACTTCCGAATGGAATGGTTGCTTCAATGATTGGTTCCATCGTATGGAAAAATGTGTCAAATTTCGCGGAAAATACTTCAAAAAGCAATAAATACATTTTGAAATAGTAATGTTGTGTCACTTCTTCGATTCCCGAAATTTTCAGTGCCGCCCTCGTACAAGTCGGCAAACTCAAATTTGCACGACCCTCTGAATTCTATAGGAGGCTTTTGAAATCCCTTTCTAATATGTATACTTATCTTTGTCTGACATAATATATACGATTTCACTCAAGTATTAAACTGTCTTTATATAACACATTAGTTTGTCTTATCAGTGATTAAATAATAATAATAATAATAGTAAAGTTAGTAAGTACGCAGAACTTAAAGACGAAGTGACTAGAATCTGGAAACAAGAAAAAGTATATGTGGTCCCTATAGTCCTCTCCACAACAGGTGTCATCCCAAATCATCTCCTCCGTAGCTTAAAATTATTACAACTAAAAGAAACTCTATATATTACACTTCAAAAAGCAGCTATATTAAATACATGCAGAATAGTTCGGAAATTCATGCAGATAGAAGAAAACGAAATAGGACCTCATCAAATCGTCGTGAACCACTCCTAACACAAGCATTTTCAGCTTACCAGGAGTGGTTAAAGGGAATATTAGTAATGTTAATTAATAGGATTACTAATATTTTAAAAAAAAAAAAAAAAAAAAAAAAAAAAAAAAAAAAAAAAAAATCACATGAACTACACTACACACAACACGCTGCATTTGCTTTGGCTTCGGCCCGTAAATGTAGTTGAAATCCAGCCTAGAGCTGAGAAATGAAAACACTTACCGTAAAAATAATAATAATAATAATAATAATAATTATTATTATTATTATTATTTTTTATTTTACGTAATTACTTCCTGACGAGATCGGATGATCCATTCTATAATGACGTCATTTCTAGTGATAAAGGGCTTACCCCTCTATCCTTAGCCCACGAGCAATGGCAGGACCCAGCAGTGCTTAGCATTTCCGATCGGGAGACCGTATGGAAGGAGAAAGAGCTCCACGGGAGGTACTACAGGGCTCTTCATGAGCCCTTCGTAGATACAGTCGCCTCCCTCAACTGGCTACGTTTCGGTGACCTCTTCGGGGAAACCGAGGGTTTTGTCTGTGCAATACAGGATCAGGTTATTAAGACCAACAACTATCGGAGATACATCCTAAAGGATGGCACCGTCGACGTCTGTCGAGCTTGTCGCCATCCCGGTGAGTCACTTAGGCATGTCATCTCCGGTTGTTCGGCGCTTTCTAACTCTGAGTACTTGCACAGGCACAACCTAGTAGCCAGAATTCTACACCAGGAGCTCGCTCTGAAATACGGTCTCGTGGACCGGAAATTGCCGTATTACAAGTACTTGCCGGAAGCCGTGCTCGAAAATGACCGCGCCAGACTCTACTGGGACCGGGCCATCATCACAGACAGGACTATTCTTGCGAATAAGCCTGATATTGTGCTGATGGACCGGGCACAGTCAAGGATATTTTTGGTCGATATTACCATCCCGTATGACGAGAACCTCGTGAAAGCCGAAACAGATAAGCGATCAAAATATCTGGACCTGGCTCACGAGGTGACCGACATGTGGGGTGGTCTGCCGACCGAAATTATTCCTGTAGTCGTCTCTGCAAATGGGCTAATCCCAGTTAGCCTCTCTGGTCATCTGAGGCGACTGGGACTCCGTCACGGACCGCTCCGGGCTCAAATGCAGAAGGCGGTGCTCCTTGATACTGCCCGCATCGTCCGCCGGTTTCTTTCCCTTTCCCCCTAACCCTTGGCCGTTTGGTCTCCCCTGCCGAGGGCTTCCATCTGGTTGGGCTTTTATTTATTTTTGTATTTTTGTATTTATTTTATTTTATTGATATTTATGTATATTTATCTTTTCATTTTCATTTTCATTTATAATTATATATTTATACATCCCAACCAGATGAGAAAACTATATAGATACCCCAAATAATAATAATAAAATAATAATAATAATAATAATAAAAATAAAGGCGTAGGGAAGTGACGACCCCATCGCCCGCTGACGTAACGGTTATGTGACAAAACCGGTACGTCAGCGCAGTCAGTCAGCACCTTGCCGAGAGGTGTTAGTGCCATGCCTCGGAAAAAATTGAAGGTGCAAAGCCCCGTTTGTGCACATGGCCTCACCATGAAACGGCGCCGGGTCTGGGCGTCTCCCGCTAAATGATGCCTACCACTATGGATGATGGAATACGGAAGAACGCGCAAAGGGCCGCTGCCTGGAGGTCGCCAGGGCGCGTCTGGAGCTGGCGCTGGACGCGATAGCATGCGAACCGCCAGCCGAGCGCGAGGTGCTGCACGACCACCAAGCAGCCCCTCGCACCCATCATCCCCACCAGCTGGTTTGGTGTCGGCAGGGTCTTCGCGGGCCCAGCAATCGGCACCCGCCACTGGTGGAGTACGCCGCATGCGTTGGACAACCCAGATGAACAGCAACGCATTGCGGGCGTATTTTAGGGCGAAAGGGGGAGGAACTGGAGGTTTTGCGTATCAGGCAAGGATGCATCGACTTTTTGCTGAGCTGAAGCCATCTGTAACCGTCACCGAGCAAAACCTGGCAGACCGAGTTCGGTATATCTTGCGCTCAAATACATTTGATGTTACCGAACTCGAACGGCTACGACATGAGGCTGTTCCTTCATCGGGTGAAAATGCTGCGGCTGAGGATGCGGCGCCACAACTTGCTGAGCAAACGGCAAATGTGGATGCCGCCGTGAATACGCCAGTTGTGGTTGATTCAAACGATGACGGAACAGTCGTCCAGGAACTGGAACTAGAGCAAATGAGGAGTACATTGGAGGAGGCGATTGTGGAAACGCGCAGTACGCCTCTCGAAAATCGACCGCGACTTCCCCGCTTAGCCCTAAGCAAGCGGAATCGGGCTGTCGTGAGGGCTCTGAACCCAATGCTGGTTACCTATTTGGAAGCTAGCCGGGACCTTTGCGAGACGGACTCAATTCTTTTTGGCGCCGCACTGGCAGTCTGCCAAACTTTCCACGGCTGGACGCGCTACTGGACAAAGTAGTGCTATCCCAGCCTGGAGAATAAGAATTGAAGAAATTATCGCAAAGGCTAAGGCCCTCATCGGCAGACTAATATGCTTCAGGTCAGGCAATACCAGGCCAAGGATTGTGCGCACCGTCAGGATGGCGTTTGCTGGGACAAATGTTAGTTTGTCCCAGCCAGATATAATGCAAAAACTGACGGAGCGCATAGACGACCTGAAGCAAATAATCGCTGCTTGGGAAAACGGATTCGGCGATATACCGAGAGGTGGACACGGTTCAACCAGAATCGTCTCTTTCAGAGTGATCAGAAGAGGCTCTACAAATCATTGGAGCGACCAATAGTAAGTGGAACGGGCCCAGCACCAAATCAGGCCAACACGGTCGCATTCTGGCGCAGCCTGTGGTCAGAGCCCGTAAACCACAACGAGGGCCCTTGGATGGAAGTTGTGGTGAGTCAGTGTGCGGGTATTACGCCCATGGACTCCGTCACCATAACGCCGGATGACGTAGCTGAGGCGGTCCGTAGGGCCTCGAACTGGAAAAGTCCGGGGCTTGACGGGTTGCATCACTACTGGCTGAAGGGGTTCATGGTGTGTCACGCTGTGCTCGCCCGACAGTTTCAAGAGGCTCTCAACCAGAAGTCGCTCCCAAGCCTCTTCACTACTGGGATCACTCATTTGGTTCCTAAAGATCAGGGTGCCACAGACCCAAGCAAATACCGCCCCATCACGTGTCTACCGACTATATACAAGACACTAACATCCATTTTGAGCGCGAGAATCGCTCGTCACCTGGACTGAAATCAGGTGATGTCGCGCGCTCAAAATGGATGTCGGGGCGGCGGTCGTGGAACCAAGGAACCACTCCTCATTGACGCGGTAATTGGCAAAGTGGTGAAACGCAACCGTCGGAACTTCTCCGCCGCTTGGATAGATTACAGAAAGGCATTTGACTCGGTGCCCCATATATGGCTAAAGAGGGTCCTCGAGCTGTACAAGATTGACTGTACAGTTCGAGACTTCCTCGAGCAGTGTATGGAACAGTGGAGTACGATCCTCTGTCATCTGGGCGAGCGGATGACGGCTGCGGAAAGCCGCATAAGGATAAGAAGGGGTATATTCCAGGGCGACTGTCTGAGTCCAATCTGGTTCTGCCTCTCTTTGAACCCTCTCAGTACTTTACTGGGGGGCTCCGGGAGGGGATTTCAGCTTCGGAAAGGAGGTATAAAAGTGACCCACCTTTTCTATATGGATGACCTCAAGTTATTCGCCTCCAGTCGCTCTCAACTTGTGGAAGTGCTAAACATCACGTGTGAATTTAGCAATTCTATTAGAATGGAGCTGGGACGGATAAGTTTGCGGTCCTCCATGTTGAAAGGGGAAGGGTTGCTAATTCTGAGGGCATAGACTTATCTATGCCCGTCAACTTAAGGGCCTTTTCCGAGGCTGAAACATACCGATACCTGGGTATGCCACAGAACATAGGGATCGATGAGGCTGGTACGAAACAGTCAGTTTGCGACGTGTTTTATGCACGCTTGACCAAAGTGCTTAACAGCCTTTTGTCCGGTGTGAATAAGACACATGCATATAACGGTTGGGTCATGCCTGTCCTCATGTATACCTTTGGCATACTCAGGTGGAGTCAGACTGAACTTATCGCCCTGGATAGAAAAGTCCGCACTACAATGACGTCCCATAGGATGCATCATCCGAGATCGTCGGTAATGAGGCTGTACTTGCCGCGAAAGCATAGTGGGCGTGGCTTCCTGAGCGCGCTCACCATGCATAATCGCGAAGTGTGCAGCCTCCGTCATTACTTCCTGGCGAGATCGGATGATCCATTCTATAATGACGTCATTTCTTGTGATAAAGGACTTACCCCTCTATACTTAGCCAACGAGCAATGGCAAGACCCGGCAGTACAGAGCATTTCCGACCGGGAGACCGTATGGAAGGAGAAGGAGCTCCATGGGAGGTACTACAGGGCTCTACATGAGCCTCACGTAGATACAGCCGCCTCTCTCAACTGGCTACGTTTCGGTGACCTCTTCGGGGAAACCGAGGGTTTTGTCTGTGCAATACAGGATCAGGTTATTAAGACCAACAACTTAACTTACATAAAGGATGGCACTGTCGACGTCTGTCGAGCTTGTCGCCATCCCGGTGAGTCACTTAGGCATGTCATCTCCGGTTGTACGGCGCTTTCTAACTCTGAGTACTTGCACAGGCACAACCTAGTAGCCAGAATTCTACACCAGGAGCTCGCTCTGAAATACGGTCTCGTGGACCGGAAATTGCCGTATTACAAGTACTTGCCGGAAGCCGTGCTCGAAAATGACCGCGCCAGACTCTACTGGGACTTGGCCATCATCACAGACAGGACTATTCTTGCGAATAATCCTGATATTATGCTGATGGACCGGGCACAGTCAAGGATATTTTTGATAGACATTACTATTCCGTATGACGAGAACCTCGTGAAAGCCGAAACAGATAAACAAACAATATATCTGGACCTGGCTCACGAGGTGACCGATATGTGGGGTGGTATGCCGACCGAAATTATTCCTGTAGTAGTCTCTGCGAATGGGCTAATCCCAGTCAGCCTCTCGGGTCATCTGAGGCGACTGGGACTCCGTAACGGACCGCTCCGGGCTCAAATGCAGAAGGATATAATACACAACCATGTTAAGTTAAAACATTATGTAAACGATCAAAAGTGCTTAAAGCGAACTCAATGTTAGGAACATTTTTTTAATCATTCTTTATTTAAATCGTCTATCATAGCCGATTACTATGTAACGCATGAATCTAAGCTAACACAAATAAAATTTACTCAGAAATTAACATTAATATATTTAAAAAAAACATTGAAACACTTAATAAGATGTTTATCTTGCGTCGCCAACACCTAGTATGGACGTAACATTGTTCAAAAGATAAAAAACTGGTTTAGCTTGCAAAAGGCAAAGCAATGCAAAAGGCTTTTTGCTACAAACAGCTGCAAAACCTAATGACTATTAGTGTGTTAACATTCAGTCTTAAAAACGCTAGGTTTCTTGAAACAAAAGGAATCCTTATAACGATAAAAGAAATCTACATCTTATATTTCATTTTTTTATAGGATAGGGTGACAAACGAGCACACAGTCCACCTGATGATAAGTGGTTGCTATGGACCATAGACATCTACATCTATCCTCGATTACGAATCTAAAGCAGATGCGTTGTCACCCGTGAAGTCTTAGATGAAATGCCTCGTTATATTGATAAAAATCTGTAATATTAAAAACTATGGTCAACCGAAAGTATTTTAGTAATCTGAATATGGCATGATTCTTTCTTACTAGCCGTATGTGTAAGTTGGTGTCAATCTCTTTTTTTCAGCCAAGTAACAATCTTGGTTTAATTAGGGCTTGGTGACTATAACGTTAATTATCACAGACTGTGAAACATTTCATTTTAATAATTTTGTAACAACGTTATTTGACCCCTTTCGATTAAAGTTGGTCTCCACTTTCCGTTAGAGTAACCAATTACCATCAAGAATTGTTTTTGATAGTTTTCATTCAAACATCATGAAAATCAAACCGAGGAAAAACATCACAACGAGGAACAACATCAGGGGTGCCAATAATGCGATTGCCAATTCTCTCGCAAAGTACAGCGACTACCTGCGTACTAGAGGAAAGGAGCAACTGATAAAATTATGGACGTTTTAATCGTTCTCTTTCTATGATATTTAGTAAAAAATATGTACTAAGTAGTGTGGTGTAAGTGTGGCTGACAAACAATTTAAATCAAAACAGATATCAATAAAAAACGGTCTTTACTTTTCAACTCCTTGAATTTAAGTGTAGATGAAGACGTATACCTTTTCTTTTATTTTTATAAGAAAGGGATGATACAACGGCTTTCTATCGATATGTAATAAATAATATTCAAATATTGGAGCTGCAGTGAATATTTGTGACTCATTATATTCAATCAAGTACACCGCTGGACTTAAAATTTATGCAGCATTTTTGCTTGTGTTAAGAACAGAATAACTCTGGTTGTCCATACTTTTTGCTGCATGTTTAATTTTAAAAGAATAAAAAATGGGGTGTAATACAAAACTTGTTTCCAAGTTAAAATATTTGATATATTGCAGCACAGAAGATAGAAATGTGCCATTTCCAGCCGTAGAATTGAAAGAGCTGTTAGTGTAATGTTTTATGTGCATTAACTTCATGGTAGTATTACTATTTTTACATAGTGATGCAAATAGGTAGTATAACAGCGAACAACACTTCTTTTTAGGTAGTTAAGACACAACGCATCTGCATTATGGCTGCAGCACGAAAACATCACACGAGAATACCAGGGTGAAATTATAGCAAAAAGCTATTGTGTCTTGTATATTGAGTGTAGAATTAGAACAATTACCATTTGCATTTTTTTGTTAAATGAATGGAGATGCGAGTTTCTATAAAATGCTAATTAATTTGTTGCGTCGGTAACTGATCAGCATACGTGCTCTTTTCCCCGCATTCACGCAAATGCTAAATCTATTTGTGTGAATATGCTGATGCTAATTGCAAATCCAGCTGCCAATTTTGTCACTTGATCTCATTTTCGAGTACCTTGAATAAAATAGCAGGTACGAAGAGTGCGGACTGACAATTATTGATTTCAGGTAAACGCTCGTGTTTAAGGCCGTATAATGTAAAAGTCATCATTACAGCTCATCGTATTATACCAGGCGGTCCCATAATGAACTGGCCTGATATAGTTCAACGCGACATGTCGCTACATGTTGTGTTGCATTAAATAGTACGTTTATCGTGCACTTAATATAAGAAACATGCATCGACATGAAATGCTTAGTCTTAGTTTAACAGGCATTTGAATAACGAGAGTCGCGTATTTTTTCAAAATGTCGAAAACTGAGTATCGAAGTGTCATAAAGTTTCTGTTTAAAGAAGGTTTATCCCCTGCCCAAATAAAAGAACGATTGGATAGCGTGTATAAGGAGTCTGCCCCCTCCTATAGCACAGTGAAAAATTGGGTGAAAGAGTTTCGCTTCGGCAGAGAAACCGTCGAAGACTTTGGCCACGACGGTCGACCTGTGGAAGTGCTCACTCCCGAAACGATTGCTCTTATCGAAGAGACCGCCGCTTGAAGATTAGAGAAATTGCAGGAAGGCTTGGGCTCTCTAAGAGTACCGTTCATCGCGCAATCCATGAACATCTTCACATGAAAAAAGTGAGTGCAAGATGGGTACCGAAACTTCTTTCAGCGGTACAGAGACAGGAAAGAGTGCGCTGCGCTTCGGAGTTTTTGGATCTTTGTGGCGAAAATCCAAAGACTGTGATCGAGCGGCTAGTGACAGGTGATGAAACTATGATCTTGTATTATGATCCACAAAGCAAGCGCGAGTCAATGGAATGGCGTTATAAGGGTGAAAAGCCCCCTAGAAAGGCAAAGGTGCAACAACCGACTAAAAAACTGATGTGCACAATATTTTGGGATTTTTAAAGGAATTTTGATGGTGGATTTTAAAGAACGTAATACAGTCGTGAACGGCGAATATTATGCTTCTTTAATATATAAATTACGAGACAAGATAAAGGAAAAACGAAGCGCAAGCTGTCTAAAGGTGTCCTGTTGCTCCATGACAACGCCCCTTTTCATACCGCTGATGTTTCGAAGGACGCAGTTCGTCAATGCGGGTTCACAGAAGTTCAACATCCAACTTACAGTCCGACTATTATTTATTTCCAAATTTAAAGCGGGACTTCAGAGGAAGAAAATTTTCAAGCGATGAAGAGTTGCAGGCGGCCGTCTTCAGTCATTTTGAGGATAAAAAATGTGATTATTTTCATAAAGGTTTAGAGATGTTGATTCACAGATATCAGAAGTGTGTCAGTATTCATGGTGATTATATTGAAAAATAAAATTGGTTTCGTTTCATTTCCTTCATTGGTTCATAGTTAGGCCAATTCATTATGGGACCGCCTACGTAAATGCTTTAGTCACCACACACAAACCGCAGTATTTTTATAATAATGAGTTGTTAGCAGAAAGACAATGATGTCTACCTACTGGTTCAAATTTTCTCTGCTAACCACTACACGAGAGGCATTTATTATATGCATATTGGCGAGTGACAGTTTTTAGTATACGTATTTAATATTCAGTAATTGAATAATTATATCTTTATTTATTATCATCATTTTTTTACGTATTCTATGTAAATAACCTTACTAGATACGAACGCAAACGTAGTAAGTATTATAAACGTTTCTTTTAAATGCATGTTATGAATTTTCACATACGATCAATTATTACGATGATTACAAGGCCATGTAATTAGCAAACAGAATTAGCATTACTAATTAAACGCTAATGTTAGTGCCAAGACTCGAGAATTCGCATGCTCGTGAAATTAATGCGAAATAGCATTAATTACCATTTCTAGTGAGTGTAGAGAACCAGAGAGCCTTTACAATGGTAATGAGGTACTCCTTTTTAGTCCTCAGGGCTCAGTATTTGGATCGTTGGTAGATATCTATGAGCCACATTATTCACTTACTATTAAGTTAACTATGTGCTAATTTGTATATTTTTTGTTGTCTGTTATATTTTGTTTAAAAATCTTAAAAAAGTCTATATTTTGATAGGAAACGAGGAATTCTATCATAGTCTTCAGGAGTGACAACGCATCTCTATTTATTTCTTAAAAAAGAATAAATGATGTCTATGGGCCACTGCACCTACTTATAATCAGGTGGAGAATGTGCTCGTTTGTCACTTTTATTCTATAAAAAAAGCTGTTCTCAGGCTTTCTGGAGCTCAGTTCTTACCTTAAAAGAAGTCAAAGTACGATTTCTTCAAATTCAAATTCTTCATTATTTTATTTTTTATTAATTACAGCCCTTCACAAGTCCACTGCTGAACATAGACCTACCCCAAGGGATTCAACAAAGCACGGTCCTGAGCCACCACCACCCATCGACTTCCTGTGTGTCTTACCAGGCCGTCACTCCATCTAGTGGTGGGTCGCCCAATACTACACCACCGGTACGAGGCTGCCACTCGATAACTTTTTTCCCCATCGGTTGTCTGTTTTTTGAGCTATATGGCTGGCATATTGCCACTTCAGCTTATTAAGTTTAACTGTCAGTCACTCTGGTTCTACTGCAGATATCCTTATTTCTAAAATTATCACGCAGAGAAACCCCGAACATAGCCATCTCCATAGCTCGCTGAGCGACCTTGAGCGTCCTCATACGGGCCAGCACAGAAATGATCACTGGCAACACGCACTGGTTTTACAATCTAGTTTTCAGGTTTTGAGGTATACCTGACGAGAAGATGTGTTGTAAATTCACGAATGCTGCCCAGCCGAGTTTAATACGTAGACTGACCTCTCCGTCGTAGTTGGACTTACCTAGTCGGACTATTTGTCCTAGTTAAATGTACTCGTCAACAATTTCGAGCGTAGTGCTCCCAAAAATTACCGGCATAGGTGTGGCATGGACATTTCACTGTCATAATCTTTGTTTAGTCCATGTTCATCTTAAGACCTATCCGTTGGGAGACACTATTCAGGCCATTGAGCATAGTGCTTAGGTCCTCCAATGATTCTGCTATAAGGACTATATCGTCAATAAATTGAAGGTGATTGATGTACTTGCCATTGCTTTTAATACCGTATCTTTTCCAATCCAGTAGCTTGAAAACGTCTTTCAATGCAAAGGTGAAGAGTTTCGGGGATATAACGTCACCCTGTCTTACACCTCTCTGCAATTGGATAGGTTTCGAACTCTGTTTCTGTACTCGGATAGACTTCGTAGCCCTACTGTACAAATATTTTAGCATCTCGATATACCGACAGTGAACTTAGCACCACCGAAGGGACTGTAGCACTGCCTTAATATCCATGAAATCAAACGATTTCTCATATTCCACATACGCCAGGTAAAGTGCAGATTGTACTCTTCGGTCTACTGTACAATCTGCCGCCGGGTATGTATGTGGTCAATGGTACTGAAGCGTATTCGGCTGTTCGAGTCTGCGCGCGAGACGATTCGTAATCACTTTCAACACGTAGACGCGGCTCAGAAGAAAAATCAGTCTGTAGTTCTTCAAGAGAGCGTTGTCACCTTTCCTGAAGAACAAGATCACTTCACTTCTGCTCCACGCCTCCGGAGTAGTGGCACCATGGAAGATAGAATTTATGAGTTTCTTCTGAAGGACTTTAAGTACCAGTGTTTCACCCACTTTCAGAATCCTGACTGTAATTTCATATTTGCCTGGGGCTTTGCAGTTTTTAAAGTGCTGGAGAGCCATTCTAATCTCGCTCAGACTGACTTCCGGGATATCATCGGAACGGTGTCGGATAAGATTTGCTCTTGGATCGTTACTTACACTTGCGTGTGTCTCTAACGATGACGTATACAGCTGCCCATAGGATCTCTCAAATACACTCAAAATCTCAGGTGTCCAGAAATTGATGCTGCCACATTCGGTCTTCAGCTTTGACAGTTGGATCTTTCTGACCGACAGATCGGTGGCAAAGACTATGGAGCACTGGCCTCGCACAATTACTTCTTCAATACGAACTGCATTGATGTTGCGCAAATTCTCTTGTTGGAACCACTCCAACGATGATGTATACAGCTCCCCATAGAACCTCTCAACCTCACTCAAAATCTCAGGTGTCCCGGAAACGATGCTGTCACACTCGGTCTCCAGCTTTAACAGTTGGCTCTTTCTGGCAGACAGATCTCTGACAAAGACTTTAGAGCCCTGGCCCCGCTTAATCTCTTCTTCAATATGAGCTGTATTGAAGTTGCGAAAGTCCCGCCGCATGTATTTGTAGATGTGTCTGTTCAGTTGCTCGTATGCTGTCAAATCTGTTGAAGACTGCAGATTCATTTCTCTTCTAACAGGCATGAGATTAATAGTTTAATTGGAGAGTTTTTATGTTCTTCTGCAGCGGGTCTTGCAGAACATAGCTCCAACTGCATAGGCAGTTCCACAAGCTTTTCATTCATATCGTCCACCGAATTGCAATCTTCTAGGTACTAAAAACGGTTTTGTAACTCGAGCTGAAATATTTCGGGACTTTGGATGAAAGCACGAGGGAGACGGAGCGTTGACTTCATTAGATGAAATCTCTCAAACTTAACGTTTAGGTTCAATGTGCCCATAACAATTCGGTTATCGCTGCCAGTTTTCACCCTTATGATCACTGAGACATCACTGAACAGTTGCCATCTAGTCGTCACAATAAAGTCAATCTTATTTTTTGTCGAACCATCGGGCTCGACCAGGTCCAATTTCTGTAGGGCCACTTCTGAAAGAAAGAGTTCACTATAAGGAGTCCATCTTTCTCCACGAATTCGACCATTGTCCTTTACGTCTTGTTTATTCACCAGTCTGCCGGTATCGTTTAAAATTGCGAAAAGTTAAAGACTTAAGAAGATTTTCCAACTTGCAATATTTAAGCTACTTTATTGTACGTGTAACCATACGCAATTAAAGTTAGAGCTCTAGAAACATGCGCTATCCAGAATTATCCCTTAAATTCGTCAAGAATTACGTAACACGTGACAACGAACGTCAAAGAATAACTGGTAGTGAATTTAATAAACGCTCTTAGAATATAATTATTTATACGGATGAAAAAACGTTCTTATAATTAAAACTAATGTACGTAATTAAAACATATTAAATATTTTTAAGTTTCTCTTAACTTGGTTAATTACATACTCATTGCTTCCCTCATAATAAAAAGGCAGGTTATTTTTTAGCTCCTACCATTTTTATTTATCTATTTCTGCCAGAGTTGACGGGTTGAGAATATCATATGGCATTAAGTTCGCCTATAGTAACCCTAAGATTAAAAATTGTCTTACAATAAAGGTTAAATAAAATAAAATAACAATAAGAATATCAATATTTACTAGTACGTTGGCACATCATTACTGCTTCGAATAAAAGTTAGCAAATTGGATTACTTAGGGAGTCACTTCGTAGTCTGTGTATTCAATAATAATACAATTTATGTCACTTTTTATATTTTCCTAGCTTAGCAGAATATTCTTTAATTTTTCCTAAAATATCCCGCTACCGAGGTTTTAATTAAGCCTAATAAAAAGCGAAACAATCTGTAAAAATACTTTGCTTTTGTAAAAGTGCGTGCTAAACCTACGAACATATTTCATACTTGAATTATCATACATATTTGCTTTAGTTAATTTCAAATTAAATTTCAATGAGCTTATTTCCATTAGTTCATGCGGGCAAAGCCGAGGGCTGATGTTAGCAAATTAATAAACAAGTTATGAAAAGACAAACAGGATACTGTGATTGCCATCTGTTGTCAAAATCCATATTTAAATAGGCTTTAGTAACATTCGCCAGAATATTTTAATTAAACGTCCGTTTTATTTGTAAGTGCCGTGGTAGCTCAGATGGTTAAGGCTCGTTGTAAATATAACGGAACGCGAGTAACCCGTGTTCGATTTCCGCCAGCACCGATGAAATTGTTAATTGCAATTTTAAGTGCTGATTTACCACGTGCTCGGCGGTGAAGGAAAACATCGTGAGGAAACCTACATGTCTAAAGAATAAGAAAAAAATATTTCGAAGACATGTGAAGTTCGCCAACACGCATTTGGGCAGTGCGGCGGACACTTCCTTGCCCTAAAACCCTCTCAGAAATGAGGGGGGGGCCTGTGCCCAGCAGTAGCATGTATATAGACTGTAACTTTACTTTTACTTGTCTTTTTTTATTTTTAAGAACTCGTCCAATATTTACCAATAATACAGTGCTGACATCTTTCGAAGTGCATTTAAATAAATTATACATTACTACTCGTAAGTGTTTTCATATTGATAATCTCTCATTGTTTAAATACGATATTAAACAAAGGCAGCAAATACATTAAAGAAGAGGTGTTAGTTTAAAAATTGTGAAACATGGTTTTTCAGTCTTTGCTAATTGCATTTTTTACGTTTAAACTAATAGAAATCCGGAGTAATTTTTTTTTCTTGACATTTAATCACTTTCTCTGCAAAAAAGACACACTCGCAGATGTTTTAAGATAATTTTTCACTCGACATTCACTTCACTCAATTTAGAGAAAGCTCTCACAATTATTTTGCGAAATTGTTCTAGTTTAGACAGAGCCTAGTTAGTTCATTAAGCAAATAGCTCGTTACTGAATTCATTATTTCATTTTAATTCCAAAATATTAATTATATGTCAGAAGTACGGATTAAATAAACATGTGAATAAATTACAACAATAAGCTAATTCAAATAACTGTGTGACATATAGGTTTCAAAGCATTACAGTAAAAGGAAAAATATAACATTATAGTCCGAATATTAAGAAAGAAAGGAAAGGAATGTGACTTACGTACGAGAATTAAAGACTACTTTAAAATGAATTTATAGAACCTTTGTATCCCTCGATAAATCATAAAACTCCAGGCTTTATATTCGTCCGTGCAAAAAGATTATCTTAAGAAAGGGACGTTTTTGATGTGAAAAGTGATTGTGTGACCTTTGCGTTATAACTGAACTTTTTACAGAAATACGAAAATGAATTTACAGAGCACACAATGGTATTATGTCAGAGTACATTTCGTGCTTGCAAAAGTTTTAACCCGAAAATATTTGTATTGAATACATTTTATTTAATGTGCTTTCAGTGTTTTTAATGGATCAATTGATTATTTTATATTATTTAATATGTATTCAGTTAACTTAATAATGCTAGTTTTATGCAGTAGAGCTATGCTACCACACAAAGCAACAACATGGTTGAAAGCAGGAATAGGTCGGCTAGACTGGAGAAGAACTACATTCTCACTGAATACTAGCCCAAAATAGTACCATTAAGCTGTGCTTCGTATGGTTAGTGTAGAGAACCAGAAATCTTTGTTACCAGAAATAAGGAATTCCATCTTAGTTCGTAGTGCATCGGCATTTTATTCTCACTCAAGGACATATATAGTCTATGGGTCACAGCATTCACCATCAGGTAGACCGTGTGCTTCTTTGTCATTCTTATTCTTTACACAATTTATTAAATTAAAAATATTTTTAAACAAGAACTACAGAACTACTTCTTCGTTATCAGTTTGTAACAGTCAATTGCCACGCTGAGTACGTGAGCGAGTGTCGTGGTGCACCAATGCGGTGGTTACACCGCCATTTACCGGAATTATGACACCTTTCAGACATTTTCCTTAGTCACCTCTTGCGACACATATGAGACAAAATAGGCGTTAAACTCCTATACGCTGCCATTTCATAATAATAAGGACTATTTTACCATTAATTATTTAAAAAAAAAAACATACGTCAAAATTTTTTATCATTCGTCAGTCACACTCAGATTGGAATATATATATATATATATATATATATATATATATATATATATATATATATATATATATATATATATATATAATAATAATGATAATAATAACAATAATGGCACCGTGGACATCTGTCGAGCTTGTCGCCATCCCGGTGAGTCACTTAGGCATGTCATCTCCGGTTGTTCGGCGCTTTCTAACTCTGAGTACTTGCACAGGCACAACCTAGTAGCCAGAATTCTTCACCAGGAGCTCGCTCTGAAATACGGTCTCGTGGATCGGAAATTGCCGTATTACACGTACTTGCCGGAAGCCGTGCTCGAAAATGATCGCGCCAGGCTCTATTGGGACCGAGCCATCATCACAGACAGGACTATTCTTGCGAATAAGCCTGATATTGTGCTGATGGATCGGGCACAGTCAAGGATATTTTTGGTCGACATTACCATTCCGTATGACAAGAACCTCGTGAAAGCCGAAACAGACAAGCAAACAAAATATCTGGACCTGGCTCACGAGGTGACCGACATGTGGGGTGGTCTGCCGACTGAAATTATTCCTGTAGTCGTCTCTGCAATCGCGCTAATCCCAGTCAGCCTCTCGGGTCATCTGAGGCGACTGGGACTACGTGGCGGACCGCTCCGGGCTCAAATGCAGAAGGCGGTGCTCATCGATACCGCTCGCATCGTCCGCCGGTTTCTTTCCCTTTCCACCTAACCCTCGACCGTTTGGTCTCCCCTGCCGAGGGCCTCCATGTGGTTGGGCTTTTATATATTAAAGAAAAAACATTTTCAGAAAAACCCGGCGCGACTAGGAAAAAAATGAGGACAAGCACTGTTCGCAAATCCTCGCTTCCATCTTACAATACTACCTTGTTTAACTCTCCTGTGATGTTTTTTGTGAAAATAGGGAATGAATTTTTTTAATATAAGCGAAATTCTTGTCATTATCTTAAACTTGATTTATCAAAAGGGTAAAAAATAACAAGGGTTTAAAAAATTAAGTACAAAAACCTTCAAAAATAAAAACACTAAAATAATTTCCACACATAGCTTATGAAGTCGAGGCTCTAATTCTTCAATACAATATGCCTTAGCACCAATAAACACTACTTATTACAAAATAATGCAAAGGTAAGTTATCAATATAAGTATTAATTACTTACTGAGATCTAGTAGGGTGGATCTGTGTGTAAGTATTTCTGTGGCTATGCAACGCAGGTGTGACATCATGAGGTAGTAGTCATCAAAATAATGAAAAATTAAAGTTATTTTTTTAAATACATTTTGTCTTTCAATATGCTGCTTATTCCATAGTAAAAATTATATATACGAAACGTAAGCAAATTATAGTGCCGGTTATCTCTGCTTTCTACTTTTCCTGATATATCGATCAATGACGGCTGTCAATTGACGACTCAGTGACGCAGTAGCTTAGCAATAAGTAATAGCGCTGAGGGCAGCGGGTTCGAATCCCGCACGGAACAAGTATTTGTATAGTCTCTAAGTAATTGTTACGGGATGTTTGTTCTTATGCAATTTGTGTATGTAAACTGTCTCCACGATACGGGTGAAAATGCTAGTTTGGTGGTAACGATTTTAATATAGAGAAAATAAAAAAATGGAAAGAAATAATAATGTCAAATGAACTACGTTCAAATGTCAAATCAAAATATATCTAATATTTGTTTTAATTATTTAGATTGCTTTTAATTTTGCTAAAGGAGTCGTTCTTCTTTTAAAGAATTGTTTTAAAATCAAATAAGCATTATAAAACTTGCCAATTAAATGGTATAAGAAATGGGATACTCATAGCAAATTTGGCCTTAGATAATTGATAGAATCAGGCGGTACTTTGCGGAAATCCATCATAACAATTATAATAAGGATATTAATTTGCAACCATCAATATGAAATTTAATGCGAATAGATTTTTGGACCTTTATTTGTAATGATGTCCTCAAAACCGAACTTTGATCACGGACGCTAGTATCACCGGAGACTAACCATCTACGTAAGACAGGTTTTTATAGTGTACGATTGAGTGCACAAATACAAACACACGCTATTTCCTGACCCTAATAGTTCGATGAGATGGCAATCCGAAACAAGCTGTACTTAAAAACTATGGTATCATTTAAGACTGTATACATTCTGTTTGTTCAATACTATTGTGGTTTTATTTATATTACGTTTCAAATGTAAGCATTGGGTGAAATAAGTTGGAAGTGAAGACCTGGGAGATATATCAATTGAAAGGCTACATATGTTAAAATATACTTGTAGCTAATATTGAAAATCCGAGGATTTAAACTCAACTAAAACGGATTATTATTTCATCATTGGACTTAAAGCTTCCACAATTATGTGTATGTAAATTATATTTCCCTTACATTTAGCGAAAGATAATACCCCTTTAAAGTCACATTTTAATTCGCATTAAAATACATGGCGTTTGTTGACGGCGTAAGAGACTGAAACGGAAATGCTTGAAAGTTTTATACAACCTCATTTACGCCAGACATAAAGTATTCAGACCAGACATACAACAACGTTAAAGATGCCAGACGTCTGATTCTGTGTGTTTCAATTCTACTGCCAATCAAGGTAAGTCACTTTTACAATGGTACAGTCACACTGTGGCTTTAATATGGTTGTATCATGAATGGGTTGATTCGACTGCGGCAGGACCACGCCCTTACATAATATCAGTGTGAAATAGCAGCTTAGTTTTGTTACATTTCGTACGGTGAGTATAGAGAACCGGAGACCTTTTTTACTAAATACAAGGCACTCAATCTTAGTTCTCAAGCAGAAGAAAAAATGCGTATAAACGGATGCAATCTCTGGAGCACATGTGCTCTATTAACACTATTGAAAGCCTCATGCTTTCCATCTTAGTCTTCAGGGGTGCCAACGCATCTACATTTTGATTCTTAGATAAATGTAGATATCTATATGCCACAGCATCCACATACAATCAAGTGGACTGTGTGTTCATTTGTCACCCTTATGCTATTAAAAAACAACTGTGCAAAAGTAGTAGAAGAAAACGTATATTTAATAATTGTAAGGCTGTAATATAAGCCTTACTTTACCTGCTTACTACTTGTTTTTATTATTTCATTGAAATATAGTACCCAAACATAAGATAGAATGCACAAAACACGGTACTGATTTACCTGCATATATCAACTTCCTTCAAGTCTTACTAGATCATCACCACCCACAACGTAGGGTCCGCCCTACACTTTGCTCACTGGCTATAACTCAAGACCACTCTTTCCCATTGGTTAGTCATTAAGTTATTTGAAAATTCTAATCAATAATACCTAACCGATGATTGGATTTTTTTAATAATATATATTCAAAGTTTTAATAGCACCCATTCTTATCTTCAGCACATCGTATCGACGGCTATTTCATGTTTACTTCTGAACATTCCCAAGCATTAATTACTTTAAAGAACTTGAAAAAAAATGAAACAGCGATATCCTCTTGCTGAGTCAGCACGCTCCGGTAACCTCAACAAGCCGTCACAAATTCAAACGTGTGAATAGAGTGTTTTATCAGTGTTACTTGTGTAACTATTAGAAGGTGTTTCCTCAGTAGGCAGACAGTTTCGACAATTCTAACACCTGGCCAAACAAATATAATTTGGTGTATTTCTAGATGCGGACGAAAGGAAATATATATATCTTCGTGAGATAGTTATTTGTATTGATCAGATAATTTTATTATGTTTATTAGTAAAAAAAAGAATGAATTACATACTCACCTGTGACATATGTAATATTATAATATTATTACCGGACAAATCATATATAAGAACAAAGTTAAAAGTGTGTTTTATGTAGTGTAAATGTGTTGCGTGTATGTATAGATTAATAAAATAAGTATTCGATATAAAGTTAAAAACAAAAGACTAATAATTTAGAACAAAATAACCTAAAATACATACAGAGTCATAGCTTTAGTTTTGATAGATCTTCTTCACTTTCAATATGAATTGTTTGCATCCCGTCTTCCTTGCGTAGATATATTTTGCCATAAGAAGTCCAGCAACTATCATAGTTGTGAGTCTTTGCGAATTGTCTGGCTAAATAGTGTAATCTTTTTGCCTTTGGTGTTAAGTATTCCGCTATAAAAATGTACTTGGAGGATCCTTCTATATTTAAAAGTTCAATATTTAGGCGTTGAGTTTTATTGTTTATGTTGTACAATCTTGCAGACCGTATAAAATTTTCTTTTAGGGTTGGCTTCATAAAATCAATTATTATTGGGCTAAATTCTTTATTTTTAGCTTTTTGCCGAAAAATATCTTTTATGTCCGTGTCGAGGATGTTCATATTAATAATTTCTTCCAATTTCTCGACCAAGGAAATAAGTTCATTTTTATTTTCATAACGGGTTCTTGGAATATTTTTTATTTCTGCCATTGTGGTTCTCGCATTATGTTCCAAAAGTTAGATTTTCTGCTCAAGAGAGTTTATGAGACATGTATTCAAACTATTTTCTTCTTTGATATGTTCTGATTCCTTTAAAACATCGTCATACTTTGCAGATAGGAATGAAATGGACTCACGAATGTCGACGTTTTGCTGCTTGATCTTATTAATTGATGTGATTAAAGTTTCAATCTTTTGGTTCTGTTGTTTGTTAAAATCATTAAACATACGGCGCAATTCCTGCATTAACGACGAATCTTCACTAGGCTCGGGAATCTTTCTTTTTGTCTTCTCGTCAAAGTGCTACATTCATTATCACTTTCCATAAGAATATTAAGATTAGGATCCGATCCGTGTAGCTGTATTCGGGTTTTATTACCAGATAAATTTAATGTATTTGGTGGAGTACGCTGTGTTGACATTATATTATGTGGGTATAAAATACTTAAGCAGGCTGACGGTAACTATCTTCGCAGTTAGGGCAGAGTCGATGTTACGTCAGTTTGTAGCGATATCCTTATTTAATTGTTATGTCCTACCCATGCCTCGTCACTGCAGTTAACGTTCAAGGCATTCCTTATGCACTGCGTTCCTAGTAGCTCGATGTATTTAACTAATACGACGTTAAAAAATATAATTTTTAAATTCGAGTAAAATGATGTATAAGAAACACGTCCGATATCCACCGAAACCCGAGGGGGAGACGGAAGATCAAAAAATATTATTCATGTTTTATCAGTAAGTAATCTAAATGTAATTTAAAAAAAAAGTAGTAATACGGTCATCCAGGTACTTAAACTGAATTGTAAAAGTAAAGTTCATGAAATTATACTTATATGTTAATTGTTAACTGAAATAAAATAAATTATACTTATATGTTAATTGTTAACTGTAACTTATAGCCAATTTCTATTAAGTAGCGTTATGTTAATTATTAAGTACGCACGCTGCTACCTACTTGCTTTATATATAAAACAATTTCTCTCTCTCTATAGGTTTGCTGGAAGAGAACTCTTATTAGGGTTAAGCTCGCTTTTGTACATTTATTTAAATATTTAATAATTGTTACTAACTTATTGTGTGTACAGTAAAGAATAAAGAATAAAGAATGAAATTCCCAAACAATAATATTAAGTTTACTAGATCTGCCCGGCTTTGCACGGGTGATTTCTGGTTCTAGAGGCAACAGAACAGCGCCATCTACCGGGTTCAACTGAATTTTAAGTCATCCAGGGACTCACTTAAATGAAAACAAAAAAAACATCAAAATCGGTTGAACGAACTTCGTTAATACGCTACTTCATTTGTTCGGGTTTCACACCAACAGCAAACGACTATTCGTTAATATTTGAAACACTTAAAAACAAATATGAAGATAAGCTAATGTTAGCCTCTTCATATTTAGACCAGATATTCGATCTTTAAGCTATATCATCCGCGAACATCACTGGCTTAGAGCAGTTTTTAGATAAATTTTTAGCATCGGTGGCTGTACTCAAGAACCTGAAATTTAATGACCTTATGGACGTGGTATTTTTCCATACCGCCTTAAAGAAACTAGACTCGGACACCGTGCGTACGTTTGAAATGGAGCATCGTAGCTCTGAGTTGCCGTCATTCGACTCATTAGCATCCTTTGTACGAGATCAAATTAAAGTGATACAGCGCTCCTCGAATGTCAAACAAGAAGTTAAGAAATGTGTCGATCGCAGACAGATCTCATCAACTAGGACTGCTGGGTCTCTGACTAATTTGTATAATTGTGCGACCTTTCGTAAACATTCACCCAGCGAACTTTATAGAATAGTAAAGACGAACAACTTATGTTTAAATTGTCTAAGTGATAGACATTTAGTTGCTAAATGCAATTCTAGTTCCGTGTGTAACAAGTGCGCCAGCAGACATCACACGTTATTATATTTCGAACTTCAACGTGCACATTTTTCCGATGAAATTACAAGATTACAATCGAATAGAACTTGTAGTCGCGCTTTTCAATGTCTTAAGCCATTTTTACAAGATGGAATCGTCAGGGTAGGTGGACGCTTGTCTAACTCGCAGTTGAGTTTCGACCAACGGCACCCTATAGTTTTACCGCGTAAAGACCATATCATGAATTTATTAGTTGATTACCACCATAAATTGAATTTTTACGCTGGCCCCGACTTGTTGATGTCAATCCTGCGTCAGAACTATTGGATTCTTTCAGCACGCAATTTAATCCGCAATAGGGTGCACAGATGTATAGCTTGCTTTCGAGTACGTCCTAAGCCGTCATTTCCGGAAATGGAATGGACCTTAGGTCTTGTTGAGTAACACAATGCGTAAAGCCCTTTATGCACACCGGGTCTAATTTTGCTGGTCCGTTTAACGTCACGCTCACTCGCGGGCGTGGTATAAGATCCACAAAAGCTTACGTCTGCATTTTCATATGTCTGACTACTCGGGCTGTGCATATAGAACTCGTTGGTGATCTAAGCACAGCGGGCTTCATCGGTTCATTTAAAAGATTTCTTTCCCGCCGTGGCCCTGTAAGTAAATTGTATTTTATCAGCACTACATGAGCTTTTAACTAGTAAATATTATAATTCGGAGTTCGCTCACATCCTAGCCGAGAACCGCATCGAGTATTCTCTGAACGTCCCAGGAAATTGGGAGACTAATATTAAGAGTCTAAAGAGTCATTTATACCGAGTAATAGGAGATCAAATTTTGTCCTTCGAAGAGTAAAGTACTGTGCTCGCTCAAATTGTCATTAATAGTGCCCTTTGTCATACATTGTCAAGTGACCCCTCGGAGCCGCTGGCTCTAACTCCAGCACATTTTTTGAATTTAACGCCTTTGAAGTAGATACTTCACTATGTCCATGTCCATGTCTATGGCGGGCAGATGCCCGCCATAGACATGGACGAGAACAAATTTAGTATTTCCGCATGCCATAAATTATTGAACCGGTTGGTGCAGTCGTTTTTGAAACGATGGTGGATGGAATACTTGCATACGTTGCAGTGTCGGCAAAAATGGATCACAACAACTGAACCTTTAACTGTCGGAACTGTGGTTGTGCTAACGAAGGAGAATACGCCGCCTCTTCATTGGCCATTAGGGATCGTCAAAGAAGTTTTTTTCCGGTTCCGACGGGGTAACTAGCTCGCGTTAGGACCACGACTGTGTCTTACATGCGTCCTGTTGTCCGTTTGTGCCCTTTGCCCCTTCAATAGTTTAAATTAGCTTTCTAGATTAGAAATTGTAGTCGAAAATTAGATGGTTACGCGGAAACGATTCGTGTATTTTAATTTTATTCAATGGTATATTGTTTATCCTTCCTTTGACCTATTGTCCCTCCGTACACACTGAAAGGGGGGTGAGAGGGGAAAGAGGAGATTCTTGAAGGTGGCGCGATTCTTTCGACCAATGAGAAGCGCGCCCGACCGAGATGCATTGATAGGAAAGCCGAAGCAAGCAATAAAAGCTCGCGCACGGCCCTCGTGCGGTTTCTTCCTTCGCACCACTGGCCTGGATCGCATCTCTGGGGCGCCCCAGAAGAACCCACCTCACGTCGCATCACAGCAACGGAAGCGCCTCAGCCGTATCGAAGTCACACCCCGGTAAGTGTGTTTTTCCTATAATACACTGCCTGCTTGAGCATTTGTTTGTTAGTTAACCCACCCCATTTCATTTCTCCTAAAGTGCTCAAGCAGGATTCCTTCATAACCTTGACAAGCAATAGATTTCGCGCGTGCTACATCCACCATCTTGTTGAGGCAGAAGAAGCTTCCCACGTATACAGTCCATCTAGTATAACATCTCGCGCAATAGGGTCAAGGCTCGACCGGGGAATCGAATTTGGGAACCCTAAGGCTCGCCGCCCAACCAGTTAGTATTAGTAATTATTATATTTATATGGATTTTTTTCTATTCTTTTTAGCTGCTGAAGTAAGTTTTTTCTATTTAATGGAAGTTTGTTATTATATAAGTTCATAATATATATATATATATATATATATATATATATATATATATATATATATATATATATATATATATATATATTATGAACCTATTGTCCCTCCGTACACACTGAAAGGGGGGTGAGAGGGGAAAGAGGAGATTCTTGAAGGTGGCGTGATTCTTTCGACCAATGAGAAGCGCGCCCGACCGAGATGCATTGATAGGAAAGCCGAAGCAAGCAATAAAAGCTCGCGCACGGCCCTCGTGCGGTTTCTTCCTTCGCACCACTGGCCTGGATCGCATCTCTGGGGCGCCCCAGAAGAACCCACCTCACGTCGCATTACAGCAACGGAAGCGCCTCAGCCGTATCGAAGTCACACCCCGGTAAGTGTGTTTTTCCTATAATACACTGCCTGCTTGAGCATTTGTTTGTTAGTTAACCCACCCCATTTCATTTCTCCTAAAGTGCTCAAGCAGGATTCCTTCATAACCTTGACAAGCAATAGATTTCGCGCGTGCTACATCCACTATCTTGTTGAGGCAGAAGAAGCTTCTTACGTATACAGTCCATCTAGTATAACATCTCGCGCAATAGGGTCAAGGCTCGACCGGGGAATCGAATTTGGGAACCTTAAGGCTCGCCGCCCAACCAGTTAGTATTAGTAATTATTATATTTATATGGATTTTTTTCTATTCTTTTTAGCTGCTGAAGTAAGTTTTTTCTATTTAATGGAAGTTTATTATTATATAAGTTCATAATATATATATATATATATATATATATATATATATATATATATATATATATATATATATATATATATATATATATATATATATAATATATATATATATATATATATATATATATATATATATATATATATATATATATATATATATATATATATATATCATCATCATCATCATTACAGCCCTTCACAAGTCCACTGCTGAACATAGGCCTCCCCCAAGTAATGCCACAAAGCACGGTCCTGAGCCACCTGCATCCATCGACTTCCTGCATATCTTACCAGGTCGTCACTCCATCTAGTGGGGGGTCGCCCTACACTACGCCTACCGGTACGAGGCTGCCACTCGAGAACCTTTCTTCACCATCGGTTATCGGTTCTTCGAGCTATATGGCCGGCCCATTGCCACTTCAGTTTACTAATCCGTTGGGCTATGTCGGTCACTCTGGTTTTACTGCGGATATCCTCATTTCTGAGTCTATCACGCAGAGAAACTCCGAGCATAGCCCTCTCCATAGCTCGCTGAGCGACCTTGAGCGTCCTCATACGGCCAGCAGTGAAGGACCACGTCTCAGATCCGTAAGTCATCACTGGCAACACGCACTGGTTGTACAATCTAGTTTTTAGAGATTGAGGTATACCTGACGAGAAGATATGTCGTAATTTCCCGAACGCTGCCCAGCCGAGTTGAATCCGTCGATTGACCTCTCGGTCGAAGTTGGACTTACCTAGTCGGACTATTTGTCCCAGGTAAACGTACTCGTCAACAACTTCGAGCATAGTGCTCCCAACAACCACCGGCATAGGTGTGACATGGACATTAAACATGATCTTTGTTTTGTCCATGTTCATCTTAAGACCTATCCGTTGGGAGGCACTATTGAGGTCATTGAGCATAGTGCTTAAGTCCTCCAGCGATTCTGCCATAAGGACTATATCGTCGGCAAATCGAAGGTGAGTGATGTATTCGCCATTGATGTTAATATCGTATCCTTTCCAGTCCAGTAGCTTGAAAACGTCTTCCAAAGCAGCGGTGAAGAGTTTCGGGGATATAACGTCACCCTGTCTTACACCTCTCTGCAGTTGGATAGGTTTCGAGCTCTGGTTCTGTACTCGGATAGCCATCGTAGCCCTACTGTACAAACACTTCAGCACTTCGATATACCGACAGTCAACTTGGCACCGCTGAAGGGACTGCGGCACCGCCCAAATTTCGACGGAATCAAAGGCTTTCTCATAGTCCAAATACGCCAGGCAAAGTGGCAAATTGTACTCTTCAGTCTTCTGTACAATCTGCCGCAGGGTATGTATGTGGTCTATGGTACTGAAGCCTTTTCGGAAACCGGCTTGTTCGGGAGGCTGGAAGTCGTCGAGTCTGCGTGCGAGACGATTCGTAATGACTCTCGAAAACAGCACGTAGACGCGGCTCAGAAGGGAAATCGGTCTGTAGTTCTTCAAGAGAGCGTTGTCGCCTTTCTTAAAGAACAAGACCACCGCACTTCTGCTCCACGCCTCTGGAGTAGTGCCACCATGGAGGACGGAATTGAAGAGCTTCTGAAGGACTTCAAGTACCGGTGTTCCACCCGCTTTCAGAAGCTCCGCTGTAATTCCATCCTCACCTGGGGCCCTGCCGTTTTTAAGGTGCTGGAGAGCCATCCTAATCTCGCTTAGACTGACGTCCGGGATATCATCGGAATAGTGTCGGATAAGACTTGCTCTTGGATCGTTACTCACACTTGCGTGTGGCTCCAACGATGATGTGTACAGCTGCCCATAGAACCTCTCAATCTCACTCAAAATCTCAGGTGTCCCGGAAACGATGCTGCCACACTCAGTCTTCAGCTTTGACAGTTGGCTCTTACGGGCAGACAGATCTCTGGCAAAGACTTTGGAGCCCTGGTTCCGCTCGATCGCTTCTTTAATACGAGCAGTATTAAAGTTGCGTAAGTCTCGCCGCATGCATTTGGAGATCTGTCTGTTCAGTTGCCTGTATGCTGTCAAATCTGTTGACGATTGCAGCCTCATCTCCCGTCTAACAGCCATGAGATTAAGAGTGTGATCGGAGAGTTTTTGTGTTCTTCTGCGGCGGGTCTTGCAGAACTTAGCTCCGACCGCATGGACAGTTTCCACGAGCTTGTCATTCATATCGTCCACTGCATTGCAATCTTGTAGGCACTGAAAGCGGTTGTGTAACTCGAGCTGAAAGTTTTCGGGATTCTGGATTAGAGCACGAGGGGGACGGAGCGTTGACTTCATTAGACGAGACCTCTCCAACTTAACGTTTAGGTTCAGTGTGCCTCTAACCATTCGGTGATCGCTGCCAGTTTTCACCCTTGCGATCACTGAGACATCACTGAACAGCTGGCGTCTGGTCGTCATAATGAAGTCAATCTCATTTTTTGTCGAACCGTCGGGGCTCGACCAGGTCCACTTTCTGTGGGGCCGCTTCTGGAAGAAAGAGTTCATCATAAAGAGTCCCTCTTTCTCCATAAAGTCGGCCAGCTGCTGGCCCCTTCGGTTCCGTTGCCCTACTCCAAATTTCCCTAATTTCAGCTCACCGCTTTCTCTTGTGCCTAGTTTTGCGTTGAAGTCTCCCATCAACACCGTGTAGTGGGTTTTGGAGGAATGCATGGCTTTGGAAATATCCTCATACATTTCCTCCACCTCCTCATCGGGATGTGCCGAGGTTGGTGCGTAAACCTGTATGACCTTCAGCGAATACCGTTTGGTGATTCTGAGTATCAGGTACGCGACCCTCGTCGACACACTCCCAATCTTTACAACGTTGTTGACGAGAGACTTGTGGACGATAAATCCGACACCTCCTTGGGACAGATGGTCGCCCTCCCGGTGATAGAACAAGTTGCCGGATTCGAGAATCACCGTGTCCTCCCCCTCTCTTCGGACCTCGGATAATCCTATAATACTCCAGCGCAACTTGTCTATCTCTTCTTCCAGCTCCAGGATCTTCTCGTCAGTCCTCAGTGTGCGTGCGTTAAATGTTGCCAGGTCGAGTCGTCGTAGGTGGCAACCGAACCTCCACCGGAGATTCTTAGCACCCCCTGCCCCGCCGTTACCATGGTCGCCACCGTAGCCAGGAATAGCGGGGCCGCCGGGGACTAGGGGCCGTCTGTTTGTGTTATTGTTCATGGGGGGTATATTGCCATAGTTGCCACGCTTGGCGAGCGGGTTGGCAACCGCAGTTTTTTTTGTGTAATTGTTGTTATCAGGAAGATGCTGCTGCCCATCTCCTGCCTGTTTCCCTCTGTCGCCTTTTACGACACCCACGGGAAGATATGGGGTAGTGGATATTCTTAACCGCCACTACACGGCAATTATATATATATATATATATATATATATATATATATATATATATATATATATATATATATATATATATATATATATATATATATATATTAAGTGAAAAGTGATTGTGTGACCTTTGCGTTATAACTGAACTTTTTACAGAAATACGAAAATGAATTTACAGGGTACACAATGGTATTATGTTAGAGTACATTTCGTGCTTCTAAAAGTTTGAAACCAAAACTTTTTGTATACGAGGGTGGATTGAAAAGTACTCGGCCTAACCAAGAAAATAAACACATACTAAATCAGTTATATTTTTATTTTTCTACATAATCACCATCAAGTTCAATACACTTTTGCCACCTCCCCTTCCAAGCATTTAGACCGTTGAAAAAAAATGATTCTTCCTTAGAGTCAAAATATGTGTCTACAGCTGCTTTGACCTCGTCGTTTGTCGAAAATCTTTGACCTCCCAAGTGCTTTTTTAGGTTACGGAACAGAAAGAAGTCTGATGGTGCCAGATCAGGTGAATACGGCGGATGCGGTAACAGTTCAAAGCCACAGTTGTGAATTTCAGCCATTGACTGTACTGACGTGTGAACACGGGCGTTATCTTGATGAAACAGGACTTTTCTTCTGAGCATTCCTCGACGTTTTTCTTTTATTTCCTCTCGTAAACGACGTAGTAAGGTGCAGTAGTAATCACAGTTTATAGTCTGACTCCTTTCAAGATAATCAATCATAATCACACCTTTCGAGTCCCAGAATACTGAAGCCATCACCTTATTTGCCGACAAAATCGACTTAGCCTTTTTAGGGGGTGGTGAACCAGGTCTTCTCCACTGTTTTGATTGTTGTTTTGTTTCCGGTGTACAGTAATGAACCCATGTTTCGTTCATAGTAACAAAACGATTCAAAAAATCATCTGCATCGGCTTCAAATAACTCCAAACAGTCGCGTGAAATAGTCAATCGCGTCCTTTTTTGTTCAACTGAAAGCAGTCGGGGAACCCACCTCGCAGACACCTTGTGGAAACCCAACTCGTTGACAATGATGTTTTGAGTTCATTCATAAGAGATGCCTATAATCTCGGCTATCTCTCTAGTTTTTAATCTGCGGTCTTCCATTATTAAATCAAGTACTTTTTTAATATTTTCGTCAGTAATTGACGTCGAAGGCCTTCCAGAGCGGGGTTCATCTTTCACACTCTCTCTACCACGCTTAAATTCTGCTATCCATTTTTTGACGGATGAATATGACAGAGCACAATCGCCTAATGTACTGACCATGTCATCATGGATGGCTTTTGATGATAGCCCCTTCTTATGGAGGTACATAATGACGGCACGCTGCTCGATTTGCTCCATTGGCGGAAATTATGTCCGATTACTTTGTTAATAAATTTATAAAATCACAACTAATCATCGCACACGTTTCGAACTTCACACAATGAACTAGTCTGAACTGAACTAAATAATGTGGGTAGATTTGAATTTTAGAATTGAATGGATCTGTGTTAGGCCGAGTACTTTTCAATCCACCTAGTATTAACCTTGAATACATTTTATTTCATGCGCTTTCAGTGTTTTTAAGGGATCAATTGATTATTTTATATTATTTAATATGTATTCAGCTAGCTATAAATGTATTATTCTATGCAGTAGAGCTATGCTACAGCCACAATATGGTTGTAAGCAAGAATGGAACGGCTAGACCGGAGAAGAACCACACTCTCACAGAATACTAGCCTAAAATAAAAACATCAAGCTGTGCTTCGTATGGTTAGTGTAGAGAACCAGAAACCTTTGTTACCAGAAATAAGGCATTTCATTTTAGTTCGTAGCTTATCGGCATTTTGATTCTCACTCAAGGAGATATTTAGTATATGGGTCACAGCATTCACCATCAGGTAGACCGTGTGCTCCTTCGTCATTCCTATTTTTACAAAATTTATTAAATTAAAAATATTTTTAAAAAAGGGCTACAGAACTACTTCTTCGTTATCAGTTTGTAAAAGTCGATTGCCACACTTAGTACATGAGCGACCGTCGTGGCGCACCAACGCGGTGGTTACACCGCCATTTACCGGATATTATGACACCTTTCAGACATTTTCCTCAGTCACCTCTTGCGACACATATGAGACAAAATAGGCATTAAAACTCCTATACGCCGCCATTTCACAATAATAAGGTATATTTTACCATTCATTATTTTAAAAAAAACATACGTCTAAATTTTTAATCATTCGTCATACTGAGATTCGAAATATCAACTAAGTCTTTATGAATAAATTTCCCTTCAAATTTGAAACTGTTACCCTTATATCTCTAGAGTGATTAAAGCCTCATTCTCAGCCCAACAAATTAGGTGCAAGAACCTGAAGTGGCTCTGCAAAGTTTTAAGTTCTCTTTACTCAATGTTCTCGCAAGAACTTTGTTGAAGACTATAGTAATTTTACAAATGTTATATTATGTTTTAGCAGAAAATATGCTAAAGTGTTTATAAGTTTAGAGAAAACTTTTACATTATTTTAATTTGACCTTGGTTTACTAAAAATGATGTAGTAATTCTACTACGAAATTAAAATATAAATTCTTGACAAACGGTGACTCAACAGTATGAATGGAATCTAATTTGTTTTAAAAACATGTTAGTATCCCATGCAATTTTTTCTTAGTAAAGAAAAAACATTATAAGAAAAACCCGGCGCGACTAGGAAAAAAATGCGGACAAGCACTGTTCGCAAATCGTCGCTTCCACCTTAGACTACTACCATGTTTAACTCTCCTGTGATCTTTTTAACCTGTCCTGTCCTGTGGAGCTACAGCCCCTTGTGGGCCCTGGCTTCCTCCACAATATTCCTCCACTTGTCGCGATCCTTCGACTCCCTGCGCCAGTTTGTGTATTTACCCATTCATCTCAGATCCTCTTCCACATTTTCTACCCAACGTTTTTTTGGCTTGCCTTTTGGTCTCTTTTGCTGAGGAGTCCACCTGGTCATGATTTTTACGGCCCTAGAATCCGGCATTCGTACGAAATGGCCCGCCCTTCTCCCAAGTACCAATTTGCAGGCAAAATCGTTTATCCTTTTTCATTCGTCAGAGTCGTCGGGTTAAAAGCGGTCCGATATTTTCTTCTGTGTCGGAATTCACAACCAGTTGCTTTTTTCTCATGTTGAGTGGTTAGCCCAACGATGAAACCCTCCTAATTTATCCGGACTTGGGACCGGCTATGCTGTGGTCAAGACATCTAGGAACAGTCGTAAACACCACAGCATAGGCTGAGTTGTTGTTTTAACCAAATACAAATAATAAGAGGACTCTATATAACGATGTATGGGGTTGTCTGATATAAATCTTAGAAATAAATTTCATCTCTAAGGGTGTGAAAATAGGGAATGAATTTTTTATGTAGGCGAAATTCTAGTCATTACCTTGAACTTGATTTATTCCAATAAAAAGGGTAAAATATAACAAGGGTTTAAATAATTAAGTACAAAAACCTTCAAAAATAAAAACTCTAAAATAATTTCCACATATAGCTTCTGAAGTCGAGGCTCTAATTCTTCAATATAATATGCCTTAGCAACAATCAACACTACTTATTACAAAAGAATGCAAAGGTAAGTTATCAATATAAGTATTTATTACTTACTGAGATCTAGTAGTGCGGATGTGTGTGTAAGTATTTCTGTGGCCCTGCAGACATGCGACGCAGGTGTGACATCATGAGGTAGTAGTCACCAAAATAATGAAAAATTAAAGCTAATTATTTTACACAAACACTTTTCTGTATGTAATATTACAGACAAAAATAAAATTTTGTCTTTCAATGTGGTGCTTATTCCATAGTAAAAATTATATGCACGAAGCGTGAGCAAATGATAATGGCGGTTACCTCTTCTTTCTACTTTTCATAATATATTCATCAATGACGGCTCTCAATTGACGGCTCAGTGGCGCAGTAGCTTAGCAATAAGTAATAGCGCTGGGGGCCGCGGTTTCGAATCCCGCACGGAACAAGTATTTGTATAGCCTACAAGTAATTGTTACGGGTCTGGATGTTTGTTTTTGTGCAATTTATGTATGTAAACCGTCTTCACGATAGAGAAGAAATTCCTAGTTTAGTGGTAACGATTTTTTTAAGGAGAAAAAAATAAAAATAGAAAAAATTATACCGTCAAATGAAATACGTTCAAATGTCAAATCAAAATATAAAATTTTTATTTTATTTATTTAGATTGCTTTTAATTTTGCTAAAGGAGTGTTCTTCTTTTAAGGAATTGTTAAACAAATCAAATAAGAATTACAAAACTTGCCAATTAGATGGTATAACAAGCGAAAAAATTATTATGAAAAGGATACCCATGGCAAATTTGCCCTTAGATGTTGAAAGGTATGTGGTGATTTCAACTTTAATTGCAATATGAAATTTAATGCGGATAGATTTTTGGACTTTTATTGTAGTGATGTCCTCAAAACCGAACTTTGATCACGGACGCTAGTATCACCGGAGACTAACCATCTACGTAAGATAGGTTTTTATAGTGTACGATTGAGTGCACAAATACAAACACACGCTATTTCCTGACCCTGATAGTTCGATGAGATGGCAATCCGAAACGAGCTATACTCAAAAACTATGGTATTGTTACGCGCTCCAATCGACGATATACTAGCGCCATCTAGTGTCAGGAACGAGAGCGAGTAGAGCGTGTAAAGAATGACATCACAGATCTCTCGACCGACAGCGCCGCCCGAAGAACTAAGTTTCTAGAAAATCTATACTCGATTTCTCGGTACCTTGCGCGTGTTTGCTTGAACGTTCCGGATGTTTTGCTGATTTGAATAAATAGGTGGCGCAAGGTGCGATCGACAGAGTTTAACTCGGCGACACAAGCGAAGCTTCGGAGCGAAATTAAGTGAATTAGTGTGTTTAATTATTAGTGTTTTTTAACTTTAATTTGTATAAAGTAAATTAAAGTGTTAATTTAGGTAATTTTATCGGCAATTTTTATTGTCACGAACCTCAAGCTCGTAACAATTGGTGTCAGAAGTGGGATAAAATAATGCCGATTTTACCTAAGGAGGAAACGGAGGGTGTCCGTACCCGAAGTCAACGCCAGCAGGAGACGGACCAGAGGAGATTTGGTGGTGCAACGCCGCAGATGTCTGAGGGCCAGCCGCCGGCCACGGAAGCCGGTCCGTCAGCAGCTTCTACGTCTGTGGCACCTGACTTAGGTGCTCTGATGGTGATGCTGCAACAGCTGCGGGGCGGATAGGAGGAACAGGCCCGCCGACAGGAGGAACTGGTCCGTCGGTTGGAAGAACAGCTGCGGGGCGGACAGGAGGAACAGGCCCGCCGATTGGAAGAGCAGCTGCGGGGCGGACAAGAGGAGCAGGCCCGCCGACAGGAGGAACAGGCCCGTCGGTCGGAAGAACAGATGCTCCTCATTAAGGACCTTCATGCTACCTTTGGGAAAGAGATAAAGGAGGTGAAGGATAGGGTTGCTCAACATGACAACCGCCTGTCGGAAACTGAAACCCAAATCAAGGACGCTAAAACCCAAATCGACCAAGTGAACAATCGGGTTGATTACGTGGTGGCTGACATGAAGAAATCACTGGACGAACTCAAACTCGGAGATGGAGCTACAGCTCCCGTAGTAGCTACAACACCTTTGCTACGCGGGTACAAGGTGCCACCGTTCGACGGTACCTCTTCCTGGTCAGCCTACAAAATCCAGTTCGAGGCTGTTATGAAGGCGAATGGCTGGAACAAAAGTCAGGCCATGACTGCTCTCACACTAGGCCTGCGCGACCAGGCCTTAACAGTTCTGGAAGCTCTCGGTGAGGAAGTGACTTATGAGCAACTCCTTGAGGCATTGGAGGCCAGATATGGCGACGCTCACCTGGAACACGTCTTTCGTGCGCAGCTTAAAGATCGTGTGCAGCGCATCAACGAAAACCTGCAGCAGTGGGCTCTAGAAGTGGAGAAGCTGGTGCGAAAAGCATACCGGTCTGTACCTGCGCTCATTGAAGGGAACCTGGTGCAGACATTCATCGACGGCATCCGTGACCTGGAAGTCAGAGCTGCTGTGAGGCTCGGGCACCACGAGACGCTTAAGGACGCCTTGGCCCATGCACTGGAAGTGGAAGCCGTGCGGCAGGATCATCGTTCCCATCGCGTCAGGGAGGTTGCAGCAGCTACAGTTCGCGACCGCAACAAAGGATACAGCCCAAGGTGCTATGGCTGTGGGGAAAAGGGCCATCTTCGATCCAGCTGCCCTAAGCGAACCGCAGAAAGGGAAAGTGAACGATATCAGGAGGGTAGTGCAGCTAACGGCACTGCCTGGCGGCGACAGGATCATCGTTCACCTCACGCTAGGGAGGTTGCAGCAGTTACGGTTCGCGACCACAGTAAAAGATACAGCCCTAGGTGCTATGGCTGTGGGGAAAGGGGCCATCTTCGGTCCAGCTGCCCTAAGCACACCCTAGGAAGGGAAGGTGAACGGTCTCAGAAAGGAAGTGCGGCTAACAGCACCGCCCAGCAGCAGCAGGAATACGACTTTGAGATCGAACATCGCAGCGAGAAATCTCATGGCAACGCAGATGCATTGTCAAGAAGACCTTGTCCTGAAGATGGCAACCATTGTAGTAGGCAAGGTAAGGAAGTGGTATCCGTGAGGATGCTCAGGACAGACCACCTCAGTAACGGGTGGAAGGACAGCCTACGACGTGCACAGCAGGAAGATCCAGACATCAAGCCGATTCTGGGATGGATGAAGGCCCGTGCTACCAAGCCTAAGTGGAGGGACGTCTCAGCGATGAGTTCAACCACGAAAAGCTATTGGGCCCAATGGGACAGCTTGCTGCTTCAGGATGGAGTCCTGTGCCGTAAATGGGACAATGGTCGAGGAGACAGCTGTCGTTTGCAAATGGTTGTCCCTAAAGCTAAAGTGCCGAATGTTCTACAGCTGTGCCATAATGGTCGTTCAAGAGTCCACCTGGGAGTTAAACGAACTCTGCTGAAGGTCCGAGAACAGTTTTACTGGGTCCATTATCGTGACGATGTCGAGGATTGGTGTCGTACATGTACAAGTTGTGCGGCTGTGCGGGGACCTCAGAGACGTAGTAGAGGAGCACCGAAATTGTACAATATTGGTGCACCACGGGATAGGACAGCCCTTGACATTGCGGAGCCGTTACAGAAAGGCGTAAGAGGGACTCCTAAGATCGTCCATGTGGATCGCTTGGCGCGTTATCATGGGACCGATAATGCTCGGGACGAGCATGTCTTAGGAGGGGGCAGTGTTACGCGCTCCAATCGACGATATACTAGCGCCATCTAGTGTCAGGAACGAGAGCGAGTAGAGCGTGTAAAGAATGACATCACAGATCTCTCGACCGACAGCGCAGCCCGAAGAACTAAGTTTCTAGGAAATCTATACTCGATTTCTCGGTACCTTGCGCGTGTTTGCTTGAACGTTCCGGATGTTTTGCTGATTTGAATAAATAGGTGGCGCAAGGTGCGATCGACAGAGTTTAACTCGGCGACACAAGCGAAGCTTCGGAGCGAAATTAAGTGAATTAGTGTGTTTAATTATTAGTGTTTTTTAACTTTAATTTGTATAAAGTAAATTAAAGTGTTAATTTAGGTAATTTTATCGGCAATATTTATTGTCACGAACCTCAAGCTCGTAACAGTATCATTTAAGACTGTATACATTCTGTTTGCTCAATACAAATGTGGTTTTGTTTATATTACGTTTCAGATGTAATCATTGGGTGAAATAAGTTGGAAATGAAGACCTGGCAGATGTACCAATTGAAAGGTTACACACGTTAAATCATACTTGTGGCTAATATTGCAAATCGGTGGACTTAAAGCATCCACAATAATGTGTATGTAAATTATATTTCCCTTACATTTAGCAAAAGATAATATCCCTTTAAAGTCACATTTTAAGTCGCATTAAAATCCATGACGTTTGGTGAAGACTGTTGGAAATGCTCAAAAGTTTTATACGAGACGTACAACAACGTTAAAGATGCCAGACGTCTGACCCCGTGCGTTTCAATCCTACTGCCAATCTACGTAAGTCACTTTTATTATGGTACAGTCACACTGCGGCTTTAATGTGGTTGTATCACGAATAGTTTGATTCGACCGCGGCAGGACCACGCTCTTACAGAATACCAGCGTGAAATAGCAGCTTAATTCTGTTATATTCCATGGTGAGTATAGAGAACCGGGGACCTTTTTTACTGATGCGTATAAACGGATGCAATTTCTGGAGCACATGTGCTCTATTAACACTATTGAAAGCCTCATGCATTTCATGTCAGGGGTGCCAACGCATCTGCATTTTGATTCTTAGATAAATGTAGATGTCTATATGCCACAGCATCCACATACAATCAAGTGGACTGTGTGTTCATTTGTCACCCGTATGCTATTAAAAAACAACAACTGTGCAAAAGTAGTAGAAGAAAACGTATATTAAATAATTGTAAGGCTGTAATATAAGACTTAGTTTACCTGCTTACTACTTGTTTTTATTATTTCATTGAAATATAGTACCCAAACACAAGATAGAATGCACAAAACACGGTACTGATTTACCTGCATATATCAACTTCCTTCAAGTCTTACCAGATCATCACCACCCACAACGTAGGGTCCGCCCTACACTTTGCTCACTGGCTGTAACTCAAGACCACTCTTTCCCATCGGTTAGTCATTAAGTTATTTGAAAATTCTAATCAATAATACCTAACCGATTATTGGATTTTTTAATAATATATATTCAAATTTTCAATAGCACCCATTCGTATCTTCAGCACATCGTAACAACGGCTAATTCATGTTTAATTCTGAACATTCCTAAGCATTAATTACTTTGAAGAACTTGAAGAAAAAACGAAACAGCGATATCCTTATGCTGAGTCTTACGCTCCGCTAACCTCAACAAGCCGTCACATATTCAAACGTATGGATAGAGTGTTAGGTTTTGTCTGCGTAGGTTTGCAAGCACTTGCAGCAGAACTGTCGAGTCTTTTTTTTGTCAAAAATCAAAGGGAATTTGCCGCAAGTGCTGAGACGCGTCTACACTTATATTAAAATAACTTTATAATAACTTGGTACAGTTTTTATGAATTTTTAACTTTCACCATTTCCTCTGCCGTATTTTTGGATTTCTTTCACCTTTTTTTCCTGTATTTATAACAAAAATAACTTAAACTAATTTATGACCGATACAACAACCTCGATGCCCGTCATGCTTGCCACTTCAGAATAAATTAACGCGTTCGCAAGGGTGTGGATGGCGACATTAGATTTCCAAAACTAAGCCAAACGTTTGTAGAGATTTGGAGTGTGCGGCAAGTGCCAAACGTGCGGACGCATCAATAAATTATTAATTACTACATTGCCATTATCGGACAGTGAAATTCAGTTTCGGCGCTAGATAGCTACTTGTTAATCAGTTGGTGCTTAATACATATTCTGTTAATTAGCACTATTTGACGTTTTGTTTTTGAAGAAACGGTTGACATCGTCAAGTCTTCTTAATCCTTACAGACTACGAGGTCCGTGAATGCCAGACATGCCTTATTTTATAAAAGCTGAAATTTATTCAGTGCCTGCTCCCAACATAGGAAGGAACGATGGAGCTTGGATCATCGTGGCTTTGGCAGATAATAGTTAGCAAAGGTGTATAAAATTGCAAATGTCAAAGTATAAAGCGTAATTTTATCATATTTTCTCCAGCATAATATTAAAAATCAAGTCATCCGTTGCAAGACAGTATCGTGGCAATGTATTAAAGTATTCTATGTTATATTATATATAAATAGTATGAAAGCTAATTTTTACTATTGTTACTTGTGTAACTATTAGAAGGCGTTTCCTCAGTAGCCAGACAGTTTCGACAATTCAGACACCTGGCCAAACAAATATAATTTAGGGTATCTGTAGGCGCGGACGCCAGGAAATATATATCTTAGTGAGATAGTTATTTGTATTGATCAGATAATTTTATTATGTTTATAACTTAAAAAAATCTATGGTTAAAATATATTGACCATAATTTCATTTTGATAATTATGTAAAATATATGTTTAAATGAGAATCAATTGTTGTCCGTTTGTCTCGCAAAAACTCGAAGTTGGCTCAACCGATTTTGATGATTTTTTGTTTGCATTTAAGTGAGTCCCTGGAAGGTTTAAAACTCAGTTGAACCCGGTAGATGGTGCTGTTCTGCTGGCTCGAGATCCAGAAATCACCCGTGAAAAGCCAGGTGGATCTAGTAAACTAAATATTATTGTTTGGAAATTTCATGAACTTTACTTTTGCAATTTTAATTTAATACATTATTCAAAATTTCATTTAAATTGGATTGTTTACTTATGTTTGCATACTTTTGCCATGGTAAAAGAAAAAAGAAGAATGAAATATGAATGATAAATGATCTATAACATAATGTGATAATCACTGTCCGTATATTCACTTGTTCAATTGTTTTTGAGGTTAATAAATGTTCAAAGTCTTAAAGGTGATAGATATTTTTTCTGTCTCTACGGAATTTTTTTTTATTAATATATTTTATTCTTTATTACACCAAAAATTTGTACAAAAGGCGTGCTCAATGTTATATGGCATTCTCTTTGAAATAACCTTGGGTAGAACCGAGACTCAGTTATGACATATATATCATGCAACACATACATAAGATATTCATTTATTTATACATATACATCTCGAAAAATGTATGTGTATATATACTTAAACATACTTAAGTGCTGTAATAATCATAGGAAATAAGTTGACTCGTCTTTGTAGGTTACGGATATGCTGGTACAATTTTATTATAAATACAGTTTTGTGGATAATATTATTCGCAGGTCAACAGCCAGTTTGTTCCAGAGAGCGATGGAGGTAACTGAAAGAATTTTACAAATAACGCAAATCATCTCGTCGTCGTCTCTGATGATGATATTTTATCAATATTGAATTACACTTATTTTATAAACTGCACAAGCAAATATTAAAAGGTATACGTATATTGTGCGTACATAAATAAAAACAGAAAATATCTAACTCACTATCGCATCGACTTATATTATTCTGCGCCTTGCACTCGCACCTACAGCTATCCTTTATTATGTTTTTTTGGTCAAGTGTTTGAACTATCGAAACTTTCTGGCTAATGAGAAAACACGTCCTAATACTTACCCAGTTAACACATATTAAATCAAGCTCTTACACAAAAACGTAAGTATAGTTACAATTTATTAAAGTTTACAGGTGTTTGACAAGGGGCTGCCAGATACTGTCTGGCAACGGATGACGTGACTTCTAATATTATTCTAAAGATAATATGAGAAAATTACACGTTATAAGTTCAAAAATTTAAGTTGTTATTTCATACATTTTTGCTACCTGTTACCTACCAAAGCCACGATGATCCAAACTTCATAAAATTTTCAGCTTTTATAAAAAAACGGAAGGGCTGGCATTCACGGGATTTTCCTCTATTACTCTTTTTCCTAATTATTTAGGTGAGGTTATACGATATAGCAACTAGACAAAATTCAAACACAGTGTTTTAATATTTTAGTTAAAAACAATAAAGTAGAAAAATAGTTAAAAACTAGCAAAAACATTGTTTGGATTTGTAAGATTCCGTTTATACATCGGTTATGATAACCTATTAGAATAGAATGTTAGGTACGTAGGCGGTCCCATAATGAATTGGCCTAACTATGAACCAATGAAGGAAATGAAACGAAACCAATTTTATTTTTCAATATAATCACCATGAATACTAACACACTTCTGACATCTGTGAATCAACATCTCTAAACCTTTATAAAAATAATCACATTTTTTATCCTAAAAATGACTGAAGACGGCCGCCTGCAACTCTTCATCGCTTGAAAATTTTCTTCCTCTTAAGTCCCGCTTTAAATTTGGAAATAAATAGTAGTCGGACGGGGCCATGTCTGGACTGTAAGGTGGATGTTGAACTTCTGTGAACCCGCATTGACGAACTGCATCCTTCGAAACATCAGCGGTGTGAACAACAGGACACCTTTAGACAGCTTGCCTCTTCGTTCTTCGTTTATCTTGTCTCGTAATTTATATATTAAAGAAGCATAATATTCGCCGTTCACGACTGTATTACGTTCTTTAAAATCCACCATCAAAATTCCTTGAAAATCCCAAAATATTGTGCACATCAGTTTTTTAGTCGATTGTTGCACCTTTGCCTTTCTAGGGGGCTTTTCACCCTTATAACGCCATTCCATTGACTCGCGCTTGCTTTGTGGATCATAATACAAGATCATAGTTTCATCACCAGTCACTAGCCGCTCGATCACAGTCTTTGGATTTTCGCCACAAAGATCCAAAAACTCCGAAGCGCAGCGCACTCCTTCCTGTCTCTGTACCGCTGAAAGAAGTTTCGGTACCCATCTTGCACTCACTTTTTTCATGTGAAGATGTTCATGGATCGCGCGATGAACGGTACTCTTAGAGAGCCCAAGCCTTGCTGCAATTTCTCTATTCTTCAAACGGCGGTCATTCGGAACCTCCTCTTCGATAAGAGCAATCGTTTCAGGAGTGAGCACTTCCACAGGTCGACCGTCGTGGCCAAAGTCTTCGACGGTTTCTCTCCCGAGGCGAAACTCTTTCACCCAATTTTTCACTGTGCTATAGGAGCGGGCAGACTCCTTATAAACGCCATCTAATCGTTCTTTTATTTGGGCAGGGGATAAACCTTCTTTAAACAGAAACTTTATGACACTTGAAAAAATACGCGACTCTCGTTATTCAAATGCCTGTTAAACTAAGACTAAGCATTTCACGTCGATGCATGTTTCTTATATTAAGTGCACGTTATACGTACTATTTAATGCAACACAACATGTAGCGACATGTCGCGTTGAACTATATCAGGCCAGTTCACTATGGGACCGCCTGGTACCTTAATAGAATGTTACAATAATTTCACAAAATTTTGTCCGGCACCGTTTACTTCAAAGTGTCATTATATTTTTAACACGTTCATTGAAAACTTAAATACGACGATAAATGTGGCTTTAAGCTTTGATAGTATAGTATATACTGGCGATGGAGTGATTAGGACGAGACCAAAATCTAAATATAACAGTGTACGCGTAATGTGAATGTGTGGGTGACAAATAGTGCGGGAACATGCATTGCCTGCCTCTACTTTAATAATCGATTATATTTAAAGTATATTCGTGTTTTCTGATTGGACGCAGATGATGTAAGTGAATAATTTTACGTAACTACGGTGAAACCAAAGCAATGGTTACAATTTCAGAAGGCTGTATATGTATGTTTGTTCCTCTGTTCCCTCAAATCTTCTAAAGTACTTCAAGTATCTTCAATTGACAAATTAGTTATCTTTAATAGCACTGTGTCCTTTCGGGGGTTTAAAGTTGCATTAAATCACATAAAAAATAACATTGTGGCGTATTCATCATCATCAACATTACAGCCCTTCACAAGTCCACTGCTGAACATAGGCCTCCCCCAAGTAATGCCACAAAGCACGGTCCTGAGCCACCTGCATACATCGACTTCCTGCATATCTTACCAGGTCGTCACTCCATCTAGTGGGGGGTCGCCCTACACTACGCCTAACAGTACGAGGCTGCCACTCGAGAAACTTTCTTTCCCATCGGTTATCGGTTCTTCGAACTATATGGCCGGCACATTGCTACTCCAGCTTACTAATCCATTGGGTTATGTCGGTCACTCTGGTTTCACTGCAGATATCCTCACTCCTGAGTCTATCACGCAAAGAAACTCCGCACATAGTCCTCTCCATAGCTCGCTGAGCGATATTGAGCGTCCTCATACGGCCAGCAGTGAAGGACCACGTCTCAGATCCGTAAGTCATCACTGGCAACACGCACTGGTTGTACAATCTAGTTTTCAGAGATTGAGGTATACCTGACGAGAAGATGTGTCGTAATTTCACGAACGCTGCCCAGCCGAGTTGAATCCGTCGATTTACCTCTCGGTCGAAGTTGGACTTACCTAGTCGGACTATTTGTCCCAGGTAAATGTACTCGTCAACAACTTCGAGCATAGTGCTCTCACCAACTACCGGCATAGGTGTGACATGGATATTAAACATGATCTTTGTTTTGTCCATATTCATCTTAAGACCTATCCGTTGGGAGACACCATTGTCCTTCAGCGATTCTGCCATAAGGACTATATCGTCGTCAAATCGAAGGTGAGTGATGTACTCGCCATTGATGTTAATACCGTATCCTTTCCAGTCTAGAAGCTTGAAAACGTCTTCTAATGCAGCGGTGAAGAGTTTCGGGGAAATAACGTCACCATGTCTTACACCTCTCTGCAGTTGGATAGGTTTCGAGCTCTGGTTCTGTACTCGGATAGCCTTCGTAGCCCTACTGTACAAACACTTCAGCACTTCGATATACCGACAGTCAACTTGGCACCGCTGAAGGGACTGTAGCACCGCCCAAATTTCGACGGAATCAAAGGCTTTCTCATAGACCATATACGCTAGGCATAGTGGCAGATTGTACTCTTAAAGAGCTTCTGAAGCACTTCAAGTACCGGTGTTCCACCCACTTTCAGAAGCTTCGCTGTAATTCCACCCTCACCTGGGGCCTTGCCCTTTTTAAGTTGCTGGAGAGCCATTATAATCTCGCTAATACTGACGTCCGGGATGTCATCGGAATAGTGTCGGGTAAGACTTGCTCTTGGATCGTTACTCACACTTGCGTGTGGCTCCAACGATAATGTGTACAGCTGCCTATAGAAACTCTCAATCTCACTCAAAATCTCAGGTGTCCCGGAAACGATACTGCCACACTCAGTCTTCAGCTTTGACAGTTGGCTCTTTCTGGCAGACAGATCTCTGGCAAAATATTTGGAGCCCTGGTTCTGCTCGATCGCTTCTTTAATACGAGCAGTATTAAAGTTGCGTAAGTCTCGCCGCATGCATTTGGAGATCTGTCAGTTCAGTTGCCTGTATGCTGTCAAATCTGTTGACGATTGCGGCCTCATCTCCCGTCTAACAGCCATGGTTAAGAGTGTGATCGGAGAGTTTTTGTGTTCTTCTGCGGCAGGTCTTGCAGAACTTAGCTCCGACCGCATGGACAGTTTCCACGAGCTTGTCATTTATATCATCCACTGCATTGCAATCTTCTAGGCACTGAAAGCGGTTACCTTACTCGAGCTGAAAGGTTTCGGGATTCTGGATTAGAGCACGAGGGGACGGAGCGTTGACTTCATTAGACGAGACCTCTCCAACTTAACGTTTAGGTTCAGTGTGCCTCTAACCATTCAGTGATCGCTGCCAGTTTTCACCATTGCGATCACTGAGACATCACTGAACAGTTGGCGTCTTCTCGGCATAATGAAGTTAATCTCGTTTTTTGTTAAACCGTCGGGGCTTGACCAGGTCCGATTTCTGTGGGGCCCCTTCTGGAAGAAAGAGTTCATTATAAAATGTCCCCCTTTCTCCATGAAGTCGGCCAGCTGCTGGCCCCTTGGATTCCGTTGCTTATCCCAAATTTCCCTACCTTCAGCTCACCGTTCTTTCTTGTACCCAGTTTTGCGTTGAAGTCTCCCATACATTTCCTCCACCTCCTCATCGGGATGTTCCGACGTTGGGGCGTAAACCTGTATGTCCTTCAGCGAATACCGTTTGGTGATTCTGAGTATAAGGTACGCAACCCTCGTTGATACACTCCCAATCTTTAAACGTTGTTAACGAGAGACTATAAATCCAACACCTCCTTGGGCCAGATGGTCGCCCTCCCAGCGATAGAACAAGTTGCCGGATTTGAGAATCACCGTGTCCTCCCCCTCTCTTCGGACGTCGGATAATCCTGTAATATTCCATCGCAACTTGTCTATCTCTGCTTCCAGCTCCAAGATCTTCTCGTCAGTCCTCAGGGTACTTGCGTTAAATGTTGCCAGGTCGTGTCGTCGTAGGTGGCAACCGAACCTCCACCGGAGATTCTTAGCACCCCCTGCCCCGCCGTTACCATGGTCGCCACCGTAGCCAGGAATAGTGGGGCTGCCGGGGACTGGGGGCCGTCTATTTGTGTAAATCTTTATGGAGGGTATATTGCCATAGTTGCCACGCTTCGCGAACGGGTTGGCAACCGCAGTTTTATTTGTACAGTAGCTGTTATCATGAAGATGCTACTGCCTATCTCCTGTCTGTTTCCCTCTGGCGCCTTTTACAACATCCGCGTGAAAATATGGGGTAGTGGATATTCTTAACCACTACACGGCGGCACCACTAATTGCGGCGTATTGCCAATATATAATGAAACATTGAAATGCATTGCAGAAGTGAATGGAAGTGTCAGAAAGTGACGTCTTAGGTGAAATTTAATAGACCAAATTGGCGATATATATTGAAAATGGGCCGTAATAGGAGTACCCTTAACCGACAAGCATGTATGCGTAGGTATACAGATGTGGTGGAGGCGAGAGAGGTGTGTCAGGATCATGATAAGCATGAGTGTTTATGTATATATGTATGCATACAAACATACGAATATTAAAAAATATATGCATATTTTTTTTATAGGATAGGACGAAAAACGAGCACACAGTCCACCTGATGTTAAGTGGTTGCCGTGGCCCATAGATATCTAAATCTATTCTCGATTACGTATCAAAATGCAGATGCGTTGTCATCCGTGAGGACTTAGGTGTGGTAATGCCTCGTTTCCAGTAAAAGGGTCTCCGGTTCTCTACACTCACCATACGAAATACAACATCAGCATTAAACTACTATTACCTGAGATTATTGTTATCTATTATCTAAACTATTATCTGAGAGCGTGGTCCTTCCCCAGTCGAGCCGACCCATTCGTGCTACAACTATACTACTAATATAACTGCAGCAAAGCTCTACCACGTAAAAAAATATATGAGAAAAACTAAAACTAATAACTTATCATACAGTCCTACTACTCCCTGTGGTATTGTGCCAAGAACGCTTGCTTCGTTTTCTCGCTAAGTGGCTATACTAATTAACCTGTTTGCTGTTCTTTTTGAGCTAGCGGGTTAAATAAATATTAGAATGTCGTGTCTGGGTAACCACTAAAATTATAATTTGGAATATTCTTCATATTCCAAAAATACATGTAATAAAAATGTTAACTATGTTATTATTTATTAGTTCAAGTTTTTTTTTATAAAATTGATGTATCCAACGAACTCAGAGCCCACCTGACGATGTCATGTGGTTACTGCAGACCGTGGAAACCTGCAAACATAGAAGGTCGTTGTCACCTCTACGGATTGTGATGGAATGCTTTACAGCCTTATTTATACTGGTACAAGGTAATTCCAATATATTCATAATTGTTATAAAATTAAAAAAATCAGTTAGGATCAAAAATAGGCTTCACTATTATCAAAAAAAAAAAACTGTCGATGGATTATCGTCCTATGAAATTAACGATGACTTTCTCAAGATCCAATCAGTACTAGGAAGCTTTATACGAGGCTTTTCTCACGTTCTTGTTCGTATAATACTTCAAAACTAGCAAACTAGCTTCAACGGTTAAAAATTCATTTAAGCGATGATAAGTTTTGCGTATCATTGCTGAGTCTAAGATAATATAATACTCGCAATTGCATGCAGCGACAGTAGCCCAACGGTAGGGCACGGATCGCAAACTCAATAGGTCATAGGTTCGAATCCGCCATTTGACTACTGTCGGGAACTACTCCTAACACAAACGTTCAAGCTTACCAGGAGTGGCTAAAAGGAATATTTGTAGTGTTAGTTAATGATTATTATTATTATTCTTTATTTCAGAAATTTCTTTCCATAGAGTGGGTTAGTAATTACAAAAAGAACTTATAAGCTAGGGTTAGTAAAAAATTATATTTAAAAGGTTACATACTATATACCTATACACTATCTACTTTATATTTACCAGAGCAGATCTCGAGCCAATACGGATTCTGAATAAGATTAATAAGAATAATTAATGAATAAGATTACTAATATTTAAAAAAAAATTGCTACATGTTAAATTTAAGTATCTTAAAATAACAATTGCATAATACATTTTCAAATACGATATGTTTATCATCATCATTATTACAGAATTTTGGATTTTCTAACGCCACTATAAAGCTCATACCTTTTAAATACAGCATGCATTGCTAGGTATATGAATACATTGTATTTTAAGCTCTTGAAGGTGTACTAAAATCTGATTTGGACGTTGTTTTCAAGTCTGTAAAAGCTTAATCTGTATGAAATGTTTTTTAACAACTCACTCATTGAGTGCTGTAGAATAAATTTTGTAAAGATTTAAAAACAAGAGCTTATCTTTTTATGGTCAGAAAGGGCTCGAGACGGAAATTTACATTAAGCCAGTAATGTTACTTTAGCATTCACAAGAGGACGTGTTAATTCTCAAGCGGGCTAATTTTCTAAACCTGACAAGAACGTTAGAGCTTCAGGAGAGGTTGTCATGAGAATAAGGTTGGGGGAAAAAAAAAAATATGAACAAATGAGGGTATTATAGGGACTAAATCGAGAAACTCTAACTTGTTTGTACAGTATATAGTTCAGTGGAGGTGCCGTGTGCGAGTGATTCTGCCTAAGCCATTCTCTTAGTATTTGTGAGTCGTGGTCAGTCCCCTTATCGTGGTTCTGTTCGTTGTAATAATTCTTGTAGTCGTAGTAGTAGAGTACTACTATTATCTATGTAAGGAATATCATGTTGCTGAGAGATTGCCCTATATAACATTGAGTGTTGCTGTTTGATTGCGTACTTTGGTGCTATCATGTAATTATATTTCTCATGTTACGCTACTGTGTGATTGGGACGGGGACATATTACGATATGGTCGAACTGTATTTGCTCTATACTGAATGTATAGTGTAGTTCGCTTTTTTATTGCTTATAAAGATTGATTGCATATGTAAGAGAGCAAGTTGGACATCCACTCTCACACTTATATTTTTAACAATAAACCTCCAGAATAATTTATATTAATATATTTTGGGTTATGACATAGAAAATAAGGATATATGCATCATTTTAATATAAAGGTATACAACGTTCATGGACTTGGAAGAGGCTTATGACAGAATGGACAGTGTTGTGTTTTGGCAAACACTGAACTCTTTGGGTTGAGCGCAGGGTTGATACAGGTAATTAAGGTATCTTTATAGGAACTATGGTGCTTGTGAAAGGATCAACAGGGCATACATCTTTAGTTCAAAACCAAATCAAAATAATACAGCGTTAGGCTAACACTCGACTCACTAACTCGACTAACGCTGTATTATTTACGCTGGGGTATTTTTTGCTTCTTGTTTTTTAGACTCTAGTACAAAACAAGAAGCAAAAAAATACGCTAACCGTCGAATGGATGCACTGTCGAAGCCAACAAAATCGCTAACATACGTAAACACCGCACCTTCATTTTCACACAACGGCTGTTTCTTTTATTTTATTCGCGTTATCATCTCAGTATTAATTTTAATATAAATTCATTAGTTGTAGACGAAGTGACCCAGCGTCTACCAACTGTTTTGGTCGACGCATTTGGCAGAAGATTTCAATAATTTGGCTTTAGCGGATGACATTTCCGTCCCTGATGTTCCGTCTCTGAGAACATTGATATACTCATTGGGGTATATATGTTCCCTCACGTTAAGGGTAGCTCCCCGTGTCGCACCTTACGCACTGAAAACCATTTTTGGTTATGTTATTGTTGGTTCCGCTCCTACTGTTTATAATATTTCGGCAACTTCTCAATGCACCGCTATTAAAACTTCCGTATTATTGGCTCGCAAATTTTGGGAAGTTGAGGAAATGAATTGATGAGGATGAGGAAGTGATCACAGATTATGCGAGGAGTTGAATAGCAAAACGATAGTTTATTGGTACGGGATTAGGAATTGAATTGAAACCTGTAGTAGTTTCACCGCAGCCGGAAACAACGCCGAAACAAAATAGCCCTGGATTCAGGCTTATAGACAATGTGAAAAAGACCCAAATTTACAAAGTGGGATTACCCAGTGATCCGTCCAGCAACAACATGAAAAATTCTCTCAAAAAGGAAATCAGTGTACGTGAACAGCGACCCGGGACTCGAGTCGATGTCATCAGCGGAAGCGGGCATGACGCGAAACGAGATCACGGCCGCGGCGCGCGGTGATACTGAGCTGCTGCAGCAAGAGGTGTACCACCCCAAAAAACGACAAGTTGGACCTACTGAAGCAAATATTATTTGGCAAAACGAAAAAAAATATTTACGAGAGCGAGAGATCAAGATGCGAGCACACCTATCCGCTTTATCAAAAAAAAGGGAGCAAACTTTGCGAGCAACAAGCCACCAGCACTGTTATTCCAAATATTTGTCGCATGACTCTAAAACTTAAGATTATTAATACTACCGATTCCCTCTGGGTATTGCATACTTATGACTATATAGAGGGTGGCACTGAAAATTTCGGGAATCAAAGAAGTGACACAACATTACTATTTCAAAATGTATTTATTGCTTTTTGAAGTATTCTCCGCGAAATTTGACACATTTTTCCATACGATGGAACCAATCATTGAAGCAACCATTCCATTCGGAAGTTGGGGTCTCCAAAATGGCCGTTTTGTAGGCTTCCACAGCTTCTTCAGGTGATGAAAATCTCTGTCCATGCAGTTTATTCTTTATATTATGGGCTTACGTCAGAGCTGTACGGCGGATGGTCTAATAATTCTATGTTTTCTTGCTCTAAAAACTCTTTTGTTCTGTGTGCGGTGTGAGAACTCGCATTGTCGTGATGGAGAATGATGCGGCGGTTGCAGTTATCTTTAAATACAAATGCTAGCATACCAGTCTGCACTAACCGTTCTTTGTCCCTCAAGAGGAATAGTCGTAACATGAGCGGTTTTAGAGACAAACGTGGCCACCATTTTTTTTTTGCAACACTCCGTGAACGAACAATTTTTGTTGGCTTTAACTCATTTTCGAACACCCAAACTCGTGACTGGTTTTTTGTTTCGGGTTCGTATGTGTATATCCTGGATTCGTCACCTGATGCGATGTTGTATACAGTATTTGAGGACCCTGCGTGGAATCTTTCGAGAGTTCTGACGCACCAAGTAACGCGAGCCGCTTTTTTCTCTTCACAGAGGGAATGCGGTATCCATCGGGAAAATAACTTTTTTACACCTAATTGTTCATACAAAATTATTTGTATTTGACTCACGCCAATGTCTAAAGTTGCCTGAATTTCGCGGTATGTCACATGTCGATCTTCCTCAATCAGCTTACGCACAGCATCAACGTTTTCTTGGGTGACTGCAGTATTTGGACGACCTTGATGGGGATCATCACTGAGTTTGCTTAGCTTTGACACGTCCACATTGAAATTCAGCAAACCAGCGATAAATTGTGGCTTTGGATAGGGCTTCATGACCAAATGCAGAAATCATCCGGTCAACACAGTTTTTGTGTTAAACCACTTCTAAAGTCATAATAAATCATCGCTCTTGAAATTTCTCGAGTCAATTCAAATTTTCTCAATGACTAAACAAGTTTGACAAAACCTTGTGACAAGACCTAGAATCACAGAACACTATTACTCCTATCGGAGAAGAACGACAACTTCATACAAAATTTAAGAAATGAGATATATAACTACTAGCTCCATCTATCGTCAGCCTCCTGCATTTCTCGTGTGGCGGGAAAATTTGAATGTGGTCTTTTTCGTTTTTTTTATTTGAGGTATTTTTGGTTTGCCTATCCCAGCGCTAAATAAAAGAACAAAAATTACAAAATTTCAATTTATTTATTCAAAATAAAAATACAAATTAAAATAAAAAACATACATAACTTAAGAAACAAAATTTCTCCAGCAGCTTAGTTCTTACAATAAAGACATTTGATGGGTTTAAACATTAAAAGAAAATCAATATTGATTACAACATTTCAATTACTTAAGTCAACGATGATAAACAATTTGAATAAGATTTACAATCATGGACGAATTGATAATATGCACAATCACAAATCACAGAACGTCTACAATAACCAAAATATCAATATTTTAATCAAAAACAAGTTAATAAATGGGCTCCTACACACAAGTGCAAAGTGCAACATTCACAAATAATAATTTTGTTCTGATAATATTTGGTTGTCTATCTATTTCCCTGAATTGACACTAAAAATTTTGTCTCTATATTATATGCAATGTATTAAGTATTGAATGCAGCTTATAAATACAATAATTTTAATTCAAAATTATAAAACATATTAAATATTAGATTACAAAAATATTCCTTATTTTATTTTAAACATTTTCATATAGAGTACTTTCTTTTTCAGGTTCAACATTATGTGTTATGCTTTGATGTTAGTGGTTGTTCTTCATATAATGTTGTCCTTTTTGAAGATCCTGCTTGCGTGGTTTTGCAGCAATAATTTGCGAGGGACCAGCTCGTGATTCCACAAAATAAAATGGGAATACACTTTGTTAGTCCGGAAATAAATAAAAACTGAAATAAATTATAGTATCATAAAATTATTATATAAAATTAAATTAACATTATATTCATTGACATTACTTTCATAGTAAACCAGTCCCTACTCATGGCATTATATTACCCTTCTACCAATACAAAATAAATGAATGGATCTTGTTCATCCAACTTGCTCTATAATACACCCTCTGTTACAATTAATATAACAAAATAAGATAGTAAATGCAATAACTATGTGAAAAGAAATCTGGTGTTTATCTATTGTTTGAGAACCATTTGATGCATGTATTTCTACTGTGTAGTACAAGTTGTGCCTTTAAATTTGATAGGTTTAGGACCAAATGTAATTATTCATATATTGTTATGCCAGAACTTCTTAAGGTTTGTTGTTGTTTTAAAATAAAATTTGATTGTTAAAAATAATATGCAGTGTGTTGCACTTTTAATAATGTAAGGAAAGGCTTGTGCTAACTTTATAGACTTCAATCCTTTGGATGCTTTGTCCAATCCAATTATCATAAATTAGTTGAAAGAATTAACAGGATTCAAACTACTGTATGTGGTCTGTCCAGATCCCTGTTAGATCCAGATGATGGTCATATGAATAATCATCATCATCTTCATTACAGTCTATTAAAGTCCACTCCTGATTATAGTAATCCCCATATAAAATATCTGAGTAATCCTTAAAGAAAACTATATACATACCGTATTACCATATACATTATACACTTTACTTACATCACATGGGACTGCAGTTCTTAAGAGCTTTTTCTTGGTTGCATCATTAAATTAACCATCATGAAAATGTTTTTCACACAGCATTCTGGGCTTATTATGTAGCTTTTTCTGGAAAGCTAAAGTAGTATACTGCTCTTGGGAAGGAATATAATATTTCGCCCATAATTTACAGCTGAAAACAAAAGATATAATTATTAAATACAAATATTATCAAAGTAGGTCCAATGGTTTACAAACCAATAATTTGTTTTTAAATGGTAAAAGAGAAACAATAAGTTGGACAAGAGATTTACTTTAAGGTTAGAACTTATTAAATAGTGCATATGTATATTGTATACGTACCGCAAAATATACTTTACTGCGAATTTCGGAAACCTAAATAATTTAATGTTGTCAATGGTTGGTATACTGTTGCACTTAGAACACTTTTTCTATTTTCTTTATCCGCCATTGCAGCGTAGTTTTTAAGTCACTATTTCGTATTTCACTACGAATCATTGACTATCACATTGCACATCATATAAACGAAGGACATTAATCTCAACTCAACATCGTAAACTTGCAAAATCTTAGAAAAAGACACAAGCAAAACAAACATAACAACCAATCATGAACACAATAATTTATACGGCGGCGCCATATTATGAGAAATGAGAATAATATATACTCATTTTTTTTGGAGTTTATGGCCTGGTATCTAGACCTTTAGGCCAGATATACACATTAAGGTATTTTGGTGCTACCAGTAAAAAATATAATTTTCTACTAATTGAAAATCAAAACAAAAAGAAAAAATTTATTTTTCTTTTACTGTCAAGGATATGCTAATATAATAATGTAGAAGAAATACGACAGGCATAGTTATCTTCCTATGGATTATTATTTCTGTATTCAAAATTTTTGAGTGTAATTTATCTTTAGCAAAATCTTACTAATTATGAAACAAGACATTTATCTGACAAATGGCAATAATAAAATTCAGCCCCCGTAGGTATTTCATTCTGTCCATACAGAGTTGACCAGGCCTGCCTAGAATCTTTTTTTAATTAAATAAATGGTATTCGATTTTTAAAACTAAGGAGTTTTCAATTAAAAAGATTTTGATATGACAGGAACAGTGGAAATATTCCATTCCCGATACTTTTAGTACAGGCTAGTAATTGTATGTGATTTGAATATTGGGCTTTATCTCCAGCAAAATTACAAATTTATATTTAACTTATTAATGTTTTATATAAAAATGTGTAGGTGATTTCGTTATGCAATAGCAGTACGCTGATGATGTGTAAAACTTAAGCAATTCTTTGCCGTCACAATATAACGCCTTTCCAGTTTTCGAAGTGATTGTGCAATATTTGTTCGTGTTTTGTAGTACCAATGTACGTACGTATTTTTGTATTGCGTAGATGTTTTTTTATTTATTATGACAAATTGAATTGTCATGCTGGTCCCGAATTGTTAATGTCTATTTTGCGTCAGAACTATTGGGTTCTTTCCGCTTGCAACTTAATTTTCGATCGGGTGCATAATAGTATCTCTTATTTTCGAGATTGTCCTATGCCATTATTCCCGGAAATGGCAGACCATAGGTCCTGTTGTGAAACACAATTCGCAAGGCCCTTAATCACACGGGTTCAGATTTTAATGGCCTGTTTAAGGTTACGCTTGCTCGTGGATGCGGTGTAAGATCCACGAAGGCGTATGTTTTTATTTTCGTATGTTTGACTACTAGCGTTGTACACATAGAGCTCGCTGGTGAACTAAGCACGGCTAGTTTCATGGGTGCATTTAAAAACTTCTTTCTCGCCTTGACCCTAAAGGTTGAGTGTACTCGGACAACGGTACAAACTACGTAGGAGCAAAAAGTATTTTGTCAGAGCTAACGAGTTTTTAACCTCTAAATATTATAGTTCGTAGTTCACTCACATCTTATCCGAGAATCGCATGAAGTGATCGCTGAACGTCTCCACCGCAAGCCGTTTTGGGGGAAATTGGGAGACTAATATTAAAAGTCTAAAGACTGAAGACCGAAAATATATTTTGAACAATTCAGCACTGTACTCGCACTGATTAAGTGCGTTATGAATAGCCGCCCATTATGCCGCATGCTTTCTAGTGACCCCTTGGAGCCACTAGCTTTAACTCCAGCTCATTTTAAATCTTACGCCTTTGAAGTTCTTCAAACGCGCAAAAGCAAAAAAAGGCGCAAATGCGGCTATAGCGTTATAGATGATGATAAACTCCATGTTCTTTCACGTCACAAGCTTGCGTAGTCATGGAAGCGTTGGAGGATGTAATATCTGCAAATGTTGCTGTTGTGGCAGAAATGGTACGTGGCAGTTAACCCATTAACGGTCGGAACTGTAGTTATTCTCACTAAAGAGAACGCGCCGCCTCTTCATTAACCATTTGGAATCGTTGAAGAGATTTTTTCTGGACGCAATGGAGTAACGAGGATAGCTCGTGTTAAGACCTCGATCGGGTCATATATGCGTCCTGTTGTATATCTCTGTCCTTTGCCTAACCAATAGTTTTCGAATAACCTAGAAAGGTTAGGTAAGTAATTTAAATTAGATCATAGTAATAGCTTTAGTTAGCTTTGATTGGATTCCTTCAAGCCGGGGGGAATGGTTGCGCCGACATGTACCATTGCGTTCAGTATTTGTCGTTGTATTTTTATAGGTTAAGTTAGTCGGTATAACTTCCCTTCCCATCCGTTCCTTCCCGCACGGGTATGCCTTATGGCGCGGGGAGGGGCTAGACATTGGAGGACTGATTTTGTTACTCCAATTTGAGGCGCACTCCGCCAAAAGTGAAAGGACGTGCGTTGCCACCGTCAAGCCAGTGCAATTTTTGTTGTGCACCAGTGCAATACAAACTTTCGTCGTAGCCAGAAATCAACCCCAGTGCAATTCGTCGAGCCCAGTGCAATTTTCGTCGCGCCCAGTTGCAACCCAGTTTTCGTCGCCCCACAAAACCCGTTCCTTGATTTTGAGCTGTTTTTGTTTTGTTGTGCCTTTTTCAACAGCAGCTCGTATTGCGTCGTGCCAGCCAACGCACAAAATTAAATTTATAGCAAGTATATTTGTCCAAAGACCGCTAAGTACCACGTCCGCCATTTTGTTTTGGTTCATGTCGAACCACCCTAGTACAGTCCACTTAACCGTTTACCTCGTAATAGTGTACCTTTCGTCATTCGCCCACCCATATTTGTTGTCATTCGATCCAGATTCGAACTAGGAACCTATGTCCCTTAAAAGTATCTTGTGAAAAAGGTGTCATCCAAAAACATCCTTCAGTACTTTTTAAGATGTTTTATTTTTTTAATTTAAATTCTCTTTGAATAGAATTTCACATCAAAAGGAAACGTGAACAGATTCATTTAAACATTCATGCTTTGCTTGTACTGAAACAGAAATACACTTGAATGCGTAATTAGTTAAAAGTATTTGCATCCCTCGACAGCGTGATATAAGGCAATTTTTTTTCTTTAACAAATTATTCAATGTCATTATGTATGATCAAAAAATACGCAAATTCTGTGGATGGTATTGCATATTTTGTTGGGATGTGCGATGAAGGAATAAGGTTTAGAAAATAAAACCCCGACTAGTCAACCGATTTTTGCCATCACTGCTCCATGAAAACGCAAGACCTTACAATGCTTAACAAACTATTTAACGTAACAGGATCTGTGGATTGAAACTAAACGTTATTCTTCGTACTCACCAGAGCTTCACTAGCTCAAAACAATTACCATTTTTTCTGCAATTTGGACCATTTTCAACAAGGGAATAATTCGTTCTCAGGAAAGGTTTCTTAATGCCTTCATTGACGTTATAGAGTTCGGATCCCCAGAGTTCTATCATAAAGGCACAAGCGATCTGCCCTCGAAATGGTAGTAATATGTATTTAACGAGGGAAAATATTTCGATTAAATAAGTAACTTTTGTTTAAAAAAAGGTGTTTCAATTTTTCTAAATAAAAGGTTATTTTGTACTATAATCCATAATTTCCATTTACCGAGTTGGTAAAGAGGAGGTTCTAATATTTAAAGCGTATTTTTTACGCATGTTTAACAAATTTCAAAAACGGCTTAATCCATTTAATCATTATTTTTCAATTAAATAGGTTATAATTTATAAGTCATGTAAATATAAACATATGTAAACTTCCATTCAATTTCATACGAACCTATTATGACGATATTCTAGTTATTTTCTTGAACTTGTAATGTTTCGCAATCCACTCCATAGAAAAAACCTACTTCAATAGCTGAAAAGAATAGAAAAAAGTCAATATAATAGCTTCTGAATTTGGTGCTTTAATATTCTGAAAAACTATGCCTAAGCATAGACTTTAAAAGCTAATAACTACTATCATAAGTTCACTGCTGAACATAGGCCTTCTCATTGGATGCCACAACTTACAGTCTTGAACCACTTGCATCTACGACCCCATGCGTGTTTCATCAGGTTGTCACTGCATCTAGTAGGGAGTCGTCCGGCACTGCGCTTGTGAGCATCTTTCTTCCATTATTTAAGCTATATGGACGGCCCTGCGCTTGCCAGTACGTGGCTACGACTGGGGTATCTTTCTTCCGTTGTTTAAGCTATATGGAAGGCCCATTGCTACTTAATCTTAAGGAACTCCTGGACTATATCAGTGATTCATACTTCTCTGCGGATATCCTTGTTGCGAATTTTATGCCGCATAGAAATTACGAGAATAGAATATAATCACTCCTAAACCTGAATTCGGTGCAATTTCTTACGTTGATTTAAACTGTGAACAAATAATAAAGTGAAAGTATAGTAAAGTTACAGCCTATATATACCCACAGCTGGCACAAACCTTCTCTCATCAGTGAGAAGATGTAAGAGAAATGAGATTTCCACCGCGGTGCCTAATTATTGCGTGTTGGCGAATTTAGACCTTTTTTATATCTCACACATGCAGGTTTCCTCACGATGTTTTCCTTCATTGCTGAGCACGTGTTAAGTAAGCACTTAAAATTGCACACTTAACAATTACAGTGGTTTCGGTGGGAATCGAACTCGAGTTGCTCACGTATTGTGGAATTTACGGCGAGCGCTTATACCCTGAAATACAAGTGCTCTCTGATAATCTCTGTCTTCTTATTTATAAAAGAATTGCTGTCCGTTAGTCTTGCTAAAACTCAAAAACGGCTCGACTGATTTCAATGAAATTTTTTGAGTATTTTTGCACGGATGGTTTGGATTCATATTTGAACTCAATATATGGCACTGCTATCTAGATTCAGAAATCAACCATGCTAAGCCGGGGCCGATTGCTGGTATATTATATAAATCTATTGCTGTCCGTTTGTTTCGCTAAAACTCGACAGCGGCAAAGAATATATACACTACGCGAAACAGCGGCTCAATCGATTTTGATGATTTTTTATGTGCGTCTGAGTTGGTCCCTGAATGGTTAGATTCATAATTGGATCCGGTTGATGGCGCAGTAGTCGAATTTAAAAATCACCCGTGCGCTAAAGGTATCACAGGTATATAATAAATATCATAATTTTTTTTTTTGCAAATAAGAATTAGTTTTAAAATTCACATACCTTTAGTGAATTATACTTTTTTTCTAATTGACGTGCTTTATTGAAGTTTAAATTGTATTTAATAGTTGATTACATTTAACTTTAAATTAATTGAAATTATGATGCAATTGCTAGGGTTTATGTACTTGACTGGTCTTGTGCCTTTAACTGGAAAATAACACTGTGTTTTGTAATTAGCATACTGTATGATATAACTAGTTTCCTATTTCGACTTATTGTTCTAATTTAACATTTAATTATTGTCTATTTAATTTGCTATGCCTAAATGGGCTTCATGATGTACCTAAACTGTATTTGTCACATATTCTTATACTTATGGTGCAATAAATAAATATGAAGTAAAATGACTCCGCCGCACTTTTATTTGCAATACAGACGTACCTAGTTAATACATATTTTATTTATCAGTCATCAGTAATTGACAGGTGGATTGAAGCTATCTCCGGACGGAGCGTCGGTGAATCTGTCGGTGAGAGCTCACATACATGTCGCCGCGCTATATATATGGGATTGCCGTTTGTACGTAGCCTCTCCTCTAGTCAGCTTCTTTACTCATGTTGTAATATATCTCTCACTCTCTCAGTTATTATTTCACAAGATTTGCGAGGCACGGAGGTGTAACATAGCCATCTTCCTAACTCCAGGCTTCTACTGACAAATCCATGCGAAAAAGCCTAGGACCACTAGGCCAATGAGACAGTCACAGCAATTTCACGTGCTTGTGGTGCCTACTTTACATAGACTTCAATTTATAGATCTGTTGAAATATGTCAGTTGCTTTGATTTTTTAACGGATATCGTCGTAGGAACATAAGAACATACATACATGGCTGCTCTGAAAAGTTACTGACCTAACAAAGACGCGAGACACCTTTCTTAAAATTTATTTTTATTTTTCTTCATTGTCTTCTTGTTACTCTATGCACTTCTTTCAGCGATACTCCCATCTCTCTAACCCATCTGTTGGCGACGCATTGGTTTTTTTAATGTTACATTTTATTATTTTGTAATATTTTGTATATTAAGATAACGTTTTTATTTTGTATAGTATGGTAACGGTTATTTTATAGTAATTATGTGTAGGTAGACATAATGACTAGGTTATTGTATATTTGCCTGCCAATGATCCAACCCCCAGTGCCAGTAATCTTGGCGGGCTGTAGCCCAATCGCCTCTTGTACACACATACGTTTAAGTTGAATTGCGCTTTGAAAAATTCTAACGGCTTTTTGTATTTTTCGCTTTGTGGCACTATAAAAAATTTTGTAACCAGCACGAGTTCTCGTCTTCTTATCGATCTACTTCAGTGGTCACTTCGGCTGGATCATAAATTTAGATGTTCACCACATCACCGCGAGGAATTACGAAAACTCATGCCAAATGAATCGGAATGAGTTGAAAGGCACACAAGACCAGGGACAGTCAACGGCTCCGCAACACCCACATGAGATTAAAAACAAACTGGATATAGAAAGTGACACCAAGCCAAATAATTTGCCTGTTAAACCTTCGGCATCGTTAATGTCCAGACATTCAATATCATCTTCAGTACGTTCTCAGAGAAAAAAGTTAGTGGTAGAAACAGCGAAAGCAAAAGCCCGTATACAAAAGGAGCTTATTGATAAAAATCTTGAGGTTGATCTGGATGGTTTGGAATATAGTTCACGCTAATCGAGGTCACACAACAGCGAGGAAGTTGAGCAGTGGTTGGAGCTCAGTCAATAGCCTGAACATGCTGCCCCCGAGAATGAATTTACAAAGGGTGAGTCAAGTGCGGCGGCGGCAGGTGACGCCGCCGACGGTAAGGATAGTGGTACAGTGCAAACGTTTGCCAGTGCACTCAAGAATTTAGCCGCTGCTTCAACATCTCAACAGAATAATGCTAATTTATTGAGCCGTATATCCACACTGCAAGATTAACCTATGTTTAGTGGTGACCCTATGGACTGGCTACAATTCAAGCTAGCATACGAAGAATACACACTGGTATTTAACTTCAGCCGAATTCAATATAAATAAAATTCGCATATCATCAATGTAGTCAAAGTCAATTAAATACGCATTATTGAGGATAGCTCAAAAACTACTGATAAAATCTTGATTAAATCGGCTTTAAAATAAAAAAGAATCATTAAGCCGCCAACGGTGACGTCGATTTGACTTACATCTTCGGCGATCCCGGTCCCACGCACCGGGGTTTTAAATGGAAAATTTTTCAAAATATTTTATTTACCGATCATTTTATTTATTAATTATAAATTATTTGACGTTAAAACAACAACATTTCATTAATGACAGCCTCGTTTATTTACTTTTTCTTATGATTAGACAACTTCACATAGGCCATATAAAATTAGTTAGTTTTTACACATAGCTATTTTAAAAATTTGAAAATTCAATAATCAACATATTTTTAAAATTAATTCAGTCTTATCAGTTTTTACACTCTAGGAACTTACTTATAATAAACAAAAAATGGCATCTTACCAACAAAAAATAACAAAAAAAATTCTTTGAAAATCACTATTCTTCAATCAAGCAAATACTGCAATAACGCACTACGTGCTCGAGACACAAATGTTTCTTGCACTTGTGGCAAGTGTATTTGGTCTTTCTATTTTTTTTCCATCCACATACAAAGCAACGGACATTTCGTGATGGATCAGCCGTTCCAGGTACCTCATCTATCTTCAAAATTTCAGACAGTCTTTGTCTCATTGACCGCGGCAGGCGCAAGTGCATCTGTCGTTCTCTTATGTGGGGTTCAATTAATTTCGTAGCCAAATTCTCAATGAATTGACGACGTTATATTTTGGAATTTTGGTTGTTAGCTGTATGTATCACCTGACTGTTTATGGTACTGATATTTAGCATACCATAAAAAACTGCCATGTTCCTCGAGCACAATTGTAATTAGCACACAAACGATCTACCATGTCAACGCTGCCCTTGATGTCATTGTAACACAAAATTATATCCGGTTTTTGACCTTCGTCATCAATTGTAGCATCACGCATTCACTGTCTGAAGACATTGATGGTCTGTCGTCATCAAGCAGTTCATGAAGAAGCGATTCTAGACGATGCTGTTCCCTTTCGTACGACATACTTGTAACAAAGTTTATATTTGAAACAAGATAGAACAACTTTGTGATATTTTAATAAAATTGATAAAATCATGCAATAAACTTACTGATTATAGGATAATACAATAAAAAAATAACAAAGGTAAGTAAAAAATGTACATAAATCGGACAAAAAACGAATATTCAATAATTCAATTCGGCCTGTTTTACTTACATATTCGGTGACCCCGGTGTACCGCACCGGGCTGGCGCCAAAACTTAGGAACGTACGCCTGCTCCGACGTTGCCGGGTGAACTGACGGTGTGGGAGGGGAAATGAGGCAGCTACTCGAAATCGCGACAAAAATCGGCGGCGGGGGAAAAAGTTATTTGAATTTTTCAAATCACCCGGTCCCACAGACATATAGGTCACCGTTCCCGGGTTAAACTTGGTGCAGCTAGAAAAAGCATACCTCCTCTTTCTTAAAGTCGGTTTAAAATCCATATTTAAGGCTATCTGAGAAGTGTAGCCCAATTCTGCATTACTTATACTAGTTTTCATGAACCTAGCTGTGATATACAAAAAGGATTTCTCAAATCGGTTTGGTAGTTCCACAGATTAGCGTGTTGAAACAAACAAAATAATCTTTTCAGTGTTAATACGTTAATACGTTAATACATTTTTACATTTAGACGAATAGGATGAGTGCACCATAGTTATCGTGGCTGTCCGAAACATATTTAGGGATAAGGCAACAAGTTATTTATTAGCAATAAATACCAAACTGAGTAATGTATATTATTATTATCACCATGTCATCATATAATCTATTCTAAATATAATGTATGTAAATTTATATAAGTATTTAACTAGATTATTCTAGGTTTTGTTTTTATTCCAAACAACTATATAATTTTAGCAAGGAAACTTACATATAATAAAATAAAGCCATTTAATCAAATACTAACCAAAAGTTACATACTTTCAACGCCATACGATAGAGAGCAGCATTATATGCTTAAATTGTATGAAATATCAGCATTGTCCTGCAGAGTGGTTCTAATACATAAAATATATACTGCCGTGAATCCGACAAAATTTTACGAATGTAAAAATACACGTTTAATAATTTATTATATAAACATAATAATGAAGTCAGGGGAATACTAAAACGAAATCGTTTTTATTTGTATTTATTGCAACAGTTAATTTTTACATGATCTATATAATTTCCTCAACAAGTAGCTTCTTTTGAACTTTTACAGAATTTTAAACAGTAAAACCTCTCGGGACAGTATCCGAATAATACAAGCATAACTATTGTCAGTAACTTGATATTGTTTGAGTCAAATAACTAACATTGTTACTATTAATTTATTGAATTAATGGAACAAAACTTAAATAACTTATTAGGGAGATATTTGCCTATTTTAATATATTGTTTTCTTTAATTCTTATATTACATAGTATATTTCACAAAATATTAAAAGCTTTGTTAATTTGTATATTAATAATAATACGCTCAATGAGGTAGACTATTTTATATTTTTATTTTTGTAATTTATTTTATGTATGCAAATTATTTGTATAAATAAATCATTCTGATATTCAGGCTTTTCCTAAACATCTACCGAAAATCGTAACGTGTTTTTTCGATCACCAAATTTTTAGACTATGTAATATTAGTCTTAAATCGCCACCTGACCAGACCGGTCTCAGGCTAATAATATATCAAGTATAGTTGGGCCGATTAGTACTTTGGCCGATTGGCTGATTAGTCGATCAATCAGTTAAGAAATGGCCGATTAATCGGCCCTGTCGATCCCTGTTTCGGCGGCGTTCGGGAAATATTGGTCTCTCGGAAATGTCTGTTACTACTCTGCATTACGATTAGAAAAAGTTAAAAAGTAGAATTAAAACAGTAAATAATTAGGTTTTTGTTTAGTTTTAAATTAAAATAGCTACCTCACGTTCTTGTTTACCAAAGTTACTCTATGTTCAAAATAATTAACATTAACATATTAAGTGGGACTGATTTTTCAATAAAATTTATGTATGAACCTACTTATTTTATTATTTATTTGATTTACCCACTGTTTAGACGATTAAATTTAGTTTTTATAATGAACAACAGTTGGCGCCACAAGTCGAAAGAGTTTTAATTTAGTAGTATTTATTGTACGAGTAGGTTTAAATTTTTATGACAAATATAGAGAAAAACAATGTGACGTTTTCAACAAATAAAATATGACGAAAATTTTATGAGCAGTGTTTAATTTCAAAAAGTAGTCGTGTAAATACCTACATATAAATCTGACGTCTGACGTTTTCTTCAATTTAAAATTTTACTCATATCCAATTAGCCGCACTTACCACACAGAAAATCACAAAAAACCTTTGATTTTTGTGATTTTCTGCTGTTAAAAAATTAATAAAATAAAAAGCCGATTATTCGACGGTTTTAGCCGATTAATCGCCGACTAATTGGTGACTACAAATAAGCCGATTAATCGGATTCACCTATTAGTCGGCGGCTAATCGTCTCAACTCTAATTTCAAGTTATGTAGTCCATTTGATGTTTCCTTGACAAGGTCTATACCTAATGAATTAAAAAATGTTGAAAAGAAAATAAAAAAAAATCTGTTATTGACAAAATCTTGCAATTGTCAGCTACATCGCTCTATTAAAATTTAATCTATATGCAATAGGACATAGTGAGTTCCACCGACAGCTATGATAGTTATAGAGTAAAACGCTTGCCTTAAATTTCTTATTGCGGGATTAACTCGAAATCGATCCCCGCGGCTCGACTTACATTGTAATTCTCATATTCAAAACTTAACTTACGTGCCCCAAACCAGTAATTTAGTTGCTGTTTGTATAAATGTAGATTCGAGTAGGGATTTGGATGGAATTGTGATTAGTTATTAAGATTGTGGACAAAGATAGGTCTTGTGTGAAGTCCATGTCAAATCTATAGCTGTTAGTTGTTGGGAGCACTACGCTCATTGTTCTTGACATGTACACCTCAAAACTTGAAAACAAGTGTGTACTTCTTTACTTCAGGGAGCAATGACGAGGGCTATGCTCGGTGATTCTTAACGTCATATTCTTCGTAAAGAGAATATCCGCAGTAGAATCATAATACCTAACATAGATCAACGGATCAGTAAGGAGCATTAGCTAATTGCCAGTTAATAGATCAAAGAAACGATAATTGATGGACAAGAGAGTTTGTCAAGTATCATCCTCGCTTGAAAGAGCCGTTTTATTCTTCATTTAAAGATTTTCACTTTAAAGGAAGTCTAGGGCAGTCTCATAAATGGAGTGACGACCCTGTAAGAGATACAGAAAATCGATGAATATTGGTGACTTAGTACCGTGCTTTGTGACGTTTTTAGGTGAAAACCTATCTAAACCAGTTGACTTGACATGTAGATGTTATAATGACGATAGCGATGATGGAACCATCTACGCCAAAACTACAGAATCATTCGTGAATCGGATAGAACATTGGGCCTATTAAATTTATTTAAACGTGATAAAACCCTGGCTTATAAGTCATAATATTGTCATTTGTGTGGCATAGTATGGCCTGATTATCTATGATACCCGCCTTAAATCTATGTCATAACATGCAGGTCAAATAACTACATTTTAAAAATATCTTAATCAAAAGACATTTTATGGGTCACTATTTTTAAATACACAAAAAAGACAAAATGACATGGATACTGGTCTCTTTGTTTCAATTGAGTCTTCCGTTACTGCAATTTGTATTGTTATCTCACATTGACATAATGGTGTTGTCAAGAACCAATTACCTTATACTTTGATTTGACAGCGTATACTATAAAGTTTATTAAAATAAAATTTATTTCGTACTGCTAAATGGCTAGCAACTGGCAATGACATGTTAAAGTTTTCAGTCAGCGACGAGATCTCGACGAGATATTCATCTTAAGACCTATCCATTGGGAGACACTATTGAGGTCATTAAGCATAGTGCTTAGGTCCTCCAGCGATACTGCCATAAGTACTATATGGCTTGTGGCTCCAACGATGACGTACAGTTGCCCATAGAACATCTCAATGTTACTCAAAATCTCAGGTGTCCCGGAAACGATTCTACTACTTTTGGTCTTCAGCTTCGACAGTTGGCTCTTTCTGGCAGACGTATAATGCCTTAAAAATGCATTAATTAATATCCAGACCTTAGCGCAAGCTTGATACCTCATATAAAACCAATATCGACGCTGCGTTGGACTATCTACGTTTTTATTCCAAGCAGTTGATACATTGAGTATGTTGGTGCATATGCGAGGCTTAATAATTTAATTAGTACTGGAAATTATTCAACTGGAGTAAATAACTATACAAAATAAAAATAAAAATATAATTTCTATAATAATTTATTATCCGGTTGATAATAAATTATTATAGAAATTATATTTTCATTTTATATTATTTATTATTTCAATTATTTATAGTATTATAAAAAACAAATCAGCTACCGCCTATTCTAATCAACTACAGGTCTGTCTATAGACAATAAAATATTTTCCACTATATAAAAATGTATGTTTTATTATTCGTACTTTCTACGATGCCATACCGTTCATCATATTGCGGTAAAACATATTCAACTTATTGGTTACACTCGCGGGAAGGTTATACGCATAGTACAATTAACTGAAACCAGGTGGCGTGCGTATTATACTGACTATTTATTTATTTGAAAGTTACAAAAAGTTATATATCATTCAATTTGAATGATTGTATCATTCCTAATTATACAATATAACTCTTCCACATTTTTAACGATATTTCCACAATTATTTCTTCTGCGGCAGCAATGCGCCGGGTACGAACTAGCATGATAATAATAACAAATATAAACTGTGAATTTCATAGTTATCCGTTATTTACAACTTCATTTTCGAAATTGAAATTACAATATTAAAAAACATAATAAAAAAAACTAAAATTAACATACAGTCCTACTTCCCGTGGTATCGTCCCAAGAATGCTGGTTACGTGTCCTCTGTGAAAGGCTATACTTACCCTTCAGCCGCGATGATCAGTCGCAGATACAGTTTTTTAAGAACTTCACCACACGTGTACTCTACGGACCGATAGTCTCTATAGCAAATGACACAAATATGTACTCATCTTTTAGATACTCTGGGCTATTTACGTAGTTCAGTTGCCTCTTATAACACCTGCTTTAGACGAGGTACCCCTGAGATGAGATACTGTCAAAGTATTCGCACACATTTCTACAAAGAATACTCATTCTATAAAGATCTTAAACCGAGGAAACATTCATAGAGATACGAGCTCTTCGATTGACATCGTCCAATAACTGTGACGGGACAACATTACATTAAAGAATACCATAATATTATTACACGGTTATTTAACCGTGTATTAAGGGTGGATTCGACCAAATACTATGTTAAACCAGAGTATCTAACCCTCGAATAATTTTACTCTTTGGTATTACACTAATATAACTTCGTTTACGTTTTGTAAGACAAACGTAGAGAAGCCAATACTGGCTATTGTTACTCTAGAGTTGGTGAATGCATAAACAAGTAAACCAACTTAAACCGAAATACAACTGTTGTAAAGCGCAACGCAAGATTTTAGGTCCACATAGTTTGCCGTAAGTGTAAATATAGAAAATGTGTCAAGAAAGAAGAGAACGTAGCCCAAAATTATAAGACTTTAAAAACGCGTAACTGTAAGGTATACTACTTTTTTAACATAGCATTCAAAAACAACTGTTAAAATGTAGCGTTCACCATAAAAATAATCTGAGGTAACTGGTTTATTTAATGAATTTTTGCAGTATAGCTATAACTCTCAAATATACAGTTATTCCTGGATTAAGATTTGATATAATCAAAACCAAGAGTAAATAAGTAATTTTATCACTAAAATATATTAAGCAGGATAAGACTTATGTAAGTTCGGTCTAATCCGCTCTTAACCGTGTAGTGTTAGTACTAAGATGTCCCTTTACTTTACTAGAATAACAAACGAGGAACAGAATTTTCAGCGCATAAAAAGGTTTGGTTCTGGTACCAAACTTAACCCTTTAATTCCCATAAAAATCCCATGTAGTCGCATGTGCCCAGCAAATCCCGAGCGGTCGCATGCAACCGCATCCACCCACAGCACTTAAAACCATTAAAACTTATAATATTTAGAGACTACTTTTCTATGAAGAAGTTTGGCATCATAAATTCTATACAAAATTCTTTATCCTGTGTTCTTAACAAAAGTCAGGTTTTGTTACAAAAGGTTTTATTGTATTTTGATAACAAAAAAAACATACCAAGAGAATGTCAGCAGCGTGAAAATCACAATTATTTTAATAAATATTACTTGAAATTATTTACGTAAAAAGATAAATTATATTCACGCAAAAACTTTCATTACAATTTTATAATTATACTAAAACACTAGAAAAATCCAAAAATCAACACAATAACAATCACGCAAAAATGGCGTACGAAATGAACGTAGATTATAAATAAATATCCGTAGTATAACATTTTTTTATTGCACTAGAGGATAGAAAATTTTATGTGTTAAAGTGCTGTGGGTGGGTATGGTCACATTTGACATCTTGAATTTTGGCGGAATATTGAAGCGGCCAAATTTGGACGCTTGCAGTTTGAGAAGTTAAGCAGAAAAGGAAGGAAACTATTTTAATATTTCCTTATGTAAAAGTTGTTACACCGTGTAGTGGCGGTGTGAGAATGATCATCCCGTGAGTGTCATAAGAGGCGACATTGGAAAACTGAAACGGGAGATTGACAGCAACGTCTTCCTAATAACGACTAAAATACAGAACTGTGATTGCTAACCTGCTTGCCAAGCTTGGAAACTGGCAACTAAAACAAAATTCCCATGAGGCAATCTATGAAGGAGGCCTATTTTCAGCAGTTGACTTTAGGCTATAATGGAATGTAATATTATTATTACATATCATTGATGAGCCCAAATAATTTGACAAGACTAAAAATTACGTACGTAAATTTTTGTAGCTGCGTACAGACGGATTTCTAAATATTTGATGATAATTTGTTTTACTAGAATATGAAACCAAAGTGTCCTTAAAATGGTTTTTTAGATCAGGAAACAATATTTCCGTTTTAACTATAACATCTTTTAGTACCTTTGCAGTTAATACTGCAGAAAAATTTGATCCTAACGGAGGTTTACCATTATTATTATTAACAGCATGGCGGAATAATGACTTAACCAATAAACAACTATTAACCACACTTGTAGAAGGCGTAGTTAAACCACCCATCGTTTTTTGTATAACAGGAGCATACCATTTCTGCGATTCCTCACAGGATCTTGTGGTACAGATTTGCAAGCTATTTTAAGCAATCGTCACGTTTAATTTCCTTTCGTATCGCTCGAATGACAATTCCTGCAATATATCCTACACACTGCTTAGACGTTTCGTTTACGTTTGAGTCAGGTGCTGTCCAAAACCTGTGTAAGAATTCCCTTATTCCATCATGCAGGGGTGGGGAATGTAATTTTTCTAAACGATTTTTTTATTGTACGTATATTTTTAGCAATGCTAAGTCGCCTACATTAAATTTCTCGATTTTAGCCCCTTTTCGAAGAACCAGAAGACATAGTTAATATTGATAAGTCGTTTTCCTAGACGTTACCCGTGGAATTAGTTATTTCATGGTGAATTAAAAATTGCCTAAATACTGTTACGGCCCTCAGTTACCCCGACAAAAGTCGACCGGACTAGGGCCAACTAGTAGTCCAACTCGACGAACAACCGAGGGTCGGGCTCCAAATGACCTGCGGATAATTAATTTATAACGGCTGCTATAATCAAACACGAACTTACCGAGCTCCGTAGGTAGTGTCGACCACAAGGCAAGTAAATGGCGTGTATGTGTGTGGTGTAGGAAAGTGTGTAATGTAACCTGACGTCACCGAGGTAATCGTTCAGCAGCACCACATGCGTTGAATGCTTCACAAGGCGCTCACCACCATCGGAACTCAAGTCTAGCGTCAATTAGCACAAACTATAATCGAAGATAATGCGATTTCCGGATCACAAAGTTTAACGTTCCACACGAAAGCACAATTCCTCCTTACACTTTAACTAATTTATTTTAACTTTAATTAACTACACAAGCCACTCGTTGACCCAAATTAATGGCAATCGCAGTTAAAATAGTCAATCAAAACTCAAAAAGCCTCGTTGTCACGTATATTAACGACAAATTACAACAGCAGAGAGGCCGTCGTTATGCGACGCGGCAATTATTATCAGTTTGACAGTATTGCAACCAGACAGACACCAATGTTAGAGGGTTACAACATCTACCATTATCAAAGCAGAATAACTTGTAGGTAGGTGTACTATTTTCCCACAGTATTATTTTATTATCCAAATAATATAATTCAAATAATGTTAGTAACAGTTTTAACAGCAGTACCTAAACTAAAAATTAATTTCTTAAAGTTTGAGACAAGCAGCGTAATATATCCTCCAAAAATATATTATAACTCACAAAGTACACACAAGAAAACACTTATTGAAATGACTGATCATCAATAAACTCACAAAGTTTCTTTAAAACTTCCTCGTTTACTTAACCTGAGAACCGACGCGAGGCAAAGTTTTGTTTGTAACCATTAACATCAATGCATAGGTAATTTTATGATCTATGTGACATTTTAAATTATGTTACGAGTATATACAATATTTGTATATGTAAAAACTTTAGGTAATATTTTACAACACTCTTTACTTAATAAAACAAAGTTATGTTTTATAAAACAACCGAAGGTTATCATGATCACTACAGTAGCGAGAAAAACGGAGCCACCGGGGACCACTCAACAAGAGTATCAGTAAGCTAAGTAAGTGCCAAGAACTAATAACGGCTGGGGAGGAAATATTCTCGAATGGCGATCTCAATCGTAGTGCAGGGTTGTAATAATTTTAAAAAGTATCTTAATAAACGGAGTGACGACCTGGTGAGGCATGCAATAAATCGATGGATTCAGGTGGCACAGTACTATTTAATCGTACTCCTTGGGAAAGACTTATTTTTATGAGGAGTTATAATAATGACAACCTTACAAATTTATTGTGTATGTCGACGAATAAAAGCTTTATAGCAATCAACTAATAATCGGGAAATGTTTAGTCCGCATCAGCTGTAGTAGGATTGCATTACGAATAAGTCGGCTCGACTGGTAAAGGGCCACACTACCGCCGAATATCAACGTAAAATAGCAGCTTGATTCCGCTGCGTATTGTATGGTAAATGTATTCCATATTAATATACATAATTTTAAATTGTTTACTAATTTCTTATATTTGCACGAATACTAGACATTGAAAACAATTTTAAAGTTGTTTATCAGACCTTCATTTTGATTCTTAATCGTGAATAGATGTTGCTGTACACGTTTGTCGCCCTCATTCCATATAAAAACACTCATCAAACTCAGTCCTTTCTACTAATTTATAACTCTTATACTCTATCTTTTCTGCTAATTTATATCTTGAACATACATAATAATCCCAATTAATGAAAAAGCGTAGAATAATTAATATTCTCCGCTTTTTTCATGAAATTAAAAGGATCCTATTATCGGGAGCGGTGGTTAGTAGAAAGTTTACACATTCCTGGAATATTGTGAAAAAATTCTCTTAGGCTTCGCACGGTTGATATCTGGATTCTACAACAGCAACACCTATTGGGTCTAACTATGTCCAACTTGTATGATGGCACTTCGGATAACTCCAAAGAGTTTAGGAACTCTACCGGATAACTTGTAGTGTCATCGGAAGACATAACTGTGTCAATGGAATTATACAGTGATTTTTCTGTTCTGTTGAAGATTTTTTTATTTATTTTCACAACAGTCTCGTATTTGGTGCCAATATGATTCTTTCACACAACCAATTTTGTCAAAAATATATTGTTGCAGTTTCGGAAAAACTTGTTCATAAAATTCGTCTTCTGACTCCACAGCATGACAAAATTGCTGTGTAAAAAGAACTATACTTTTATGGTCGGTATCTAGGTGCCTCTGAAATAGTAATTTATAGATAAAACAATTCTAATTTGCTAATAAGATAACAAAATCATGCTTCCGTAAATCTATTAATATTCTTTTATTATAAATTTTACATTATTATTGCTGTTATGTTATTTATATTATTATATATGAACCAAAACAACCAAAAAAGGACCAACTACTTACCTACCTACAATCCATGTAATGTAATTTAAATAAAAACCGGCCAAGAGCGTGTGGGGCCACGTCCAGTGTAGGGTAGGGTTCCGTAGTTTCCCGTCCGTCACAATAAGTGTTCCCACTTATGAGTTTAAAGGTGGGTATCCATTATGTTTGCGCTCCAGCAGCGCTCCGCGCTCCTGCAACTGCTACCGGTAGTGGGTACTGTTGTTTCCATCCAAGTTCAAAATGATTTTCCTAGAAAGTCCTTATAAAGTTCTACTTTTCAGATTTTTTCATATCTTCTAAACTTATGGTTCAAAAGTTAGAGGGGTTTAGGAGGTTTAGGAGGTTAGAGGGGTTAGGAAGGGAACACATTGTTTTTTACTTTTGGAGCGATTATTTCCGAAATTATTGTTACGAGCTTGAGGTTCGTGACAATAAAAATTGCCGATAGAATTACCTAAATTAACACTTTAATTTACCTTATACAAATTAAAGTTAAAATAATTCCCCCGCATGCTCCTTTAACAATTGACAACATTCCACTCGAACAAAAAACTTGTGAAAAATATCTTGGTCTGAGAATGGATAGTAATTTAACATGGAACAAACAGATAGAATATATAAAAAGCAAATTATCGTCGCTAACGGGTTCACTCTGTAACATAAATCAATGTATACCTAGGAAACTACGTTTCAATATTTACAATTCACTTATCAAATCTCATATATTATATTTAATAGAAATATGGGGCAGTGCCGCCAAAACGAAATTGCAGGAACTACAAAGAGCTCAAAATAAAGCAATAAAAATACTTTTCTCCTACCCATACTTAACATCGACTCGTAAAATTTTTGATGACACAAAAATAATGAACATCCGACAACTTTATATATATAGCACTTGCATTCTAATTAGGAAGATCATGAGTAAAAACATCCAAACTAGTTTGTCCTTTACCAAAAAGTCACAAATATCCAAACGCAGTCTTCGTCGACCTAGCTTGCTCGTATTGCCAAAGACACGTACCAAATTAGGGAAAAAAAATATTACCTTTGAGGGAGCACACTTTTATAACAGCCTACCTTCTCATATTAAAAATATAGATTCCTTTAACAAGTTCAAGTCTCAATTGCACAACTACATTCTTGAAAGCTACTGACTTGTAATTTCGGAGAGTGTTCGATGGAACTGTGAATACGGTGACCGTTACCTAGATTAAGTTTATATTATTGTTCTCATGTAAGTGGATTATGTAATCTTTTTGTGAGAATAAATTCTTTAAACCTAAACCTAAAGTTAAAAACACTAATAATTAAACACACTAATTCACTTAATTCCGCTCCGAAGCTTCGCTTGTGTCGCCGAGTTAAACTCTGTCTCGATCGCATCTTGCGCCACCTATTTATTTAAATTAGCAAAATATCTGGAATGTTCGAGTAAACACGCGCAAGGTACCGAGAGCTCGAGTATAGATTTTCTAGAAACTTAGTTCTTCGGGTGGCGCTGTCGGTAGAAAGATCTGTGATGTCATTCTTTACACGCTCTACTCGCTCGTCTCGTGGTGCCCGAGCCTCACAGCAGCTCTGACTTCCAGGTCGCGGATGCCGTCGATGAATGTTTGCACCAGGTTCCCTCCAATGAGCGCAGGTACAGACTGGTATGCTTTACGAACCATGTTCTCCACCTCAAGGGCCCACTGCTGCAGGTTTTCATTGCTGCGTTGCACGCGATCTTAAAGCTGCGCGCGAAAGACGTGTTCCAGGTGAGCGTCACCATATCTCGCCTCCAAGGCCTCAAGAAGCTGCTCATAGGTCACTTTCTTACCGAGAGCTTCCAACACAGTTAAGGCTTGGTCGCGCAGGCCTAGGGTGAGTGCAGTCATGGCTTGGCTTTTATTCCAGCCGTTCGCCTCCATGACGGCCTCGAACTGGATTTTGTAGGCCGACCAGAAAGAAGTCCCGTCGAACGGTGGTACCTTGAACCCACGTAGCGAAGGTGTAGTAGCTACTGCGGGGGCTACAATTCCATCTCCAAGTTTGAGTTCATCCAGCGTTTTCTTAACTTGGTTGATTTGGGTTTCAGCTTCCGACAGGTGGTCATCATGTTGAGCAACCTTATCCTTCACCTCCCTTATCTCCTTCCCGAAGGTAGCGTGAAGATCCTTCATGAGGAGCATTTGCTCTTCCAACCGACGGGCCTGTTCCTCTTGTCCGCTCTGCAGCTGCTCTTTCAACTGACGGACCTGTTCCTCCTGTCGGCGAACCTGTTCATCCTGTCCACCCCGCAGCTGCTGCAGCATCACCATCAGAGCACCTAAGTCAGGTGCCACAGACGTAGAAGCTGCTGACGGACCGGCTTCCGTGGCCGGCGGCTGGCCCTCAGACATCTGCGGCGTTGCACCACCAAATCTCCTCTGGTCCGTCTCCTGCTGGCGTTGACTTCGGGTACGGACACCCTCCGTTTCCTCCTTAGGTAAAATCGGCATTATTTGATCCCACTTCTGACACCAATTGTTACGAGCTTGAGGTTCGTGACAATAAAAATTGCCGATAGAATTACCTAAATTAACACTTTAATTTACTTTATACAAATTAAAGTTAAAAACACTAATAATTAAACACACTAATTCACTTAATTCCGCTCCGAAGCTTCGCTTGTGTCGCCGAGTTAAACTCTGTCTCGATCGCATCTTGCGCCACCTATTTATTTAAATTAGCAAAATATCCGGAATGTTCAAGTAAACACGCGCAAGGTACCGAGAGCTCGAGTATAGATTTTCTAGAAACATAGTTCTTCGGGTGGCGCTGTCGGTAGAAAGATCTGTGATGTCATTCTTTACACGCTCTACTCGCTCGTCTCGTGTTGCCCGAGCCTCACAGCAGCTCTGACTTCCAGGTCGCGGATGCCGTCGATGAATGTTTGCACCAGGTTCCCTCCAATGAGCGCAGGTACAGACTGGTATGCTTTACGAACCATGTTCTCCACCTCAAGGGCCCACTGCTGCAGGTTTTCATTGCTGCGTTGCACGCGATCTTTAAGCTGCGCGCGAAAGACGTGTTCCAGGTGAGCGTCACCATATCTCGCCTCCAAGGCCTCAAGAAGCTGCTCATAGGTCACTTTCTTACCGAGAGCTTCCAACACAGTTAAGGCTTGGTCGCGCAGGCCTAGGGTGAGTGCAGTCATGGCTTGGCTTTTATTCCAGCCGTTCGCCTCCATGACGGCCTCGAACTGGATTTTGTAGGCTGACCAGGAAGAAGTCCCGTCGAACGGTGGTACCTTGAACCCACGTAGCGAAGGTGTAGTAGCTACTGCGGGGGCTGCAATTCCATCTCCAAGTTTGAGTTCATCCAGCGTTTTCTTAACTTGGTTGATTTGGGTCTCAGCTTCCGACAGGCGGTTATCATGTTGAGCAACCTTATCCTTCACCTCCCTTATCTCCTTCCCGAAGGTAGCGTGAAGATCCTTCATGAGGAGCATTTGCTCTTCCAACCGACGGGCCTGTTCCTCTTGTCCGCTCTGCAGCTGCTCTTTCAACTGACGGACCTGTTCCTCCTGTCGGCGAACCTGTTCATCCTGTCCACCCCGCAGCTGCTGCAGCATCACCATCAGAGCACCTAAGTCAGGTGCCACAGACGTAGAAGCTGCTGACGGACCGGCTTCCGTGGCCGGCGGCTGGCCCTCAGACATCTGCGGCGTTGCACCACCAAATCTCCTCTGGTCCGTCTCCTGCTGGCGTTGACTTCGGGTACGGACACCCTCCGTTTCCTCCTTAGGTAAAATCGGCATTATTTGATCCCACTTCTGACACCAATTGTTACGAGCTTGAGGTTCGTGACAATAAAAATTGCCGATAGAATTACCTAAATTAACACTTTAATTTACTTTATACAAATTAAAGTTAAAAACACTAATAATTAAACACACTAATTCACTTAATTCCGCTCCGAAGCTTCGCTTGTGTCGCCGAGTTAAACTCTGTCTCGATCGCATCTTGCGCCACCTATTTATTTAAATTAGCAAAATATCCGGAATGTTCAAGTAAACACGCGCAAGGTACCGAGAGCTCGAGTATAGATTTTCTAGAAACTTAGTTCTTCGGGTGGCGCTGTCGGTAGAAAGATCTGTGATGTCATTCTTTACACGCTCTACTCGCTCGTCTCGTGTTGCCCGAGCCTCACAGCAGCTCTGACTTCCAGGTCGCGGATGCCGTCGATGAATGTTTGCACCAGGTTCCCTCCAATGAGCGCAGGTACAGACTGGTATGCTTTACGAACCATGTTCTCCACCTCAAGGGCCCACTGCTGCAGGTTTTCATTGCTGCGTTGCACGCGATCTTTAAGCTGCGCGCGAAAGACGTGTTCCAGGTGAGCGTCACCATATCTTGCCTCCAAGGCCTCAAGAAGCTGCTCATAGGTCACTTTCTTACCGAGAGCTTCCAACACAGTTAAGGCTTGGTCGCGCAGGCCTAGGGTGAGTGCAGTCATGGCTTGGCTTTTATTCCAGCCGTTCGCCTCCATGACGGCCTCGAACTGGATTTTGTAGGCCGACCAGGAAGAAGTCCCGTCGAACGGTGGTACCTTGAACCCACGTAGCGAAGGTGTAGTAGCTACTGCGGGGGCTGCAATTCCATCTCCAAGTTTGAGTTCATCCAGCGTTTTCTTAACTTGGTTGATTTGGGTCTCAGCTTCCGACAGGCGGTTATCATGTTGAGCAACCTTATCCTTCACCTCCCTTATCTCCTTCCCGAAGGTAGCGTGAAGATCCTTCATGAGGAGCATTTGCTCTTCCAACCGACGGGCCTGTTCCTCTTGTCCGCTCTGCAGCTGCTCTTTCAACTGACGGACCTGTTCCTCCTGTCGGCGAACCTGTTCATCCTGTCCACCCCGCAGCTGCTGCAGCATCACCATCAGAGCACCTAAGTCAGGTGCCACAGACGTAGAAGCTGCTGACGGACTGGCTTCCGTGGCCGGCGGCTGGCCCTCAGTCATCTGCGGCGTTGCACCACCAAATCTCCTCTGGTCCGTCTCCTGCTGGCGTTGACTTCGGGTACGGACACCCTCCGTTTCCTCCTTAGGTAAAATCGGCATTATTTGATCCCACTTCTGACACCAATTGTTACGAGCTTGAGGTTCGTGACAATAAAAATTGCCGATAGAATTACCTAAATTAACACTTTAATTTACTTTATACAAATTAAAGTTAAAAACACTAATAATTAAACACACTAATTCACTTAATTCCGCTCCGAAGCTTCGCTTGTGTCGCCGAGTTAAACTCTGTCTCGATCGCATCTTGCGCCACCTATTTATTTAAATTAGCAAAATATCCGGAATGTTCAAGTAAACACGCGCAAGGTACCGAGAGCTCGAGTATAGATTTTCTAGAAACTTAGTTCTTCGGGTGGCGCTGTCGGTAGAAAGATCTGTGATGTCATTCTTTACACGCTCTACTCGCTCGTCTCGTGTTGCCCGAGCCTCACAGCAGCTCTGACTTCCAGGTCGCGGATGCCGTCGATGAATGTTTGCACCAGGTTCCCTCCAATGAGCGCAGGTACAGACTGGTATGCTTTACGAACCATGTTCTCCACCTCAAGGGCCCACTGCTGCAGGTTTTCATTGCTGCGTTGCACGCGATCTTTAAGCTGCGCGCGAAAGACGTGTTCCAGGTGAGCGTCACCATATCTTGCCTCCAAGGCCTCAAGAAGCTGCTCATAGGTCACTTTCTTACCGAGAGCTTCCAACACAGTTAAGGCTTGGTCGCGCAGGCCTAGGGTGAGTGCAGTCATGGCTTGGCTTTTATTCCAGCCGTTCGCCTCCATGACGGCCTCGAACTGGATTTTGTAGGCCGACCAGGAAGAAGTCCCGTCGAACGGTGGTACCTTGAACCCACGTAGCGAAGGTGTAGTAGCTACTGCGGGGGCTGCAATTCCATCTCCAAGTTTGAGTTCATCCAGCGTTTTCTTAACTTGGTTGATTTGGGTCTCAGCTTCCGACAGGCGGTTATCATGTTGAGCAACCTTATCCTTCACCTCCCTTATCTCCTTCCCGAAGGTAGCGTGAAGATCCTTCATGAGGAGCATTTGCTCTTCCAACCGACGGGCCTGTTCCTCTTGTCCGCTCTGCAGCTGCTCTTTCAACTGACGGACCTGTTCCTCCTGTCGGCGAACCTGTTCATCCTGTCCACCCCGCAGCTGCTGCAGCATCACCATCAGAGCACCTAAGTCAGGTGCCACAGACGTAGAAGCTGCTGACGGACCGGCTTCCGTGGCCGGCGGCTGGCCCTCAGACATCTGCGGCGTTGTACCACCAAATCTCCTCTGGTCCGTCTCCTGCTGGCGTTGACTTCGGGTACGGACACCCTCCGTTTCCTCCTTAGGTAAAATCGGCATTATTTGATCCCACTTCTGACACCAATTGTTACGAGCTTGAGGTTCGTGACAATAAAAATTGCCGATAGAATTACCTAAATTAACACTTTAATTTACTTTATACAAATTAAAGTTAAAAACACTAATAATTAAACACACTAATTCACTTAATTCCGCTCCGAAGCTTCGCTTGTGTCGCCGAGTTAAACTCTGTCTCGATCGCATCTTGTGCCACCTATTTATTTAAATTAGCAAAATATCCGGAATGTTCAAGTAAACACGCGCAAGGTACCGAGAGCTCGAGTAAAGATTTTCTAGAAACTTAGTTCTTCGGGTGGCGCTGTCGGTAGAAAGATCTGTGATGTCATTCTTTACACGCTCTACTCGCTCTCGTTCCTGACACTAGATGGCGCTAGTATATCGTCGATTGGAGCGCGTAACATTATTGACATTATCAAAAAATTATCATTTTTAAATACCTTTCTAACAATATATCACACGTAAAAGTTGAAATTAAAAAAAAATCACTTCCCACTTTACATGTAGGGGGACTACCCTTGCAATTTTTATTTTACCACTTTGTCGGCGTAATTGATACACATATTGGTACCAAATTTCAGCTTTCTAGTGCTAACGGTCACAGAGATTAAGCGAGGATGGACAGACGGACAGACAGACATGGCGAAACTATAAGGGTTCCTAGTTGACTACGGAACCCTAAAAACGAAGTAATTCGACGAAGTAATAAAAGGTAAGTAACCTGTCTATAATAATTAAAATAAAAATGAAGTATCTTTTTGTACGTGTAACACCAAACCAAAAAAAACCTGCCAATACCTAACCTTGGGCCTATATTGCTTTAAGTACAATGCAATTGCCTTGAAAATTCGCAAAACGTACACAACCGTCAAAGACATCTGTCCTCGCGCGTCTATCCGCGTTCGGGTCACGCACTCAGCGATGAACGACTTCTTCCCCTACCTCACCCGCCGTGCGTCAGACCACCTGCCCGCCCCCGTCCAGTTCACACCACCGCCGGCGGCGCCTTGCCGCTGGACCGCATCGTAGTATCGCGCACTCATTTTGTCATCGTCGTAACTATTAAAATATTTGACCAAATGATGTAGCGTGAAAGACATATTTTATCTACTTTTATTTTATCTAAAATGAATATTTAATAATTTTACTTAAATTTAATTATATTTATATTTTATCTACTTTAATTCAATGTATTACTAAAATGTGCATTTAAAATAAATTATCAGTTTTATTGTAGTTATGGTATTTAGGTTATAATGGCTTAGACATAAGATATAGATATATACCGCGACGAACTTTTTTGTAGGACTGTTTTTTGTTTAAAATAAACATTTCTATCATACATTACATATGTGTAACTCCAGGGATTTCGGCAGCGTACACCAGAATAGCTCGCAGAAGTTAGATTTTTTCCTACTTACTTGACACATATCGTTATATTTTGGACAATTCACACAATATCTTTATAAATTGTAATCTAAGTATTATACTGATGTATTAATAATTGATAATATGTATCTATATTATTATAAAAAATTTCATTAAAATCAATTCGGTAGTTTTTACGTGAAAGAGTAACAAACATCCATCCATCCATCAATCCATCCATACTTACAAACTTCCGCGTTTATAATATTAGTAGGATTAAGACCTATGTATTACTTTATGAAGATTGTCGATTTGCAAACCAAAAATATATAACTACCTATTAAGTTTAGTAATAATAATTGTGTTGGATGGAAGAACAAATACAAAAATAATTTGTGGCAAATTGACACAGTTTCGTTCAGCTAATTTGAATTACGTACCTTGAGTTCAAGTCGAGGTACCTGAATTTTAACTCCAACTAACTCGAGTTGATTTTTTCTAAGTTGGCACATCTCTAATATAAGTATCTTTAAGCCGGCTGTACATGTTGGCCGAGCGAAGGCGAACACCAACGTATATGCAGCCCATTTGTCCAGCCCCGCCCTTGTTCGTCAACGTTGGCCTAGCTGGCCGAAGGCTGGCGAGCGCCGACGTGTATACGGTTCGTTTAACGTGCCTTGCAGCCACCCGGGATTGTTCGATATGACTAGTCCACTTGCGAACAGTGTCGGTTTTTCTGCACGAAGACGCTCGCTTGCACTCGGCAAGTCGCGTCCACATGTTAGTCGCCCATATCTGTTATGGTACGTTTACACGCTTGCCAAGCCTTGGCAAACTGCAAACAGTCCCAAGCCTCCACAAATCTCGTTTGGCGTTTGAAAGGTGTTTATACGCTTGTGAATGCGTCAGTCTGCAATATACATCCAAGTATGGCGGACACCGAACTTCTGACGGCTATTGCATTTGGTTTAACGTACTTTTATTTGAAATGTGAGCAAAGTGAAATAAAAAAGGAGAGCTCGACGACAGCGAAGATGGTGGATGAAAAAGATTCATCACAATCGTACCAGGTAACTACTATTTTGATTTAACCATTATATGTTGCAGTTGAGTTATGCCACAATACTTACGATATATTTTATTTGTTACAGACAATTTATAGAAAAGAAATTTTATGAACTTTTATATGAACCATCTGGAGAGTTTGATAACTTCTACCGAATGAGCTATTCTGATTTTGAGTTTTTACTGCAAAAAATTTTACCAATGATATCCAAGCATGATACGGACTTCAGAGAAGCTATACCAGCCAAATTTCGTCTTGCCATTACGCTACGATTTTTGGCATCTGGTGATTCTTACAAAAGCCTTCACTACTTGTTTAAAGTCTCTGTCTCTATGATATCAATAATCATTCGTGAAGTTTGCCGAGCTCTTAATAAAATTCTAAAGGATCTAGTTAAGGTAGGAATAAAACAAAACATTATGTTATTCATTTATTTAGATTTTAATAGAATCATAGAAAATCTGTTCTATGAATGTATGTTAGCCGACTGCTTTATTGTTTAATTATTTATTAGTTTAAAAAAGAATTATGTCGACGAATCAAAATCTTCGCAAGCATTCAACATAGCCATGTTTATAATGTTGGTTTCACGTGGGGCTGGGTTGATGATTTGGTCCGATATGATACGAATAGATGACGAGGGTGCTGTTGATGTAGACGGAGCTGGAGCTATTGGAGTTGGTATATGTTTTGCATATCTGGCGCTGAATAAGAAGTTTGTGTATTTGGAGAGGGAAAAAAAATTGGTTGTTATGAATAGGTTCAGAATAAACACTATTAACTGATGATTTCTTATATTTACGTGAACACTACACATTGAAATAATACTAGTTTTTACGGAATTTATCGCGTATATTTAACTTTTTAATACCCGACGTTTCGAGAGCTTTACAGCGATAAATTCCGTGAAAACTAGTATTATTTCACTATTAACTGATGTTGACCGACTCGGAATGACTTGAGGAGATGGTGTTGAATATGCACCAGCCATTGACGACGGTCGAGAATAATATTGAGGGTATGGTGTATGACGCTCATTTGATTTTTCACTGATTCTGTTTGTAAACAACCCATCTTTTTGGTACATCATAATTTTTTGTTCATCAGTTGACAGTTCACGTAGCCTTATAGCCAATAATTTTGCGTATAGATCGCAATCATCGTCTTTGTGAGCAGGTATATTTTCATTCTGCCTTTGACCCAAAACATATGTTAATTGTCCAAAAGCCACGGCCATTGCTTTTCAACCGTTTCAGAAGCAGGGCGACGACGTTTATTAGTAACAGCTTGTATGGATGGTGGTCTGGATGGTGATCTAGATGGTGGTGTGGATGGTGTGGTAACCGTAATTGTGCGGTCTCTTATCAGAGGGTCATCCTCTGTCTGATCTGTATCTTCTTCTATTTGTTGTGATTGCTGCAAAAAATAATATACTTAAACTTACACTTCATTTACTTTCTTTTTACAGATGCCCACCACAGCAGAAGGATGGCTTAATATAGAAGAAGGATTCAGGACTAAATTTCCACATTGCCGTGCATTGGATAGCAAGCATGTAGTCATTGAAAGCCCAACGCATAGTGGAACAGAGTATTTCAATTATAAGAAAACTTTTAGCATTGTCCTTTTGGCTTTAGTGGATAGCAAATACAAATTTGTATTCGCAGACATCGGGAGTCAAGGAAGAATAAGTGACGGCGGCGTCTTTATTAATTGTTTACTATGGAAAAGAATAATTAGAAACGAGATAGATTTTCCACCACCATGTCCACTTCCAGGATCGAATATTAATATTCCATACGCTGACGGTGCTTTTGCATTGAGTCAACACGTAATGAAACCCTACCCCGGAAACCATGAAGTAGGCTCACCAAAAAGGTTATTTAACCAAAATTTATCTAGATCCCGAGTTGTAGTTGAAAATACGTTTGGAATTTTAACCTCAGTTTTCAGAATATTCAGACGTCCTATCAATTTAGAACCACAAACTGTAATGGAATTTACGATGACTTGTGTATTACTACACAACATTTTGAGAACAAGTAAAAGTTCTTCAAATTGATATACTCCTCAGAGTTCGTTTGACGTATATGACAGTAGTGGAAATATGGTTACCCCTGGTTCATGGCGTAGAAATAACGACGAATATAACGCATTGCAAAATTTACCACAAATACCACGAAGATCTCCGGTGAACGCCAGAGAAGTCAAGGAAGAATTTACTTCATATTTTAATAGGATTAACTTATCCAAGTTGATAAAAATTTATAAATAAATGTAGGTATAATAACCAACGGTGTTTTTTTATTTAGAATAAATAAATTTATTTACTTACTGTTTCAGTGTTTATCTCTTCATTGCAAGTATATACTGGTAGTAAAAATGACTCCATAGTTTCGTTAGCATACCAAGTTGGATTGTATATTTCTTCCACCTAAAATAAAATAAAAACATCGAAAATTAGAGCGAGATAGTTGCGGAATAATCGAGAAACTAATCAACGCTTTTAAACATAAGTTACACCTTTAGCAAGGCAGACTATCAAAATAATTATAAATGTATCGTAGGAACATACCTGCGCTAGAACGCATAGATCACGTTTTTTTTTTCAAGTGCTTGCGAATAGTAGTCATCAATATCTCCTTTTTATTTTTTATTTCCTTTACTGGCTTTCCAGTAAGTTCAGCAAGACGAATCCATGCATCTGCTTGTTTCTTCTTATCTTTATAATTTGCATCTTTCGGATTCCAGATGCATGGTTCCATTTGGTAATGTTCCAGAAACGAAAGACTCTCCTCATTCGACCAGCAACTCACTTTTTATTTATTTTTTGTAAAATCAAGCAAGCGTGTACTCGCCGCGAGATCACAATAGCTACTAAACGCGGACCAACATGTAAATGCATCGCAAGTGCTTGCCGAAAACGCCCTTTGATCTGCGTAAAAAACCGACACTCGACTGGATCGGAAGCAAGCAGGCACAAGCCCACGCAAGCCAAGCCAAACGCCCTTTTACATGCTTGCGATTGTCAATCCTTGCCAAGGCTTGGCAAGCGTGTAAACGTACCATTACAGCTTAGAGTTGGCACATTTCTTGATTCCATTTAGGTTTTCAAAAAATCTTTTGACTATATATAATGTTATGAGTCGTGTCGCTAAAATTTCTAGTGTGCCCAAAAATTATTTTATCCTTTTCATCGGGAATTCTACTCACATTTTAATAAAATTATATTTCGATAGTATACTGTACCATTTTTTTTTAACTGATTGAAGTGATATTTTATTTTGATACCAAATCTTATCCTTTTTAAGTGTATTTTGAAATGTGGCAAATGTAAAGTGATTTCGTTATTTATTAATCATGTAGATAATGAATGAGGAGAGGGTAATGTCCATAATTTATATATAACATAAAACATTTATACAGTGTAATAAAAGTATGTATTTATATAATGTAATAAAAGTAGGTGGCAGTCGGCAAAGGAGGCCTTAGATGGAAATCTACCATCCAAATTAACGAATAACCTTAACCGACGCGCATGTATGTGTATATTGAAAGAAATAAGAGAGGTGTGTCAGGATCGTGCCAGATTAAAATAGTTATCACTTACCCTTACTTAAATATAAGGGAGGAAATTTTTAATTTAGCTATTTAGACGACATTCGAGCTTTGTAAATTTTTAGTCCACTCAAAATGGCAAAAATGTCCTATAGCAAAAATTGATAGCCGACTTCAACGAACTAAAAAAAAATCCGCAAATTATGCACTATATCTTGACATTTACATACTTTTAATTAAAATTCTTATTTTTTACGTAACCATTTCCTAATAATAATATACTTTAAAATATTATTTATATCTTAAAGAAATACTAAAATATCTTATGTCAAAATGACCCACCATAGCGTCCTTGCAGTAATTTTCAAGCCTTATAAAGATCGCGAAAACTTTAAACCAATACACAATCTTAACCTTTCGAGGTCAATATCGCTAGTTTTAAAATAGATAATTTCTTTTATTTTGTATCTTTTGATTTTATTGTAATTGTATTCTATATTACTATTTAATTTTACATGTAAAATGTTTAAAATGGTCGGTTTTCAATTATTTTTTATAGGATAGGATGACAAACGAGCACACAATCCACCTGATGGTAAGTGGTTGCTGTAGCCAATGGACATGTACATCTATCCTCAATTACGAATCAAAATGCAGATGCGTTATCACCCGTGAGCACTAAGATAGAATGTCCTGTTTCCGGTAAAAAGGAGACCCTGGTTCTCTACACTCACCATACGAAACACAGCAGCATTAAGATACTATTATACTCTGGTATTCTGTGATAGCGTGGTCTTTCCCCGGTCAAGCTTACCTATTCGTGCTACAACTACATATACTACTAATATAACTGCAGCGTGGCTACATCACATATAAATGAATTTAATCATTTCAGCGTTATTAAATCGGTAATTTAGATTACATAGTCACCTCTCTAGTCATACGTTTTAGTTATTATATATCTACAACTGCACACTAAGCAAATATCTACACGATAAAAACCAAAAGGCTCCGTTTAGTATAATAACTTGTACCAGATTATATGGATTTTGACAATACACAAAATTTTCAATCTGAAATTAAAAACATTTAAATTAGCGTATAAAAAAATTGGGGGTGCTGAAAAATAATTGATTTTCAAAGGGGGCGATAAAAGAAATAAGTTTGATAATCTCTTTTCTTCATAATAGAAGACGAATTTCGTGTGTAAATGTATGGAAAAATAAATAATGATGTCTTTCTACATAATATGACGTCGCCTTTAATCAGTACCAAACGAATATTTTAAATTTACGACTATATCAAAATACAACGTTAGAGTGATATAATACCTAGCTTTTTTGATTCTACCTGATAGTTAATAACCACAGTAGTCCATGGACACAATATGCAATAAACTCAAAACAATGAAGACTAAGAAGCTAAGGCAAGGTTTATAGAGCCGAGTTAGGTCGAAATTAATTACCAATATTGAGAACGTGCCTTAGCCAAACTACTTGCTAAACGTTTCACTTATGTTGTGTGAGTCGGAACAGAGGGACCGGACACTTTCAAGAATTTCATTTATTAATTATTTTGATAATGAAAATGTACTTAAATATATGGTATTTTTCTAATTGTAACACAATATTTACTTTATCTTACCATAGTCGTTCCGAGAAATATCTAAAATATTATATAATCAAATGAAAATCATGGCCTAGACGAAATGTAAATTTCTACGTCAAAATAACTAAAAAATTAAATAATTTCCCCAAAATGGCTTAAGAAGTCAGTGATAAATCATATTAATGTATAGTTGTTAAAAGCTCCGACGTCTGAAGCAATTATGCGGAAATTATTTTGTTATCTTTAGTTCCTTGTAGTATTCTTATCCCTTTGAATGGATTTGGGAACATTAAGAGCCCAAATGTCATCTTAATAGTTATATAAAAGACTTCATCCCATATTTTTCGTATGGACGGAATTCGTTTCTAAATTAAAAAAAGAAACTTTAAAATCGGTGTTCAGTGGACAAAGAAATGAACGCACTCGAATTGCGTTCTTCTTCTTTTTTTTTAAATTGGCCAAAAAGCGACCCTTATTAACACCAACCTAAATGGTAAGATTGCGAAGCATTGCTGAACTCATCGAATAATTCCAATCGAAGTCAAGAGTATCAGATTTTTTTTACATGTAAATGTGAGCTTTATGTACGCTTCCGCTTTTAAGGTGGTACCTTATTCACGAATTGTTCACATTTTTTAATTATTAATGTAGATCATTGATTTCACCTTTTGTTGATTTTATATTATATTCCATTGTGTAAATAATGCAAATTTGAAAGTTTATATCGGTATAATGTGAAAATTAAACGCAAGTAGATGTTTTATTTTTCTAATGAACTAATGTTTTATTGAACAAGTTTTTTGGTAGCATGATACGACACGTAACATAATAGTATCGTTATATACTTTTCTATCAAAATCTTTAACATTCAAATAGAGTAGGAAAAGAGCAGGCAAGTCATTCTTGATTCACGCGTTATAATCCATACTGAAAGACCACTTATATTTAGTCTCTATGTTAAGTAAGCTTCTGTAATTCGACGAGGGTTGCACTCAAAAATCAACGCGGTCTTTCGCCATATCGAGCCAGAGAAGCCACAAATTGGATGTCGGTTGAATGCGACGTACCTAGACTAAACCGACCCATGTCCTGCAGCATGTGTGTACGTCTGCAATGACGTTTTCCTCCAATACCTCCGTCGCCTTGAATACCCTATATTTTGTAATATTTGAGTGATGATAGACACGAATAGCGATACAATGCCTTATATTTATATCTATCGATCACACAGCGGAGACCGGGAGACAATCAATATTTGAACAACCAAGTGAGGCTGCTGATGTAGCCATAAATCGGTACTTTATTGTGCAACAATTTATTCCTGTATGGGGCCTTCAATGCCTTTCACCAAGATCGGTTGTTTCAGATGTGTTCCAGAGAGTGGCAGAGCCACGCTAAAACTATATTATGGTTCTAACACAAATAGTACGGCTCGATCAGGGTAAGACCACGCTCTCACAAAATACGCGCTTAACACGTTCCGGGACACTTCACAATTTGCAAATGTCATGATATGACACTTCAAAATCCCATAAACTTTATCGTATCGTCTACAGTCGTGCTATCATATTACATATCTTTATTGTTTGATACGACAAATACGGCCACAGACGTTGACGCCTATGGGCGGAACGTTATACCATGACTAACCATGAGTAATGTAATGAGACAGTGCGGCTACAGACGGTACCGTCTACAGGCGGTCTGCCATATTACATACATTTGAAAAGGTTTATTTTTACGGAACGCCCTAAGGCGCTAATACCTAAGGGCGGCCTGTCATAATAGGTTTATCTTTTATGTATTATAAGGACACATCGGCGTTGGGCAGGACCGCCTTTAAACGTGTTGTCATTTTAATGCTGCTGTATTTCGTATGGTAAGTGTAGAAAACCGGAGACTCTACTTTTCATTTTATTTTTATTAAGGACAACAAACAGTTGTGTAATAAAAATTACAATTCAAACCTTATGTAAATAGATTAACTAATTACACAACTAACACCGTTATCCACAAAATTACCGTAGTAATTAAAGTTATAAGGCACAGAAAGCAGAAATATAAAAATTACTAAAAAACTAGAGCATACCTAGTCGTTGACAGCAAAACCATGAATATTACACATGTATTACATAGAAAAAATAAAACAATTTAGACTAACGTTATAAGATTATAAGAAAAAAATATAAAAATAAAAATAAAAATTGCAAGTGATTCAATACAAGTTTTATAGCTTTTCTAAATTGAGGTAGGTTAAGTCTACATCGGAGAAGCTGTTGTTATACAGTTCCATTATGCGACGTAAAGGCGCACGGTTGCCCGCATTTGTTTTGCACAGATTATGGAAAAACAAACGATGCACGTCAGTGTTTCGTATTATTTGTGAGCGATTTAGTACACGAGGGTATATAAATCAAAAATCAAAAAATGTTTGTTCTGTAACAATAAATTTACATCAATAGCGGTACATAAGAGTTTTCCTTTTAAGTATTCTTAAATACTTGGGACAGGAAAACTCGCTGTTCCTTAATTGGCATACAATACTTTAGTTACAAGAATAACAAAACATTCCTTTCCTAAAATAATTGCGAAAATATACACGCACGCGTGCACGCGCGCGTTTGTGCGCGTGTGTGTGTGCGTGGGTGCGTGTGTGTGTATGTGTGTGTGTGTGTGTGTGTGTGTGTGTGTGTGTGTGTGTGTGTGTGTGTGCGTGTGTGTGTGTGTGTTTGTGTGTGTGTGTGTGTGTGTGTGTGTGTGTGTGTGTGTGTGTGTGTGTGTGTGTGTGTGTGTTTATATACAAATAAGAGGACTTTTAGCCTGTTGCCGTCTAGCAAATGCTGTTTTAACCGAATTACTTGGAGCAACGTTAGTTTTTCTCCATTTATTTTTGAATTGAGAGATCTGTGATGTTGCGAGATGTCTTAAAATCCCAAAAAATCATATGAATTTTCTAATCCTAGTCATTAAAATTTCAATATGTAGATGCCAAGACATACGCTGATCCAATAGTATTCCAAGATATTTTATGCTGGATACTTTGTTTATATCAGGGCATGAGCAGTTAGAGTTATTAAGGTCAACACAAGAATGGACTTTAATATAAAAATTATGTTGAGTCCTATTGTAGTTAGTAAAACATACATAATTAGTCTTAGACAATAGTTAGTATTGATAGTTGATAAATGTAGTATTAACCATTCTGCAACCCTGGCTAACCCCACTTCGGCGTTGTGCCGGACATCTTCCCAGCTTTGACCATAGAATACCAAAACGGTGTCATTTGCAAACGAGGACACGTGCCCATTTTGTAGCGACATATTACAAAGGCTGTTTACGTGAACCAAAAATAGAGTCGGGCCTAAAACGTGGAGTGTTGTGGGACACCGTAGGTAATGGTAGAATAATGACTACAGTGCTCTCCTATATTGACCCGTTGTCTACGGTTTGTTAAGTAATCTTTAAATAAATCTAGGGGTTTACCACGTATGCTTATTTGTTCAAGTTTCTTTACAAGAATGGTGATAGACACGCTATCAAAGGCTTTTTTTAAATCGAGAAAAACTGTTAAACATTTATTTCCTTTATCAATTTGGTCAACAATGGGTGACCTTAGTCCTGAAATAACGTCTTCTGTGCAAAGACCTCGTCTGAAGCCGAATTGTGACATTGAGAGTATATTATATTTATTGAAATAATTAATCAAACGGTTATTTAACATTTTTTCTAAAATTTTAGATATTGCAGGAAGGACTGATATAGGTTTATAGTTACTTGGATCGCTCCTATCTCCACCCTTATATACAGAAGTAATTAATGCCAACTTCAGAGTAGTAGGAAAAACGCCATCCCTAAAGCAAAGTTAAACCAGGTGTGTTATTATGGGTACTAATATTATATTGGCCTGATGATTTCTTATATTTACGCGAACACTACACATTGATTCAAACTGCTTTTACGGATTTAATCGCGTTTATTTATGTAATTTTTAATACCCGTCGTTTTGGGTGCTTTCCAGCACCCACGGTCACGGGGGACTGAGGTGACTGACGTCCCGACGTCAAAGTTAACCCGGCGTACCTTCAGCTTTTTAATTAATGTCTTTTTTCGATCAACGCAGAATGAACTAACTATGTCTTGAAGTCTTGCGTGGTATGCTTGGGTTTTAATTTAATTTTATTAATTATAGGGTCCCAAGCAGGTGGTAGAACCAAGCCTCCTTCTCTATTGAAATTAGGATGTTTTTTTTTAATATCAATAGCCTTACGTATCATCCTTGGTAGGAATCGATGTTCTTTCGCGAGGATTTGTGGTCTATCAAATCTGATGTAATGGTTGGGCCATCTAGGATATGATCACAAACTGCAGACTTCCCGGAACGTTGATGCTTCACGTCAGCTATGCCCTATATATGAGAGACCACAATCACAATCAAGTTTGTACACTCCTGCATCTTGTAGAGGAATATGACATTTGACGCATGGTAAGAACTGACCATTCTTCTTCGGCGGCTTGTAGAATGTTCTAATAGAAGCTCGCTTCAAGATGTAGCCAATCTTGTCTGTGACATCTCTGACATATGGTAGTACAGCAGGCACATGCTCGACTGTGGCCGGCTTCACTCGGTCACTGTGACGTAGGTGCGGGACCCGAAGCTTGTTGTCGTGCAGAACCTGCTTGACGTGCTGAAGCTCGGTGGCTAAGTATTTGCTGTCACAGATCCCTCGTGCTCTCTGTAACAAAGATTTGCCCACGGTAGCTAACTCTGAAGGATGATGGTGAGATTCACCATTTAAATACCCGAAACCTATATAAACTTATAATAATTTATAGTCAACCAAATCTAAGAAATACCTTTTGTCGTTTCACATTAATCATTCCGCAATAACTTTGCTGATGCGTACTCACACTATTTAAAATAACGTTTTACGCAAATCCGAAAAATTATGAAGTTATCTATATTTCATTACAACGTGTATAGGTTTTTATCACTAATTAAAATTTGAATGTTTCAAACAAAGCAAAATATTAAAAAATAACCAGTATCAAGTTTTTTTAACTTGACGTCGTTTCAATGATATGTCGCTATATACATTACCGTAGTGTTTGAAAGATTAAAATTCGTGAAAAAAAAATTGTTATGCGAATAATCGGCAAAAATATTCAAATAGTCGGTAAAAATATTTAAATAATAGAATCATTAATTTTTTTATGTATTATTTGTTTAATTTAATTTTTTCTTTTAAAATTCCTTAAATTACATGAATCATGAATAAAACAAGTTTTTTTTTAATTTATCAACGTAAATTTGTGTGGGCAAAAAAACTCATATATAGGGCTGCGCTTAAAAAACCACTACGTAATTTCAATCTCCCGCCATTACGCAAGCTTACTGTGCGTAATTTTGTGTTTGTCTTCCTATTTTGTGACTCGGATTTAACTTTTTGGACTGTTTCTTCCATATATATTCAGAATTTTTTTTGCAGAAGAGGGCCATTAGAGCTAATTACAATCTTAAACCGAGAGAGTCTCTTAGAGAAAAGTTTGAATAAATAAATATATAAACTTTGGCCTCTCAGTATATCTATGAAAATTCGATGTATGTTCACAAAAATAATACCTTTATTTTTAGTAAAAAAAAATGACATACACTCTGTTAACACTAGGAACAAACACAAGCTGCTACCGGTTTCTCGACTCCACAGAGTCAGTAATTCATTCTTGGGGCAATGCATACGCTATTACAACAAAGTCCCAGAAAATATAAAAGGTCCCTCTATTACCAAGTTTAAATATTTAAGTAAACAAAAACTGTATAAAAAGGGTTATTATGATATAAATGAATACATGGTTGATAATAACCCCTGGGAATGGGGTGGTCGCTTCCAAGCTGTTTCTAAAATAAATTTTGTAAATATTTTGTGACCCTAGACATTGTAAAATTTATTTAAAAAATGTCTTGCTCTGGTTTCTTGCTGGTTCTTCCCAGGACAGAGGTTTTTTTTTTCTTTTTTTTTCGAACAAGTAACGTAAAATATTGACTTTCAATAAGGATTACTTGTAATCTATATTGAAAATTCTATTCTATTCGTTGAAACATGTGCCCAAAACAAAGTTTAACAAAGGATCACTTGGCAAAAGTTGTAGAAAAAACATTTTTTATGGATGACTTTTAAATAGACATTAATTAAAACTACTTTTACGGATTTTATCGCGTTTAATTTTAATTTTAATTATTTTTATTTTTAATTCCCGACGTTTCGGGTGCTTTCCAGCACACATGGTCACGGGGGACAAATGACTGACGTCCCGATGTCATTGTTAAACCCGGAGTTCGTTCAGCTTTTTTTAAATTATTGTTTATGGTCCGATCTACGCAAAATGAACTGACTATGTCTTGAGGTCTTGCAGCTTGATCGATTGGAGCGCACGCCACCAAATATCACTCTGCGTCATAAACGGAGCAGAGAACATGACTGGGAGCAAAATTTTGTTAAATTTAGAAATGCATCTAGCAGAAATAAATAAAATACACCCTACTCTGATGGAAATTAAAAGTACAAATGTCAAGTACAAATGTACAAATTAAAAGTACAATATCATTGAAGCTTCTATAGCGTTTCTCACCTCACAGAATGAGGAACTAAAACATAAAATTGAAAAAATGGAACTTCAAACCAAAAAGATAAAGGTTATATGGCTATATTGGAGGATAAAATCGAGGATTTTCAACGCAAAAACCGTAAGACAGCCATCGAATTTAAAAATGTTCCAAAAATCAATGGAAATTCGAAGGACTTAATAAAGATGGTTTTAACTTTATCTAAAAATATTGGTTGTAACTTTGAGAAAAACGATGTCAAAGACATTTATAGGGTCAGGAGTAAACACGACATAAATTAAAGTCCAACCGTTGCTGAGTTGACGTCGACACTACAAAGAACGGAGTTTTTAAAAATTATTAAGTATTTCAGAATAAAGCAAAAGGAGAAATTGTGTGTCAAGCATCTATGCTTTACCATCAACGAATATTCGCCCGTATACGTAAGTGAGCAGCTTACAGCAAAAGCGGCATGACTTCATTTTCTTGCTCATGACCTTGCTTACAACAAAAACGACAAAAGAATACAAGTTCTGCTGGTTTGCATATGGAAGAATTTATGTTAGGAAAAATGAAAGCTCTCCTATAATTTGAAATAAAAATATTTGCAAGTCCATAACCTTATGCAAAAAGCATGACAATTTATATTAAGTAATTATTTTCTGTTGATATATTTTTGTTTCTATGTTTATTGTTCTTGTAAGATTAGTGTTCCTAAAATACTTAACCTAAATAAATGTAAAATTATTACTGTTATCATAATGTCAGAGTAGAAATAAATCCCAATCATGTTCCAGAGAACATGATTGGGATTTATTTCTGCTCTGAGGAGCAGACTCCGTTTACGACGCAGAGTGATATTTGGTGGGGAGCGTTCCAATCGATCAATATATCGCACTCGATATCTTTATCGAACCGCACTATAATATAATACCGTTAGAGGCTTTGCCCACTTTATGATGTCACCGGTGTGCTAAAAATAGTGTATCCTGCGCTTACACTGATTTCAAAAAGTGAGAACAAAAGAATTCACAATACCTCATAAATAAGTGATTTGCCAGAAAGTACCAGGACAGCAGTATAAACGAAGAGGTTGCAAATTTTTCTTCTCAGGAGCATAATAACTCCACTTTATTTATGCACTCCTATTTTTCGTAAGTAATTTAATAACACTGATTCAAATTTATTTTATAAATAATTTCAACAAGATGACAGTATACAACATATGACGGCCCGAGGGGAAAAATATATGCAATTGAGAAATTGAGAGAAATCGAAAAAGTTACAAATTTTGTAAAGAAAATAATCAAGCATTAATCGCCTATTACTTAAAGTTGTTAAATAGCGTTTATACAAGAGGTTAGCGCAAGAGCACCAAGAACGGTAACATCTGTATTTTACAGAGCGTAGATACTAAACTTGAACCGATTCTAGTAAATCACGATATCTTTGTTAAAAGGGATTCTAAACTTGTGTGGCATACTCCAATTTGGGTCTTATAAGAGATTTATAAAACAGTAGATAAGTGCCAAACTTTTTAAATGCGTATAAGTTCTCATGACAAAACCGTAAAGTCGAAAGGCTTTGTTCATGTAATCAAAATGAAGCTTTGAGTCAAAAAACATGCCAAGGTCTATAATAAGCGAAACCTTTTCAAGTGGAGTGTTACAAGGAGAATATGCGAATTTATTAATATTACTTTTTAGTGAAGGTCATAGTTTTACATTTAGGCAGACTAAGAATTAGTTTATATTCTTGACAATAAGAAGATAAGCAATTCATGTCATCTTGAAGTAGAAGACGGTTATCAAATGTTTATACTACAATTTTTTTAGATCAGCAGCATATAGCAAGAAATAAGAATTTTTGAAACAAGTCGATATATCATTTATAAAGATTAAGAACAGAAGAGGCCCTAATATTGAGCCCTGTGGCACGCTGGACGATACGTTTATTTCATCGGATGAGAATCCATTAATGACCACCTTTTTCGTCCTGTTTGTGACGTGTGATGAAAACCATCGTAATAAGTTTCCGCGTATACCATTATAAGTATACGCGGAATACATAAATTTTTCGAAGAAGAATTTCGTTCTTACTAGAATTGAGGCATTCAATCTCAGTCCCCGGAAGTGATAATGTATGCAGATGCAGAGAGAGACATTTCTCCTCCATAAAGAATCTAAATGTAGTTTAGATTCTTTATTGAGGAGAAATGTGGACGTCTATGGGCCATAGCACTTAACATCAGGTGGACTATGTGCTTGTTTGTCACTCTTATAATTAAACCAACTTGGATAGCATACAATAAAACCGACAACGCTGGGTAAAAGGTGTGCAACTTTTTCTTGTTACTAGTCCCGTTCTAGCTCCGTTGCGAGTCCGCCATAATGCTTCTCACCCTGGCGCGAAACGTAAGCGTAGGGGGAAATCCCATGGAAAAAAGAGGCCTGGAAGAAGTTCCTCGAATGTTTGACGAATATTACGGTATAAGTGAGCAGATTGGAAGGATGCATACGGTACTACTTTTTTGCATCTTTCTGATAGGTCTGCTTTTCTTTTACGGATTCGTCAAGCTACGTGGATGCTAAAATCGATGTGATACGTTAAGCAATGAAATACTTTATTCCTTTTACTGAAGTACCCACCGGTGGCAAACCAAGCCCATACAACGGAGAAGAAAAGCGCAAGCACTTAACTTATCAATCCTGAGTTGACACTTGAGACGGTATAGCTAAAGAATATATGCTTTAAGAAAAGTGCTTTTAATATGGCGGTCAAGTTCTACAATTAAACGTTACCGAAAGTTTTTTTTTAACTTCATTAAGCATATAGGCGCCAAACTCCTCACCAGACCATCCGTTAATGGAGTTTTTATTAATCTCTCGTCAAAGCAGTCGAGACAATTTTCTGTTGGCCTTCTGCCCACGCATATGGCATCCTAGTGCATACTACTAAAGAAAAGGAGAAATTTTCGCGTCTCTCTTTGCTTTTAATTCACCTCTAGACGGAGGTAAAAACGTGTAGTGTTATGCTACTTACATACCGTTTTACACTATTTTAAATTTATTTTTCCATTCTGTTTTTGATTTTCTGCATTCATCTCAAAACTGGATATTTTGCATCACCTTTATTTCCATAGGAACCTGTAACATTTTTAAACCATAAGAACACAATAACAAATCATTTTCACGTCGTATTTTTACGTTATCAGCACTTTTTAAATCGATGTCAATGGAGTCTACCTTTTTCGGTCTTTTATTTAGTTCTCCGTAACTCTGCAATTTCGGGCTTCGTGCGCGCTGTTGCGCTACCTTTTTTCCTATATCAATAATATCTCATTTTTCACTTAAATCTTGCCGTTTCTCTATTACGAGCCTAAAACTAAAATTTGACATGTTTTGACATCGTTGTTTATCTGGTTGTCATGGCAATTTTTATTCAAATATCGTTACCGGCCTGATGTTTTTACTTCGAAAATACTCTTTTCCTCTTGGCCATTTACAAAAATTTGCTTTTAATTTAAATAATTTCAAATTTAATTTAAATAATTTCAAGTTCTTATCCCAGATCGGTCAAAAAGTATAAAAGCCGAACAATCGGCCAATAAAGGGGAGTCTCACTTCAGCTTTCATACGAGAAGCACCTCCTAAAGGCCTTATCCGCACTGCCTCGGGATCTTGCAAGCCTCTGCCTTCTCCTGAAGTCGTCGCCTAGCCACGCCTACGCCTCCACCTGCTAGTGCCCGCGCTATCTTTGGCCGCTGTGCGTGCTTGCCTCAAGTGCTGCGTGTGTCTACTCCAGACACTGCGTGTTCCTACTCCAGACGCTGTGTGTATACTCCGGGCGCTGTGTGTGTCTACTCCGTGCGTTGTGTGTGCTTACTCCGAGCGCTGTGTGTGCCTACTTTAAGTGCTGCCTGTACTTGCTCAATACGCTGTGTGTACCTACTCCAGACGCTGCGTGGACCTACTCCAGACGCTGCGTGTCTACTCCAGGCGCTGTGCACCTACCATAGGCATAGCCTGTGCATACATTGTTTTAGTACTCATTTATCTTTGTTATTAACTTTTTTTTAATAAAAAAATTGTAATTCACTATCATCATTACAGCCCATCATCACCTTCATACCTTTTTTTATATAAAAGAAACTGTAAATATCTTTACAAATTTTAAATAAATTATTTTCTTTTTGGTTGTTTCGTTGTTAGGTTAGGTTCTTTAGTTTTTAATTGTCGCTTTACGACAAACGTCCACCTCAACTACCTCACTGTGGTCCCTATAAGTCGTAGATTCGCATGAACGTGACGGTGCTACACCCCGCACCTCCTTTAATTGCGATAAATACAAAACGCAAAAAAAAAAGAGACCTTATTTTAACGTAGCAGTGAGACATTTTTACTCGCCTCATAAATCTGCATTGCAAATCGCATTTTATATTTTACCATTTGTTTAGGTTGTTATATATCCCTTACTAAATATAGTACCCGGATGCCTGAGCTTTGCTAGGTTTTTTTTGAAATTACATTTATAAATTACATACTGATGAAACTTAAATAATATTTTTGACCTTATTGATAGAATAGAAAAAACTGAACTGATTAATTGAATAAAAAATCGTGAGTGCAATTAGTTTTATTAAAATTTTCGTATTTTTAAAAATTACTAAAAAAGGGCTTAAAATAATAAATTTCCTCACAAAAGAAGGGAACTTGAAAAAAAAAGGAAAAAACTTAGGACTAGAGACAGGGCGCGAACCACGGAACTCCGATATCACGCCCGACCGACATCCCATCTGAGCTATAACGATCGTTAGTTGTCTGTCGAAATTTACCTTCTTATATTGTAGCAGTTTTTTTATTGCCTGAAAACACGGACAAAAGGATATTTTCTAAAAATTCGATTTATTGCCCCCGAAACTCCCTGGACACTAAATTTTATGAAAATCGTTGGAGCCGTTTCCGAGATTATATATATATATATATATATATATATATATATATATATATATATATATATATATATAGTACCCGGTTGACCGAGCTTTGCTCGGTATTTATCGCTCGATTTTTTTAATTCGTGTGTTTTGGAAATTATATTTAGATACAATTACATACTGATGAAATATAAATAATATTTTTTGATCTTAGCAACATAACAGAAAAAACGGAACTGGTTATTTGAATAAAAAATCATGAGTGCAATTATTTCAATTTAAATTTTTGTGTTTTTAATAAATACTAAAAAAGGGCTCGAAAAAATAGATTTTCTCAAAAAAGAAAGGAACTTGAAAAAAAAATTAAAAAAAGTCGGTCGGTCGGTCTAGGCTCGAACCGGGGTTTTACGATTCTGTGACCGCCTATTATACCATTAAGCTATATATAACCATTAACAATCTGTCAAAATTTACCTTCTTATTCTAACGATATTGTAGCAGTTTTTCATTGCCTAAAAACACGGACAAAAAGACATTTTCTAAAAATAAATCCTAGCTAGATCGATTTTTTATCCCCGAAACACCCTGGACACTAAATTTTATGAAAATCGTTGGAGCCGTTTCCGAGATCCCGATTATATATATATATATATATATATATATATATATATATATATATATATATATATATATATTTAATAGGCTATCCCACTTCAAATTAGAGTCTCTCGCAAAATGACGTCGACTTAGTGATCTTAAAACACTTCATAAGCTAACTCACGGCCTCCTACTATCACCGGCACTGTTAAATCAATTAAGTATCAGAGTTACAAGATCTATTCCAAGACATCCGATTACCAAAATCTTCTGTTTACCCAACCAGAGAACGAATTTAGGTAAACGAGCCCCAATAAATAGGTTAATGCAAACGTATAACGACATAACCACCAACGGCGACGTCGACATTTTCCATACGGTTAACGTGTCAAAATTTGCTAGATTATGTAATAAGTACTTATAACTCTTTCTCTCTTCTTCAAGTTTAGCATTCGTTTCATTGTAATCAAATTATTTGTAAATTTATTGTATATTGTTCTAGTTAAGTAAGTTAACAACTTTCTTATATTAGCTGCACTATTTTTGTGAATGTTGTATATACCTTTAAAGGCGAATCATTTTGAACAAAACCAATTGTATTATATTTAACAATGTCTAGTGATAAGCCAATGGTATATCTGTTAAAATAAATAAATATATATATATATATATATATATATATATATATATATATATATATATATATATATATATATATATATATACAAGAATTTCTGGTTTAAAGGTATAGGATTTATTAACGATTCACTTCTAAATTATCTGGTTAAGTAAAAACTTAACTAATATTTTATTAAATATGAATTTATTAGTCGCTTAAATTAAATTATTAGTCGCTTATTAGTTTACCATGTGTGTGTGTGTGTGTAAATGTATCCATAACCCCATATCGTTCTAATAACAAATAAAAAATTTAAAAATTGGTTGACTCTGCAGGCCATCCCTGGAACTTCCCACTAATTTCAAATGCAAAGCGCTCCAAATTTCACCAAATTATGACGTTAAATATGAAATATCGGAGTAATTTAAATAAATCAATTTCTTCAAAACTTTTAGTGCTCGATATACAATTAATATAGCTGCAGCATGGAACACGAAAATCTCTTATTAATCAGCCAGCTTATATAATATAGTGGACTTCACGTGACATGTTGGCTGAACATGAGCCCCTTCTTTTTTTTTCTTTTCGTCGTCAGGAAAATTGCTGACCATCTCTTTTTTCAATTTTTCCCTGTCACCTCTTACGACACCTGCGGGATTACATGGGGTGGTGGATAATCTTAATCCGCCACTGGCGCCACTCTACGATCAAGACTTAAATAGGGTATCTTTTTTATCAAAATGGTTCTATTGCCCTTCAAACTGAATCAAAAGTATCAGAAAAAATGTTTTTATTTACACTTTACACTTTGACATTGTGTTTCATAGTATTTAGTACTTACATCGACAGTTCACAAAATTCAATATCCAGCTTCTTCTTCTTTTCAGCCCGAAGGTTAGTTAGTTAGTAAGTTATAAGAGGTTTACATACATCCACACATACATACAGACATACAGACGCAACCGAAAAATTGTCCGGGTGGCTTTCTAGGACCTCAAAACGTCAAAATTTTATTGAAACTTGATTTTCGAAAAAAAAAACACTTCGAAGTCAATGTAAATTTTGTAATTGACTAGTAGGTACACAACAAAAGTCAAAATTCAATATGAAGCAAAAATTTTCTCGCATTAAATTTATTTTGAGGTACTATGTAAGTTATTGCTGTGGCCCATAGATATCTACACTTATCCTCGATTAAGAATCAAAACACAGATGCGTTGTCACCCCTAAGGACTAAGATGGAATTCCACGTTTCCAGTAAAAATGGGTCTCCGGATCTCTACACTCACCATACGAAAATGTCGGTCGAGTCGACCCAATCGTGCTGCAACCATAATATAGATGTAGTGTTGCTCTACCACGTATATATTATATTTAAATTCTTTAAAAATATATTAAAAAAAATAATTATTTTGTTTCATGTATCATAGCCTTAGCCCATGATATCTTTTTAACATTTTTGAAAGACATCTCTTCCGACTTTTATATTTCAAAATATAGTGAATTTTCTTACGATGCTTCCACACAACACCCTAGTATGCGGGAACCACTATTAGTGAAATGTGTTTTAATCGGCATTAGTCAACAAATAATCAATTAGACATCACAATAACTACGCACGGCGGGCCGATTGGTTACATCTTTAGCTATTTAATATCCGCCTTGTTTATGCAATAGTTAGATATAAAGCCCTTTATTTTTGTGTTTCACTGTGATAAACTATCTAAAAGGACTAAAATAGAAGACCTCGTTAACTGTTGAATGTTCTCCGCTTCTCGTCATTACCCACGCTCAAATTCTGTGGGGGCATGGTCCTTCCACGGTCGAGCTGACCCATTGGTGCTGCAGCTTTAATACGTAGTAACGTGGCTCTACCTCGCAATGAATATTATTCAGGCTTTTCGTCACCGCCAAGCACAGTATTTTAAATCTATGTAAACATGCTACCAGATGGTTGAACTACTTTTCCAACCTTAAGTTTATAGAGAGCCAGTTCAATTACAGAAGGTGAGTGTAGTGAGAAAATACGTTCGTAGCCTTCCTTATTATGCTTGCAGGTTTACAGTGTAGTAACGGTGTAAGAATATTTATTACTTAATATCATCCCGTAGGTCATGAAAAAGAGACAGAGGGAAACACACCAGAATACGTGTAGCAGTGTCTACCTTATAAGTAATAGTAAATAAAAACGGCGTTAGTTAACCCGCCTGCCAAGCGTAGCAATTATGGTAAATATCCCAGATGCAATCTACAGGAGAAGTCTAAGTTCTGCAGTGGACTTCTATAAACTGTAATGGATGGATAGTTGATAGATAGATAGTTGCAGGCGTTCATTTGCTACAGTACTCACTTACCACCATGTAGATCGAAAGTTCATTTGTCATATCCAATTTAAAATAACAATTCCGACAGTATTACAATTTCATTGGTTTCGGCGGTGATCAATTTGATCAAGTTGTTTTTTAGTATTTAAATGTTAACTGTTGAGCGCTGAATACTTTTAAATTATTAATGTTATTACCCTTTCCATCATACCCATCAAACCCTTAAGACCGAATTTTAATCCAAACGGAGACTAGCCATTTATGCAAGATGGATGTAGATATGTACGAACCTTTCAGTAAGGAGTACCTATTAGTGTTTTTAATAGATATGTAAGTACAAAGGGAGTACATTATACTTAAATAAGCCATGATAGGATTACGTATCACGAGTGTGTGCGCAAGGATAGGTGCACTTTCTGTTTCCTCCCTGGACGATAACCCGATACAAATTTAAAGAGATCAGACGCAGAACCAACGGATTAAGTGCTTTCTGAGGCACATTGATAAAAAAACACCGCCCCGGACTGCTAATGAGAATTTTTCGATAGGAAACCCATCTGATTTTTGCCTAATTACATCTGTTATTTAGAGATCAAAGGACTTTCTGTGGTTGAGTTTATTTTGATTTTTCTTTCTTTTGCAGGAAGAGACAATTTTCTACTTACGTTATTGCATTTACTTTGTCAGTTTAATTAGGCACTTAATTTTAAGTAGGCTTTGGATTGTAGTTTTCTTTTCAAATATTTTCCATAGAACTAATAATTGGCGATATCACTTGCTTACTTAGGGCATCTCTTATCTGTTGTATAGAAACCATGTGTTAACTAGAGAAATTCGGTAGCAAATTGTGGATTACGTTATTGCTGTCATTTTGTTATTTATGTACAACATGAAACACAAGCATATAGTTTGTACAATTCGTTTCTTATAGTAGGTCCGTCTATTTGTTTGTTCGTTAGTTTGTCTCATTGACTGACTCGATGAATGCTTATATAATTAATAGTATAGATAAATCGTCGTCAATTATCTTAAGAAAAGTACTAATTCCATGCTAACGAAATCGCAGGCACAGCTATTTAATGTATAGTGTATAATAAGAACATGATAAAATATTATAAAACAACAGATTTCATTATATACTTCCCAGTCCTTATAAGAATAATTATTAAAAATTAGTGTTTGTAGATAGATGTTCATGGGTGACGATAATCATTTAACATAAAGTACCTAATATATTTAACGTTGTAGCCACACTAAAGATATTTGAAACCCGTAACTATAACACGTTGTTCAAGCTACTCATTTAATCTCAATGAATTGTTTTTTTAGTTTTATACAACTGTTGTCATTTTTGTAATTTAAGCAATTTATACTCAGTGTAATAAAATATTCGATTAATATATTATATGAATAAAAATATTATTCTTTATTTCTACATGAGTGAGCAAAAGGAATTTGTTCCATTCCATAAGTTCACTCAATCACCGCAAAAGGAAAACCGGATTTTATTCTTGTAAGAAAATGGAGAACCCGCTTTTACCTACTTCAACGTTTTGCGGTATAATGTAATACAACAAAATATAAAAACTCGTATTCGTTTCTTTATTTTTCGATACAGCCCATTTTCTTAGTAATGGATGTAATACATATTTTTCATAAAACAAATTAAAATTACATATATTTTATATATAATACTGTACTTATATTTACTTTATTTCTAATTAATTTTCACTGACTCGTTTCAATGATGTTGTTGCTATTAACATTTTTGCTTTTGCAGCTTCATCTCTCTCAGGGCTTGCGGTCTGAGTGCCGCAAGCTTAAAATAAAAAAGGACATTCTGCATCGACCTGCATCGTTACTTGCGTAACGATGTTTGCCTACGTCAGTTTAAAGTGCACAAAATCTATCGATTGCGATTTTCACGCTGCCGACATACTGCCGTTTTTTGTTATCAAACTACAATAAAATCTTTTTGTAATAAAGTGAAACCTGACTTTTTTTAGACCACAGGATAGAAAATTTTGTGTAGATTTTATAATATCAAACATCTTCATAAAAAGTAGTCTCTAAATATAAGTTTTGATGGTTTTAAGTGCTGTGGGTGGGTGCGGTCGCATTCGACCACTCGGGTTTTGTCAAGCGCATGCTACTGCATGGGAATTTTGTGGGGATTGAATGGATCAGTGTGATTAATTATTAGTGTGTTTTAAGTTGTAATTAGTGTTCGGTAATTAAAGTGTCAATTTTAGTAATTCAATCGCTAGTTTTTTATTGTCAAGAACCCTAAGCTCGTAACACTATGTAGATGATACAGCACTTGTGTTTCACTAGAATACTTGGACTGAAACCTATTTACGTTGTGTTTGTTTAGTAACTTAGTTCTTTTAGATGTTTTTTAGAAAAATTAATATTCACTAGAGCAATTGAAAGCCGTTGGTAGTGCTTTATAAGCGAAGTGAACCCCGTTCACGAAGACAGGGCTCGAGAAAGACATAAAACTTCCCTATTCCACTTGTATCAGGTTTACATTAACAATTTATTATTCTTTATCCCTCCCCGCTTGAAAAAGGCTCAAAATATATTTATACAAAATACCAGATACAGGGGCTTCGCTCTCCTACATTTATTTAAAAAAAATGTGTGGGAGGCACACGGCTCCACACACGCCGTGCGCGGTGAGCGCCAACCGTTTTGATGCACTCCCCCCGAAGGGAACGCTAATTCGGGAACTTTATTGTAGTACACAGCAAAATAACTGGCAAACCAGTAGAAGAGAGCTTGGCCCCTTGGTAGTGCGTAAAGCACATACATCGAACGAAGTCGCGCATGTCAATGCGTGTAAACGCCATACAGAATACGAACGAATCCAGCCACAGTGAATGTACGTCACACGGTTTAGGCAAATAGGTACACTGGCCGTTAACCTCCGCGAGCGCCACCAACTGCCAGACCGCCGCTCATGCAGACCTTCCTCCTCCCTTCCTTCAGCTCCTCCTCCTCCTCCTCCATCTCCTCCTCTCTCCCTCTCTCCTCCATCCTCCCTTCAGCTACCACCTGCATGAGTTCGACACATATGCTCCACCAACCAATACAACGGCAGATATTGCCAAAAGTCAGTTATAAGATGTTAGTAGTAATTTGCCATCAGAAAGGTTTTGTGTCACTGACGTTGAGTAAATGAGTTTTCGATCATGTTTGTCTCACCCACCAATAAATTGCCTTCAATCATTCAAAGGTGGGAAAGTTACAGCGATATTTATTATGTTGTTATAAAAAACATCATGGAGGTCAGATAGTCTGGAGCCCCGTAATGAAGGGACCCGACTTTGGCAAAGCTACTTAGGTGTGAGTCAAACAAAGACGCATAGAGCGTCATTAAGAATAGCGTCCCACCAAACAACCATCGCAGAGACGCAATGCTGCAGCACGCAACAAGCAACAATATGACTAACGTCGGGCTTATACCATCCTATGTTCCCCCATAAATCCCAGCAGACAACACCACCCGCATACCTCCATCGACCAGAACCATAAGAGTACGTCGAATCAAGCGCAGCACACCCGCAGATCCATTACAAGACGCAACGCCGCAAGTAGCAGTAAGCATCAATGCGACTATCATACGAATGGTGCTCCCTCACAACACATCCACACGATCCCTATTGACTTTGTTAACAAAATTTGTATTGTTGTTAACTAAAAAACAACACCAACGTATCGTAGTAGCACACCACTAAGAGGTTAGTGAACAAAGCTTCACGTATCATAGCGCTAATGGGATTCTCTATGGGTGCTGGTACCCTCATGGGTAGTCTATCATCATTTAATTCCGCTACCATGTTAATAGGGGGGGGGGGGGGTTTGGGCCTCCAGCCACCTGCACTCACCAGACGAAACGCGGAAGCAGAGCTTCCACTTCACGCCGGTATTCTGTGAGGTCGTGGTACCACCCCGGTTTGAGCCAGTCCATATGTGCAACAGCAGAGCTGCCGCGTGGCTCTACCACTGTTCTCCTGTCCAACCAACCCATTCGTGTTACAACCATAATAAAGCTGCAGCATTGCTCTATTATATTGAAATTCAGATGTGGCACAGTTAAAGTTTATATGGAGAAGGAAAACTTAAACAAAATAAAATAAAACATACATTGTTTACGGTGATACTGTCAATGTTATACACACAATTGTCGTTTAGATAAATTATGTTATTTGTTGATATGTACATACTGCCAATGTTTAAAAGTATCACAGAATAATTACTAGGGTTTAGTATGTACAAGCATATGTACTCGTATGTTAATACCACTCTAAGGCCAATTCCAAACACTTAATAGTTTGTGGTTAAACAATCGCACCAACTAGAGATTATCACGAAAGTATTTTAAAAGTTTGCCAATAAAATAACTACTAACAAATGGACAGACTAATCTGTGAATTATATGTGACTTTCAATTTTCATTTTTCAATAGTTTGTTGAATGTTTGTATATTTTGTATATTAAACATCTGTTTTACATATTTATTTGCAGTAGATAACCTATGGCATCAATAATACATAATCTTTGAATTCCCAGTGTATACTGCATGTATTTATTTATTTATTTAAGTAATCACATCTTTAAGACATATTTTACTCTCTACTAGTCAACCCATGGAGTGAAGTATGCCTATACTGACTTGCTTAATATACAAACTTAAAAATTTAATAAATTATGGCCAATTTCGAGCACTGGAAGACTACTAACGCGAATTATAACTTTATAATTTAGAGGAATTATGGTGGTGATGGAAAAAGTTGTATTTAATTTAATGAAACGTCACCTGTTGTAGCTAGCTAACAGTGTGAACCACTCTTTAATCCAGTGCACCGTTAGATATAGTATTTTCCAGCAATAGCTCTACCCACCCAAATATCATAATATGCTAATTCTAAGAATACCTGCATCATAACTAATGCAAACGTTGAAAAAAGTTAGGACCATACAACTCGATACCCATAATTAAAACACAAATTTTACGTTTTAATACGAATACTGAGCAAAATGTTTTTACTTTCTGAAGCCATACGCTCTCTCCCTGCATTCCTGGAATATTTTTGTTACATATTTAATGCATCAAATTAAAAAAAATCGTATGATAATTTAACGTCTAGAACTTGCACTCAAAGTTTTAACGAAATACGACAAAATCCAGATGCGGTGTTGGGGCAGGTGTTGGCGCTACGGATGACTTTTATATAGAATAGAATAGAAATTTCAATATATAATGTATTTAACCTAAAATACATTATATTATTGAACATTACAGTCCTTTTGACCTAAATTTTTATCCCAGAAAACAAGAATATTGACAAATTACCGTTTACACCGATAAATGCATAGGACACCGATAACGTACAAAGTACGCCAAATTTAAGTTCAAGTTATTCACTAAACAAATGAATGAAAAAAGAGGTAAGTTTATTTAAGTTATGAAAATTTAAGTATGTATATGTGTGTATGTGTGTGTGTGTGAGTGTGTATTCTTTATATTTATTACCAAGAATAAATCTACAATTAATAACACACACATTAAACACAGCGCAAACCACTGAGGTTTAGTTGATGAATCGATTTGCTTGAGCTCGCTACGCTTATAAAAAAAAAAGAAAAGAAGAAAAAACAAAGTACTATTCATAAAACTATTCGATCTTTGCTATTCAAGGAACTCACTAGAAACATCTTTAGTTAGTTTTTTAATTTTTTTTTTCATTAATAGAGTTCCTAAACTCAGGATCCAATTTAAGTAAGTGTTCCGCGCTACTGTCGTGACCAACTTACCGCGAGTGATCGCCCAAGTACCCTTGATATTCCCCAGTCGAGTCGACACTTTCGTGCTACAACTATAACATAGCTGCAGCGTGGCTCTACTACGTAACAACACGTGCCAAAACTATGTGATATATTACACCTATTCACTATATCTAGATTTTATCGTATTCTATAAGAGGTATCAACTTCAATCAATGTTTGTGGTTTTTGAAATTTTGAAATTTTGAATTTTTGAATCTAACAAAGAGCTACCTGACTTTTTATTACCGGTTCATCAGTTATTTTGTTATAGATTTCGGTCCTGTACTTTATTTTTCTCGTTTAGAGAGACATTTTTTTTTTTTGGATTTGCGCTTACTGCTTATAGCTTAAGTAGGTGTTAAATCCACACAGACCCAACATTTAAAATTTTGATTCGTGGACAAGCTAGCTACGCAAAGACCATGGGAAAAATCTGCTGCATCCAAATGTAATTTCATCAAATGTGGACAACATACCTAATATTTTTAATTCGTAGGAGAATGAATATGCGGTATTGGTTTAAAATATTACAGGTTCTTTACACTTGCTAATAAATTAATTAATACGTGACGAGTGATTACAAAACTGGTACAAATATAATAAAAACAAATTAGGTTAGTACTTTTTTGAGAGTAACTGGAAAGTTTTATTGGATAAATAATATCTAAATTAAGAATCATTCCTAAACGTAACGTGAAAAGCTACTAAGATTTTATTTTGTGTTTTCGTTTTCCGACCTCAGTAGTCCATTCTTTTAATCTTTGAAAATGATGCCAGTTAGAAGCCAAAACAAGACCGAGCTAATACCATGCATTCATATTATACCAAAACCAAACAACCTATCGTTTACATTTTTATTGGATTAAATTTTTCGTCTAAAGAATAATTTTCAATGAAAATTAACAAATCGTAGAAATTTCACATGTTTTCACTGAGCAAAACAACTTTTTATTGTAGTTCATAGAAGCGTGTTGCAGAAGAGTGTTCTAAAATTTTTACTTAAAATAATGATAATAATTAAATATATTACAAACTAAATATTAAACACAAGCGGAGCCGAAAATAACAGCTAGTTATATAATATTAAAAAGTACCTATTTCCATTATGAATTTTTGATGAAGCTTTAAACCCGTAATTTGTTAGCCACGTACTTTGATGCGTACTTTTAAGCCAAGCACACATCATATCTGCCGAAAATTTACCGACCATGATGAATTCAAGGCTCATGGGAAAACTACGCTAGTCTGACTCAGTAATTTGATAAATGTTTTGTTATCATAAACAATCAACAAAACATAAACAAGGACATATTACATTTTATTTTTCAAAATATAATCCTACACTGGCAAAACGTAAATTGAAACTCTCCGCTTGTGCTACCTAGTTTAGAATAATCAAAAAATTTCTGCACACATTGCATTGAAGGTATTTATATGTTAGATTAGATTACGCAATGATTCAATTAACTTTGTCAAGGCCAAACTAGTTAAGCCTTAAGTATTTAGGCCAAACTAGATTGCCCTGGGCTACACTAGTATGTCCTGACACACGTGGGGTAAACTAGTTCGGCCTAAGACAAACTAGTTTGGCCTAAAATCAAGTTTGGCCGCTAACATATTTAATATTTTCTAAAATTTACAAAACAATCCAATACAGCAGTTTTTATTGAATACCAAGGAAAGATTAGCAACAAAAATAAACAAATATGGGGGAAAACTAATGGCGAACTTATTGCTAAATAGCAAATTCTACCAGAAAAACTAGAAAAGAATTTGATAAAAACGAAAAAGGATTACGGGTATCTGTGATCAGGGGCCATTATTTAAAGAAGATAAAGGTGTAGGAGTAATAAGTAATGTTCCTAGAACTGCATTTTGAACAAAACTAAGAGCACGTTTAATCGATAAAGATAAGGATTTCCAAAACTTAACTCCCAGAACGAATTAATATTTATTATAAACCTTGCGGTCCGCTTTGAATGTGCCCGAATAATATATAATATAAAAATAATAATAATCAAAGACTATTTAATTTACTTTTTTATTTTCATTTTGATATTTTTTTTAAAAATAGCTTAAGTTTTTCCGAACAATAATTTTGCCCACTTTCCTTCCTGGTTTTGCTCTTTATCTATTCGCAAAGTTTCATCACAATCAGTTCAGCCATTCCGAAGACTATCCCGAGCAGTCAGACAGACACAAAAATTTTAAAAATGGTAAAGATTTTTTATTAATAACATTCAAGCTGGGGCAGTTAGCCTGAGCTTACTAGAAGCCAGTTATTTTTATATAACAGACAGGTACTTCAATTATACATATATATATATATATATATATATATATATATATATATATATATATATGTGTGTGTGTGTGTGTGTGTGTGTGTGTGTGTGTAGATTTAGAGGACAGAACAGGACATTGAAGGGAAAGGTGTTCCTTGGTCATTTAAATTGAAATGAAATTCAAAAATATTTTTATTAAAAATTTAGACTTTCGTAGCATAGTTGTAAGTTTTTAAGTGATAAAAATAGTTAGGTGATACAATAAATGTTTGCTAAAGTAATGTGTACTGGTTAACAATTTAGAACTTATACATAAAATGTCTTTGTTTTTCTTCCTTCAGCAGTAAATAAAAAATAAGAAAAACCGGAACGCAATATTGGTACGCTGAAACTTAAGAAGACATTCGGGCTGCTAGAAATTTTATGTTTAGTTTTTTAACGATATATTTCTGTCGTACTAAGCCCAAATGACCCAGATACCTATCGAAACATTTACCCGACGTACTAATTATAGGCTGTTTTAGTAATTTTCGGAAGCTATATTGTTATTAAAGTTATTAATTTCTTAAGAAAACGTGGGAATATTTCAGTTGTAGAGATAGACTCGGTCGTAAAAAAATATTTGCTCTTATGTCATTATCCAGAGAGAAAATAGACGTTTACACGGACGAAACGCCGTCCGTATATCCTATTTAAAAATTATAGGCCGTGGAAATACGTAACGAACATAAAAGTCTGGTAAGGTGTTACTTACAAAGCCAAATCTTTATATTTTTAAGAAAAAAAGACTGTAAGAAGCTCTGCTTAAAAAATAATACTTATTAAAATACCTCGAATATTAACGTGCGAATGGGCCAGCACCTCACTACATGGAATAATAACCTGGTAGAGATGTAAGAAGTCTACGTGTGAAAGTGGTGGGCATAGGGAACATGTTAATAGGCTGTAATAATAATAATAACAATTATAATCTATTCATTTTTCAAAACATGACATTACTGAAATCGCACCCTTTAAATTCAGCTTTTTCAATCCCAGCTCGATCTTTCTAAATATACGCCTGCTGGAGTTTATTAGAAAATTATTCACAGAGAGTCAAAAACCCACTTTCTAGTCTTAGTTTGGGTTCTGCATTTTAGATGGATTTTCCGTCATCACTCAACCACCAAAGCCTCGTCAGTCAAAGAATAGTATTTGTAGTGCAGATGCATTCGAAATTTGTAGAAAAGTCAATATACTAAGGTAAAAGTCGGTATTCAGTAGGTGGTAGAAATAGTGTTTTGTCTTATGCGTCCGTGTGTGTACCTGTATACCACGCAGGTATCACTGTATTTCTTATTTCGCTGCCAAAGAGCATTACATACACTTCTGTGTTCCAATCGGAAAATATAGAGAGCCAAGACTAGCTGTGAGTCATTCCCTACGGCGTAGTTTTCTTTGTTTGAAATTGGTTCCAGGTGTCCATGGACGGCAGTAGATACTTACCATCGGGTAAACTGTAGGTTTGTTTATCACTTCAATTTTATACCAATATATATATATATATATATATATATATATATATATATATATATATATATATATATATATATATATATATATATATATATATATATATATATATATATATACGAATCATAATTATTATCATCATCGTCATCAATCCAGACTATCGGAAGCCCACTCCTGTAAAGAAACCCCTCATAGGGGGTTCTTTACTATAATTGCCATATTTCTTTTATGTTATTACATTAATTGCAGGTCATCAAAAATCCATTGCTATACATAGGCTTTCCTATAAATTGTATATAAGAAGAGATATTTTCTATAGTTTCCACTCTTAGTACGTTGGTGAGGAAATGCAATTTTTAATACGTTGATCTGTTGTGAGAAGACCGTCCATCTTCTGTTTCATTTCCCTCTGTCATATCTATTTATATCCACGGGATGCAATAGGAAAGTAGATTCTCTTACACCGCCACAATATGGCGAATATATCAAATAATTAATTATAAAATCATATTTAAAAGCCCCTAAGATAAATTAGATTAAAGTATATTTCAAAAGAATTTTTGTATTAACTCTAATAACTTTTTATTGAATGTAGAGATCGCTTTTATAAACAACCTCTTTTCCTGAACCGAATCAAAACATTAGTCACAGTTCTTTACTCGTGTGCGGTCGGTGTGAAGCTAAATGATGGTTCATTCCAACCCAAACGGAATGGCCTTTTAAAATGAACGACCTTTGTTCAATATATAGAGAAAGTTTTATTTTACTATAATGTTGTCTAAATTACTAACTGTTACCGTTTTCGACCGCAAATTCATTTATTTTTTGACGTTTTGGTGTATACACTAGCTGTCTGTGAAAAAATTGTACGCTAAAGAAGATACTTAAAAAAATCTGTCAGTCATACTATTGCACATCAGAAGTGTAATTTTCTTAGCTTTACAAACATCGGAAGCACACATATCAGAAAACGTATAATATTTCTCCTACCGGGCGTATGAAGACCCCTCATACGGCTCACACAGACCAGGCACATATATACATATATATATATATATATATATATATATATATATATATATATATATAGAGAGAGAGAGAGAGAGAGAGAGAGAGTGAGAGGGGGGGGGAGAGGGAAAGAGAGAGAGACGTAAATTTCCACAGTCACTTGGAAGGTAAGGCTAAGCTGGCATCAAAAAAGTTTGGTGTGTTCAGTAGATCGAGCCCGTATTTCACGACGGACTACCACTTGCAGCTTTATGAGGGTAAAAAATAAAAGTCAGTCGCCCCATGGCCAGGTACGAGATTTTCCTTTTGATCAGCTTCACACAAATCCAACCCTCAACATCAAACATTCATAAGCCTTGATTGAACGGATGTGTCCTTTCGACACATCCGTACACGTACACATGCCAGGCGCGGCATTGCCCGATACGACATTGTCCCGTCCATCAGATTCACACAAATCCTTTCTCTCACATTAATTCAATTCAAACAAGCAATTTTGTTGACTGCATAAAAGAGCAAATTGCCACACTCATCAACTTATTAGAACACAAAAAGGCCACTCATTCTCTGAAGTCGTAGCATATTAACGATAAATATTTCCTTGGTACATCGCTAAATATTTCGAACTTTAAAATTGAAATCATATTTCTTATGAACATAATATAGAGATAACAAATCATAATATAGAGATAAGAAATTATTTACTTGATAAGAGATCGATCATAAGAGAAGACCAAATTCAGACGCTGTTTATATAACCCTGGTTTCTTTACCATAAGTCATGCCATTTTAGTAAACTTAAGCTCGGTAACATTAACTGCATGATCTTTTAAAGCGATAGTTAATGCTGGGTTAACGTTTGAAACTGCAAAGCTCCGGATATCAGCTCCATGAAGAGAAATTTAAATCCGGCCACCAACACTCCATTTCTATTCTTATTTCACATTCCATTTTACGTTCTTTTTTTTTTTCAAAAACCATAACTTTCGCCATACTTGCGTTCACTTTCATTCCTCTTTATTCTAATGACCTGTTCATTAACGTAACTATCATTTGCAACTCGACCGCCGACGATGCAAATATAACTTGATTATCGGCATACAAAAGGTATTTGACGGTTAAATCACCCATTCTTAACCCGCATTTTTTAACTTTAAAATTTTCTATACAGCTGTCCATAAATGGGTTGCTGCCACGGTGAAGCCACACAGCCCTGCCTCAAACCGTTATGGATGCGAAACCAGTCCAAACAGACCCTGTTTGGACTGTTGATACTAACACAAGCACTAGAGTTTCCACAAAGAGACTTTAATGCCTGTAATAACCCAGCGCTCAACCCAAATGAGTAAAGTGTCTGCCATAACACATCCCTGTCCACTCTGTCATAAGTATTTTCCAAGTCCATTAACGCACAAAAAGCGTTTATTTTTAATTTTTGGACAAAACTTCTCCGCGATTATGCGCATGGAAAATACTTTATCTGTACACCCCATTCCCTTTTCTAAATCCCGCTTACACATTCCAAATTTTCCCATCACATTCTTTTATAACTCTTTCAATTAGTACCTTAGCATACAGTATTCCCACAATGCCAAGAAGGCTGATACCACGGTGGGTTTACAGTCCTTCTGCGACCCTTTTCCTTTATATATTGGGACCATCACCGCTTTGCACCAGTCTCCCGGCACTCGCTTCAGTTCTCAGCATAAATTAAACAAGGTGCGCCAAATCACCAAAATTGTATGGGTTACCAAAAATACACAAGCCCAATGCACCATTACGTCCCATAGTGAGCCAAATCGATTCACCAACTTACAGATTGGCTCAACACTTAGCGAAAATACTCTCACCGCTCAGGGGACATACAAGAACACACATAAAGGAGTCCTACCATTTTGTCAGCGAGATTAAAGACCTACATCTAGCAGACAATGAAACTATGGTCAATTTTGATGTGCAGTCATTGTTTACATGCTTACCTGTTGAAGACTGCATCTTAATTGTAACTAGAATGCCGGAAGAAAACAACATGCCCGTAGTATATGCAGTATTACTCAAACACTGCCTTACATCTGGCTACCTATTGTGGAAGGAAGAGTTCTACAAGCAAGTAGATGGTGTGTGCGATGGGCTCACCTGTATCTAAAGAAAGAAAGAAAAACATTTATTCACGGTCTAATCACAATAGATACAAAACAAAGCAAGAAATTGGAATTAAACAGAAAATAAAACAATATTTCCCTAAATTAACAAAAATGTAAAAATAATATAAAATGAGTCTGTGTAGCAGCATAAGACCGTGAAATGGACAGGACTCAGTAAAAATCGAGATACAGAAACACAAATTGCTCTGATTCCGACACTGGTTTTCAGTCCGGCCCGCACTCCAACGTAACTCGGACGGCTGCCTCAATGCACATGCTATAATGCGACGCTGAATATATAAAAAAATATGTGTTTTTAAATTTTTATTCACATAAATAGTGGATATCATTAGTCTAATGAAGGTAAGTACAGAATATAATTAACGTTTTCCTTCTAAATATATCAATTTTATTTATTAAGAATTCGGAATAAACGTTGGCTAGAGAATAAAGGTAGGAAAATGACTGTCAGAAAAAGTAAATTTATTATATAAATATTTAAATAAAATAGTTTTATATATTATATAAAGTGAAAATTAAAATATCTACATAATTTATGGGACTGAGATTACTGACGTGTTGAAAGAACTTAACCTCCTACCAGTTTATTTTATAGATCGGTATTTTTTTGTTCCGAAAGTAAGTGTAATCTGTATTTGATTTTAAACCCACTAATTGTTGTCACGCAGTGGAGGCGGGAGGTTATTCCAACATTTAGTGGCATTATATTTAAAACTACCTCTTGTTGTTGAAAGATATAGGCGTAGACTGTATCATTTATAGATTTATTCGATTCCAATTAATATAATCATATTTAGAAATTAAGATGACGATACAAAGGATAATTAGTAGAAGGTACGGGAAGCGTTCGTTTTACTTCGGTGTTCAATGCTGAGTGTCGCCCCCGGAGCTCACGCGGATCTCGCCAGCGGTCAAAAGGACGTTCAACGCATAAGACGTCTCAAATGCGCAGGCGCAGGCACGATGCGAGGTCTTCCTACGTTTGTAACACTCTGAAAGAGGCCGACCGATAGAAAGGATATACTAACTTATAATTGGATGATCTGGTATTACACTGCTTATTTTGATCTTTAGACCAAATCAACTTATTATATAAATATAAAGGTTCTTTATTTTTAATAACTCCAAACAAAAGTGAGGCAAAGTGTAGTCGCCTGCGACAGTCCATTTTTAAAATATTAGCGTTATTAATGAACGGGGTTACATGTGCACGTGGCGGTACGTTGAAACAAAAGCGTGCACAGGCATTCTGTACCCGCTGTATTATTTGCTGTATTCGGGATAATAGTCGTGGGCCTATGAGAGAACCCGCGTAATTGAATTTTGAAAGCACGATAGACTCGCAGAGATGTATACGTAAGATGACACTTAGGTACTCACGAATACGATAAAGTACTTTCAACCTATAAAAGCAGTTGCATGCAATATCCATTACATGTTTCTCAAAACGAAGTTTGTCGTCCATTATTACCCCCAAATTATATATGGGGTGGTCGGGAGCCCGACTGCATGAAGTACTGTAGCACAATGACTAGTTCTATATTAGGGACTTATGATATTAAACTCAATGATACAAAAGCAATACTATAGAAGGTCTCCATGATGAATTTGCATTACAATAGTAGGGTCGTGGGTTCAAACCCTATATATTAATGACATATGAAAGTAAGGTCTATGATACAAAAGCAATACTATAGAAGGTCTCTATGATTAATATGCATTACAATAGTAGGGTCGTGGGTTCGAACCCTATATATTAATGACTTATGAAAGTAAGGTCTATGATACAAAAGCAATACTATAGGTCTCTATGATTAATATGCATTACAATAGTAGGGTCGTGGGTTCGAATCCTATATATGAATGACTTATGGAAGTAAGGTCTATGACACAAAAGCAATACTATAGAAGGTCTCCATGATGAATTTGCATTACAATAGTAGGGTCGTGGGTTCGAATCCTATATATGCATGACTTATGAAAGTAAGGTCTATGATACAAAAGCAATATTATAGGAGGTCTTCTTGATGCATAAGCATTGCATGGAGTGGTCGAGTGACCGACTGCTCCTAGTAATGAAGCAAAATGACTAGTCCTTATTAGGGACTTGAAAAAGAATATTATGGTGGCGTGTATGCTGCTTCACGAGCAATTGGTCCGAGGTAAACTTGGACACGCTAACCGATGTGTCCTAGACATATCATCTTAGTGCTGGTGGTAAGCGGGTTTGTTGTAGCAATAGGGCTTTCCCGTGGACATTGCAGACCCATACCGTTTGTGGGCGACGTCGTAGCGCATAGGGAGGCGTCATCTATCTTTCGGATTGGGATGATGAGTGTGTTTGGTAGCACTTTTAAGTGTAACAGGCATACTCAACTTAATGTCTTAGTGCATTAGCGCTATGATACGTGGAGTTTTGTTCATTAGCGTCTTAGTAGCGTGCTACTATGATACGTTGGTGATATTTTTTATATAACAACAATACAAACTTTGTTACCAAAGTCGATAGGGATCATGTGGGTGTGTTGTGAGGGGGCGCCATCCGTATGATAGTTGCATTGATGCTTACTGCTACTTGCGGTATTGCATCTTGTGATGGATCTGCGGGTGTGCTGCGGTTGATTCGACGCACTCTTGTGGTTCTGGTCGATGGAGGTATTCGGGTGGTGATGTCTGCTGGGATGTATGGGGCACCTTGGAATGTTGTAAGCCCGACGATAGTCGTATTGATGCTTGTTGCGTTCTGCAGCATTGCGTCTCTGCGATGGTTGTTTGGTGGGACGCTATTCTCAATGGCGCTCTCTGCGTCTTGGTTTGATTCATGCCTGAGTAGCTTTGCCCAAGTCGGGTCCCTTCATTACGGGGCTGCAGACTGTCTGCCCTCCACGATGTTTTATATAACAACATAATAATATATCTCTGTAACTTTCCCGCCTTTGAATAATTGAAGGCAACTTGTTGGTGGGTGAGACAAACATGATCGAAAATGCATTTACTCAACGTTAGTGACACAAACCCATTCTGATGGCGAATTATTACTCTTATCTTATAACTGCCTTTTGGCTATATCTGCCGTTGTATTGGTTGATGGAGCATATGTGTCGAACTCATGCGGGTGGTAGCTTACGGGAGGATCTGAGGAGACTCTCAAGGCTGCGGCCGAAAGCCGCACAACGTGGAACCCCATTCCCTTGAGGTGAGCGGTAGACTCATGACACTCTCTGCGGCTAGTAGCCGTGCTGATCACGCAATTGGTGGTGATGCCATACACTTACATCACGTCTGCAGGAGCGGCGGTCTTGCAGGTGGTGGCGCTCACGGAGGGTTTACGGCCAGTGTGCCTATTTGCCTAAACCGTGTGACGTACATTCACTGTGGCTGGATTCGTTCGTATTCTGTATGGCGTTTACACGCATTGACATGCGCGACTTCGGTCGATGTTTGTGCTTACGCACTAACAAGGGGCCAAGCCTCTTTTACTGGTTCGCCAGTTATTTTGCTGTGGACTACGGTCCAGTTCCCGAATTAGCGTTCCCTTCGGGGGGAGTGCATCAAAATGGTTGGCACTCACCGTGCACGGCGTGTGCCTCCCCTACATTTTTTTAAATAAATGTAGGAGAGCGAAGCTCTTGTATCGGATATTTTGTATAAATATATTTTGAGCCTTTTCCGAGCGGGAAGGGATAATTAATAATGTCAACCTGATACAAGTGGAATAGGGACGTTTTATGTTCTTAACCTTTCTCGAGCCCTGTCTTCGTGAACGGGGTTCACTTAGCTTATAAGGTACTACCAACAGCTTTCAATTGATCTAGAGAATATTCATTCTTCCAAAAGACACTTAAAAGAACTAAGTTACTAAACAAACACAACGTAAATAAGGGTCCTAACTAAGACGATCACGCCAAAATATTACAAACGGCCTATTATTAAACCTTTAGAAAGATCATTTTGAAAGAATAAAACATATTTTATTAATCTTGGTCACAAATATATATAATTTTTATTATAAAGGGGAATTAATTAAACTTAATATAATAATATTTTTACATAGAGAGGGGGGAGCGTTACACTGTGTATAGAAAAAAGACCCATACAGATAGATATTTAAACGGTGATTCTCACCACCATCCTTCACAGTTATCTACCGTGGGTAAATTTTTGTTTCAGAGAGCACGAGGGATCTGTGACAGTAAACACATGGCTTCAGAGCTCCACCATGTCAAGCAAGTTTTGCATGACAACAAGCTTCGGGTCCCACGCCTACGTCACAGTGAATGAGTGAAGCCGGCCACAGTCGAGCGTGTACCTGCTGTACTGCCATATGTTAGAGGAGTCACCGACAAGATTGGCTACATCTTGAAGTGCGCTTCCATCAAAATATACTTCAAGCCGCAGAAGAAGATTGGTAAGTTTTTACCATCAGTAAAGTGTAACGTCCCTCTGCAAGATGCAGGAGTATACAAGCTTGATTGTGAGTATGGTCTCTCCTACATAGGACAAACTAAAAGATCAATAAAAACCCGCGTTAAAGAACATATAGCTGATGTGAAGAATTGACGCTCCGGGAAGTCTGCAGTCTGTGAACACGTACAGGATCGCCCCCGTCACTACATCAGATTTGATAGTCCGCAGATCCTCGCTAAAGAACACCGATTCCTTCCAAGGAAGATTCGCGAGGCTATTGAAATCAAAAAACATCCTAATTTCGATAGAGAAGATGGCTGGGTGCTACCATCTGCTTGGGATCTTATAATAAATAAAATTAAATCCCAACCCAAGCATACAACTGCAAGACTTCAAGATACCATAAGTTCATACAGTGTAGATCGCTGGTACCTCGTGTGATAGTCTTTTATTTTTAAATTCCGCTACCATGTTACACCGGGGGTGGGTTGTGCCTTCGGTCACCTACACTAATCAAGCGAAACGCTGAAGCAAAGCTTCTACTTTACGCATGTATTCTGTGAACTCTATTGTCGAGTAATATTAAGTTACTTTATTGACAACATTATAAATTAAGGTTCATAAAAATAATAATGTTGATAGAGCGGGCCGTCATTAGATGGAGTGACTACCTAGTAGGAGATACACGAAGTTAATGAATGCAGATGCCTCATTTTTTATCTGCTCGTTGTGTCATTAAAAAATTCATGAAAATACGTATTTTCTTTCACAAAGACATGAAATAAGCCTATTCTTTGAAAATGTCATTCATAAAAGTTTTGGGTTACGAGCACAACTTCATCAACTCTCTTTGAGATAAACTTTAAGGCTTCACTGAGAGAAATACTGTAACTTTAAGATATGATTAACCGCAATTTGGGCGCATTATCAAGGTAGCTTAAAGTTTTCCCGAAAAGAAAATTTTCATAATATTAAGTATGACAAAGATAGCCACGATATTTTCTTCAAGAAAAGAGACGGTTCTAAAGTTATGTAATAGAATTATAGAAGTATCTTCTTACTTATATATATTACTATATTATATATATACTGTCATAAATTTACGGTCGCTACATACTAACGTGCTTTATTCCGTACGAAGCGGGACGTGAACTTTTCGAAATATCGTTTTATTGAAAATGTACGTGATAATGCACATGTTACGGATGCACGGAAGGGACGGCACGAGGCATGAACGGGACGGGAAAAATATTGTCGACGACGATGTTTACCCCGTCCTATCCGAGGTTCCGCTGTGAATGGAAATGGACGACGAAAAACTAATTAAATGTGTATGATCATATCCATGTTTGTATAATCTTGTACATCATCTTGGAAATAAAATATAAAAAACTCTGTGGCAGAAAATTGCAGTCGAATTCACTCACTGCAAATAGTTAGTTTTATTTTTTAAATTTTATTTTTCATTTATGTTGTCATACGAAACTACATATAAAATTGAGCCTTGTCATCCAAATGTTTTTTGTAGAGAGTGTGGTATTTGTCTTCTAGTCCTCTTTTCTGATACGTTGGATGGACAGAAAATCTTGTTTTACACTGACAGTTGTAGCTCCTTCATCATCCAAAGCAATAGAAATTAATGCATTTTGAGTTATTGTCATTGTGTGTATGCAACTCCCGTCCGTGTTCACATACAACCACGTTCCGTCTCAGTCCGTGCACGTGCTGATTTCATCCTGTATACGCGACCTTTAGACCTGCAAGTTTTTTAATATCGTCACTTCAAAAATGATATAGGCAAAACAAAACCTCGCATGATATTTGATTCAAAAAACAAATACATTCGATACTTAAATGGAAACGAAGATTTGCTTTTACATTAAATAATTACATAATATACCTAATAATTTCTGACGGTAGTGATATACGATACAATAGAGTAAACGTGAAAATATAATCTTTTAATCGCACTATTAATTACAGTATTTCATGCCGGCACACCGCCTGCAACTATACAAGGCGCAGGTTCGGCCGCACATGGAATACTGTTCCCATCTCTGGGCTGGGGCTCCCCAGTACCAGCTCCTTCCACTTGACCGCATCCAGCGCAGAGCGGCTCGAATCGTCGACGACCGAGTGCTTTCCGATCGGCTCGATTCACTGGCGTTGCGAAGAGATGTTGCATCGCTTTGCGTATTTTATCGCATCTATCACGGGGAGTGCTCTGAGGAATTGTTCGGATTAATCCCAGCCGCCAAATTTCGTGAACGCACGACACGACAAACGTCCCGATACCATCCACACCATCTGGATGCTTGGCGGTCCACCACTGTACGTTTCACAAGGAGTTTTCTTCCACGTACAACCTCTCTGTGGAATAGTTTATCACCGGCGATTTTTCCGGACCGATACGACCTGGGGACCTTCAAGAAAAGAGCTTACTCCTTTCTAAAGGGCCGGCAACGCACCCGCAATTCTCCTGGTGTTGCGGTTGATCATGGGCGGCGGTAGTCACTTAACATCAGGTGAGCCGCATGCTCGTTTGCCCCCTCTTCTATAAAAAAAAAAAAAAAAAAAAAAAAAATTAATAATCTTATGGTTTTTACAACAATAAGCTATTCTAGTAATGAGTTTGACATTCTAGCTCATTTGTAATTCCTCGTCATGTTGCCATTAATTACGTTATTTAAAACACCAACACCAACGTTCTTCCAATTTAAAATATAATAACCCAGTGCGTACATGATGGAAGGCTTCTCCCGTGCAGAAACGGGTGCTCATTAGTTTGAGATGCCACGTGTTTCTTGTGAGTAATCCAAAAGCCTACACAGCTGTTACTGTAACAGAATCCAATTACCGGCGCAAAGACGCAGCCTTCGCACACGTACTCTCTATCACACGTATCACACGTACTCTCACCCTGAAGAATGTAAGGTCAGGGCTGTCCTCTGCGGAGTTACCCAAGTTTGAACTCGCTAACAAGGAGATCCTGGAAGACCTTAAGTCCCAGGGCTTGCTAGTCAAGGCTGTGCACAAGATGCACAGCAGTAGAGGCAGAGGTCCCTATCAGCCCCCTCAGGGTCTCCCATCAAGGCCCCCACACCAGGCGCAATCCTCATTTGCCGATGATCAGCATACAGTGCATTCTGGTATCCGGAGCATCGACATAAGGGAGATCGCCATTCTAGCACGCACACTTTGCGTTTCTCAGACCCCGCAGGATTGTCTCTTTGCTTTGCATTACTGAGCACCACAACCTTCTGAATTCACTATAATTTAGTCATCCCAATTCGTAATCTGCCTTAGTTAGGCACACTTCTCAGCGTCTACTCGCCGACTGCGCCCCCCTTTCACCCAAGGGAGGTAACTTCCGATACGGCTAAAAAGATCTTTCACCAGGTCAAAGCCAGTCTCACAGGTGGTGTTTAGTGGATAAAAGTCCCATATAACCATTCAGCCGGCTGCGTGGTATGCTTCGAGCATTCACCATCCTCCCCCGTTTCCCGGAAAGTAGCCCTTATTTGCTTCTGGGCGGAAAAAAACCTTGGGAAAGATCAAATTATATACAGTAAATATAGTTTAATACGAGAAGTTATTTTACTAATTAAAATATATTTGCAATACGATTTTTATATATCCCTTAGATCCTAAATCACTGGAACCTTTAAATATTTTTAATGTATAAGAAAAAAAAGTAACAAAATTAAGGAAAAATTCGCTGTTATTAATCAGAAGATTCATTAAACGACTTGAAGCATGAAAAAATATGATCTTTACCTTGGCTCCAATTTTGCTTTTACTGCAGTCACACGCTTTTTGTTTTATACAAAAATTCTTATCGCTTTCTCGCTACCTTTAATAAAGAAGGAGGAATCTATATATGATGCGCAGTAGTAACGGAGAATCCTCTTCCAACTTTAACACAGTTACATTGTTGAGGATTATTTGAACTTATATATATTTGAATTTATATAGCATATTCAATATATAAAAAGGAAAATAAAAAGGGGAAATCTAAAAAATTTGTCTCATTTCACAAACTTAGATTAAAATTTAACGAACTAATGTATTATCCATTAAAATATTTTTAGTAGGAAAAAGTTTTAAGGGTGATCACAAATCCTCGCTAAATAACACTGATTCCTACTGTAACGCTTCCCCCCCCCCCCTCTCTATATAAAAATAATATTATATTAAATATAATAAGTTCCCCTTTATAATAAAAATTATATATATGTGACCAGGATAAATAAGATATGTTTTGATCTTTCTAAATGATCTTTCTAAAGGTTTAATAATAGGCCGTTTGTAATATTTTGGCGTGATCGTCTTAGTTAGGACCCTTATTTACATTGTGTTGTTTAGTAACTTAATTCTTTTAGGTGTCTTTTTGAAGAATTAATATTCACTAGAGCAGCTGAAAGCTGTTGGTAGTGCCTTATAAGCTAAGTGAACCCCGTTCACGAAAACAGGGCTCGAGAAAGGTTAAGAACATAAAACGTCCCTATTCCACTTGTATCAGGTTTTTTGCAGGTTTACATTACATATTATTTATCCCTTCCCGCTCGGAAAAGGCTCAAAATATATTTATACAAAAACCTGACACAAGGGCTTCGCTCTCCTACATTTATTTAAAAAAATGTAGGGGAGGCACACGGCCCCACACACGCCGAGCACGGTGAGTGCCAACCATTTTGATGCACTCCCCCCGAAGGGAACACTAATTCGGGAACAGAACCGTAGTCCACAGCAAAATAACTGGCGAACCAGTAAAAGAGGCTTGGCCCCTTGTAAGTGCGTAAGCACATCGACCGAAGTCGCGCATGTCAATGCGTGTAAACGCCGTACAGAATACGAACGAATCCAGCCACAGTGAATGTACGTCACACGGTTTAGGCAAATAGGCACACTATCCGTAAACCCTCCGTGAGCGCCACCAGCTGCCAAACCGCCGCTCCTGCAGACGTAATGTAAGAGTATGGCTTCACCACCAATTGCATGATCAGCACGGCTACTAGCCGCAGAGCGTGTCATGAGTCTACCGCTCACCTCAAGGGAATGGGGTCCCACGTTGTGCGGCTTTCGGCCGCAGCCTTGAGAGTCTCCTCAGATCCTCCCGCCAGCTACCACCCGCACGAGGTCGACACATATGCTCCACCAACCAGTACAACTGCAGATATAGCCAAAAGGCAGTTATAAGATAAGAGTAATAATTCGCCATCAGAAAGGGTTTGTGTCACTGACGTTGAGTAAATGCATTTTCGATCATGTTTGTCTCACCCACCAACAAGTTGCCTTCAATTATTCAAAGGTGGGAAAGTTACAGAAATATATTATTATGTTGTTATATAAAACATCATGGAGGGCAGACAGTCTGCAGCCCCGTAATAAAGGGACCCGACTTGGGCAAAGCTACTTAGGTGTGAGTCAAACCAAGACGCAGAGAGCGCCATTGAGAATAGCGTCCCACCAAACAACCATCGCAGAGACGCAATGCTGCAGAACGCAACAAGCATCAATACGACTATCGTCGGGCTTACACCATTCCAAGGTCCCCATACATCCCAGCAAACATCACCACCCGCATACCTCCATCGACCAGAACCACAAGAGTGTGTCGAATCAGGCGCACCACACCCGCAGATCCATCCCAAGACGCAATACCGCAAGTAGCAGTAAGCATCAATGCAACTATCATACAGATGGCGCCCCCTCACAACACACCCACATGATCCCTATCGACTTTGGTAACAAAGTTTGTATTGTTGTTATATAAAAAATATCACCAACGTATCATAGTATCACGCTACTAAGACGCCAGTGGACAAAACTCCACGTATCATAGCGCTAATGCATTAAGACATGAAGTTGAGTATGCCTGTTACACTTAAAAGTGCTACCAAACACACTCATCATCCCAATCCGAAATATAGATGACGCATCGCTATGCGCTACGACGTCGCCCACAACCGGTATGGGTGTGCGATGTCCACAGGAAAGCCGTATTGCTACAACAAACCCGTTTACCACCAGCACTAAGATGATATGTCTAGGACACATCGGTTAGCGAGTCCAAGTTTACCTCAGACCAATTGCTCGTGAAGCAGCATACACGCCACCATAATATTCCTTTTCAAGTCCCTAATAAGGACTAGTCATTTTGCTACAGTACTAGGAGCAGTCGGTCACCCGACCACTCCATACAATGCTTATGCATCAAGGAGACCTCCTATAATATTGCTTTTGTATCATAGACCTTACTTTCATAAGTCATTAATATACAGGGTTCGAACCCACGTCCCTACTATTGTAATGCAAATTCATCATGGAGACCTTCTATAGTATTGCTTTTGTATCATTGAGTTTATTATCATAAGTCCCTAATATAGGACTAGTCATTGTGCTACAGTACTTCAGGCAGTCGGGCTCCCGACCAACCCATATATATGTACAACTGCAGAAATGTATCTCCGGCAGCTCCTCCATACAAGACATCTGATCATACATGAACACCTTCCATAACTTAGACAATTTTTTACAAATTTTCTAAATATCTTATAAACGTTATTTATCTTTATTTTTATAATATTTTCGACTTGTATTTCTATTTTTTATCATGTTTTAAATATTTTTACAAGTTTTTACAAGAAATTTATTTATTATTAAAGCCGATATTTACCTTTATTACTATGGTATTACCAATATTGCCTTTAATTTACTATGGTATTGGTCTAATGTCTGAAATGTATTTATATTAACTTTATGCTTATTAATGTAATTTTTTTGCTTAATATATATCTTTTAAGACTATTTTTGACGCCCCTTTATATTGAATTTAGTTATTAATAATAATATTGGGCCGTCACACTACGTAAGATGATTCGCGACGCTATTGAAATCAAAGAATATCTTAATTTCAGTAGAGAAGATAGCTGAGTGCCACCATCTGCTTGGGATCCTATTATTAATAAAATTAAATCCCAACCCAGGCCACAACTGCAAGAATTCAATATAATACAAGCTTATACTGCGTGAATTTGAACGAAAATTAATAATTTTTATTTGGAGGAAACAGTCGTTAACTATGACATTGGGACGTCGAACAACTGAGTCCCCATCTGTAAACGAAACGTCGGGAATGTAAAATAAGTATTAAGTAATTTCGTAAAAAATAGTTTTACCTATATAAATGTGTAGTGTTGACATCAATATAGAAAACATTAGGTAAAAATCTAATATATCGTATTGTTTCATTCATATTTTTCAGGATAGAGTAGTAAAAATAATATAAAACAATAACTGAATAGAAGTGAATATAAAATAGTCTTGTGTCTTAATACAAACATGCCACAAGTGCCTGAAACGAAACTTAATTTACAATTTATTTGTTAAAAAAATTATTAATAAAAGTAAGAAGTGAAATAAAGCATAATTATTACTATTAATTATTGGTATCGTGAATATTTTTAGATACTTGACATTTTCACCTTTTTCTACGCCTGTCAAAATTGTAGCACCGATTATGTTCCGTCCAAGATGTGTCACACGCAGCCTTGTCCCATTACATAACCGAGGAGCATCTAAATTTCGCATTAGCATGACTGGGATGCCTAATTTTAATTGAAGCTTATGTGAGGGCACACCTGACAACTCTAGAGAATTTAGAAACTCTACGAGATATGAAGTGCTCTGTTCTGTATCCATAACTGTGTCTACTGACAAATACTCTGTTATTTCTCCTGCTACTTTGCTTATTATATCTGAATTTATTTTGTTAACGCTCTCATTTTTGGTGCAAGAATCGCCCTTTCACATAATCATTTGTCTTCATGCATGTTGTTCGTTAAATCTGAATATACGCTCGCAATTAATTCGGAATGACTCCTCAGCATCCGTTTCCAACCGCTCATCGCCAATTTTTAATAGGGTGTCAGCATAGTTTCCAGCATTGATATCATTACACAAATGCACTCTCATATTTGTAGTTAAACTGAATTTTGTCACCTTGTTTCATAAAATGGACGACTTGAGGCATGCTTTAATTTCATCTGCAGGTGTGCCCTTTTGAATGACAGGTAAAGTTTGGCGAAAGTCACCAGCCAGTAAAACCACCATTCTTCCCATTACATCGGTATCGCTGCGCAAATCCTGGAGCGTTCGATTTAGTGCTTCTACAGCTTTTTTATGCGACATTGTACTTTCGTCCCACACTAAAAGTTTGCATTGTCGTAGCATTATACCTCGTGCACTATTTTTACTAATTAACATAATAGATTAATAAAATAAACATATTAGAATGTGGGCATGCGGTAATCCTCTTTTTTGCCATTCAATTGAATACATAAAGCACTCCACCTCTCCGAAAATTTTCCCTTTTTTAATTACATACATTAGTTTTTGTACTTTTAATCTAAATACTCTAGCAACTAAATCGTGTCTGTCATTACTTTTATGGCCCGGCATTAGCTCCTCGGTTATTTCTTTCCATGTGCGATTGCAAGTAAAGGTAACAAAAAGATCAGGTCTTCCGTAAGTTCGTACATAGGCGAATGCGTCTTGTGTATACTCATGTAGGTAGCGGGGACTGTTAACGAATGATGAGGGCAGAATCACCATTTTACCTAAATCTCTGGGGTTTACATTGGCGTCGCTAGAAACTGCATCTTGTAAATGTATATAATTCTCAACGCGCAGCTTTTTTTGATATAAAGATATATAACGGAGACGTTCACTTTCTACCTTCACATACATTTCTACCAAAAATTGATGAAATAATGGTCTACAACGGGCTAAGATGTTAAAATCATTTTCTCGCAACATCATATGATACGCATAAAAATCCATACATGATACTTTTTTGTTCGGAGTAGGCTCCTTTGTGACCGGGTTAATGAGTGAAATTTGAAAATAATAACCCTCTTGTCCATTGCAATAAATCAATGGGTATTGCAAAGCGTCATAAAACTTGTGTGTATCGGCTACCCGTTGCAACTTATCATCACGTGCTCGCAAGACAATGTCTCGTGAAGATAATTGTTTTTCTGCGGAAAAAAGTAGTCTATGTCACTCTACAGCCACCAAACTATCCCCATACAAAAAATCATGCCATACCGACGTTCTGTTGCGACGTGAAAGAAGGACAAACAAACAAACAAACACACGTTCGCATTTATTATATTAAGTATGGATTAATATTTACGTTGACTTAGCAATGAAAATAATATCATTAGCAGATTTTTATTTTCTGCTGAAAACAGTTCGGAATGTCTTATTAGTTTCTAAACAATTCTTTATTTGTTTTAGAGAACAAAATTTATTACACCTAAATTAAAGTGGTTTCTTTCCTCAACTACTTATTTAAAATTATTTGCGCAAGTAATTTTTCAAATATTGACTCAGAATAAAGATAACATCAACCTTTATATAATAATGAACCTAAGTAAACGTTGTTCAGCTTTTAAGGCCGACAATATTATCGCTTCGTATATTATGAAACCTCGGTCGGCACCTCAATCGGCTTTCATCTTCCCTTTATACTCGATGATAACAATCTCTTAGAAGCAATATACGTCGTGGTTATTAACCTTTATAAACTATTATTAGAACCTACAGGCGTTGGAGAATCTTGTGAAATTTCCTAATACTTAAATTTTGTCAAAAATGTTTATGGTAAATGATGCCTAGAAATGACAACGGTAAAATCGTATCAAAGTATAGAAATAATGACAATTACGTGTCAATTGTGTAACATTCTAGATCTTGTCTATCCTAGATTATCATCTCCATGGTGATTAAAAATTACTTTATAATCTGTAAAACCATCGATAAGACTATAAGATTCAATGTGCTGACTGCGTCATTGGTATAATGGTAATTAATGTGGTTTGTGATTGTGAGGTATATGGGGTTCAAAAAGAGTTATTGGATTTTTGTGGCAAGTAATTCTCCCATATTTAGGAATATGCGCAGTGTTTTACTTCCGTGCCTCGGAAAAAACGTAACGCAGTTCACCTTGTGCCTGATCTCTCGCCAGTCTTCGACTAGTCTCTGTTTAGGCTGACTGCCGTAACCGAAATTTGGTCTGAGAGGGGGCAAACGAGCATGCGGCTCGCCTGATGGTAAGTGTCTAATTTGGGTGGCATGAACAACATGCCCATGAACAGGGAAATAATTTAAACATGCGTTGCCGCCCTTTTAAAAAAGAGTAGGCTCTTTTCTTAAAAGTCCATTAGTCGTAACGGTCCAGAAAACCCGCCAGTAGTCCAAAACTTCCTGTATATTCCACAGTGGTGCAATGCCAATCATCCAGATGGTATCGCAAGTTTTGTCGCCTTTTGCGATGGTGAAATTGAGCGGCTGAAATTAATCCGAACAATGTTTTAGAGCACTCCTCGTGGTAAATGCGATAAAATACGCAAAGAGATGAAACATCTGCAAGTGTGTCAAGCCGATCGGAAAGAGCTCGGTCGCCAACGAACGGCTCTGCGCTTAATGCGATCAAATCGAAGGAGCTGGCTCTGGTAAGTCCCAGCCCGGATATGTGAACAATATTTTAAATGCGGCCGCATCTGCGCCTTTTAAAGTTGCAAACGGTGTGCCGGCATGAAATACTGTCTCGCTCTGCTTAGCACACCAAGATTTTTAGATGCCTATCTGGCCTTCTCTTCCAAGTGACAAGAAACTGCATGTCAGTCGATATGTCGACGTCAAAGATTCCGGTACTGGCTAAGGCAACAAGGGGAGTGCCTTGAAACTAGGGAGATACGACAGAGGGGTTCTTTTTGGCGGTAAACGCGCGCACTTGTGTCTTTTAGGGATTAAACTCGATTAGATTTAGTATCCTCGAGTCCGAGACTTTGTTCAACAAAGTCTCGTCCAATTCCAGCCGCACAATTTCACCATCTAACATCGCGACAAAACTCGCGATACCATCCAAAACATCTGAATGACCGATGGTCCACCAATCTGCCATTTAAAAGAAGTTTTCTTATTCGTACCACTTACTTGTGGAATCGACTACCACCAGGGATTTTTCTGGAACGATACGTTAGGGACCTTCAATAAAAGAGCCTACTCTTTTTTAAAAAGCCGGCAACGCATCTGCAATTCCTCTGGTGTTGCAGTTGCTCATGGGTGGCAGTAATCACTTACTATCAAGTGAGCCGTATAATTGTTTGCCACTTCTACTATAAAAAAATTGAACTGGACTAGATATTGGCGTATAAAGTATCGCCAGTGTTGTCATTTGCATCACAATTAATTTTACTGATTTGTAAAATATCGTTGATATGCAGAAGGAACGGGGTAGGGGATAGGAGTTCTCACAAGTTCTCTCTCAACAAGTTTACAAGTTCTCAATGCCACGATCTGAGAGAAAACTGATTATTCAATTGCACAATTTCTCGGGAAGCCCGTAAGATCTCGAGAAGCGATAGATAGGCGGTTAGTTTGCATAAAGCGAGGCCTTTGCTTTATTGCTTTATGCAAACTAACAAGTATAAGATTAATAACAATTATAATATAATTGGTAAATTGGTCAAAAATTTTGTTATTTAACGTGTTCTTGTAAATTTCGTGTAGATTTTGCTTATACAAGGGAGTTGCTGGAGACACATACCCATGGTTGTACCTATATATGGGGTGGTCGGGTGACTGACTTCCACATTTTTTTTAAATGTTGGAGAACGAAGCCCTTGTATCGGGTACATTTATATAAATATTGTGAGCCTTTCACAAGCGGGAAGAGAATAAATAATAAGAAATTGATTGATGTAAACCTGATACAATTGGAATAGGGAGATTTAGTGTTCTTAACCTTTTTTGAGCTCTGTCTTCATGAACGGGGTTCCCTTAGCTTAAAATAATATAAGGCACTACCAATGGCTTTCGGTTTCTCTAGTGAATATTCATTCATCCAAAAGACAGCTTAACTAGCTAATTTACTAAATAAATACAACGTCAATAAGGGTCCTTGCTGAGACGATCACACCGTAAATTTTTAATTAACTAATTTACTAAACAAATACAACGTAAATAAGGATCCTTACTGAGACGATCACACCTTAAATTTATAAATAGCCTAAAACTAAACTTTTATAAATCATCATTACCGCTTGCGCACCGCTCCCGAGCGGTCGTGTAAGCTGTCCGCAATCACGTCCCCGTACGGTAGTGCCCCCTCGCTCGCACGCCCCCGCACTCACACCGGCCAAACTGTCACCGTCGGTGAGTCCCTTATTTTTCACACCGTTCTTGCCCCCCTGCTCCAGCGAGGAGGTCTGAGCAATTTGCTCCTTGCTTTGTTATTGCTTTTACCTTATTGGTTTTACTTTATTGTTTTACTTTCTATTGTTCCTTGTTATTATTTTGTTGCTTTTACTATCTACCTAGGCTGCACTAAAAGTATCGGGAATGGAATATTTCCACTGTTCCTGTCATATTAAAATCTTTTTAATTGAAAACTCCTTGGTTTTAAAAATCAAATACCATTTATTTATTTAAAAAAAGATTCTCGGTCTTGCCACAAGGTTTTGTCAAACTTGTTTAGTCGTTGAGAAAATGGAATTGACTCTAAAAAATTCAAGAGCGATGATTTATTATGACTTTCAAAGTGGCTTAACACAAAAATAGTGTGTTGACCGGATGATTTCTGCATTTGGTGATGAAGCCCCATCCAAAACCACAATTTATCGCTGGTTTACTGAGTTTCAACGTGGACGTGTCAAGCTCAGTGATAATCCCCGTCAAGGTCGTCCAAAAACTGCAGTCACCAAAGAAAACGTTGATGCTGTGCGTCAGCTGATTGAGGAAGATCGACATGTGACATACCGCGAAATTCAGGCAACTTTAGACATTGGCATGAGTCAAATACAAATAATCTTGCACGAACAATTAAGTGTAAAAAAGTTGTTTTCCCGATGGATACCGCATTCGCTCTGTGAAGAGCAAAAAGCGGCTCGCGTTACTTGGTGCGTCAGAACTCGCGAAAGATTCCACGCAGGATCCTCAAATGCTGTATACAACATCGTATCAGGTGACGAATCCTGGATACGCGTACGAACCCGAAACAAAAAACCAGTCACGAGTTTGGGTGTTCGAAAATTTCAAAAATATGAATAATCATTCCCGTGAACGTGGATGTACCTAACAAGTTATTTTTTAAATGCAATTAATTAAAACAAAGCACAACCTCACGGCACCGTGTCTCGCGCCTACTGATTTCACGCGCGAGTGTGGATGCGCTTGCGTTCACGGGAGGTTCACGCTTCGTAAACCCTTTTGGCGGCTCCATATTATCGCCGTGAATTCATGCGCGAATACACACCGTGAATTCACGACACAAGTCGTCCCCTCCACATTCACGGGATGCTCATAATCGTTCGTGAAACCCGCCGCGAAACGGACGTAGAAGCTGCTGCTGCAATAACTTTATTTGCTGTGGCAACATATCACTATTTAGACATCCAAAACAAGGAATTCATTATAAAGCGTAGGAAGAAAAGAAGATGGTGTATGACTAAAATGTATCGTCCGAACGCTTTTGTAGTCCGAAACGAACTGGCATGGGACCGTGAATGTGGACGTGTACGCGTAAACGCCGCGCGAAGGGTGCGTGAACCCTTTGTTTCGGGACAAAATACCGACTCTGATCGAGGAACAGGCGTGAACGCACGTGAATCCCGCGAAAACCATCCACATGTGCATTATTTATATATAATTCTAATATTATTAATATTATAACTATTATAGTTCACGCCTGTTTACAGAGCTTCACGGCGATATTGAATTTTCAATGATCCCCGGATTTGTGAATTATTATCTATAAATGTTTTTTACTAATTACCTAAGGTTGTTATAAAGGAAATAAGAAAAAGGGTAATTGACACTAACGGAAAGTTCATAGAAAGTTGCGTAAAATTGTGAACTCATAGAACCTTATCCCGATCTACTATGCATTGAAATAGCGTTTGACACAAGAAAACCTCATTCCTCGTTCCGAGTATTAAAAAAATGCAAGATTTTTGCATAACTTATGTAAATATTTACAATTAATTGCAAAATCATCTTAAATATAGAAGTATGTAAGATATATACTTGCTAAAAATAAAATAGAATTGCCTATGAAATTAAAGTTTCCTTCTAGCTTTCCCATACAATGAATTAAAAAAAATATCTAAATAGCTCAATTTTGTACGTGGTAGTGTAGATAGTGGCCATGCTGCGGTTATATTACTAAGTATAGTTGTAGCACGAATGGGTCGGCTCGACCGGAGAAGGACCACGCTCTCACAGAATACTGGCTTAATGTTACTGTGTTTCGTATGGTGAGTGTAAGGAGCCGGATACCCTTTTTACTGGAAACGAGGCACTCCATCTTAGTCCTCACGGGTGACAACGCATCTGCATTTTGATTCGTAATCGAGGATAGATCTCGATGTTTATGGGCCACAGCAACCACTTACTATCAGGTGGACTGTGTGTTCGTTTATCACCCTATACTATAAAAAAATCTTCTTTGACATGCTATATTTACAATTCTAGGTTATTTCGTTGATCCACCCTAAGAAATTCACCCTAAGATGGATACTCCGTATCGCGTGTTCGCTTAAGCATACGGGATGGTTAATCGGAATTTGTATATTATTTTTTTCCGATTTTCCCTCTCGGTTGTGTACAAACCTTTATAAAACCATGATAGAAACTGGCCCAAGATTACATTAAAAATACATACATACGTTTTGTTTAAAGGTCAAAGCTGAAATACTTTTAATTGTTCGGTTACGTAACATTCGATACGACGTCATTTTGGAGATATCATATGATAAATGAAATGTTTTACTGCAATCAGTTTCAATTATAATTTATTGAATTAGGTATTTAAATTAAATAAATATATTGTTAATTGTATTAGCACCGAAGGAAATAGTACGGTACTTAACAAATTTTAAAATGTCATTTATTAAGAGATGAATATATATATATATATATAGAGGCTACACAATTATATCTACTCAATAATGAAACTAGTGTTGGTCATTTCCGGGACATATTGCAGAATTTATAAATTACTTATTATTATTTAAAACAAGGAAGTTTAATTTGGTTAAAATGCATATCATTTTACACTATTTTAAATTCTGTTTTTGATTTTCTGCATTCGCCTCAAAACTGGATATTTTGCATCACCATAGGATCCTGTAACGTTTTTAAACCATAAGAACACAATAACAAATCATTTTCGATTCGCATTTTCACGTTATCAGCACTTTTTAAATCGGTGTCAGTGGAGTCTACCTTTTTCGGTCTTTTATTTAGTTCTCCGTAACTCTGCAATTTCGGGCTTCGTGCGGGCTGTTGCACTACCTTTTTTCCTTTATCAATAATATCTCATTTTTCACTTAAATCTTGCCGTTTCTCTATTACGAGCCTAAAACCAAAATTTTACATGTTTTGACATCGTTGTTTATCTGGTTGTCATGGCAATTTTTATTCAAATTCGTTACCGGCCTGATGTTTTTACTTCAATATTTCCACAAAAATACTCTTTTCCTCTTGGCCATTTACAAAAATTTGCTTTTAATTTAAATAATTTCAAATTTAATTTAAATAATTTCCCGTTCTTATCCCAGATCCGTCAAAAAGTATAAAAGCCGAACAATCGGCCAATAAAGAGAGTCTCACTTCAGCTTTCATACGAGAAGCACCCCCTAAAGACCTTATCCGCACTGCCTCGGGATCTTGCAAGCCTCTGCCTTCTTCTGAAGTCGTCGCCTAGCCACGCCTACGCCTCCACCTACTAGTGCCCGCGCTATCTTCGGCCGCTGTGCGTGCTTGCCTCAAGCGCTGCGTGTTCCTACTCCAGACGCTGCGTGTCTACTCCGGGCGCTGTGTGTGTCTACTTTAAGCGCTGCGTGTACCTGCTCAATACGCTGTGTGTACCTACTCCAGACGCTGTGTGGACCTACTCCAGACACTACGTATCTACTCCGGGCACTGTGTGTGTCTAATCCGGGCGTTGTGTGTGCCCACTCCGGGCGCTGTGTGTGCCTACTTCAAGCACTAAGCGTGTACCTAGATCAGGCACTGTGCACCTACCATAGGCATAGCCTGTGCATACATTGTTTCAGTACTCATTTATCTTTGTTATTAACTTTTTTTAAAAAAAGTTGTAATTCACTATCATCATCACAGCCCATCATCACCTTTATACCTTTTTTTATAAAAGAAACTGTAAATATCTTTACAAATTTTAAATAAATTATTTTCTTTTTGGTTGTTTCGTTGTTAGGTTAGGTTCTTTAGTTTTTTAACTGTCGCTTTACGACAATATATAATATATGATTTTTGTTTAAGTTTTTGGTTATTAATAATTAATCAAAAATATGTTAAAGTATAAATATACTTTCTGTTGAATTGTACTTGGGGTGGAAAGGCGGAACAACAATCAAATGTGAATTCCGATAATCCACCCCATCTAGGGTAGATACACGAACACGCGTTTCTGAGTATCCACCCTAGGGTAGATTTCTTACGGTGGATAAACGGAATAATCCAAAATTCTCCTCTTGAAATTAGAACGGCTAAGAATCCTTATGCGTTCAAGAACAAAGGAAATTTATATATATATATATATATATATATATATATATATATATATATATATATATATATAAAGTATTTAATTTATTACCTTTATGGACATAATTTATAGATAGTACTATGCAAATAATAAATAATTTTTGATTTGTAAGTTTATATGTATTAAATATGTTTTATTATGTATTGTAGTGTATGCATTATTTTGTTTAATATTTATATACTTGAATTGCCATTCCTGTCTTTTATCGTTTCACATACCTACTTCATAGTTTTATCCCTGCATTACAAAGGTGGACTGATATACATCATATTGTATGAAGTTCAAATAAATAAATAGATTATCAAATGAAACACAAAGGTATACCTTGGAAGTAGATTTTGATGTTCATTGTATTTTTAAGCTGGCGAACCCAAGGGGGGAAGGGCCTAATCATAAAAACAACTCCGAAAATTAAAAAAGGAATCAACTATCTGTTATCGCTATTCCGCCGCATACATTATAATAAGGAACAAGCAGAAATATTTGGCGTCTAATGCCGCGGTATTTTCATGCCGTATTTTCACCTTAATGTATTCTGAAATAATATAATGAAGTTTTGTGTTTTCGATTATAAATATAATCTATGAAATAGTGTAACTCAAAGAATTACACACACACGGTACGAAAATAGCCCAAAAATCACTATATAAAATTACATGGTACTCACGTGCACATAGTCTAAACTGTATTAAGCGTGGGTAAAATGAATACACATTACTCCAGATCTTTGAAGATATATCTATGCAAAGTTATATTATAAATTCAATAAGAGATCTTGCAATAATAAGAGCTTGTAAATAGCTCATCAATAAAATTTTAAAACCACTCGGTAATAGGTGGCTTTACTTTATACTGATTTTGAAATTACTTATTTTAGGAAAAGTATAAGTATAATAACATTAATTATTTTTGTTTATGTTTATTGTCCAGAAAAATCGCCGGAGGTAAACCTTCGGAGGATTAAATTGGACTAGATTGAGGGCGCCCAACGCGAGACTTTGTTCAGCAAAGAGATGACTTCAGACACAAGTTTATTTTGGCACTCGGCAACGTTTACCCGAGAAATATTAGCACCAATCTATAGAGCATCACCGGTGCTGTCATCTATATAGCGATGAATGTTGCCGGTTTGCAACATATCATTGATATTGAGACGGCCCATTATTATTATTAATAATAATTAATAATTGTTGATATATAAAGCCATCAAAAATTATCTTAGAAGTAATATTTAACACAATTAAAATACATTAATAAGCATAAAGTTTAAATAAAGACGTAATACCGCAAGTAGCAGTATGCATCAATGCAACTATCACACGAATGGCGCCCCCTTACAACACGTCCACATGATCTCTATCGATTTTGCTAACAAAATTGATATTGTTGTTAAATAAAAATAACGCCAACTTATTATAGTAGCACGCTACCAAGACGCCAGTAGTCAAAAATCCACGTATCGTTAAATATACTTAAAAGTGCTACCAAACACACTCACCCCAATCCGAAAGATAGCCGACGCATCGCTACGCGCTACGACGCCGCCCACAAACGGTGTGAGTGTGCGATGTCCACGGGAAAGCCGTATTGCTACAACATCCCGCTTACCACCGGCACTAAGATGATATGTTTAGGATACATCGGTTTGCGAGTCCTAGTTTACTTTGGTCTCAGTTGCTCGTAAAGCAGCATACACGCTACTATAATAATCCTTTTCAAGTCCCATTTCTATTAATATAATGCTTTTACTTATTTGAGACCATCCACATATTTGCTTTATTTCATAGACCTTACTGTTACGAGTATATGTCTTTAATATATAAGGATTTCAATCCACAACTCTACTATCATAATGCTTTTGCATCATAGAGACTTTCTATGATAATGCTTTTGTATTACAGACCTTACTATTATATGTCTTTAATATATGAGTACACTTAGCTTATAAGGCACTACCAACTGCCCTTGTGAATATTTATTCTTCCAAAAGACACCTAAAAGATACTAAACAAACACAACGTAAATAGGGGTCGTAACTAAGACGCCATAAATATTACAAACGGTAGAAAGATCATTGAGAAAGATCAAAACATATTTATTTATCCTGGTCACATTTATAGATATATTAAAACAGAAAGAAGAAATAATATCATATAATATATTTTATAAGAGCAGACAAAGAGGTTTCGATGTTGGTGGTGATTGAACTCGTATTGCTGGCGTACTATGTATTTTTCGGCGATAAGAAATAATAAATAAAAATAAAAAAGTCAGCAAAATAACATGAATATATAGAAAAGCCTTTTTTCGAAACAAAGGTTGCGTAGGCAAGTTTACGGTCTGTCAACTCAAAGATCATTTATCATTACTTATAATAATTGGAAGGGCTTTAGCAGCAGCTCAATTGAGTGAGGGGGCGCGTATATGTCGGTCAAGTAGTGTGATTCTAATAATAAAATAATTTATGAGTGTGAACTTGGTGTATTCTATTTGCACCACAAATTGCTTTCATACTTGCCATCGTAGACAGAGAAACCAATAGACTGATTAGCGTGGCCTCGTGTGAAAAAAGACGATAACGTGGTTTTAGGTTATACAATAATCTTTATGACTTTTAAACACATTTAGATAAAATTTTAATTTTTTCTAAGAACTGAACTGAACAAGATTCACCAATCTTGAGCTCACAAAACACTTTTTTTCTCACTTAAACCAACTTGTAAACTCCTTAGATTGCTACGATCTGTCAAAGTTGTTTAGCAAAGTGTGGTTTGCTAAACAAAAAAACCGGTACGGTGAAAGGGACAAACAATCACACCGCTCTGTCTCATTTCTATGCAAGACGTATGGATAAATCTATCCTTATCGTGTGCGAATGCGAAAGAAGGCGTCAATATGTCTATAGGTTTCTCTGTCTACGCTTGACATACATACGCATTTCTAAGAATGCGCCAGATAATAAACGTTAATACTAGCAAGACTACCACATCTACTACCCTGGACAAGGTGGTTGGTTTTGGTGTTTTATGAGTAGATATTTTGCCATCCTTTGACTTCAAACCTTGTTAGTTATTCAGCATGGGAATTCATGTGTGAGCTGGCTTACACACGTATTTCATTATTCAAAATCAATTTAACTTTTACTTCTCAACCTATAAAAAAAGGTTTCCTTATGATGGTCAATTTACCAGTGTTTGTGATGCCAGCAATGGTGCTGGAGATCACATCTAATACATTAACTATAAAAATTAAGGACGATGCGTAAGTTCTGAGCTACAGTTATGGTACTTTTTAGTGTCTTTTCACTAGTCATGACGGTCAATGTTCATCGGTCTATACATGCTTCGCGATAAAATTAGAAATGGCTTCATGATAACGGATGATTTCTGTTCCTTTTTATTAACATAATATAATATTACGTCCATGATGAATAATAAACAGACCAAGACCACAGCAAAATTAGAATAATATTTTATTTATTTCATTACAGCTTGTCTAAGTCAACTGGTGAACGTAGCCCTTCCCCACAGATTTCCTCAACATAGGGGGATAATTGCCATAGTTACCACGCTAGGCAGGCGGTTTTGTGTTTTACTATTTTGAGTTGCTATCAGAAAGATAGTATGTTACATATAGGTTCAGGGTGGAGGTTATTCTACTTCTTACTCCTACATTTATACTTTATTGGTAAAACTAGACAAACACTCACACGCAATTCTGCTCTCCTGTCCGTCAAGCAGTTGGCCGAGTGGCTCCTGGGGAGCGCGCAGGTCGTGATGATCCCAAAGGCAAGTCTGAATGTTCCTCTTTGTTAAAGATGAAAGTTATTTATCTGGTTCAAAAGGAAACAAATAGAACAGAAACACTCAGACGGTGCCCACCTGAGACCAAAGTGATTCAGGTAGTATTTACGCCCTTTTGTCAGCACCCCCCCCCCCCCCCCCCCCGATCATGATGGCGAAATAACGCAGTCAGTCTGAGGAGGAGTCTCCCAAAGACCAATCCAGGAAACCTGTGAATCTGGCAATGACAGAGAAGAAGCTCAACTTCAGCTCCGTAGCTGGCTCCGCGCATGTAAGAATTCACAATTCTAAACCTACGAGCGTGGAGCAGATGCGGCTGGTTAACCGGGTACTGACACAGGCTATAGCTAAGACATCCAGAGGGGTGCAGCCAAGAGTGGGACAAATTTTCAGGTTTCACCCACAAGACAAGTCGGAGTCTAGTAAGGTGCCTAAATAAGGCACGGACGGGATTGTGAGTGAAGTCGAAAAACTGAAACCCTTGTCGGGGGTGTGGGTCATTAGAAGCGGCTGTGCTGTTAAAGGCACAAATGAAGAGCTCAATGCATCAAGAGCTCCGTAAAATCCTGCACCGTATATATGAGGAGAATGGGTTCCTATTAACCTATTCTCTGGACGACCCATCAGCGGAAGCTATCTGCGCGGCAGGCAACAGAGTCATCCTTGGTTTTAAATTGATAAAATTTAATATCAGGAGTTGGATCGAAGAATTTGGAAATGTTTCCTAAAAGTATCAAAACTATTGAAGGTCCGTAGTTAGCGACGGAAACTGTAATCGTAGGTATCCGTGAAGCCTTCGATGATAGATATCCCGTCAAAACCAAGACCTCAACACGAAAATTTCTTTGGTGGAACATTAAGCTAAAGGAGCTTACGGAAAAGACGAGGAAACTCTTTCATAGGGATAAGACACTAAAGAGTGGGATAATAATAGTGCCCGCCTATATGAATATAATAAAGAAATAAGGAAAGCTAAGAAAGCATCGACGAGGAGGCTATGCGAGATAGTTGAGTCTTTGCTTCGCAGTGCAAGACAGTAAATCGATCGATAAAGTAATCAGATCAGACTTCCTAAAAAGCCTGATGGTAACTTCACCACTAGTGAAATAGAAGCATTGGAGTTAATAGTGTCAACCCACTTACCAGAGTCACAGAAGACTTTTGCCTCAAACTCTTTCAGATCCTTACGAAGGTTTTGTAATTAGCTGTGGTGAAGGGCTGCAAATATGATGTAGCTCTAGCTATAAGGCCCATACATTACAACCAGCATGCTTACCACAGAGGCAAATCTAGTACTGTTTAAAACTTTGATTGAGGTTGCATCTACAAGAGTGGGATATTCACAGAGTGGGTAGCCACAAGGAGGTGTATTGTCACCCCTGACCACCATTGACCAATTATTATACCTTGTGTTTTTATAAGTCTTGAGACGATTTAAAAAAATCAAATTTTGAAAATAGAATGAGCTCGTATTAAATTTGTTTCTTTAAATATGCAGAAATTGGAATGGTTCGAGAATTTTTAAGCAAAAATTATTTTCACCTTTTTAGTTTTTATCGAAACGACGGCGAATATAGATTTGCGTTCTACGGTTATTTCACTGTTTAGAACGGGAAAGAAACCTATGGAGATTTTTAATCAAATCAAACAGTTAGGTGCTAGTAGAAATATTGTTTATTATACTTAGAAAAGATACAGGGAGACATTATCAATGCAAGACAGACCCAGAAGTGGAAGACCACGCAAGGTAAGGACGCCTGTCAACATCAAGTTCTTGTCGAACCAAGTCTTCGTCGAAATCCTTGCCAACTCAGAAGAATCTGGCTATTCAGACGAACATATGAAGGATATCTATGAATAGGATATTGAAATATGATCTTAAAGTAAAAGTCTACAGTTGACGAAAAGTTCATTATCTCAACAATCACCTTTGCAAATTGCGATGCGATCGCTGTCGAGTGTTGTTTTCTGTTGAAGAAAAATTTAACCAACAGAACGATAAAGTAAGTCGCGAGAAGCTCAAAAGATGTCCTCGCAGCGGCAAAGAATGTTTTTCGGATGCATCATCCTGCAAGTGTTATGGTTAGGTGGGGTGTGTCTTATGGGGGGTCACTAATTTAATCAATAATAAAGTTGATGTAGTGAAATTTTGAATTATGTTCTTATATGTTCATGTCTTATATGTACAGATAACTTACAAAAGCATAATCTAGCTTATTTTTCTTCAATTTTCATTCTTGTGGTCAAATAAAAAATCATAACGCTAGCAGTGAAAAAAGAGCTGAAACCTGAAAATTTTACACACGAATTTGTAGCGAATTAGTTTCCAAAATCGTGATCTTGTTGCTCCAATCACTTTCTAGAAAATCATCATCATCATCATCATTACAGCGCTTCACAAGTCCACTGCTGAACATAGGCCTCGAGAAAATCAAATGACTGCAATTTTAACATTCAGATAGAAGTAAAAAAATTCAAATCAAAATAGGAGAATTTGTTACTAATTTGTTGTTGAAATATAGTGCAAAATTAATTTTGTTATTTAGATTTACTTTTATTTATGTTCTCATGTAAGTGGCGTATAAAATGTCTTTATGAGAATAAATGTCTTTAGACATATATAAAATAAAAAAATTCAAATAAAAAATATAAAAATAAAAAGCTACTAGAAATCAAGTTATTCTATATTTCTAACACTGTTTCTGAAGTTCCAAATTAACTAGTATTTTGCTGCTTGTCAACAAATAAGTAGTTAAACAACTCCTAGAAAGCCTTCATCTTATATATGTATAGACTTTGCTTGTCTCTTTTTCTAAAAAAATTTAAGAGGATTAAGGGGAAGATTAAGGGAAATGTAATTCCTCAATCCTCTTAAAATTCATGTTTTAAAAAATATAATAACAAAGCGGATTATTCCCAGTTTTCATTGCTTCGACACAGGTTTAAGACACTGTGTGCTGATTGTTTCAATACTTTCATTAATTCCATCGAAGAAGGACTTAAAAAGGACATTAAATTATTTTGGTCTTTGTTCATAATCGAAAAGGTAAAAGCTGAATACCTAACGTAATGACTTATAAAAATAAAAAATCTGATACACCAGAGGGTATCTGTGAATTATTTTCTGAATTTTTCAGCTCCATATATGAAAATAGACAGCAGTTACAGCAAGAGAATTATAGTAGCCAATCTACTAATCCCAATTCTGAGGTTATTTCAAATATCTCCTTTTCAGAGGATAGCATATTCAAAGAGCTTATGTTACTCGATATTACCAAGGGACCTGGACCTGACAGCCTTCCACCATTTTTTCTCAAACACTCTGCCGCAGCTATTAGTGTTCCCTTGTGTCTTATATTTAACCAATGTCTTAGTGAAGGGACTGTGCCCCAGATATGGAAGAACGCTAATATAACACCAGTTTGTAAGAGTGGGTGCAAAAACAACGTTTCTAACTACCGCCCTATATCTTTGCTATCAACCATACCGAAGGTCCTTGAGAGGTTAATACATAAGCAAATTTATCCTTTATTACATAACATAATTGTACCTGAACTACATGGATTTGTAAAACAGCGATCAACAACAACTAACCTTGTTCTTTACATAAATTATCTTTTTTGCTGCATGGATAACCGTCTGCAAGTAGATGCAATTTACACTGAGTACTCTAAGGCTTTTGATAAAGTTGATCATAATATAGTTTTAGAGAAATTAGCGTTTAATGGAATACGAGGAAACTTGTTAAGATAGTTTTCATCATACGTTCTAAACAGATCTCAACGGGTTGTGATTAATGGTTTCTCATCCAATATCATAAATGTCAGCTCAGGCGTACCGCAAGGTTCTATTCTTGGGCCTTTGTTTTTTACATTATTTGTGAATGATATCGGTGATTGTTTCTGTTTTACTAACTTTCTCCTTTACGCCGATGACCTTAAAATTTATCACAGTGTCAAAAGTGTCGAAGATTGTGACAAAATACAACAAGACCTAAATCGCTTGGCAGGCTACTATATAAAAAATAAACTTGCAAACATATCACTTTCACAAAAAAAATTAACATTATTTAAATACACTTATAAACTTAACTGTGTTTCGTTGGAATCAGTATCTTTAATCAGGGATCTACGAGTAGGATTGTATTTGGACTCTAAACTATACTTTGATGAACACGTAACGCACATAACCAATAAAGCCTTTCAGCTTTATGGTTTTGTTATGCGGACATGTTCTTCCTTCAAACATCCCACCATATTTTTAACTTTATATAAAACTCTAATAAGATCACAGGTTGAATATGCATCAGTTATATGGAGTCCAGTATATAGTAAAATATAGTATACAGTTGGAGCGTGTTCAACCAAAATTTTTAAAATGTACAATGTACAAATGCTTTAAAAGTAATTCTAATGATGTTATGAACTTTTATTGAGAAAATTTAGTGTTCTTTCTTTAGAATCGAGAAGGATGCTCTTGGATCAAACTTTGCTTTACAATATCTGTCATAACAAATATTTGATTGTAATGAACTCACTTATCAAATATACATTCGTGTACCTAGTCGCTAGAAACGTATACGTGAGCTCCATTCACATCAAATTTTCGCTCTGAAACCAAGTAAAACAAGTGAAGGTACACGTGCACCTCTAAATCGTATAATGGAATTATACAACAACAAATTTAATGACATAGATATCTTTGGATTAACTTCTTCTTGATATAAAAAAGCTGTGTGTAAGGTTCTATCTGAATTTGATGCAAGTTAATGTAATTGCTTATTTAGGTTAAATTTAATTTTTCACATTTATGTTTTATCTATATATGTGTATGTGTATGTGCGTGTGTGTATATGTTTGTATATATGTGTGTATGTATATGTGTGCACATGTACATGAATATGTGTATAGCATGTACATGTGCACACATATACATGCATATGTTAGCTTGTTTTTCTCTGTATTTATTGGTGAACGGATCGTTTTTAATAGAACATTACATTTTAGTTTTTAATTGTTACGTACAGACCCAGTAGTAATATGTGGATATCGGTGTTGATTGTACGATTATTAAGCTTAAATATAGTATTGTGTTTAATAATAAGATTATATTGTACAATTGTTTTTTATCCCTAATAAAGAGAAAAAAAAAGTCAGCGTAAAAATCACAATTATTTCCATATATATTACTCGAATTTATTTACATATAAAGATAAATTATATTCACACAAAAATTTTCATTACAATTTTATTATAAAACACTACACTAAAACACTAATAAAACACTAGAAAAATCCAAAAATCAACACAATAACATCCACACGAAAATGGCGTACGAAATGAACGTAGATTATAAATAAAATAATATAATAAAAAATAAATAAAAATAGACTATAGAATAGAGAATTTTGTATAGATTCTATAATGCCGAACTTCCTTAAAGAAAAGTATTCTATAAATATTAGTTTTAATGGTTTAAAGTGCTGTGGGTGAGTGCGGTCCACACCATAAAAACTTATATTTATAGACTACTTTTCTATAAAGAAGTTTGGATTATAGAATATATACAAAATTCTCTATTCTATAGTTTAAGCAAAAGTAATTTATTCAATGGATTAATCATTAAAATAATTTATTATATTTTTACATCTACATATCAAGCGGATGTTGGTAGCGTGACAATTACTATTATTTCTATATATTACTCAAAATTATTAACGTAAAAAGATAAATTCACACAAAAACTTTCATAACAATTTTATAATATAGAAAACTGTTCTTAAGTTAGAAAAATTCAAAAATCAACGCAACAATGTACAACAACGAACACTCGACAATGACTTCCTTTGAATGTAGATTATAAATGAATATCTATAGACTAACCGATTTTTATTCAACTAGAAGATAGAAAATGTCATATTGATTCTATAATACCAAACTTCTTTTAAGAAAAGTAGTCGTAAATATAAGTTTTTATGGGTTATAGTGCTGTGGGTGAGTGCGGTCTCATGAGTACGCTAGGGATTTGACGGAATATGGCCGCGGTCTCATGAGACCGCTAGAGGATTGAGCGGGTAAAGATAGCATGTACATTGTATGTTTGAAATTTGTATCTTATTTCTTGGTGCATCTTATGGACCGATTTTATTTTGTGGCTTTTTTGACTTGACCAGCATTGACCAGCAACAAAGTACTCGTATCTACACTCATAATTAGTAACTTATTACTTGGCGCAGTTTATGGATCGAATTTATTTTATTGTAGACTTTCTAGGAGTTGTTGATCTATTTGTTAACCAGCAGCAAAATATTCGTTAATTTGAAACTTCTCAACCAGTGTTAAAACGTATGGTAACTGTTTACTCTATATTCCAGAAACAAATGGTCATTTCTTTTTTATTTTTCTATATAAAGAAGTTCGACAACGAGCAAATGGTTCTGAATTTCAATGATGGAATGAGTGGATGCTGTGGTGTAGGTGTCTAAGCATCTATCGATTAGGGATCAAAATGCAAACACGTTTTGTCGATTTTCACCACATCTTTACCAGTGAAAAGGATATTTTCCGACCGAGCCGATTTATCACATATACATTTAGATAAACGAGTAAATCAATAATACCGTCTTTTCGTAAGGTTAAGTATGTGACTTGTATTTTGAGTGAAAACACAACCTACATTTTAAAACTTTTTATGTCTACGTTTTACAATGTAGGTTGGGGTAACAACCCCACAAACTTAACAAAGTTTGTGTCTATGTAAGTTTTTAATTTTTCACTAAAGCTTCGAAATAAATTTAGCTGTCGTTATTTTTTTAGTCTTCTCACTTAATTCTTACATTTTATTACGCATATAGCGATTAATAGATCTAAGTAATTTATGGCAGAATTATATGTGCATTACAACAATTTCGTTTGAACTTGGCAGGATCTGACCTTATATAAATTATTATATAAAGACATGGTAAGATGTTGTTCTATGGCAAATCAAAGCTAACAAAAGAAGACACCTCCTTGATTTTTACCAAGATTTTACACAGTCAGTTAAAATAAAGCAGCTTTGCGACATGAAGTTTGGTATGCAACAGACTTAAAACTACAACGTATATTCGCCCCAGAGCTAGGCACATACCTCCTGTTATTATTGAAAGGTTATTGGAGAAATTGCTGCACTAGTGCATATTGTCGAACTACAGAACATATCCTTAAAAGAGTTTACTTCACAGATATGCAGATTTCATATTTTTTCAGACTGAATGACGGCATCAAATTGAATTACCAACCAATCCCGAAACCAGTAGTTGTATTAAAGACTACAATAGCGAGATTCTAGGGATTCTGTCAATATATATATACACGGATATTATTCATCTCACTATATATTTTGTGAAAGTAAGGGTGACAAACGAATACTGTCAGATGGACTGCCATCTGATAGTAAGTGTATACAGTTGCCCACAGACACATTCATTTATTCACATCTTATAAGCAAGCAGCCTTGAATAATGTAAAAGAAATAAACCGAGTTAAAAAACCATTGCTCAGGACGATATTGCTTATAAAATTAAGGTTGATAAGGAAAAACCGGTATAGATGTAAAAAGAAATGTAATATTTTTATGTAACATGTTTATGTTCACCCTCGATAAGGAATCAAATTAGATAACGATAAAAAATCAATTACGAGAATGGTTGTCTTGAAAACTTATTCGGAATTTTTATTATTCGAAATTTTTATTATTCGGAATTATTAGGCAAGCTTGTGGAAATTGTTGGGAACCTAGTTGTATTAAATTTACCAGAGTCATTAGAAAAAATGTCTGTGCGAGCTTATCAAATTATCTGACAAAAAAAACTGCAAGAAGGATTATGACAGTATAGTCACATAGTACAAAACATTTTCTACAAACATATCTCACGTCACTTTCCATAATACGTAGGAAGATGAAGCCGCACAATCAACTATAATATGTACCAAGTTCGATATTCTCGAAGAAAATGTGTTTTATTACGTCTACGAATATTTATTAAGGCGATGTGTCGAAAAACATAAATGCCTATCAATGACCAATTACGCATCATCGTATTCACACGAAGCTAATAAATTTTTATATAATGCTTAGAGCCTACAATATAAAACAGGCCGCTTTGGTGGATTACAAGTCCCTCCTGACGATTTTGTACTTGTGTCACAATATAGATATAGAATACTACCTTGAAGTACACTTTTATAATTTTATTGGAAATGATATTGAGTTAAGACTGTATCGTCATTTAAGTAAAATAGAGTTCAGCAGGAAACCATGTAAATGCTTTCCAAAAGATTTATTAGTAAAATTAATTATAAGAATTCAAAGAAATTATATAATCAAGTGTAATAACAAGAATTTAAAACGTAATAGTTAATTATTAGTTATTAATAGTAAAAATATCTATCAGTTGCACGTTTATAAATATGTTTTGATGTAATCCCATTACGGTAGTTGAGTTAGGTTAATAACGAATAAAGATTAAATACCACTTAAAAAAAGGCTAAAAATAATACGAAAACTAAAAAAAGGCTATTATACGTCAAAATATGACCGATTATAACTTTACAATTTTCTTTGCCATCTTCTTCCCGCAAAATGAAGAAATCGGCAATGCTAACTTATTTCGACGAGAAAATTAATAAAGTAGTTTTACGTGAATATCATCTTTGTATATCCAACTTGTGTATACGCAACTTAAAACTTACATTTCAACATGTATTCAAATAAATATATAGTGTTAAATAAGTTGTTATTACTCAAAAATACGTTATAAACTGCTTATATTGTATTCGACAGTTGACTTTTTTTTGTAACTCTGCTTATTACAACCTAGTATATTTATTATTTTTTACACAAATTGTCTCATTAAGTTATTTAATTTGTTTATATGTGAAATAAAATAATTTTATATTTTTTATTACTTCCCATTCTGACAACCCTAGCAATTTATTGTTTATGTCCGCTTTTCTGACAACATCAAACACGATGACTGACTGTATGTTCTTCTCAGGTTATGACTATGCTTTGTTGCTTTTTCCTTGAGGGAAGGGGATTCCTTGAAGAAAGCTTATATTTAACAGTGGACTTGTGATGGGCTGTAATAATGATAATGACAACGATGAATTTGAGCGAGCGTGTACTTTCGTCAGTCGAAGCGAACTTTTTGTGATGTAGTCATAATACGCACCAGCGTGGCTCTACCATATAAATCACTAGTATATCGTCCTATTGTCTTAAATATTGATGAAACGTAATTTAGACGAAACAAATTTGTAGGTAAAAATATTAAAGCTTGTATGATATCATAATATATGACAAAGATACAAAATATACTCTACTACCATATATAATAATAGCGACTAGACAAATAATAGCGAATCTATTGGATTTTTAGAAGTTACTCAGAAAAGTTTCAATCTGACGCTTCAATCAAGGATAAAACAACAATATTACAAAATAAAGGATAAAGGCAAGGATGATGCGGATGGCAAGCTGTTCAGAAAAAACATTTTTTGAGACTTGTTGAGTGTATTGCTATATTCCCTGCCTGCCTATTATCTTATCCCCGATGAGTTTCGTTGGCAATGGGCGTTTTTAAAATTATATTGTTTCCCGCGTTGTTTATAAAAAATAGCGATAGTCAAATTAATCAAGAGGAAAGCATCATATAAAGGAGAACGCCAAGTTTTTTCTGTAAAGAGGGAATGATGGAAAAAGCGCACTAATGATGAAAAAGGCCTAATCAGCAAATCCCTGCGGCGAATTCACAAGCTAAACTGTCCTGAGTTGTGTTAGTAATTTGAGCGTTAATCCAAATTCCACCTCGATAATTCGAACTATTTTCCTACATAAACAATGCTTCCTTGCGGAAATAAACCCTACTACGTACTACAGAACAAACAAGGGGCATGGACATCGCCCGTTTGTAAAAGATTTTAGGCACTAAATTAAGGATGATTCTAACCGATATCATATTATCCCTCCACTTACTAGTTTAGATTGTACAACCAGTGCGTGTTGCCAGTGATGACTTACGGGTCTGAGACGTGGTCCTTCACTGCTGGCCGTATGAGGACGCTCAAGGTCGCTCAGCGAGCTATGGAGAGGGCTATGCTCGGAGTTTCTCTGCGTGATAGACTCAGAAATGAGGATATCCGCAGTAAAACCATATAAAGACATAGCCCAACGGATTAGTAAGCTGAAGTGGCAATGGGCCGGCCATATAGCTCGAAGAACCGATAACCGATGGGGAAGAAAGGTTCTCGAGTGGCAGCCTCGTACCGGTAGGCGTAGTGTAGGGCGACCCCTCACTAGATGGAGTGACGACCTGGTAAGATATGCAGGAAGTCGATGGATGCAGGTGGCTCAGGACCGTGCTTTGTGGCATTACTTGGGGGAGGCCTATGTTCAGCAGTGGACTTGTGAAGGGCTGTAATGATGATGAATGATTACTAGTTTTCTTGTTGTATATATAATTATATTGATAATTTTACTTTCTACATTTATGTCACAACTCAGCGTTTTAAAAGCTCATAACATAATCCATCTGAAATCAGAAGTGCTTTAGCATTGTTACAAGTAATATATTTAAATTAATCATTTAATCTAATTATTTTTGTATCAATCTACTCAATTAATTATTTAATTAGCTATTTAATAAATAGTTATAAATATAAAGTATTAACTATTTAATATAAATTCCGCAATGAATTTCTGAGGTAAGAAAAAAACTTATAGCAAACATAATCGTATTTATCCGGATATAGCCGAATGCATTATTATTATTATTATTTACGTCATTGAAATCATTCCTTTAAAATTACACTTAAAAAAGCTTACTTCAAAGAACTACGAAGATAGATTTAATAAAATATTTTCCGCACAATAGCTTCAAAAGTCAGGTCTTTAATACTTCTCTACACTTTGTCTAGCTATTATACAACCTAACAAAAGAATCATTAATATCAGTCCACAATTGACGAAAATATCGAGTAACATGCATACAAAAAAGAAATATACTTGAACGGAGATTCTCTTTTTGATTTTTTGAAGTTGCCTAGAAATAAACCTATATTGTAATTTATTGAATCTTAGCGGTCAGCCGCCGTAGAGTCTACATCACCTGATGATGCCTCGTGTAGAGGCGAAACACGTGTCGTATTATCGTCGATGGTTTGTCTTTCCTGGAATAGTGGTGTTGAGAGTAGTGGTGCCAAGGGTAGTGGTTTTGGGAGTAGTGGTGCTGGGACTAGTGGTGACGCGATTAGTGCATGCAATTGAAGGAGGGCGGGAGGTGCTCTTCAATCCAGGTAAGACACATCATTGTTTTAATTAAGCGGATGGTTGCGAATTAAATATTAATATCTTTTATAAATATTAATATCTTTAACCTATATTGTCTTGTAAGACATTGTGAAAAGAAACCACTTCTGTTGGAAATTATTCTCAAAATTATTTAAATAAAAGAACACTACATGGTAACAAACCCTGCTTACTATCAATACCCAATTACATGATAACACAAAAGTATGCAAGCCAGCAGCAACACTATCCATCTCAATATAAAAAAGGGTGGCCTTTCAGCGACACAACCTTCTTTGCATACACCAGTAGAATAACCCAACGGGCATAATAACGACAGTGAGATTCGTAGAATTACTGAGTGATCTTCTTTAGTTGTCAGCGTGATACTTCATATTGCTAGAACAGGTGAAAAATTAACGTTCTACCTGCATTTGTTCGTTCGTTCGAATGAGGGCAAAGAAATAAAAGGAAATCCTTTTATTTCTTTACCCTCATTCCAAACAGTATATTTAAATGCCTTGCTATTTTTTTTTTAATTTTTTATTATTTATTAATTATCGCATTCATTAATGAACATTTGCTTTAATATTAATTATATGTCGCTTTGAAAACACAATGAAACCGAAATGTCCAACTGTATAAAGCTCTCAAGCAAAAAGTAAATCCATCAAAGCTTTAGGCGTTTTAAAAATCTCTTTAGACATCATGCTCGTCTGACAGTTTTGTAAAACTCTCAACGTAAAATAACCGTATAATATTAGCATTGGGTTGTGTATAATGTATACATCTTTAAAATTTCGTTTTTTTTTTAAATAAATGTTGAAAATAAATTTTATTAACGCGGCATTTTATATTATGTTGTACCATAAATGTATTTTTATATTTTCTTCTTTGTGCGAACTATGAGTAAGTTGTAACTTCTCAAGATATAATACCGTTACGACTTTTAAATGTCCACTTTTGAACATAGGCCTCCCCCATTAATTTCCTCATTGGAGGATCAATTGCCGCAGTACCTACGATTGGCAGGCAGGTTGGCAACCGCAATTCTTAAATTTTTCTACTACTACTGCTTCTCACCTCCTGGTACGTAGTTTGTCTTCATTATATTATAGGAAAGTACGAAAAACGTTGTTGAGGTATGATCGAATAAGCATATCATAATGCGCATGCATCTACTTATTTACCTCGCACGTATCTCACATCAATAGTACTTTTGAGTCCAATGATGAACAAAGGCATTTCAAAAACTGTCAAGCATTACTTGCAAGGTTTGCTCACATTTATCGCGCTGAGTAGGCAAGTTGACGAACACAAAGCCAATATCGTCCCAACGGTAAGGCTATTCTTAATCACGAGTCATGAAATTACTTTTTTAAAATATTATTTATTTATTTTAATCAAATATATACTTCCGATTTTTGTAATAATTATACTTTATATGAAATTTTAATGTAAATTTATTAATATTATACATGCATTATGACAATAAATTAAATATTTCGTTTTCTTTTTCTTAGATCCAATTCTGGGTATTTAACCATGTGCTGAAATATTTCATGCATGTAAAATATCTCCACGTCACAGAAGAAATTCTAAGTGTAACTTATAAAGGAACTACAATATTACGAAAGCTGCATTGCATAGTTCTCTGTATATCAGGCTACTATATTTGAGAGCTTAGAGTGTGTCTTTTGCATTGCATCCGAGTATAACTCGGGGCTTATCAGCAAAGCAAACAAACAGATAGGTCTTAAAATTATCAAATATAGTAAGCTAGCAAAAGTGGCTATAACTGTACTTGAGCGTTCATTTGATGCATTATGTATCCCGCATAGCAGACGACTGATTCTAATAGGAGCGCCGTGACATGCCGTTTTTAATGTGCTGAGTAGCCATTCTAATCTTCTAGACTGGCGTCCGGGATATCATTGGAATAGTGTCGGATAAGACTTGCTCGTGCATTGTTATTCACACTTGCGTGTGGCTACAACTCTCAAAATATCAGATGCCCCGGAAACGATGCTGCCACAATTGGTCTTCAGCTTCGACAGTTGGATCTTTCTGGCAGACATATCTCTGACAAAGACTTTGGAGCCCTGATTCCGCTCGATCGCTTCTTCAATAAGAGAAGTTTCGTAAGTCCCGCCGCAAGCATTTGGAGATTTGTCTGTTCAGTTGCCTGTATGCTGTCAAATCTGCCGGAGATTGCAGCTTCATCTTACCGTCTAACAGCGATGAGACTAAGAGTGTGATCGGAGAGATTTTGTGTTCTTCTGTAAAGGATCTTACAGAACTTAGTTCCGATCACATGGGCAGTTTCCACTAGCTTGTTTTTCATTTATCGTCCACTTAATCGCAGTCTTTTGGGCACTGAAAACGATTTTGTAACTCAAGATAAAAGTTTTCGGGGCTTAGGATTGAGAGTTGACTTCATAAGACGTGACGTCTCCAACTCCACGTTAAGGTTCAGCGTACCTCTCATTATTCGGTGATCGCTGCCGGTTTTCATACTTGCGATCACTGAGACATATATTAGAAAATTAAAAACTCTTTTTCATGAGTGGACAGGTTCGTATTGGCTGGCTAAATGGAATGATGACCTGATTACACAATGAAGGGTACGAGTGTAAGTTCTGCGGTAGACTTGCAACGAATGATGGCAAAACACATTTTCGGAACCACATTCACCTAAAATAATGCCTTCCAATGAATTTACTTACCTTACAATTTATTTAGCACATACGCTTTACTGCGGACTACCCGCAGCATTGCTGTCCACATTCTTAACCTCAATATCCGGTTGAGAAGGGATCGAATCTTGTGGTTAGATTAAACAATATAGAAAATGGTTGTGGGAGAAGTCAGAACTGTTTGTTAAAATGACGGACGGATAAAGGAGAAAAGAATATAAAAATAAGTACTGGGTGCATCCTTATTTGCTTTCATTCAAAATGTTTTCGAAGAACCCAAAAAATTAGGAAGTTAACTTAATACATACCTACAAATTAGAACACACTCACTGCGAATTTAAACCATCCTGCTATTGTTTCCCGAATTTAAAGAACCCAGCAGTTGAGCCATATTTCCCCAACTTCTCAATTGTATTAATTTATTTAAGTCTCCGACCGATCGAAACAGTTTCTATACAGCGGCATCGCAGTGCAAATATAAATAACTTTAAGCTATATTATTTTTTCGCTTGTGACTAACCTGAGGGCTACCAACAATGCGGGTAAATGCATAGTGCGTATGTGCTCTTAAAGCGTCCTATATTTAATACTCTTTTTGATAGAATTAGGGTGACAAACAAACACAGAGTTCACCTGCGTTGGCCCACAAACATCTACATTTATGCTCTATTAACAATTAAAATGCAGATACGTTGTCACCCCTGAGGACGAATATGTAATGCCTCGTTAACACATTCAAAAGTGATATTTTATTGACATAAGCGCGAAATATCATTAACCTTTTTGTCGTATGAAAATAATGCCTTCCAAATTTATTTTACAGTTAAGTCATGTTACATTGATAAGGGCTTGAATCATTCTTTACTCTTATGCTATTATGCTATCTGCAAAACGTTAAAGGACCGTCGTTATACGAGTGTATATATATATATATATATATATATATATATATATATATATATATATATATATATATATATATATATATATATATATATATATATATATATATATATATATATATATATATAATACTTAAATACTTTGTATTTATAACTAATGAATTTGTACGTTTCTTTACGTATTAAATACATTGTGCAATAAAATATTTCAAATTTGTTGTTTATATTACAAAGTTGTTTCATATGGCCTTGAATAAGCTACGATGGTTCTACAAAAAATGATATCGACTTTATAAATTTATTTAAAATTTAATTATGACGTCAAGATGGCAACTGTTTAACCATGTCTCAATAAAAAAAACGAAAATTGCATAAAATAATTGTAGTCATTTTCTGAAATCTAAATAGGGCCACAGCGTTGCAGGTGCGAGTGTGTTAATAATAGTGCCATCGGGGGACGCTGATAATTTCTTATCAATACAAATGTAAAATGATTGAGTAAGCACAGAAATAACAGTAAAACGAAAACTAGGACAGATTTTGGTGAAAGCGATTTGCTAATGTGCTATATTTGAATTATTCTTTTTTTTCTGTTATCAAATTCAACACACACGTTATCATATGAAATTACTAAAAACTAACACTTTCAGTCAATATTTTCATTCAAAGTCAATTTCATTCATGTAAGAGGCGACAGAGGAAAACTGAAATAGGAGATGGACAGCAGCATCTTCCTGATAACAGCCGAAAATAATATGAAACTGGGAATGTCAACCATGTGTCAGCCATGTGTGTCAACTAAGGCAAAATTCCTGTTCAGCAGTGGGCTTTTGCTGGTACGTTGAAAATGGCGACAGTTGGTATGGTGTGGCATATATTTAATGAGAGTAAGAAATAGGAACAAAATTTGTCGATATTTCGTTAACTTTTAAGATATTGATACTCAAAAATTACTTTTTTATACAGGAATGTAGAACCAAAGTTACTTCTGTAGTAATCGGAGGCACCCATGCTCACAAATCGTAGCGACGTAAGCACCGTAATTGTGCCCACCATTTGAAAGGTACATTATTGGAGAATCTGTATTGTTTTAAGTTATAATGGTATTCTTCAACTAATTTTTGTTTCCTAATAGCTTGTCGGCGTGCGTTACGTCAATAGTCCAATTTGCACGAAAATAATATATTTTTCTTCTTGTAAAGTTCTCAAAAAAATTTCACGCAACATATTATGTCATCTTGTAAGGATCATCATCATCGTAATCATTACAGCCCTTTACAAGTCCACTGCTGAACATAGGCCTCCCCCAAGGTATGCCACAAAGCACGGTCCTGAGCCACCTGCATCCATCGACTTCCTGCATGTCTTACCAGGTCGTCACTCCATCTAGTGGGGGGTCGCCCTATACTTCGTCTACCGGTACGAGGCTGCCACTCGAGAACCTTTTTTCCCCAACGGTTGTCGGTTCTTCGAGCTATATGGCCGGCCCATTGCCACTTCAGCTTACTAGTCCGTTGGGCTATGTCGGTCACTCCGGTTCTACTGCGGATATCCTCATTTCTAAGTTTATCACGCAGAGAAACTCCGAGCACAGCCCTCTCCATAGCTCGCTGAGCGACTTTGAGCGTCCTCATACGGCCAGAAGTGAAGGACCACGTCTCAGTTCCATATGTCATCACTGGCAACACGCACTGGTTGTACAACTTAGTTTTCAGGTTTTGAGGTATACCTGACGAGAAGATGCGTTGTAATTTCCCGAACGCTGCCCAGCCGAGTTGAATCCGTCGATTGACCTCTCGGTCGAAGTTGGACTTACCTAGCCGGACTATTTGTCCCAGGTAAACGTACTCATCAACAACTTCGAGCTTAGTGCTCCCTACAACTACCGGCATAAATGTGATATGGACATTAAACATGATCTTTGTTTTGTCCATGTTCATCTTAAGACCTATCCGTTTAGAGGCACTATTGAGGTCATTGAGCATAGCGCTTAAAACCTCCAGCGATTCTGCCATAAGTACTATATCGTCGGCAAATCGAAGGTGAGTGATGTACTCGCCATTGATGTTAATACCGTATCCTTTCCAGTCCAGTAGCTTGAAAACGTCTTCCAATGCAGCGGTGAAGAGTTTCGGGGAAATAACGTCACCCTGTCTTACACCTCTTTCTGCTCCATGCCTCTGGAGTAGTGCCAACATGGAAGACGGAATGAAAGTGCCTCTGAAGGACTTCAAGTATCGGTTTTCCACCCGCTTTCAGAAGCTCTGCTGTAATTCCATCCTCGCCCGGGGACTTGCCGTTTTTAAGGTGCTGGAGAGTCATTCTAATCTCGCTCAGGCTGACATCCGGGATATCATCGGAATAGTGTCGGATAAGACCCGCTCTTGGATCGTTACTCACACTTGCGTGTGGCTCCAACGATGATGTGTACAGCTGCCCATAGAACCTCTCAATCTCACTCAAAATCTCAGGTATCCCGGAAACGATGCTGCCACACTCAGTCTTCAGTTTTGACAGTTGGCTCTTACTGGCAGACAGATCTCTGGCAAAGACTTTGGAGCCCTGGTTCCGCTCAATCGCTTCTTCAATACGAGCAGTATTAAATTTGCGTAAGTCTCGCCGCATGCATTTGGAGATCTGTCTGTTCAGTTGCCTGTATGCTGTCAAATCTGTCGACGATTGCAGCCTCATCTCCCGTCTAACAGCCATGAGATTAAGAGTGTGATCGGAGAGCTTTTGTGTTCTTTTGCGGCCGGTCTTGCAGAACTTAGCTCCGACCGCATGGACAGTTTCCACGAGCTTGTCATACATATCGTCCACTGCATCGCAATCTTCTAGGCACTGAAAGCGGTTACGTAACTCGAGCTGAAAGGTTTCGGGATTCTGGATTAGAGCACGAGGGGGACGGAGCGTTGACTTCATTAGACAAGACCTCTCCAACTTAACGTTTAGGTTCAGTGTGCCTCTAACAATTCGGTGATCGCTGCCAGTTTTTACCCTTGCGATCACTGAGACATCACAGAGATTAGAGACATCACACTGAGACAGAACAGTTGGCGTCTGGTCGTCATAATGAAGTCAATCTCATTTTTTGTCGAACCGTCGGGGCTCGACCAGGTCCACTTCCTGTGGGGCCGCTTCTGGAAGAAAGAGTTCATCATAAAGAGTCCCTCTTTCTCCATAAAGTCGGCCAGCTGCTGGCCCCTACGGTTCCGTTGCCTTACTCCAAATTTCCCTACCTTCAGCTCACCGCTTTCTTTTGTGCCTAGTTTTGCATTGAAGTCTCCCATCAACACCGTGTAGTGGGTTGTGGAGGAATGTATGTCTCTGGAAATATCTTCATACATTTCCTCTACCTCCTCATCGGGATGTGCCGAGGTTGGTGCGTAAACCTGTATGACCTTCAGCGAATACCGGTTGGTGATTCTGAGTATCAGGTACGCGACCCTCGTCGACACACTCCCAATCTTTACAACGTAGTTGACGAGAGACTTGTGGACGATAAATCCAACACCTCCTTGGGACAGATTGTTGCCCTCCCGGTGATAGAACAAGTTGCCGGACTCGAGGATTACCGTGTCCTCCCCCTCTCTTCGGACCTCGGATAACCCAATAATATGCCAGCGCTACTTGTCTATCTCTTCTTCCAACTCTAGTATCTTCTCGTCAGTCCTCAGGGTGCGTGCGTTATATGTTGCCAGGTCGAGTCGTCGTAGGTGGCAACCGAACCTCCACCGGAGATTCTTAGCACCCCCTGCCCCGCCGTTACCACGGTCGCCACCGTAGCCAGGTATAGCGGGGCCGCCGGGGACTGGGGGCCGTTTGTTTGCGTCGTTACTCATGGGGGGATATTTGCCATAGTTGTCTCGCTTGGCGAGCGGGTTGGCAGCCGCAGTTTTTTATTATCTCACAGTTGTTATCAGGCCTGCCTGTCTCCCTCTGTCGCCTCTTACGATACCCACGGGAAGATATGGGGTAGTGGATATTCTCAACCGCCACTACACGGCAAGCTTGTAAGGATAATTTACAGTAAACATTTTTAGTAAAAACTCTCGCGCGTGGGGCTCCAAGCGATATCAGTCTCTAATAAAAAGTTCTTTCACCATTACCATCAACAAATCTTAAGTTCAAACATAAGATATAATGGACTTGACTTTAAGGAAGATTTCTTTACTCATGGACAATTATATGTTGGTTTCTCTTGGGACAGGAAATGTGGAGAACCAATTTACTTTAAAACCTTAGGAGTCATGAAGATTGAAAATAAAAATAATACCTACCTGGCTACCTACGAGAGGCAGATTCAATTTAATAGGATGTTCGAAGTAACAGCGGGTAATTGCGTGTTCATAACCAACTGTGCTCACCTGAGTCTTCAAACGCGATACGGCGGTGTACCATACCTCAACACAAGCGTTGTAGTATTCTTCAGCATACTTGGCGGTGATATGCGAAAAATGACGGGAGAATACGGCACTTCCCGTAGAAGACTACAGAACTTCCAGCACGAGACCATAAGCGTACTGCGGTACGCTCGTGGTATGGCGCGAGCGATATGTGGATGACGCTTCACTTATTCCTCACCATGCGGTGCGCGTACATGTATAGGGCATTAGCTGTGATGACGTAAAACATAAAATACTTACTAATTCACTGGTCTCAATTTAAAATCTTTATAAAGTTTAAATCAAAAACGTTATTATACTTTTATTTCACAAATTAAGTCAATTTGTTTCTGGGTAACGATATTTTAAAGGAACAGAGAAAGTCATTTAAAAGTTACTCGCAGAGAGTTAAAAGTTTTATTACATAATTGAGCTCAAGAAAACTGGACAATATTTCTTTTTAAATATTGTATTACGCTTTTTTATTTAATATCAAGTCATTTTGTGAATACGCAAATATCGGGCCAAGACCTCCAATTATTTAAGAGGGTAATCGCGCATTTAGGTCGCAGTACCAATTAAATTTCACGTCGGCGGACTTCATGTGTCCCAAAAATCATAAACAAAATTTATAATAAAAAAGAATAACGACAATTTAATCACGTAACGTATTTTTTTCTGTTCTGTGTGTCGTGTGATGAATTGCAAGCAGATGATGCGTTTCCCTTAATAGTGGACTAACTACTGAAAAAGGCTATTGAACGTAGGTTTATGTGATTTTATCTGTTACGCGACCTCTTATAAATGTAAATATTAATCCTGTTTGAAATTATTTCAAAAAACATTTCTTTATTCTATTAGCTAGTTTAATCCGGTGCCTACCATGCCGCGGGTTTTGAGTACAATCAAATGGAGCTCAAACATTACGTATTCAGCAAGCGCTTGACACAATTTAGTACTTAATCCAATGAACAATAACTACGACTGTTCAGGATTTTTAAGAGTACATGGTATGTTCAAGTAAACGCTTAAATTAATATCACAGTCAAACTAATCCTTACAAGCAGTGTGATAGCGACAAAAGATAATCTATAGTTATAGGTAGGTATCTTAAAAGACAACCATAAAAAATATCAAATAGATTCCATGGCTTTCAATAGATGGTAAAATAATTAACTCGTATACGCTAGCCGTAAAATGTCTAGACTAGCAACGGGGAGAGACAAAACATACGTCTAATACTGGGATCTTCAATCAAACCACAGAGCGTAGACTATGGAAAATTATGGCAAACTTTCCCTGCAACAGGAGAGGCCATTGGGCCCATGCTCATAGAATAGAATATAACTGAATAGAATAAAACGAAAAAGAATTTTAATATTCAATATTGATTAATTCGTTATAATTATTTTATTTATTAACCAATTAGGGAAATACCTCTCTCCTGGTGAGAACCAGCAAAAGGACAAACCAAAAAAAACATGCTGAAGCTCGGCGGCCATGTGTTTGTTGTTACAGATCCCTCGTGCTCTCTGTAACAAAAATTTGCGGTCCACGCCCTGCTATTAGGCTACTGTCGTTTTCACATTCACCTAAAATAATGCCTTCTTATAAATTTACTTAGCTTACAATTTAGTTAGCACATACGCACTACTGCGGATTACCCGCAGAATTGCGGCTATCCAAATTCTTAACCGCAATATCCGGTTGAGAAGGGATTGAATCTTGCGGTTAAATTAAACAATATAGAAAATGGTTGTGGAATAAGTTAGAACTATTTGTTACAATTACGGACGAATAAAGAGGAAAAGAATATAAAAATGAGTACCGGGTGCATCCTTATTTGCAAATATATGTCTAAAATGATACTTGCTTTAATTTAAAATAATATCAAAGACCCTCAAAAAATTCGAAAGTTAACTAAAGTTAAGAAAAAAAAAGAAGGCAAACGAGCATGCGGCTCACCTGATGTTAAGTGACTACCTCCGCTCATGATCAACCGCAACACCAGGGGAATTGCAGGTGCGTTGCCGGCCCTTTAGAAAGGAGTAAGTTCTTTTCTTGAAGGTCCCCAGGTCGTATCGGTCCGTAATAATCAGCGGTGGTAAACTGTCTCTGTGGAATCACATAGAGGTCGTACGTGGAAGAAAACTCCTTGTGAAACGTACAGTGGTGGACCGCCAAGCATCCAGATGGTGTGGATGGTAAGTAGTTACAAATTTTAACACACTCAATGCGAATTTAAACCATCCTGCTATTGTATACCGAATTTAAACAACCCAGCAGTTAAGCCATATTTCCCCAACTCGTCATTTGTATTAATTTATTTAAATTTCCGACCGATCGAAACAGTTTCTATGCAGCGGCATCGAAGTACAAATATAAATAACTTTAAGTTATATTATTTTTTTGCTTGTGACTAACCTGAGGGCTATAGACAATGTAAGTAAGTGCATAGTGCGTATGGGATCTTAAAGCGTCCTATATTTAATACTCTTTTTTATAGAATCAGGGTGACAAACACACACACACAGTTCACTTGCTATGGCCCACAAACATCTACATTTATGCTCTATTAACAATTAAAATGCAGATACTTTGTCACCCCTGAGGACGAAGATGTAATGCCTCGTTCACACATTCAAAAGTGATATTCTATTGACATAAGCGCGAGCGTAACATCATTAACCTTTTTGTCATATGAAAATAATGCCTTCCAAATGTATTTTACGGAGGTAATTCTTTATAGTAATCTTTAAAACCATATCTAAGTGTGTCATTAATTTTAAACTCAATGATAAAGAGAGTTAAGTCATGTTACATTGATAAGGGCTTGAATCATTCTTTACTCTTATGCCATCTGCAAAACGTTAAAACGACCGTCGTTATTTGAAATAAGACTGCGTCCGACATGAAAAATGTTTTATTACGGTACAGAGTTTATTTGGGTCAAACCACCAGCTTAAATAACTATAGTTATAAAAGAATTTAAAAATTGATATATTACTTAAACAAAATCTATAAACTACGAACAGTTTTGTTTGATTTCTATGTATTTATAACTATTGAATTTGTATGTTTCTTTACGTATTAAATACATTATGCAATAAAATATTTCAAATTTATTATTTAAACGTTCTTATTTGACTATTACATAGTTGTTTCATATGGCCCTGACTAACCTCCGATGGTTCTACAAAAAAATATATCGACTTTAATAATATACTAGACTACAAATTTAACACAACTAATTTACTATAAATTTAATTAGAATTTAATTATGACGTCCAGACGGCAACTGTTTAATCATATCTCAGTTTAAAAAAACAAAACAAAAATTGCATAAAATAAATGTAGTCATTTTCTGAAATCTAAATAGCGCCACAGCGTTGCGGGCGCTAATTTGTTAATATAATATTGCTATCGGTGGATGCCGATAATTTCTTATCAATACAAATGTTAAATTGTTAAGTTAGCACAGTAATAACACTAAAAACGAGAACTAGGACAGATTTTGATGAAAGCTATTATATATATATATATATATATATATATATATATATATATATATTATATATATAACACACAAGATATCATATGAAATTACTAAAAACTAACACTTTCAGTCAATATTTTCATTCAAAGTCAATTTCATTCATGTAAGAGGCGACAGAGGAAAACTGAAATAGGAGATGGACAGCAGCATCTTCCTGATAACAGCCGAAAATAATAGTAATCTGGGAATGCCAATCCATCTGCCATGTGTGTCAACTAATACGAAATCCCTGTTCAGGGTGGGATTTTGCTGGTACGTTGATAATTGCGTAAGTTGGCATGGTGTGGCATATATTTAATAAGAGTAAGGAATAAGAATAAAATTTATCGATATTTCGCTAAGTTCCGAGATATCAATACTCAAAAATTACTTTTTTTAAACAGGAATATAGAACCAAAGTTACTACTGCGACGGCTTCGGCGCTGTAGGAAGTGTAGCCCCTTCGTTCTTGCGTTGCAAATCGTAGGCACCCATGCTCACAAACCGTGGCGACGTAAGCACTGTAATCGTGCCCACCGCTTGAAAAGTACATTCTTCCAGAATTGGTACTGTGTTAAGTTATAATGGTAATTCGTCAACAAATTTTTGTTTCTTAAGAGCTTCTCGGCATGCGCTACGTCAATAGTCCAATTTGCACGAAAATAATATATTTTTATTCTTGTAAAGTTCTCAAAAAAAATTCACGCAACATATTATGTCATCTTGTAAGGATAACTTACAGTAACCATTTTTCTTAAAACCCTCGCGCAAGGGGCTCCAAGTGATATCAATTTCCAATAAAAATTTCTTTCACCATAACCATCAACAAATCTCAAGTTCAAATATACAAATATATTGGACTTAACTTAAAGGAAGATTACTTTACTCATGGACAGTTCTATGTTGGTCTCTCTTGAGACATGAAATGTGGAGAATGAATTTGCTTTAAAACCTCAGTGTCGTGAACATTAAAAAGAAAAATACTACCGACCTGATATTTAAACAAATAATTGTTTAATCCGGGCAAAGCCGAGACGGGCTAATAGTAAACAAAAAAGTAAGCTTATTTTTTCATTACTTTATTACCAACTCAATGATTTGCGCCCTCTTAGTTTTCGAATGTCTTTCAATATTTTATATCATAAATAAACTTAAAAAATATCATCGCTAAATGTTTTATTTTTCCTCCATTTTTAAAATCAGATACCTAAAAATTTTAAATAAACTCATACATATATAATACATACATACATTATAAATGTTAATGAAAAGGATATATTTGGCCTGCAAGATGTAATTTGCTGCATACATTATACCCATGTGCTTAACAACATGCTGCAGTAAAGCTCCATGATGGATATCATCTAATGATAGTATGGTTTCTTCAATTATCATCCACTATTGTTAACTAAATTACTAAGAAAAAACAGCTTATTCGGCTACAAGCCAAAGATCCGTAACATGCAGACGGATAGATGGACAGGTGGATAAACAGATAGAGTCGTCTCTATTGGGCCATAAAAAAATTGAAATGCGGAGAGGAACGGGAAAATATTCAGCTCGAGAAAAAAACAGAAATGGTTGTGGGTTCGGAAGTGACCAGAAATCTGGTATATGCAGGGGATGGCCCACAAGGCGACCAAGCGGTGGAGGCTGTTGGATACTCTCTTGTAGAGGCAGATTCAATTTTAATAGATAAGTTCGAATTAACAGCAGGTAATTGCGTGTTCATAACCAATTGTGCTCACCTGAGTCTCCAAATGCGAGACGGCGGTGTTCCATACTTGCACACTTGCGTTGTAGTATTCTTGAGCACACTTGGCGGAGTGATGCGAAAAATGACGGGAGAATACGGCACTTCCCGTAGAAGACTACAACACTTCCAGCAAGAGACGTTAAGCTTTCTGCGGTGCGCTCACGGTATGGCACGAGCGATATTTGGATTAGGTGATGACGCTTCACTTATTCATCACCATGCGGTGCGCGTACATGTAGATGGCATTAGCTGTGATGACGTAAAACATAAAATACTTATTAATGCACTGTTCTCAATTTAAATTCGTAATAAAGTTTAAATCAAAAACGTTATTATACTTTTATTTCACAAATTAAGTTAATTTGTTTCTGGGTAACGATATTTTAAAGGGACAGCGAAAGTCATTTAAAAGTTGCTCGCAGAGAGTTAAAAGTTTTATTACATAATTGAGCTCAAGAAAACTGGACAATATTTCTTTTAAATACTGTATTAAGTTTTTTTTATTAAATACCAAGTCATTTTGTGAATACGCAAATATCAGGCCAAGACCTCTAATGTTTTTAAGAGGGTAATCCCGCATTTAGGCCGCAGTACCGATTAATTGCACGTCGGCGGACTTCATTTGTCCCAGAAATATTATATTTCTCAGACACTGAGGACCCCATTTCGGGTTACTTTTGTAGTATAAAAATTAAAGTGAATACAGAGGCATGAAATACTTCAAAATAATGGTCGAACGAATCCCTAGGAATTTTTTTTTCATAATGGCAAAATACAGACACTAAGCATGTTATTTGAATAAAGATAAAAAGGTATTACAGTTCCCTTATTTAAAGGATTCTACAACCTAACCCATGCTTTACTGAAACACATATGTAAACTATTACGCTTTAAAAAGAATTCGGAGAAATATTATTTGTTGCTAAAACTACAATTTAAATCGTAGACTACAGTCAGTTTTAGTTATACTCGCCAAATAACTTACACAGTTGATAATACAATATCTAATAATACACTCTTATAATTTAAATTAAATTCTCATTAATTTGCTCATAATCTTTCAACTTACTATTAAGTCTATATGATGGATCAAATAAGTATATCATTAGGAGATTTACTAAGTGGCAGGGCTTGTTGTAACTTAGCTACAATTGTCGATGAGTTGCGTAGTCACTTACATCAGGTTTCGTCACTCGACTATTGATTAAAATGTTTACATTTATAACTCATAATGATTTCTTATATTTACGCGAACACTATACATTGATTAAAACTACTTTTACGGATTTTATCGCGTTTTATTTATATTAATTTTAATACCCGACCTTTCGGGTGCTTTCCAGCACCCATGGTCACGGGGGACTGAGGTGACTGACGTCCCGATATCAAAGTTAACCCGGAGTACCTTCAGCTTTTTAATTATTGTCTTTGGTCCGATCTACGCAGAATGAACTAACTGTGTTTTGAAGTCTTGCAGTGGTATGCTTGGCAACCACTGTAAAGCACCCGAAACGTCGGGAATTAAAAATAAGTAAAATCAGTTAAATAAACGCGATAGAATCCGTAAATTTAGTTTTATTCAATATGTAGTGTTCGCGTAAATTTAAGAAATCAGTATTAACTAGTCTCTTACGTTATTTATTTTAGTTTTTGTTTCAGATTAAAAGTTAGAAAAAAAAGGTTAGCAATTGTATAGAAATGACTCGCAAGTGAGACGCACGTGATATAAGACATTAAAAATGCTGGCATCGGTTTATTATCAACAGCTGGGTGGAACAGGAATAAGCGTCTATCATAAAAGTAAAAAAAGTAAAGTTACAGCCTATATACGTCCCACTACTGGGTACAGGCCTCCCCTCATTTCTGAGAGGGTTTTATGGCAAGGAAGTGTCCGCCGCGCTGCTCCAATGCGTGTTGGCGAACTTCACATGACTTCGAAATATTTTTTTCTCTTATTCCTCAGACATGCAGGTTTCCTCACGATGTTTTCCTTTACCGCCGAGCTCGTGGTAAATCAGCACTTAACATTCCAATTAACAATTTCATTGGTGCCGGCGGGGATCGAACCCGGGTTACTCGCGTTCTGTTATATTTACAGCGAGCGTTAACCATCTGAGCTACCACGGCTATGCAGCGTCTATCATATTTAGATTTTATTCATTAGTTTACCTTCATTTGCTGCGTGGCGGTGAAAGACAAATCACTACCTCGTTTTTTGTTGTGAGTATCTTAAGAGGCGCCTTAAATAGACTTTAATTTGCAAACATTTTTTATAGTGATATTAAAAATATTTTTTAGTATCATTTGGGGCTTATAAGCGAAAGCAAGTCTTTTAAACTTATTGAAATCGTTTAATTTATTGAGTTTTATGGAAATATTAAAATGTAATAATTTTGACTCATCATCATCATCATTACAGCCCTTTACAAGTCCACTGCTGAACTTAGGCCTCCCCCAAGTCCCTATTCATGGTGTATTTTTGTCAAATGAAATCTGACAAAAATATACTCACAGAATGTATTTTGAACCATAAACCGTTTTCCATGTCAGTCACAGCATTGTTTCACGCGTCGACAACAGTCTTTCCGGCTTGTGCGGACGGCGGGAAGCATAATTGATGTTTCGCCCCATTGCTGACTTAACGACCCTTCAAAACGAATGGTCATTTAAAAAAAGGGAACATGGATCTACTACGTATAAAAATGATATATGATAAAGTTTACTATGGTTTACGAATTTCTGTGGTGTTAAAGGCACTTTAATAATTGGTTCTACTTAATTCTACGAGATATGTGTAAGAAATTTACAAAGTGGCGTTTTTAGAAAAAATATAATTATATTTAATTTAGTTATAAAAATGTGCTCACTTCGATATTCGCTGCTTAGTGACGGCGTAAAAATATCCAATGCCCCGTATCACCCCGTAGGTCACGTAAGATATAATGAAACTGACAGAGAGAAATAAAAGCAGGAATGAGCAGTAGCATCTTCCCGATAGCAACTGAAAACAATAAAAAATTAGTTGCCAACTTATAAAAATTAGTTGTAAACTTAGTTCTGCAGCATATGCTGTAAGAAAGATTAGAAGTCTAACCAATATTGAGACGGCTAGATTAGTTTATTTTAGTTACTTTCATAGCGTAATAACTTATGGAATCTTACTTTGGGATAATGCGACTGACATTTAAGTCATATTTGTTTTGCAAAAGAGAGTCGTACGGGCGATTTACAACTTAAATTGTAAAGAGTCCCTTAGAGAAAAATTTAAGGAAATAAACATATTAACATTGGCATCACAATATATTTATGAAAATGTAATGTATGTACATAAAAACATAAATAACTTTCGTAAGAATAAAAATGTTGGTACTTTGAACAGGAACAAACATAAGCTTGTAATACCAGTTACTCGACTCCACAGAATTAATAATTCATTTATGGGGCTATGTATACGCTTTTACAACAAAATTCCAGAATATGTACAAAATTTGTCATTAAACAAGTTTAAATGTTTTATTAAAGAAAAATTATACGAAAATGGTTATTATAATATAAATGAATACATAAATGAAAATAACCCCTGGGAATGAGGTGATCACCACCATGCTGGTTCTATAAAAATTCTTTCACAAATTGTAACAAAATAAATTTATTGTAAATTTAAATATGTTTAAAAAACATTCCCACTGGGTTTCTTGCTGGTTCTTCCCAGGACAGAGGTTTTTTTGCGCACTAGTGTTAAATTGAAAAACGACTTTCGATAAGTATTATATAATAATCTATGTTGAATAAAATCATTCATTTCATGGCCAAGCGTGGTAACTATGGAAAAATCCTCTATATGAGACAATCTATGGGGGAGACCTATGTTCAGCTACGGAATTCTAAAAGACTGTAATAAATGAATGAGAACGAAAACGTGCTTAATTTATTTAGGTAAATAACTTCTAGATTATATTTAGAAGTACATAGAGCCAATTGTTGGAGATAATAAAACTTAGCTTGGTGAAGCCACGTGTCTAAGGCTGCCGAAGTCTAATTCCCCGGTCGAACCTCAAACCTATTACGCGAGATATTAACTAAAGTGGACTGTATATGCGATTGCTTCTACGCTTACGTAAAAGCGACTACTATAGCATGCGGTACAATGCACTCGCTCTTCCCTAAACTAAACTATTATTGTGCCAAATCGATGAAAAGGAATCCTGCCTGATTGGGAGAACACAGAATTGGAGCGGGTTAAAACAATTATGTTAATCAGGTAGTAAATAAGGAATGTTGACTCACCGGGGTTTCTTCTATCCTGTAGAGCACTATAGCTGCAACTTCTGGAACTTCTTCTAGACAGAAACTCTGGGGCCCCAGGGGTGCGTCGGGAGAGAAGCGTTGTAGTTTCAACGACGACTGCGGCGGAAAGAGGCTGTGTGGTTTCAACGACTGGCGCGGCGGGAAGAGGACGCGCAACGGTCGCGCGTGCCTTATATATCCTCGGCTCCGATGATTACGTGACATTCTAGAATCATCTTCTTGCCCCTCCCACCCCACCACCCCGATGTGTCGATAGGAGGGTATGAATGATATCGTTTTCGGAAAGGAACAAGCGACTTGGCACCTACCGTCCGATATAAAATAAATACGAATGGGTTTTCCGCGCAACCATCTCCCCCGCCCTTGAAGGATTTCCTTCAAAATTAACTAATACAACTAGAGCTAAGATCAACTAACAAAATAACTAACTAACGCTAAGATTACCTAAATTCAACTACAATTTTAATCTAGAAAGCTAATTTAAATTATGGAAGAGGCAGGGGGCACAAACGGACAACCGGACGCAGGTAAGACCCAACCGTGGTCTTAACGCGAGCTATCCTAATTACTCCGTCGGAACCGGGAAAGACCTCTTCGACAATTCCTAACGGCCAGTGGAGAGGCGGCGTATTCTCTTTGGTGAGCACAACTACAGTTCCTACAGCTAAAGGCTAGGTTGCTGTGTTCCATTTTTGTCGAGACTGCAAAGTATGCAAGTATTCCATCCTCCATCGTTTCCAAAACGATTGCACTAAGGGATCTAATAATTTGTGGCGTGCGGAAATGCTAAGTCTGTTCTCATCCATATCTGCGGCTGGCAAATACTTTAAAGGCGTTAAATTCAAAAAATGTGCTGGAGTTAGAGCCAGCGGTTCCGAGGGGTCACTAGACAACGTACGACAAAGTGGGCGACTATTCATTACGCATTCAATTTGAGCGAGCACCGTACTTAGCTCTTCGAAGGACAAAATTTGATCTCCTATTACTCGGTATAAATGACTCTTTAGACTCTTGATATTAGTCTCCCAATTGCCCCCAAAATGACTCGCGGCTGGGACGTTCAGAGACCACTCAATGCGGTTCTCGGCTAGAATGTGAGCGAACTCCGAATTATAATACTTGCTAGCTAAGAGCTCATGTAGTTCCGATAGAATACGTTTTGCACCGACGTAGTTCGTACCGTTATCCGAATACAATCTACTTACAGGGCCACGGCGGGAAAGAAATCTTTTAAATGCACCCATAAAGCCTGCTGTGCTTAGATCACCAACGAGTTCTATATGCACCGCTCGAGTAGTTAGACATACGAAAATGCAGACGTAAGCCTTTGTGGATCTTATACCACGCCCGCGAGTGAGCGTGACCTTAAACGGACCAGCGAAATCAGACCCGGTGTGCGTGAAGGGCTTTACTGATTGTATTACTCTACAAGATCTAAGTTCCGCCATTTCCGGAAATGACGGCTTGGGGCGTGCCCGAAAGCAAGCTATACATCCGTGCACCCGATTGCGTATTAAACTACGTGCAGAAAGAATCCAATAATTCTGACGCAAAATCGACATCAACAAGTCGGGGCCAGCGTGCGAGTTCAATTTATGATGGTAATCGACTAATAAGTACATGAAGAAGGAAAAGGGTCACAGCAGGACTGCAAAAACTACCGCGGTATCAGCTTGCTTAGTATTGTGGGTAAACTGTATGCTAAGGTGTTAATTGAAAGAGTTATGAAAGAAACTGATGGAAAAATTTGGGATGTGCAAGCGGGTTTTAGAAAGGGAATGGGGTGTACAGATCAGGTCTTTTCCATGCGCATGATTGCGGAGAAGTTTTTGGCCAAAAACTAGAAAGTTTTTTGTGCATTCATGGACTTGGAAAAGGCTTATGACAGAGTGGACAGGAATGTGTTATGGCAAACACTGAACTCATATGGGTTGAGCGCTGGTTTGATACAGGCATTAAGGTCTCTTTATAGGGACTCTAGTGCTTGTGTCAGGATCAATGGGGTCTACTCGGACTGGTTTGGCATCCAAAAAGGTGTCAGACAGGGCTGTGTAGCTTCCCCTTGGCTGTTCAACCTATTTATGGACCGGTGTTTGCAAACTTTGAAAGATGAAGAATGTGGTTTAAGAATGGGCGAGTTAACCGTCAAATGCCTTTTGTATGCCGGTGATCAAGTCATATTTGCGTCATCGGCGTCTGAATTGCAAATGATGGTTACATTAATGAACTGGGAATTAAAAGAAAGGGGAATAAAAGTGAACACATGTAAGACGAAAGTGATGGTTTTTGAAAGATAAGAAAGCAAAACGGTATGTGAAATAAGAATAGAAGGAGAGTTAATTGAGCAAGTGGATGAGTTTGTGTATTTGGGATGTGTATTTAGCAGGGATGGTAGATATGATAGGGATATAGAACGACGAGTAAATGCAGGGAATAGAGTGAATGGGGCACTACACTCTATTATGGAGAACCAGAATGTGTCAAAACAGGCACGTATGGTGATTCATAATTCTGTGTTATTCCCTACTTTAATGTATGGTAGTGAAAGCTGGGTGTGGCAGAAGAAGCACGAAAGTAGAATAAATGCTGTAGAAATGCGGTCTTTAAGGAATATGCTAGGTTTGAATCTGAATGACAGGGTGAAAAATTGCGTGATAAGGGGTAAATGTGGTATGCAAGATGATGTTGTGACCAGGATTAAGAAAGGAATGCTTCGGTGGTTTGGTCATGTGGAAAGAATGAATGAGAAAAGAGTGACAAAGCAAATTTATATGGCAGATGTGAACGGCCGAGTCGGGAAGGGACGCCCTAGGAAAAAGTTTATCGACCAAATTGGCGATATTTTGAAAATGGGCCACGTTAGAAGTACCCTTAACCGACGAGCATGTATGCGTAGATATATGGATGTGAAGGAGGCGAAAGAGGTGTGTCAGGATCGTGCCAAATGGAAGTCCGTAGTCTCTGCCTACCCCTCTGGGTGACAGGCGTGAGTGTTTATGTATTTTATATGTAAGTTCATGATATGGTCTTTACGCGGTAAAACAACAGGGTGCCGTTGGTCGAAACTCAATTGCGAGTTGGACAAGCGTCCACCTACCCTTACAATCCCATCCTGTAAAAATGGCTTAAGGCGTTGAAAGGCGCGACTACAAGCTCTATTCGATTGTAATCTTCTAATTTCTTCAGAGAAATGCGCACGTTGAAGTTCACGCACTACTAGCGACTCAGCATAGTTGTAATCGGACGTAACGATATACAAACACTACTTATCGACTTTTAAACTACAAAGGCTACACTGTAACGACAAAAATGATTTAAATATAACACAGCGTATTGCTGTGGCGCGGCTAAACTATACTATTTTATTTTTAATTTTACGGAACACCAACAAGCTAAACAAACACTAAGGAAATACCAATATATAATTCTATCAACGACAAACTAATATTTAAATAATAAAACTATCCAATCACAAGTATGCAATTTCTAAGCGACTAAGCTATAATTATTAATAAGCGGTAAAACTATGCGATGAACGCTTCGGAACAACACTGCATATGGCTTGTTGCTCGCGAAGTCTCACTTCCTCCCGCCAATCAAGATTGGCCTCAGCAGGTCTATTCCGTAGCCTCCAGTGAGGCACGCTTTCTGTCGCAGCGGCTCGGTGTCTCCATACGCCGCGACCGTGACCTCGATCCGCGCCGCGCGCGCTTCCGCTAACTAGATCGATTCGAGCACTGAATATGTCACCTGACGGGTTGCGGGGCGATCTAATCTTGCTAATATGGGCCTTGTTCGCGGTGTCGGTAAACCTAGCTCCAGGGCTATCCCTACTCGGCGTTCCCTTCGGCTGCGACGAAACTACAACAGGTTTACTAACAACAGACTCTAACGTCTTGCTTCTCGACCCTTCGCATAATTTATTACCCGAGCTAAGTAAAAGCGGGATGTTCCCCTCCCCTATTTCCCGAAAATTGCGGGTCAAAAATTCGGGAGGTTCGACAGCGACGGTGCAACAACAGGATGTTGCCGAAATGCTATCTATGATGGGGGCGGAGCCAAGGATAACATATCCCAATACGGTTTCCAGTGCGTAAGGCGCGGTATGCGAGGAGTTGCCCCTGACCTTATTGTTTAACAAAAGATGAGGGAAAAGCGATGCTCCAATGAGCATGTCTATGTTTCCAGGAACGGCGTAAGTGTCGTCCGCTAGAGTCAAATTTTTAAATTCAATCAATGCCGAGGTGTCAACCGAAACGGTTGGCAACCGTTCAGTGACCCTATCTACTACTAGTGCATTTATATCAAAGTTAACATTACGATCTATCCGAGAATAAAATTTTAAATTTATATATCCCTGTGTCGCTTTACTAGTACCTCCGATGCCTTTAATTACAGGACATGAAAGTGACCTATTTATTACTAAGCCTAAGCGCTGACAACATTGTCGCGTTATAAAGCTATTTTGGGCTCCGCTGTCCAGCAGTGCACAGACGCTTTGTTCGTTTCCACGCGAATCCCTAACCAAAATACGTGCCGTACCCAGTAACACGGTTGAAGGAGGTTGTGCTCCCGTATTTGCCAATGAGCACAGAGCGACATCACCAGGTCGACCGCTAGAATCGTTGACCTTAGTAGGGGCGAATTCCTTGTCCGCTTTACTTGACGCCGCTATGTTGCTATTTTCAAAATGTAATAGCGTGTGATGTTTCCTGGCGCTCTTGCTACATACGGAACTCAAATTGCATTTTGCAACTAAATGCTTATCGCTTAAGCAGTTCAAACATAGGTTGTTTGTCTTTACTAATTTATAACGTTCGCTTGGTGAATATTTACGAAAAGTCGCACAATTATATAAATTACCGTGTTTATCTTTACATACTATACAAGTATGCTGGAGTGATGTTGGCGTAGCGGTTACGTAAGTTAACGACCCTGCTATTTTAGATGGTTGACGGTCGGTGACGGTCGACGCACCGTTTAATCTCCTGTTAAACGTTCGGAGAGCGCTGCATCACCTTTATTTGATCTCGCACGAACGATGCTAATGAATGAAAGGAAGGCATCTCCGAGCTACGATGCTCCATTTCAAACGCACGCACGGTGTCGGGGTCTAATTTCTTTAATGCAACATGGAGAAACACCACGTTCATAAGATCATTAAATTTCAAATTCTTAAGTGCAGCCACCGATGCCACAAATTTATCTAGAAACTGCTCTAAGCCGTTGATGTTCGCGGATGATATAGGTTTAAGATCGAATATCTGGTTCAAATATTCGGAAGCTAACATTCTCCTATCTTCATATTTAGTTTTAAGCGTTTCGAATATTAATAGGTAATTGTTTGCTGTAGGTGTAAAACCAGAGCAGATCGACTGTGCCCTGCCACTAAGTTTACTAATTAAGTAATATAATTTTTCGGCGTCCGATAACGATGGGTTATTGTGTATATTGTTTTGAAAACTACTGAAGAAGAAGGGCCACGTCTTAATATCACCATTGAATACCGGAATATCTATTGGCGGCAACCTAATTGAGTCACTTGGACGTACCTGTGTTTCCGGCTTTGCTTCGTTTTGAGATTGTAGGGATTTCGCAGTTCTTTTCACGCGACACAACATATCTTCGAATGCCAGCAGCGGTTGGTAGTTCACTATGTATTTCGGGTCGATTTGTAATTCCAAATGATTAATTTGGTCTAATATTCTTTCGTAATCTATCCGCAAAGAATCTACCGTTTCGATTTCATTCAAAAAGGTTTCCCGCACTGCTTCTATATTAATGTTCTTTATATAATCACTTATATTCTGCATACGCGAAAAGAGTATGTCCCTCTTGGCATAAAGCGTTTTAATTTTGATTTCACTTCCACTAACTGCCATTTTAAATTATTATAATAATGTTATATTAATCACAATTAATCTCACAACGCACAAACAATGAAAGATGGACACTCGGTATGCCGTATTACGTAATTAAATCGAACACCTGCGCGGCGAGTCGAGGTGACGCGTCATTTGCTAAACTCAATAATTTTATCAAGATTGTGGGGTAAGCGTATCAAACGGTTCCTATTACACTGTTTCAATTATTTAATAGGCTTTAAATTTAATCAAATACGAGCGCTATAAAACGAATAATTCTGTTTGCGAGTACCTAATCAAAATTTAAATTTAAACGAACACTATTTAAGTCTATTCCATAAATTAGAGTGCATTATCTAATTAATTAATTCAACAATTCGACCAAATCCTGCCGAAGTGACCATAAAATGTTGGAGCCACGTGTCTAAGGCTGCCGAAGTCTAATTCCCCGGTCGAACCTTAAACCTATTACGCGAGATATTAACTAAAGTGGACTGTATATGCGATTGCTTCTACGCTTACGTAAAAGCGACTACTATAGCATGCGGTACAATGCACTCGCTCATCCCTAAACTAAACTATTATTGTGCCAAATCGATGAAAAGGAATCCTGCCTGATTGGGAGAACACAGAATTGGAGCGGGTTAAAACAATTATGTTAATCAGGCAGTAAATAAGGAATGTTGACTCACCGGGGTTTCTTCTAACCTGTAGAGCACTATAGCTGCAACTTCTGGAACTTCTTCTAGACAGACACTCTGGGGCCTCAGGGGTGCGTCGGGAGAGAAGCGTTGTAGTTTCAACGACGATTGCGGCGGAAAGAGGCTGTGTGGTTTCAACGACTGGCGCGGCGGGAAGAGGACGCGCAACGGTCGCGCGTGCCTTATATATCCTCGGCTCCGATGATTACGTGACATTCTAGATTCACCTTCTTGCCCCTCCCACCCCACCACCCCGATGTGTCGATAGGAGGGTATGAATGATATCGTTTTCGGAAAGGAACAAGCGACTTGGCACCTACCGTCCGATATAAAATAAATACATAATAAATGGGTTTTCCGTGCAACCATAGCTAATAAGACTTTTGTTATGTATATGATGTGTTATGCTGTGTATTAAACATAACATACATAACAAAATATAAGTAATATTTGAGATAGAATATAACCAATTTTTTTGATTATTTTGAGTTTAATTTAAACTTTTAAATTCCCGATTTTTAATTACGGGCACTTTACAGCACTCATCTTCACGAGAGAACTGAGGTGACAGATGTCCCGATGTCAGTGTTATATAATTAACCAAAAATAGAAAACAGTAATTAACTAATAAAGCAGTAAATTAAGTATAGATAATGTTTCAAACAACATTATAAATATTTTGCAAGTGTCTTTGTCTTTTACGTGGTACAGCCACACTGCGCTATTATGGTTATAGCATAAATGGGTCGGCTCTACCGGGAAAGGACCACGCTCTCACAGAATACCAGCGTAAAATAGCAATTTAATTCTGCTGTGTTTCGTATGTTAAGCGTAGAGAATCGGAGACCCGTTTTATTGGAATCGAGGCATTCCATCTTGGTTCTCAAGGGTGACAACGCATCTGCATTTTCATTCTTAAGCGAGGTTAAATGTAGATGTCTATGGGCCACAGCAACCACTTACCATCAGGTGGACTGTGTACTCGTTTTTCACCCTTATCCTACAGAAAAATTCTGCATTTATCGCATAAATTAAAAAAAATAAAGTTGTAATTATTTAGTTCGTGATAAAGTTGTGAGAAATCTCTATTTTCTTTGTTTTTTCTTTAAAATGAAATACAAAATATTCTTTATTTATTTTCTTTTCGTCTAAATGTGTTATTAACTCAGTTATTTCATTTCTAACTGCCTATAATTTGAGTAGTTTTAATTTGAAAATAACAAAAGATAAGGGTATTTTTAAAACGTTTTTTATTTACTAAAAATCCGATCGAGCTCTTCTTCACAGATGTCTCTTAAACCCTGAATGTGCTGGAAAATTGTATACCATAATATACGAATCGTTAGGGGTTGGATACAAGACATTAGGTACATTAGAATTGCTATGTCCAGATTTATAATATCATCAGCCTAATTCCTTTCAATTTTAGCAATAAAGTTGTTTATGTCGTTACTAATTTTTTCTAGATTTTCTGGAGAGAAAAGACGAATTGAGTGATCTTCTACCTTATTGGTACCACTAAGTATTTTATGGCTTCCCACAGATTTTTTTTATTATGTTTCGCCTTTTCGATCTCTTGTTTCTCATAATCTCTATATTCCTTTTTTAAAAGAGAGTTTTAGTAATTCCAGCAGAATTTGTAGGTTAGTTTGATTACTTCATTTTCAGGGTTCTTTTAACTTCTTGTAAAGATTGTCCCTATGTTGCATACACCGCCGTAAGCCTCAGATGACCGATAGTTCAATTATAAGCTTACTTTAGTGAGTTTTAACTAGGATGATTTTATTTTGTGTGGCTGTGGTTAATTATTTCAGAAGCAAGTATGTTAGATATGCATCCATGCAATCAAGAATAGTGTTTTATTTAAGTTTTTTCGTAGTTTTATCTTATTCCAGAAAATCAATACGATAAATGACTATACTTTCGGGGTCAGTAATTGTTGAGTCAAAAATGAAATCTGTAGCCACTAATTTAGTCTTAATTATGGTGTGGTTCAGACATGCTCTACCATATAAATCAGGCTTAGTGTGACCTGTAAGCATACTGCCGGTACATTTAGATTGACAGGTCAGCGCTTATCAGAGCTATTCGGGACTATATCGATATTTATGTCGGCTCAGAAAATTATGTTTTACAGCTCCTAAGTTTAGACAGAAGGAGGTCGATAGAATTTATAAAATTGCTACTATTAGATTGGCTAGTTTGTCTCTGTATGCCAATAACACAGGTTTTTGAGTTGAGCCTTAATGGTACAAAATTGATGTCGCTAATATGGTATTCTTCTGAAGATACTGGTAATATTATTATATAAATAACATAATATGTTAAGAATATTTTCCACCTGTCTACATTATTTATTCTATATCTCCCAGATTGCCCGGTAGAGATCGCTGAGTGTTAAGCTTAGTATCATTAGTAATTTTACACAGTCAAGTTTTTTTTAAAGTATCAATAAAGTTAAAGTAGTCTTTTTTAACAAAATTTCTATAAAAAGTTTTTTTTAATATTTTTTCCGACATATATTAACTAACTAACAAAAAGGACCTTTTTTTTCATTTTACCTTATCTAAATTTAGGGACCTTTAGCGTATCATTGTGACTTATTTTTCAAGAAGAGAAGTGTCGCACGCACCTTGTGAGTTATGAACGCACTTTAGGAAAAATAGTTCTGATAGTAATTGTTCGTTTAACTGATATAATTAATGTTACCGTTACTGACAAGTTAAATCTTTTGAAAATGACAACATTTAAAATGCACTTTAGGAAAAATAGTTCTAATAGTAATTGGTCTTTTAATTGATATAATTAATGTTACCTTTACTGACAAACTGAATCTTTTGAAAATGACAACATTTAAAACGCACTTTAGGAAAAATATTCCATTACTTCGTTTTCACTAAACTCGGAATACCTTGACTTCGTAGTCCGATTTTCATTTTCTGATAATTTGAACTCCATTTCTGTTCACAATTTACCTTTCACATTACTTTTTATGCTTGATCATTCACAAGTATGTTATAACATTTTTAATGACGGCTTCATAAAATGAAAGCGATTTAAAAAGTGATCCGATGGTGATTTCGGATCTCTTGTTTAATCGCTAGGTACAATAACTAACCACTAGTGGTCCGCCTTGGCTACGTCTAGGAAGGATATTATATTGATGTGGCGTTTTTCTAAATTTAAGATTATCATTAAATTTCGCTTGTAAATGTTTCAATTTTTCGAAGAAAAATCTTCGAGATTTCTGAACAAAATATAACCTAGATTACTCCCGATATTGGGCACTATCTGTTCTTGAAAATTCGTTACAATCGGTTCTGCTATTACAAAGATAATCTCAACAAACAGACCGACAGACAGAATGTTTAAAAAGTATATTCATACCTTAACGACATGAAAATAGAGTAAAAAACAGCGTGATAATGGAAATCAGCATATTTTTTATCTAAATTAAATATGATTTATATTTTATTTTCCTAAAAAATTTGTTTTGTAAATTTCCGGCATATATATATATATATATATATACTACAATTGAATAGAACCAATCGTTAAAGTGCCTTTAATATCACAGATATTAGTAACCATAGTAAACGTATTCGTAAATCATGGATCATTTATATACGTGGCAGAACATAGCTTTAGCATGAATGGGTCCACTCAAACGGGAACGACCACACTCTCATAGAATACCGGCGTGAAATAGCAGCTCAATGCTGCTGTGTTTCGTATGGTGAGATTAAAGAACCGCAGACCTTTAACCGGTTATGAGTCATTCCATCTTAGTCCTCATGGGTGACAACACATTCGAGAATGGATGTTGATGTGTATGGTCCACGGCATCCACTTACCATCAGGTAAGCTGTATGCTCGCTTGTCACCCTTATTCTATAAAAATGGATACAAGTTAATCAAAAAAATGATTATTGGTAGAAACACAACTTTCTTTTTTATATACAAGTCTATTTGTTTTGAAGGGTCGTTAAATCAACAATGTGGTGAAACATCAATTACGTTTCACGCCGTCTGCACAAGTCGAAAAGGCTATTGTCGACGCATGAAACAATGCTGGGACTGATATGGAAAACGTTTTATAATGATCAAAAAATATTCTGTGTGTGTGTATTTTTGTCAGATTTAATTTGATACTGAATAGTCAAAATTTTAATATTCCAATAGAACTCAATAAAATAAACGATCTCAATAAGTTTAATAGTCTAGCTTTCGCTTCAGTATGACTCTCTACAAAAAATTTATAAATGTTTACAAATTTCAAGTATATTTAAATAATCTCTTGAGATAACCACAACAAAAAACTAAGTAGTGGATTTTCATACGCGGCCACGCGGCAAAGGAGGGTAAAAAAATGAACAAAATCTAATTTTGGTAGTCGCTTATTCCTATCCCACCCAGCTGTTGATAACCAATCGACGCCAGCGTTTTTAATGTCTTCTCTCACGTACGTCTCACTTGCGAGTCATTTCTATACAATGGCAAACCTTTTTGAAGTGAAAACTTCTTTAGCGGCGGTGTACACTTTTCGTAATGGGTAAAAAATGTTAAACTTGCGTCAGAACACATGACCCTGATCGAAAATGCGTATGACGGATGGAGAGAAAAGGAAGCCGGCGCGGCGTAGTAGAGGAAGTATCCCCTCTTTCTACGGCGCGGCGAAAATGTATGCCTGCGCCTGCTGTTTCGTTTTGTTGTGTACGATAGCGCAATAAATAAATATTGTATTCTACTACATAAATGATAGTACTTTTATACTGATAATTAAAGCAATTCGTGCAAAATTATTTCCTAAACATTCCAAAATATCAAAAATGCACAACGTTAATATTCAAGTTTTCACTTCTGCCGGCACTCCCGGAGTGCAACCCGTCGTTTTCTAATATGAGTGAACTTTTAATATGAAACAAAAACTAAAATAAATAAACTAAGTAAAAGACTAGTTAATACTATATAATAATAATAATGACTTAAAAGATGTGGTCAAGAAAATTTGTTTATAAGCCTCCATCCATCAATTTCTGTAACTTTATTTGATTATAATATGTGTTTTTGTAAAGAATGATAAGCAATAGAAAAATAAAAATCCGTCGGTTTATTTATTTCTGTTGCAAATATTAATCTACTCGTAGTTTGCAATCAAGCACCATGTTAAATGAACGGTGGTAAATATTATGAGATTTCATAGTTAACCATTAAAATTTCATGAGTTATTTTACTGCATTTAATTCAAAGTGTATTTACTACGTAAACGACCGTCTATTTAATAATAAGAGTAGATAATTAATGTAGCGTTCATGATAGAATGAAAGCAATTTTACTATCTTTGTTGGTAGCGTAACGTTGTATCCTGTTTTTATTGGATGCTTGCCAACCTACTAAAATATTACAATCATTGGAGGAAATTTCTAATTACTTCTATATTTAATATTTCATGATAAATAATCGTCGTAGTATCTTAGTACCATTACAACCTATTAAAATCCACGGCTGAACATTGGCCTCCCTCAAAGATTGCCTCATAGAGGTCAATTACCTCAGTGGGCAAACAGGCGCTGTTTTCCATAGTTTGCACGCTTGTTAAGCGAGTGTGTAACCGCATTTTTATTATATTAATACACAGTATTTGAATACGCTGCTGCCCACCTCCTGATATGTTTTCCTCTGTGGTCTCTAACGAAACCCACGGGATGATACGGGGTAGTGGATATTCTTATACTACCACCACACAGTAAAGAGGCTAAGCACTTGCTACTTCTACTTTTTATCCGATTTTTTGATTAAATATTTGTTTATATATATATAAATATAAATATATATATACATATATATATATATATATATATATATATATATATATATATATATATATATATATATATTTGTATATATATATCCTATACTATTAAACGAGCAATTCTTGTATATAAATATATATATATATATATATATATATATATATATATATATATATATATATATATATATATATATATATATATATATATATATATATATATATATATATATATATAATCGGGATCTCGGAAACGGCTCCAACGATTTTCATAAAATTTGGTGTCCAGGGAGTTTCGGGGATAATAAATCGATCTAGCTAGGATTTATTTTTAGAAAATGTCTTTTTGTCCGTGTTTTTAGGCAATGAAAAACTGCTACAATATCGTTAGTATAAGAAGGTAAATTTTGACGGATTGTTAGTGATTATAAATAGCTTAATTGGTGTAATGGTCGGTCACAGAATCTTAGAACCCCGGTTCGAGCCCAGACCGACCGACCGACTTTTTTTAATTTTTTTTTCATGTTCTTTTCTTTTTTGCGAAAATCTATTTTTTCGAGCCCCTTTTTTAGTATTTTTTAAAAACACGAAAATTTAAATTAAAATAATTGCACTCATGATTTTTTATTCAAATAACCAGTTCCGTTTTTTCTGTTATGTCGCTAAGATCAAAAAATATTATTTATATTTCATCAGTATGTAATTTGTATCTAAATATAATTTCCAAAACACATGAATTAAAAAAATCGAGCGAAAAATACCGAGCAAAGCTCGGTCAACCGGGTACTATATATATATACATATATATATACATATATATATATATAAACAAATGTTATATATAATAAGAAATATAATAATTATTACGAAGTAATTTGTAGTGAATATAAATATTATTTTCAGTTTTATTCTATTCTATGGGGCAGTGAATATTTTTATGAGTGTCTACGAGTTTACCATAGTTTTCCATAGTCTACGCTCTGTAGGTTGATTGACGATCGAAGTATCAGACGTCTATTTTGTTGCTGCTCCCTGTTGACATTTTGCGATTGACGTATACGAGGTATTTATACTACCACCTATCGAAAGCCGTGGAATCTTTTTGATATTTTCTACATTTGTCTTTTAAAACATCTACGGGAAGATGGATTTCCTTTTGCCGCTATCATACTGCTTCTAACGTTTAGTTTGACTATGATTTGACATAAATTTTTACATTTTTAGGAGTAACATGTCTTGCACTCCTAAAAATCTTGAACAACTGTCGGTATTGTAACACCTTGGAGGTATATACAACTTGGCGCTACAATGGTGACTTTAATTTAATACACGGGTAGGGCTAGTGCCCATTAATATCAATTTTGATAGGTTAAAATAATTTGTAAGTTGACAAATTAAAAAATGAAAAATAACTAACTAGCAAAAATTCATTCATGAATTTACTTACCTAGCTGGCTTACGTTAACTTTGTGCGGCAACGCGTCAATTCGCACGCTGGCAACCACGCAACGCGTCCTGTACATACTCATTATCGGTCCGATTCTTTGACGGCTTATTATCAAAGAAACTGAACGACGCCGCCGTGGTGGTGCGCGGTGCAAGTGGTACCTACAGCGGAGGTGCTTATTCAAATAATTATCATATCACCATCCCTTGTTACTATTTGTTAACTGTCGTCGCTAATCACTGTTTTTATTTGTCTTTATTTTAAATTTTCTTATTTTCCATGAAACAACTGTGTAGGCAGATACAAATAGCCAAAGGGCGTTTCATATATTCCCGCAAATTTGAAAATAAATTGTCACTCATAGCCATTTCCCTCAATTTCCCAAAAGTATTTATTATTCGATGACGTAATTATTTCACCGAATCCACGCACTTCGCACATCGTCTTTTATGCACCCCCAGAAAAAAATCGAATGCGTGATGACTGGTGATTTTGCAGGCCACCTACGAGATCCAAATCTACCAATCCATTGTGCACCAAACGTGTCATATAACCACTGCCTGGCTGTTGTTACAGTGTGCTGTTACGCCATCTAATTGGTACCACATTGGTTGGTATCGTTAGACATTTAGATTATTTGTATATTCTGACACCATATCATTTAGTAGATTAACAAACTCCATCAATGAATACGGTTCCGATGATGTTGCCACCGTGAATAGCTACCCAAACATTTAGTGAAAATCTGTACTGATGGGCTGACTTCCTCCAAACGCGCGAATTTTGGTTTTTAGGTGTCCAATGGTACAGACATACTGTTTCTGGGGAACGTGTTTTCGTTAATATTACTGCGAAAGAAAGTCACTGCCCTCTTCAACCACTACTCAGTTACCACTGAAATAAACATGAAATATGAATATAAAATTAATAAATCACACGATAGCAGAGTATGTACTTTTTTATACTCGAATAGTTACCATTTTCACGCTTTAATATCCTATCGACGGTTCTGTGTTGGACTTGAAAATGCCTAAGGCTTTGGCGGAAGCTAGTTTTGGGTTGGTCTTCGAAATATTGTATCACATTTTCAGTTAACTGGATTGAAGTTTTGTCGTGTAGGCGGTCGATCAGGTCATTAAGACCTAGGATCCACTGGCCTGTTTTCGTGGATGCGCTAAAGAGCTCCTACAATATATATCGCGATATATCCTTATCTCAAGTGTGGCATTTTGACGATATTCTCCGTAAATTAGAAACATATCCACGTATTCAGCTAATGTGTAGAATTTGCCATCACGATCACTAGTTTACATAAGCACTAAAAACACAAATAAAAGCGTCCGTATTGCAAGAGATGTAATTTATCTACTTGACTAGAAAACGAAAATATAACAAAGCGTCTTTATAGCAGTATTATAACCTAATTATTATCCTAATAACACAAAAATTAATAAATAAAGCAATAGGTAAGCGTCTTTTTCGCGGAAGCATTGACAAGAATATAGTTGACATAATTATGCACATTACTGTGAAGAAGTGTGTCTGAGACACAGGTTCGGCTAGCACAAGAAAAGCAAAAAAGAATTCGATTTCGGTGCGGCGAGGTGGTAGGGCGCGCGTCGCCTGTGCCGCACGCTCGCCGACAAAGGGATGTTTCTTTCCTTCCATAGTATTGCTTATTCGTTTTAATTTCAATGATACGATGTTATGATCCGTGACCCCGGCAGATGACCGCTCCGTGACAATTCTTTATGTACAGGTTGCTCTAAGATGCTATTTTTAAAATTTTAAATAAATCCGTAAATAATAACGGTTAATGGAAATATAATTTCTTCATGAAACGAAAATGTGAAAATGTGTAGCTGATGAACTTAATGCGTGTTAAAAGCCCTCCGTTTTCAGGAAACACGTAAAAATACTAAATTAAACCAAAAAAATATGCGTTTCAAGTTGCAAAACAATCATATTGACATAGGTAATGGAAAATTCCCTTTAGAAGTTTTGAAAATACTGAACAACGTGATCGAAGAAACCATTCTTAAATAAAAGTATATAGGAGAAGATGTTTTAATGTGATGATTCCGACTTACATATCATTTAAATTTAAACGACAGCAGTTACCAGTGTCGCTTGCTTTTACTATGACCATATATTAATCCCAAGGTCAATCACTGAGTGCTTGCGGCATTAATCTTGAAAACGCATGTTGCCTCTTCCCGTACTGGAAATCTATCAACCTTGTTTGTGGTAAGTTATCAAACGAAACATATCGTGTACTATAAAGAATTACAATGAAAAGTAAGTTTAACACAATATTACGAAAGTATTGCAGTGTACGAAATATAAAACTAAATTTTGTAAGTAGTAGATGTTCATGATTATGACAATGAGATACGTAGAAAGCATATTAATTTACATTATTCAAATTTATTTCTCATGTTACGGTATTCATTTGATAATTAATAAATAAAGTGATCACTCTGTAAGAGTTTATATTTTTCATTTTGTAACTGTATAGTATAATAAGCCAATCTGTTCTGTTAGCTATTACTGAAAACTAAAGATGTCATCATGATTGAATAAAACTATTATTTACGGATTTTATCGCGTTTAATTACTTTAATTTATTTTTATTATGATCCCGATGTTCCGGGTGCTTTACAACACCCATGGTTACGGGGGGAACTGAGATGTTTGACGTCCCAATGTCATAGTTATTCCGGCTACCTTCAGGTTTTTTTTATATTAATTTTTGGTCCGATTTACGCAAAACGAGCTTATAGTATCATGAAGTCGTGCAGTGGTATGCTTGGGCTTGGGTTTAATTTAATTTAATTTAAGTCGCAGTCTTATAGCTTTTGACAGAATGACTTCTGTCGGATCAGCTAGTTAAGAAAATAAATAAAAAATAATGAATTACGCGAAAGTATAAAAATATTTAGAATATTAAGAATTGTGGTGGGACTGCAAGAGACGCCGTTTTTTTCAGTGAGTGTCGAAACAAGTAACTTTAGAAAATGCCAAAAAGATCTCGATTAATGAATCCTCTCAAAAACTAGAGAAACCTATGTACAGTTGTAAAATACAGTCTGATGATAATGATAATAATGATAGAATTATTCGATAAAATTAATTAAAACATGCCTTTTGCTATTATACAACTGCATTATTCAGGTAACAAAATAAGGTGATCTATCCAATAATAATGTTATTTTCAAAACTGGAAGCTCAAGAGTAAATGAATTGTGTTGATATTCGTCACAACTTAGTTTGCTTTCGTATAGTTTTCAAAATCTGAAGAGCTAAATAAAAGTATTACAAAAAGCAAACCAAAAAGTTAAATACTCGGCAAATCTGCTATGCCTTTAACATACATTCAATTTTTCGTAACAAATTAAATATATTCTAAGAAATAAGCAATCCAATTCACAAAGATGCGATATTACTAATTTCGGGCTCAGAAAATTTGTTATAGAGAAAGCACAAGTGGATTACGACAGCTTACCCTCTATAATTCCAGGCTTTTGGCAATCTCAAGAAAGTAATCCCAATCTTTCAGAAAAGGAAAAGGTCCTTTTTATCTCTTGTTCCGATGAAGAATCAGTTAACTCGATCTGAACAAGATGACGATGTTATAGATAAATCTACGGCTTATAAATTACATTTAAGATTTCCACTGGGGTGGTCTCCAAATTCTTTTCGATAAGCAAAATAACTACAAGTCATAATTTCTCGTCTCTCCTTGTAAACACTTAGAGCTGATTTGAAATTTTATCTCAAAAAGTTTATGTCAATAGACATATTGGTATCTACCACTACAAGATGGGCCTCAACATAGGCTTTGGAATATGCGGGGAAAACCCCAAATTCAAACTTAGTATTAATCTGGGTAGATTCAACTCTATATTCTATGCAAAATTTTCTCCATACTTCGGTGTGCGGAAATCAATATGCAAAAGTACTACGTCAACCATATAATTTATATAAACTCTGATAGTCAAGCAGCACTGCTAGCGCTGAGGTCAAATTTAGTGAACTCGAAGCTAGTTGGAGACTGCGTGAACCCACCCTGGGGTGTATCAACAGGTTCGTCTTACGATGAGTTTCGGGTCACGCGGGTCTGACACACCAGGCTTAAAACATTCTAAAACCTTAATCTGGGCTTTTGATTGTAAATTCGCTTCAGAAGCCCTGGGATTAAGTAAAAATAAATTGCGCATTCTGGCAAAAGCCCTAACTGGACACTAATGTCTTAAAAACCACGTCCATCCTGGGACTAAGCAACTCAATTATGTGTCGCTTCTCTTCCATAACGGAAGAAATGTCTCTGCACATCCTAACTGATTGCGGACCCTTAATACGCAAACACTCATCTGGGAAACTATGTACTCCGCCCAGAAGAAGTGAAATAGCTCACGGCTAAGCAACTCCTTCTATTCATTGAAGACGTTGGGCTTAACAGTGAACTATAGCCATAGCAGCCATTACAATAGATCTTTTAGGTCGCAGCGATACTGGCCTCTTTCCCTAGACCTGCATAGCTGCTCGTACATAATAAAAAATATCTACGGGCTACAACATCCAATTATCATCAGATGAACTGTTTGCTCGTTTGTCACTTTAATTCTATATACAGAAATAGAAAATTTTGTATGACGAAAAAATATCCCAGGGAGAATTCTTTATATTCATATTAGTATAAGTATTAAATTGAGTGCTTTAGCTAGCCAAAGCATGATACTTGAAAATTTATAGTAAAATTACCGAAAGTAAATTAAAAAGCAAGAGTTTATTTTTTACCTGTGGTAGTTATTATTTAAAAAGACATGGTAAAATAAAAAAAAGGATAAAAGGATACGGTATTAACATCAATGGCGAGTACATCACTCACCTTCGATTTGCCGACGATATAGTCCTTATGGCAGAATCGCTGGAGGACTTAAGCACTATGCTCAATGACCTCAATAGTGCCTCCCAACGGATAGGTCTTAAGATGAACATGGACAAAACAAAGATCATGTTTAATGTCCATGTCACACCTATGCCGGTAGTTGTAGGGAGCACTATGCTCGAAGTTGTTGACGAGTACGTTTACCTGGGACAAATAGTCCGACTAGGTAAGTCCAACTTCGACCGAGAGGTCAATCGACGGATTCAACTCGGCTGGGCAGCGTTCGGGAAATTACGACATATCTTCTCTTAGATTGTACAACCAGTGCGTGTTGCCAGTGATGACTTACGGATCTGAGACGTGGTCCTTCACTGCTGGCCGTATGAGGACGCTCAAGGTCGCTCAGCGAGCTATGGAAAGGCCTATGCTCGGAGTTTCTCTGCGTGATAGACTCAGAAATGAGGATATCCGCAGTAAAACCAGAGTGACCGACATAGCCCAACGGATTAGTAAGCTGAAGTGGCAATGGGCCGGCCATATAGCTCGAAGAACCGATAACCGATGGGGAAGAAAGGTTCTCGAGTGGCAGCCTCGTACCGGTAGGCGTAGTGTAGGGCAACCCCCCACTAGATGGAGTGACGACCTGGTGAGATATGCAGGAAGTCGATGGATGCAGGTGGCTCAGGACCGTGCTTTGTTGCATTACTTGGGGAGGCCTATGTTCAGCAGTGGACTTGTGAAGGGCTGTAATGATGATGATGATGGTAAAACATTATGTTCGATAAGAATCGACTGCAATATAATATCGACTGTAATATATAATCTACATTGGTGTGTATTTTTTTATAGGACAGGGTGATAAACGAGCACGCAGTCCACCTGATGGTAAGTGGTTGCTGTGGCCCATAGACATCTACATCTATCTTCGATCACGAATCAAAATGTAGATGCGTTTTCACCCGTGAGGACTAAGATGGAATGCCTCATTTCCAATAAAAAGGGTTCCCGGTTAAATTTAAATATCATTTAATCGCCCTGAATATTGACGATATAAAGTTACAGCCTATATACGTCCCACTGCCGAGCACAGGCCTCCCCTCATTTATGAGAGGGTTTTTAGGGCGGGGAAGTGTCCGCCGCGCTGCCCCAAAGCGTGTTGGCGAACTTCACATGTCTTAGAAATATTTTTTATCTTATTCCTCAGACATGCAGGTTTCCTCACGATGTTTTCCTTCACCGCCGAGCAAGTGGTAAATCAGCACTTAAAATTGGAATTAACAATTTCATTGGTGCCGGCGGGAATTGAACCCGGGTAACTCGCGTTCTGTTATATTACAGCGAGCGTTAACCATCTGAGCCACCACGGCTCTATTGACGATATAAATGCCGACATTCCCAAACAGCTAATTGACTGTGAAATTGATGACAATTACACGCATATTACGCAAATACGAGTACTGGCTTATGTTATTATCATCGCCTATTAAACGATTATACCGCGAGATTATCCATAACATAATTTCGAGTAATAACTCTACACCATAATTTAAAATTCACAATACATTTATTGCATAATCAGGAATAGTAATAATGGTAGTGTTGATCAAAAGTTTTACATATAATATTTTATGTGCAGATTTTTCAACTGAATAAAGAAATTGTATTCCTAATGACGCACTGGTAAGTGCAACATTATTACGCAGTCCTTAAATCACTAGCAATCGACAAACTCACACATTAGCAAGGAAAGAAATGTGTATCGACAGTTGTTCAACATTTCGTAATAGCGTTTCTGGTAAGTAGGCGTTACAGAAAGAAATAATAGAGAATTATGCTTTATGCTAGTAGCCATCACCTTGATTACAAACCACAAAATACTATTTATTCGGACAATTTTCAGGATTGACAAGCAATTTTCAAAAAAAAAAGATAGAACTTAATTTCCTTAACGTGAGATGTACAATGTGTAAAATATGTGGGGTGATTAAAAATCTTCATATTTTGTAGTAAATTGCGCGAAACTGGAAGTGATGTCGCTTTTGTATGTATAAGACGTTGATAGCAATTTTATCGAGGATAATTTCGTGCCAGCACACTTTTCATGTACGTGTACGGTTTTCTTTAAAACTGGAATAAACCGCAGCTCAAGATATTTTTAGTGGTGCGGGGGGTGACATTAACCCGGGAGGAGGAGGGAGAGTGAATAAATTTAACTTCGCTCTATATCGTACATATAAAAAAAGTAAAGTTACAGCCTATATACGTCCCACACAGGGCAGGAACAGGTCTCATTTTTGAGAGGGTTTTAAGGGAAGTATATAATATTAAAGTATATATATATATATATATATATATATATATATATATATATATATATATATATATATATATATATATATATAATAGTTTAATTTATGTGCATACATATGTATTAAAATATAATACTTTTAAAATAACATGTAAAATAGTTCAATACCTGCCTATATTTACCATTTAATTACTGTACAATGTAACATCTTATGGTGATACGTCACATGACTATTAATTTGTATTCGCTATTGGGTGTTTGTTGTATTTTGGAAAGATATATGACGTACACGCAAACATGCGAATACAGGTAAATACGACCACCTACACACGGCAGCCAAATAACAACCACACAAATATTTGTCAGCGGAAGGCAATGTGTTCACCAAAACGAAATAAGAGATTTTATTATTTAAATGCATGTTACTATTACATACTGTACATGAAAAAATATAAAGTATGGCAAAGACCAAGGAGAGCAAGGCGCAACTAGCTAAACTAATAAAATATATCTTTTATTAGTTTAACTAGTTGGGATTGCCCAAGAAATCTATGGAGAGTTTTTTCCAGAAATGTGAGCAGAGCCCTCGAATGAATTTATTAATTACTGCGGAATGTTAATCACAAATTTAGATATTTTTTTCAAAAAATTGTTCTAACGGTTCAAACTCTAAAACAAACACAAAGTGGAGAGATTCTATTTCTTCAAAAGTGAGACTCGCAGTTACTTTAAGATTCCTAGCTTCAGGAGATAGTTTCAAAAGCAAAAGTTTGTAATGAAAGTGTGCGCTGCTCTGTACCGGATTCTAATGCAGGAAGTTAAGGTAAACAAGTGTTTAACCCTTTGAGCGCCAGCCCACCCACGGTGGGTGGATTTTCAATTTACGTAGTGCCACCGTCCCACCACGGGATAAAGTTGAAATATTTCATAATTTTACTTTTATCTAACTTTAACTTTATAACCAATATAGAGTTTCCCAACACTTTAAGAAAAGCAAAAGCTAGTTAATGCCATCATTATTTTTCCTTTTCATACATTTGCCTGTCTCAGTTTAAATTATTGGTAACATCTTTCGACACCGGTCTGCCGTTCGGTTTAGTAAAGTGACAAAGATGAACAATTTCTCGAATGTTTTTAACGTATTCGTTTATTTCTGGAACTTTTTCGGTGTGACCTAAAATTTGTATTAAATTAAACCTATGTCAACCAACACAATTTAATTTTCCCATCTCCAAGAAGCCTACCTAGTTTAGTTAATTCTAATAACAAATGACATAATAAATTTTGAAATTACAACAGGAATTCAAAAATGTATAATTTATAATAGGTGTAATAGAAAAATAAGCCCTTTAGTACATGGCCGTTAAAACGCACTGGCACACGCATCGCCACGTATTCGGAACCTTGGCGCTCGATTCGGCAACTGTAGTGCTCACTTCTTCTACTAGTGCTGTGTATACTCTCAAGTATTAAATGAAGAAAAATCAACAACAGTCTGAAATTCCTCTATTGGCGCTGTTTGTGTCTGCAATTGAGGAAAATGCACTTTTTGGAATTGCGTTGGCGTTAGTGAATAAGTTATTGTTGAAGAAGAATATGGAAGTCTGAAAGTGTTCAGCGTATGTTCGATAACTTCCAAATATTCCTTGCTATAAGTTGTCCAGAGATGGTGCATTCATCATCTACAGTTTTTTGGAGATGTTATCCGGGGGAACCTGTTCAATGAAATATAATGCCTGCTCCATATGTTTTTTAGGTTCTTTCGACGTAACGCCTGATTATATCAATTAACTTCTTAAATTATTTTATTAACACTCGAAGAATAGGATTAAAACGAAATAAAAATAATCTAAAAAATTTAAGGAACTGTAATAGTAGTTTTCGTAAGCCGCATATGTTTCAAACTTTATAAAAATAAATTGCCTTACCTTTTCTTAAATCCTTTGAAATCTTTTCCCCCATTTATACAGCTTAAGTAAAACTAATAGTGGTATCATGATACTCTACAACTCTGGTTTGTTATTTTCCTACCGCAGTTATAAAAAGATCAAACGTCGCTTATAGTTCACTATTTTGTTGATATATTATGTATAGAAACGAAATAAACCATTATTTTGTAGGTTGATTAGTATACTTACATTAAAAAACAATATATTTAAAGATAATTCAATTTGTTGACGTTATCATATAAGACCTAGAAGATTATACTCTTGTAAAATACAAACACAACGTGTTACCATAAAATATAAATTACATTATTTTATTCACACATTTAAGTTTTCGAATTAGAATTCTTTGCCATCTCTTTAAAAGTCTAAAGTTATTATTACCCTTTTTCTGTTTTTTTTTTTGTATTCATTATTTTACGTCATATATTTTAGATTACGTGCGGTCGCAATATGCCTGGCAAATAATCTTTTAACCGTCAATTGTTTAAAAACCAAATATATATGCTTTTACACAACCACTACACATTTTTTTCTATCACCACACATACATGCTCGTCTAATACGTCTCAAAAAAGGAGACATGTACTATATTAGAACGAACATCTACCGTAAAATACCTTGGAGGAATCCTCGGCGAAATATTAAATTGGCAACCTCATGTTTCAAATATATCTAAACGAATACGGAAAATCACTATAGTATTTAAGACCCTTTGTCATTATCTGATAAATTATTGCTTCTACTCATGGCTTGCAGCTCCTGAAACATATCTTATTGACGCCGAGCGAGCACTATATATTACATCTTCTTTACAGAAACAGAAACTTTTTTATTCAATGTAGATTATAAACAGTACTTATTGAAAGTCAATTTTTTTATTTACCACTGGTTTAAAAAAAAAACCTCTGTCCTGGGAAGAACCAGCAAGAAACCCAGCGGGACTATTTTTAAGCTATTGCATAGCTTCTATCGCGGGCCTTGAGCGCGGGGACCGAATCCAGAAATTTATTCCGTAACGAAAAAACCTCACGCTCCCCACTCCGACGGGCACGGAGGTGTGGCTTGAAGGCCGTGCATTGTCTAACGTCGTTTCTTTTCGGCAGTCTTCGACACGGTGTTTGTGTGCGTGCAACTAGACGTATTGTACGACTCTACGAAGCTCGCACGAATCGAGACGAGCTGCTCCGAAATCGGACGAATACATAAGCAGCTGTTTATGAGAAAGTATATAGGTGTATAGGTATTTATGTACAATAGTGAATAGCTGTACTTGTAAAATTTGTGTATAAAGTGTTTTGAATATGAATGAACAAAGTGCATTTATTATTTATTTATTTAATAAAAGAAAAAAATTTGTTTTCTTATCGGTCACCACGCTCAAAAAGTGTAACTTGAATTAATATCAAAGAAAAAGAAATACTGCATAAATAAAATAAATAAATAATTATAATTGCATAAATTAATACAAAATGCTATGCAATAGCTTAACCGCGGCAGTCCCCGAGTGCCACACGTCTTTTTTTTTAAATAATAGATTACAATCATGTTTACAATTAACAACACAAGACAAATTAGAAATAGCTTGGTAGCGATCACCCTTCCCAGGGGTTATTATCATCCATACATTCCTTAATATTATAATAACCCTTTTTGTACAAACTTAGTTTAATAAATTTTTTGAACTTTGCGTATGTCAAATTTTGTATATTTTCTGGGATTTTGTTGTAAAGCGTATACATCGCCCCAAGAATGAATTACTGACTCGGTGGAGTCGAGTAATTGGTACTACTAGCTTGTGTCTGTTTCTAGTATTTACAGAATGAATATCACTTATTTTTGCAAAACTAGGTTTATTCCTGTGTACGTACATTACATTTTCATAAATGTGTGATAGGCCAGAGTTAATATATTAATTTCCTTAAATTTTTGTCTCAGTGACTCTTTTGGTTTTAAATTATATATTGCTCTAATGGCCCTCTTCTGTAAAATAAATATAATTTCAGTGTCAGTCGCGTGTCCCCATAGCAAAATACCATACGACATAATGCTATGGAAATAACTAAAGTAAACTATGCTAGCTGTTTCAACACTGGTAATAATCTTTTTACAGCATATGCTGCAGAACTAAGTCCGCTAGCTAGTTTTGATATATGGGGGAGCCATTGAAGCTTTGCATCTAGTGAGATTCCAAGAAAAATGGTGGTATCTACAAGACTCAGTTCTTCCCCATTTAAAATTACATTCGTATTAACATGTTTGACATTAGGAGTTACGAATTTCATACATTTAGTTTTAGTACCATATAAATGCAAATTATTAACATTAAGCAAATTAACTAACTTAGCTATAGCATTATTTTTATACATACCCAACATCTAAAGTATACAAATTATCAGGTGTGCTCAGTGTACGAAAATCAAGTATTTATTTATACATTTACATTTTATTGTACACCTTAATAAAAGGATTACAAAGGGCGGACTTAGTGCCTTCTAGTATTCTGCCGTGGTTACGATAAGTGCAATAACTCGAGTGTTTAGGCTTACTTACTTAAGTACATATATCAGGAAAATGAGCTCTATATTTATTTCTTAGATGTCTTTTTGTATTAACGGTAGATTCGGTCTTTTTGATAAGCATAGCTGCAATATGTAATAAAATCATTTGTAAGCTGTATATCATGAATGAAATAATTTGAGTTATGACGTTGAAAGCTATAATATTTTGTGATATTTTATAGATTACCACAGTAAGTCCAGTTATTGCATTTATGATTTGCGCATTTTTTCAATTTAGGGCACAATTACTAATCATAAGCGCAACAAGTAAAAGTTATTGCAGATATGTTAAAGAATCTTATTATTTAAAACTTTAAGCTTACAAATTTTAATAATAACAAGTAAAGTTATTGCAATTATTTGAAGGAAAAACAGTCAAGATATGAATGGCTATTTATGTATACTAAATCGCAATTTGTTTTCAAGTTATTGCGGCTATGAGTAGTAAAGAGGGCGCGGAGGGGCGTTTTTGGTTTTTAGAAATGAATTTAGTGATTATTTTTAATATGGTTCGAGTTACTGATCTTAATATTCCGGTTTCTAAAACTCAACAAGGAGACCAGCCTATTACACTTCATTCTTTAAAGTGTCATAAAATTCTTCCATTGTTCGACACAGATGATTGTGAAAATAGTATAGTTAACATGTTTGAGGACTCCGATGATAGCGTCAAAAGCAAATATTATTTACCTTATCGTTCCATGAATTCCAACTATGATTTTTATACAACAAATATAACACTTAATGCATAAATTCACTATAAGTCATAAAACAACGTCTAAAGACAATCACGGAGGTCAAAACAATGGATTAGAAGCTTTGTCTGATTTTCAGAAAATACATCTGAAGGACCAAAGGCTTGATGTTATCACCGGATATATACTGTGCTAGTATAGCCTGATACTAGCACAGGTGTCCTCAAAGATTATAAATTGCCACACCAGCAATTAAATAAAAGAAAAAGAATGAAAAGAATGAAAAGTGAATGTGTAAATGATGGACTACAAAATTAAATTGAAAATAAGTAAACCGAACCCCTTTTTCTGTTCTTTTTTGCTGTTCGATATACGCATCTCAAGTAGAGCCACCATAAATATTACCTGCAAATCAAAAAAGATTTACCAAATCGGCCCTACCAAGGAAAAGGCGTGCATTTAATATTCCACGATCGGTACGTATATTTAAGTTGGAAGTTAAGAGGGTTGTTTATAAAAGGCATTGTTGAACCATATACTGTAAAAACAACTGAACAAAAACGGGCAGTATAATCGCAAAATAAAGAAATGTATCTTATCAAAATTTAAAGATTGTCAGGTTTTCTTTCTGACAACACTAGGATATAAGCCAACAAATAATGGGCACATTCATCTGGCACTCACTAAGGAAGTTGATGACCAAAGAGACAAACTATGAACCTAAAAATTCATTACACAAAAACATATTAAATAACATATTCAAAGTTTCAATCTAACAATATTGCATTATCACCGCGAACAGGCCCCCAATAAATTTTATTTACCGAGTGACTTAAATATTACGATGATACACCAATATTTTATGGAGAAATATAAGAATATGCAGATATCTCCCAAGACATATCGCAAAGTTATGAAAGAAAAAAATATTTTATCTGCTCATCTCGGCCATGAATAATGTGAGCAGTGTGTTCTAGATAATTCTCATAGTGAATGTTCTAAAGAAAGTTATGAACTGTGTATTCAATATCAGAAATATAAGTTGCCCCACACATAGAAAAGAATACCAAAATGACAAGGAAGCATTTTCTACTGACTAATATTGTATTTATTTTTCTGTAAATTTACAGAAAATGATAATTTTCCAATAATGGATCAGTTTAATTCTACCATATTTTGCCAACGTTTTTATTTTATATTTATTGCATTATATAAAATTTTGTCCCACTTGGAAGTAATTCCGGCACAAATGTGCCTTTTGCTGTACTGTAGAATGAAACTGTATCTGAACGAAACATCACATTTACATTTCGGTCATTTTTTGGCATACAACCGTGACCTAAAACAGTTTGTGTTGGCGAAAACTCAGCGGCCCAAAATAAAAATGGGACGTTCATGTTTCGTAGTAAATATAGTGAATAGTAAACTGATTGCTGCTGAATCAATCACAGCAAAATATTTCGACCCCAGTCACACATTTATGTCACCTGATTATTATCACCACTAAGTTGAAATGTAATTAAAAAGAAACAAAAATTTATGATTTGACAATTTTGTAAATGCTGTAAAATTGTCATATTCAAAGAAGGACACGATAATAGTGATAACCGTATCTGACTTACTCTTATCAACACCTATCATCTCAGCACAAAAATTATAAACACGGTATCAAGAGAAAAATGTTATGGCATTCAAGGCTGAAAAGGGACAATTTTCATTAAAACACAAAGAAAATCATGTCATAACAAAAGCTGATTGAAAATAATTTCGTTTTTTACACATAAAAATTATATCCCAGATATTTAAAATAAAGGTTACCGACAGAGATATAACAAAATATCGAAAAGAAAGATTAATATCAGAATTACTGCCTTTGATGCCAGAAACGAAAAGAGATTTGTGGCTAAACTTACCGGAATCTTCGCGAGTGTCAAATCATACATTAAACTCAGATTCAAATGTTTTTTTATGTTGAGTTTTATAACTTTTACTGAATTAACCCTAAATTTAGCAAACATATGTCATTGTTTTTATATTTCTGTCATATATTTAGGGTTACAGGTTTATAGGGTTTGAGTTGATCGGTGCTAAATGAACCACTAAAAATAAATAAAAAAATGCCACATTTAGTTTTGTTATTATACCATGTACCTAATAATGCACATTACCAAGTAGCCAGGCATCCATCTTTGAAAATCCATGTGCACAATACATTGCTGGGTAGGTAGTAAATAAAAATATTTTTTTGTTTTTAGGATAATTTATGTATTTACTGTTTTAAACATATAACATCTATATTAAAATATTTTAAATCACAGTCTTCAACTTATAGTAGGAACATAACTTCCACTTTTTTATTATAATTGACTTTTTAACCACCACAGTCACGCAGTTATTGCATACCTATAGCTAATTAAAAAATAAAATTAATGAAGCGTAATAATATAACATTACATAAATTTAAACATAAAAAGACATATGAAAATAAAAAATGCAAGTGACGACACCTGATAAATTGGTCTTAAGTAGTACCAAATTACTATTTTGGATAATTACATTATTTCTTGTGGTAATTATAAAAACAATAACGATCTTCAAAAAAACATAGTTTCACTTGGCATTTATTAAGCTTTATATAAGCTTTGTGTTAAGGGACAAACTAAATGTTTGTCCCTTAACACAAAGCTTACATCGTCCTTTGAACGTAAATGATGGCATATGACCTACTTGATCGTAATGCATGTCCATCTGATTTTCAGGAGTCACGAATTTTTTATCTCTGTTTTCGTACCATGAATAACTCGGTCCACAGTAGTGAGGCTGTCAGCTATCACGCATCTGAATTCCTTCAGCTTCATAGGTTTTGTACATTTAGTTTCACGTCGATACATGAGCCTAGCGTTGTTGATACACATGTCAAGCATTTGCAAGAATAGAGGTATACCAACTATGCGCTCTTATTTCCGTGTGATAAAGCGATAATTGTATTGCCGTACTATGTTTGGACAGGGCACTGGCTCTTTGCGCTTCTTATCTTTATTGTATCTCAATACACGGACAACTGGATGAACATCAACATACGAACGAACCACAGTAAAACATTTATTATCGAACTATTTGACCACAGCTACTTTTTTTTCATTTGAAGTAATTTGCGAAAAAGCTCAGTGGCCTCGTTTTTACAAAATTTTATCAGAAGAAAGCTTTTTGTTTCCTCCACGCAAACCATTTGGTCTCACTGTTCCCAAGGAAAATATCCCGCACTCATTTCTTAGGTAATATACTAATTCTATAGAGGTAAAATATCAACATAAATCACTTTACAAGCAGGTTCATTGACTGTCTTGCTCAAAGCTATGACAACTTTAGCTCCCAATCCAATACTGTTTTCTTCTTGAAATGATGAAATCAGAAAGTATCTTCTGCCCCATAAAGCAAAACATCATAGAATGATGATTCCAGATATTCCTGCTCTAACGAATATTTTGAAACCCCATCTTCAAAGCTTATTTTTGATGTACCTTTTGCGGGTACCAGCTCTTGTACCTTTATACGGCACCATCATTTCGTCCACACTGAACAGGTCTTCCTCTTCAATATTTATGCAAAAAAAATTATATGCGAATTTTTTTTTACAAAGATGTTATTTTATAATAGCGATCCCCATCGTTACCTTAAGCATCTATCATAATGCAAATATCGTCGGATCGGTTGAAATCTTTTCAGTGTCATGATATCTGCTACTTTGCTGTATCTGAGAGTTTTAGCTGGCAAACGTACGACACCCATGAGGTTATTAATAGCAATAAAACCCTTTACTTCATCGAAAGTCATATTCATGGGCGTGCCGTTTATTTGTAAATGATGTAAATTACTTTCTAGAACAATCAATTCAAATATATCCTCCGAAAAAAAATAGTTTGAAATATTCCAACGGTGATTTTTTTCAGAAGATTTGTTGAATATTTTATCACTGATTTCAGCAGTGTATTTGAATCTTGCAGTTGTCCACTTAACTTCAAGCATTTTTTCTTAAATACAGTCTTTTTGACGAGGTAAACTCCTTTACTGGATCGAGTAGCATTTGATGGTGATGGTACGGATAAAATATATGTAGAGCTATGGCTATTGAACAGATCGGTGAAGGTGTCGCTGGGACTATTACATTGGTTGAAGAAGCAGCAACACTGGACGTAGAGAAATTAGTCAACAAATTCACGTGCCTCGTAATATCCGTCGTATTTTCGGCCGGGACTAATATCTCCCTGTAATTGTCTTCGCTTTCCGACAATACGTGCAGATTTGAGATGATTGAGATGATGGCAACGAATGTGGTATCGAGCTCTCATCGTTGTCAGAAGCACGTCCAGTTATTTCACCATCCGATGAGTCACTGCTCTTAATATCTGATTATGCTCCTGGTTTTGGGACCAACGTCAATATTCTTTGAGACCTCGTTCCAGCCGAAAAAGTAAACAAACCAATATATACTGATAAATAAATACGATTTCAGTAACGTTTCGTACTTGGTAATTTATCCAAAAATGCATGCAGTAAAATGTACTCTCTAGTGTTGTAAGTTTGGCAATGTAATATATAATGCATACTCCAAAAGTCAGGTCATAGTACAGGATCTTGGCGATGTGCATTTGTAGATACATGAACATTTACAGTAATATTTTAGATATCAGATACTATAGTTTGATCAAATTTTTTTGCATAACCGAAACAATATACATTCATTTACATAATTAGCACATATACCTGTCATAACAATTATATTTTGATAGGATTTTAATCGATTCTTACCTTATAACACTAAGACGCACGCACCTTCCTTTTCTGTTTCCAACATATCCATCAAACGCTTTAGGCCGAATTTAGATCAGGGCAGCCAGACTCAACGGAGACTAGCAATTTATACTGGACATTGAAATATAATGTACGAACCTTTCGGTAAAGAGTACCTAATTTAGGTACGTAATTATCAAGGGAGTACATTATTGAGATAGAAATTATGGAGATATTATGGACTGGATTATATATCACGAGTGTGGGCGCACACTTTCTATTCCCTTACTCTCGTAGTCCCATGAGACGGTAACTCTATCCAAATATAAAAAGATCAGACGCTGAAACAACGGCTTTAAGTCCTTTCTGAGGCTACTACTGAGAATTCCTTGATAAAAAGTTAACCAAATTTGGACCTAATTACACCAATTATTTAAAGATCAAAAGATTTTCCTCGATTAAGCTTTATTTTTCATTTGTTTTCAGGAGACATAAAATAGATACGTAATTTCATTTTCATTTTGTTAGTGTAATTAGGTACTCAATTTTAGATAGGCGTTGGATTGTAGTTTTCATTTTAAATAGTTTTAATATTAATGGCAATATGGTGCCCCATACCATCATCATCATCATCATCATTACAGCCCTTCACAAGTCCACTGCTGAACATAGGCCTCCCCCAAGTAATGCCACAAAGCACGGTCCTGAGCCACCTGCATCCATCGATTTCCTGCATATCTTACCAGGTCGTCACTCCATCTAGTGGGGGGTCGCCCTACACTACGCCTACCGGTACGAGGCTGCCACTCGAGAACCTTTCTTCCCCATCGGTTATCGGTTCTTCGAGCTATATGGCCGGCCCATTGCCACTTCAGCTTACTAATCCGTTGGGCTATATGCGGATATCCTCATTTCTGAGTCTATCACGCAGAGAAACTCCAAGCATAGCCCTCTCCATAGCTCGCTGAGCGACCTTGAGCATACGGCCAGCAGTTAAGACCACGTCTCAGATCCGTAAGTCATCACTGGCAACACGCACTGGTTGTACAATCTAGTTTTTAGAGATTGAGGTGTACCTGACGAGAAGATATGTCGTAATTTCCCGAACGCTGCCCAGCCGAGTTGAATCCGTCGATTGACCTCTCGGTCGAAGTTGGACTTACCTAGTCGGACTATTTGTCCCAGGTAAACGTACTCGTCAACAACTTCGAGCATAGTACTCCCAACAACTACCGGCATAGGTGTGACATGGACATTAAACATGATCTTTGTTTTGTCCATGTTCATCTTAAGACCTATCCGTTGGGAGGCACTATTGAGGTCATTGAGCATAGTGCTTAAGTCCTCCAGCGATTCTGCCATAAGGACTTTATCGTCGGAAAATCGAAGGTGAGTGATGTACTCGCCATTGATGTTAATACCGTATCCTTTCCAGTCCAGTAGCTTGAAAACGTCTTCCAAAGCAGCGGTGAAGAGTTTCGGGGATATAACGTCACCCTGTCTTACACCTCTCTGCGGTTGGATAGGTTTCGAGCTCTGGTTCTGTACTCGGATAGCCATCGTAGCCCTACTGTACAAACACTTCAGCACTTCGATATACCGACAGTCAACTTGGCACCGCTGAAGGGACTGCAGCACCGCCCAAATTTCGACGGAATCAAAGGCTTTCTCATAGTCCACATACGCCAGGCAAAGTGGCAAATTGTACTCTTCAGTCTTCTGTACAATCTGCCGCAGGGTATGTATGTGGTCTATGGTACTAAAGCCTTTTCGGAAACCGGCTTGTTCGGGAGGCTGGAAGTCGTCGAGTCTGCGTGCGAGACGATTCGTAATGACTCTCGAAAACAGCACGTACACGCGGCTCAGAAGGGATATCGGTCTGTAGTTCTTTGAGAGGGCGTTGTCAACTTTCTTGAAGAACAAGACCACCGCACTTCTGCTCCACGCTTCCGGAGTAGTGTCACCATGGAGGACGGAATAAAAAAAAATAAAGAGCCTCTGAAGGACTTGAAGTACCGGTTTTCCACCCGCTTTCAGAAGCTCTGCTGTAATTCCATCCTCGCCCGGGGACTTGCCGTTTTTAAGGTGCTGGAGAGCCATTCTAATCTATAATAGACTGACGTCCGGGATATTATCGGAATAGTGTCGGATAAGACCCGCTCTTGGATCGTTACTCACACTTGCGTGTGGCTCCAACGATGATGTGTACAGCTGCCCATAGAACCTCTCAATCTCACTCAGAATCTCAGGTGTCCCGGAAACGATGTTGCCACACTCAGTCTTCAGCTTTGACAGTTGGCTCTTACTGGCAGACAGATCTCTGGCAAAGACTTTGGAGCCCTGGTTCCGCTCGATCGCTTCTTTAATACGAGCAGTATTAAAGTTGCGTAAGTCTCGCCGCATGCATTTGGAGATCTGTCTGTTCAGTTGCCTGTATGCTGTCAAATCTGTTGACGATTGCAGCCTCATCTCCCGTCTAACAGCCATGAGATTAAGAGTGTGATCGGAGAGTTTTTGTGTTCTTCTGCGGCGGGTCTTGCAGAACTTAGCTCCAACCGCATGGACAGTTTCCACGAGCTTGTCATTCATATCGGCCACTGCATTGCAATCTTGTAGGCACTGAAAGCGGTTGTGTAACTCGAGCTGAAAGTTTTCGGGATTCTGGATTAGAGCTTGAGGGGGACGGAGCGTTGACCTCATTAGACGAGACCTCTTCAACTTAACGTTTAGGTTCAGTGTGCCTCTAACCATTCGGTGATCGCTGCCAGTTTTCACCCTTGCGATCACTGAGACATCACTGAACAGTTGGCGTCTGGTCGTCATAATGAAGTCAATCTCATTTTTGTCGAACCGTCGGGGCTCGACCAGGTCCACTTCCTGTGGGGTCCGCTTCTGGAAGAAAGAGTTCATCATAAATAGTCCCTCTTTCTCCATAAAGTCAGCCAGCTGCTGGCCCCTTCGGTTTCGTTGCCCTACTCCAAATTTCCCTAACTTCAGCTCACCGCTTTCTCTTGTGCCTAGTTTTGCGTTGAAGTCTCCCATCAACACCGTGTAGTGGGTTTTGGAGGAATGCATGGCTTTAGAAATATCCTCATACATTTCCTCCACCTCCTCATCGGGAGTGATCCTCATACCATAATACTAATAATTGGTAGCGGACCTTGCTTATTTACATTAATCCTTTATACGTTGTATAGAAACCAAGTGTTTGCTGGAAAAATTCGGTAGCAAGTTGTGGATTACGTCATTGCGGTAATTTTGTTGTTTATTTAGAATATAAAATACAAACGTATACTTTGCCCAATTCGTTTCACGGTTCGTTTATGGACCCGTCCGGTTAGTTCATCTTTTTTTGGTCAATGGTGACAAACGAGCACACATACATCTATATTTAACCTTGATTAAGAATTAAAATGCAGATGCGTTGTCACCCTTGAGGACTAAGATGGAATGTCTCGATTTCGGTAAAATGGGTCTTCGATTCTCTACACTCACCATACGAAACACAGCACCATTAAACTGCTATTTTACGCTGGAATTCTCTGAGAGTTGGTCCTTCCCCGTTCGAGCCGACCCACCCATGCTACAACCATAATATAGCCACGGCGTGGCTCTACCATGTAAAAATATTTGAGCCTGTCCTTTTGTTTGACTAACTGAATGTTTTTGTCCTAATCTGGTGTCTTTATAGATCTTTGCGATAGTTACAAGTACAAATAAATCATCATAACTTATTACAACTAAGATACTTATTAAACTCAAACAAAGTCGTGGGCTCAGCTAGTGAATTAAAAAAAGTCAAAAAATTACTCAAACAAACAAAAATCTTAACCGACAAATTTAAGTTGTATCTACTTCATTTCAACATATTTCAAAAATGATCGAGGTCATTCTTCCAAAGTATATTTAAAAAATACAACGATAACTATACTATCATAGCTGCTTGTCATTTAAATAGTTGTTGATACAGTAATAACATTTCTGTATTAGAAGCTTTTTTTAATTATTCTTAAAGTTGTTTTTTTTTTTAATTTTGAGCACGTTTTGAGCTTTTGAATGATTTAATCGACTGGTGTAGCGCACTGTGCCTTGCAAAATTAAGTGTTAGCCTTGCTGTATATACGCTATTAAGGTCATTGCGTCTAGTTTTCAAACGAGTTTCTTTTTTAATTTCGAATTCGTATGCCTCAAACTTTTTCTCGAATGTGTGTCACCTATAAATAAATGGTATTCATTTTATGTTGATCACGCCACTCATCACTATCAGAACACACTTTCCCAGTTTTATTAAGGTTGACGCGGGTAAATGAAGGTCATAAATATTTCTCGTATCGATTCAGCTGACGTGTTATCTAATTTACCATAGACCACATCTGTTTTCCTTAAACGTTATATATAATATCTCTGAAAGGTGTCTTTTTTTCTTTATTGATATACCGATGTATTCGGTTAGTAACCATTATATTTCCAACCACCAACCATTATCTTTACCCGACTGCAAGCAGGAGGGTTATAGTTTTCAGACGTGCGTAAATATTTATGTGTGTCAACTCCTGTAATATAATAAATGTAATAATTTTAAAGACACGCATATAACAATTGAATCATGCCTGTCGTCATTTGGCATACTCAGGTGGACTTAGACTGAACTCAACGCCCTGGATATAAAAATCCTCACAACCATGAAGTCCCATAGAATGCATCATCCGAGATCGTCGGCAATGAGGCTGTACACGCTGCGAAAGCATGGTGAGCGTGGCTTTTTAAGCGCGATCACCATACATAATCGCGAAGTGTGCAGCCTCCGTAATTACTTCCTGGCGATATCGGATGATCCATTCTATGATGACGTCATTTCTTGTGATAAAGGGCTTATCCCTCTATCTTTAGCCAGGACCTGGCAGTACATAGCATTTCTGATCACGAGACCCTATGGACGGAGAAGGAGCTCTACGGGAAGTTCTGCAAGGCTCTAAATGAGCTTTTCGTAGATACAGTAGCCTACCTCGACCAGCTACGTTTCGGTGACCTCTCTGATGGTTTTGTCTGTGGAATACAGGATCAGGTCATTAAAACCAACAACTATCGGAGATACATCCTAAAGGATCGCATCGTCAACATCTATCGAGCTTGTCGCCATCCGGTGAGTCACATAACTATGTCATCTCTGGTTGTCTGGCGATTTCTAACTCTGAGTACTTGCACAGGCACAACGTAGTAGCCAGGATTCTACACCAGGAGCTCTCTCTGAAGTATGGTCACGTGTATTGGAAACTGCCTTGTTATAAGTGCTGACCGGAAGCCGTGCTCGATAATAACTGCGCCAGACTCTACTGGGACCGGGCTATCATCACAGACAGGACTATTCTAGCGAATAAACCCCATATTGTGCTGATAAACCGGGCACAGTCAAGGATATTTTTGGTCAACATTACCATTCCATATGACGAGGACCTAATGAAAGCCGAATCAGATAAGAAACAAAATATCTGGACCTGGCTCACGAGGTGACCGACATATGGGCTGGTCTGCCGGCCGAAATTACTCCTGTAGTCGTCTTTGCGAATGGGCTGATTCCGGTCAGCCTCTCGGGTCATTTGAGGTGACTGGGACTCCGTGACTTAATTTTTTTTTAATAATATAAGTCACTTTATATTAATTTAAAGAAAACTGGTTTTTACAGATTTTATAGCGTATGTTAACTTTTTTTTTATATTCCCGATATATATTTTAGATTCACGAGGTAACTGAGATGTTCGACGTCTCAACGCCATAAATAACCGTGACTACCTCCAGAATAAAATTATTAATTTTCCGGTCCGATCTACGCAGTGTGAACTTATATTATCTTGAAGTCTAGCAGTTGTATGCTTGGGTTGGAATTTTTATTTTATTAAATATCCCTTAATTTTATTAAGAATTCTAAACAGATGGTAGCACCCTGCTATCTTCTCTATTGAAATTAGGATGTTTTTTGATTGCAATAGCGTGTCAAATTATTCTTGGAAGGAATCGATGCTGCGATATTTAGCGAAGATTTGTGGTCTATCAAATCTGATATAGTGACGTGGGCGATCTTGTATATATTCACAGACTGCAGACTTCCCGAAGCGTCCATTTTTTACATCAGTTATGTGTTCTATAGCGCGGGTTTTTATTTATCTTCTTAACCACAGAGATAGACCACATTCACAATCAAGCTTGTACTCTCCTGCATCTTGAAAAGATAAAAAAAAGATACTCTTAACTGATGGAAAAACTGACTAATCTCTTTCGGCGGCTTGAAGTATGTTGTAATGGAAGCACGCTTCAAGATGTAGATTATCTTGTCAGTGAAACCTCTGACATATGGCAATACAGCAGGCACACGCTCGACTATAGTCAGCTTCACTCGTTCACTGTGACGTAGGTGCGGAACCTGAAGCTTGCTGTCATGCAAAACTTGATTAACGTGTTGGACTGTCGGCCAAGTGTTTACTGTCACAGATCCCTTGTGCTCTCTGAAACAAAGATTAACCCACGATAGCTAACTGTGAACAGTGATAAGAATCGCTGTTTAAATATCTATCTGTATGGGTTTTTTTATACACAGTGTAGCCTCAAGATGTCATCAAATGACCAACACATCTAGAAAAGCTAAAGAATTGTTTGCCTCTAACTTGATTGTGAACTGAATTGTAGAATTTATAAAGTTAAGATGGTCTAAAAATGCAGTTACTTTATCTAAAGGTAGAATTATCGTGGAAGTATTGTCTACGTACCGCTTGTAGTCTTGGATTTACGGGAGAAGTAAGCAGGGCTTTCTCCGCAAAGTATTTCACGAATATGTCGGCGACAATGGGAGATATAGGTGAGCCCATCACCACATCAGCCCCTTGCATGTAGCTCCTCCTTCCACAATAGGTAGCCAGATATAAGGATGTGTTTGAGTAATACTGCATATTCTACGAGCATGTTGTTTTTTTCCAGCCTTCTAGATACAATTGAGATGCAGTCTTCAACAGATAAGCATGTAAAGCATAGTTTCATTGTCTCCCAGATGTAGGTCTTTAACCTCGCCGAAATGGTAGGAATCCTTTGTGTGTGCTCTTGTTCGTCCCCTGAGCGGTGAGAGTATTTTCGCTAAGTGTTGAGCCAACCCATAAGTAGGTGAATCAATTTAGCTCACTGTGTGATGTAGTGGAGCATTAATTTTGTATTTTTGGTAACTAATACAACTTTGGTGGTTGGGCACACGTGGGTATTATCGATTTTACGTCCAGTTTTTATTTTTCTCAGAGGACCCCAAAAATTTTGGCGTAGACCTCGTGTAGCCGTATAAAAAGGATATAGGGCTCCCTAAACTTACCATACAAAACACAACAGCATTGAGCTGCCATTTCACACTTGTGTCTTTGACAGCGTGGCCCTTCCCTGGTTCAACTGACCCATTTGTGCTACAACCATAACATATTACCAGCATGAAGAAATTTGCGTATAACAATTAGGCTTTCTAAGTCAACAACCCACATATAATGAAGATATCAGCTGACAGGATCACCGATTTAATAATTAATATGAATCATACCTCAATTATTTATTTTCTAATCCTTTACACTGAGTAAAAATAATTTGTCACCGTTTCTCGTTCGATATTACTTAGTTAACCATCAAGTTATCTGTGGACAATAATAATTATTTATATGAGTTACTAAGTGATAATTTTTCGGCATTGTTCCGACCATGTATGCTTACATGCATAACGCTCCTCAATGTGGCTCACATTGTAAAGAGCTCTAATTCTCGTATTTAAAGATTAAAATACCCATCCATTATCCAAATATGACAAATGTAAAACAACTTGATCTATTTTACTTTATAGCTAATTTGCCTGTAGCTTCACTTAATGAAAAGAGAAGCCTGTAATAAATAATGGACAACTTAGCAGTAATTAATACAAATAAATAAAAAAATATGTGATAGCATTGAAATTAATCTCCGAACTGTCGCACGTAAAAATGCCGATACTGCTCGTGACGTGCCTCTCGACTATGTCCCCTAGTGAATACACATATGAGTATTTCTACAGATAAAAAAGTCTAAAGTTCTGTGTAATCGTTACTCGTAGATTACTTTTGAATTCCAAAAATATGATACGAAATAATGTTTGTCAATTTATTTTTAAACTGATTTCAGATTGTTTTTCTGAAAGGAAAATTTCTATTCCATATTACGTGAGTAGAAGTACATATATAAATGTAGGTAATTTGTGGTATGGTGGTTAAATTAATGCCATCGTAAGATCTGTATAAGGGCTTTTACGGATCGCTTGAGAAGATATTAACATGTTTATACTTATACACACAGAAATACGCGCACTTTATATCATGCTCAAGCATTTGAATAATTGAACCAATCTAGCACCGTGATTTAATAATGAGGTTTACATTACGTTTCACTCCATTATCCCTATCATCATTATTATTACAGCCGTTCAAAAGACTTTTCATATATAGACTTTTCCCTAGTAATGTCACAAAGCACGGTAATAAGCCATTAACTTAAGCTTATATTTTTCTGTTTCATTCACTTAATTCGAAATGAAACACCAAAGATGGCGTCTCCTCTCCGTATCCCAGTAGCCATATGCTGGGCTACGGGGATGTTGGCTGCTAGTTCACGTGCACATGAAATGAGTATATTGTATGCCCCACAGATAGTCTTTGTGCTTTATGAAGTCCTATTTTAATATGGTACAGGAAAATTAAAAGTCTGTGTTCACTTTCCTCAAGTTTGTTCTTAATGAACTATTTTTTTTTTGAAAATAAAAACCCAACTACGTAAAAATAATTAACTAAAAAGATTTGCTTTTTGTTAGAGCAATGTAGAATGCATGATTAAATGTTTTTTTAATTCGATACATATTTAAGTAAATAAAAAAATATATTATACCATTATAAATATAACTAGAATTTTATAACGTATTGCAGAAGCGGCAAACCAATTAACAACTATGTTAGGTGGTGGTCGTTGAGGGGGAATTTTTTACTACAAATATGTTTTGTAATTTTTCTTTGTTTCCGCACCTCTCATGATAAGCTAAATCAAGAAGTTTAGGCTTCAGAACATGCTAAATATTCAAACAAACACTTCTGCACTCGAAAAACATCATCTTCTTTTTAGGGCATTCGGGTAATAAATACGTGTATCAAAACAACAAAAAAGAACATTTCCATCCGAAAAAAAGAATTTATTACTTAGCAATCAAATAGTTTGTTTTAAATATAACAATTTATTTATTTGTAATGTATTTTCTTCTATGAATAACTTTTATCTAATGATTTAAAATCTGACCTGATTTATCAAAATCTAATTTTTACGCTATTTTTAACGCTGCAGGGTTTTGCAGTAACTTGAGTACCAGGTGCATATGGCAGCTAGGTGAGGACTTTTCTAAATCCATTGACTCTAATGACTCTACAACTTATTTGATCAAAGATATTATTCAACGCGACACGTAAGTTAATGATCTCACTACTGGTTACGACGACGAGTCAAAACTTCTCTACATTCTCAATACTATTACAGCAAATTTTAAGTCTGGTGGTTTTAGTCTACGCAAGTTTAAATCATACAATCTTTAAAACTTCTAATATAAATATGCAAGAAAATTTATCACTAAGTGACTCTTCAAAAATTTTGGGTTTGGGTTGGAATCCAGATAGGGACGATCTTTATTTTAAGGTAGAGTTTCCCTCCAACTGTAACGTATAATATTTCAAAACGGTCTATCCTTTCAACCTCATTTAAAATCTTTGACCCTCTGGGATTACTTTGTCCAAGTACTATTATTTCAAAAATTATAATGCAGCAATTTTCGATCAAAGGCTTAGACTTGGATGAAACAATACCCCAAGATTAATGAAAGAATGGAGGAAGTTCCATTAAACTCTTCCAACTTTTACAAGACTTCCTCGTCATGCTCTATATGAATCGCCTTCTTACATTGAAATTCATACCTTTTTCGATGCTTCTATTTCCGCCTAGGGCACATGTTATTATCTAAGGTCTACCAATACTCAAGGTGACATTGTAGTCCATTTGCTTTGTGCGAAGTCAAAAATAGCACCTGTTAAACCTACCACTATCCCGGGGCTGAATTTGCGGTGCCTTGTTGGCAGCTCAGTTATGTAAATTTATGACAGATTCACTGCGATGTCCTATTACACGATCTTGGCATTGGTGTGACTCAAGTGTTGCCTTGTCATGGTTAAATAATTCTCCATCAAAATTATAAACTTTTGTTGCTCACAGAGTAGTAGAGGTTTTGAAAAACACAGATCAATCGTCTTGCGATATGTGCCCACTAACGTCAACCCTGCCGATTTCATTTCTAGGGGCGTCAGTGCGGATCAGCTTCAACATTTAGAGCTATGGTGGAAAGGACCTTCTTTTTTTCTAAGCTACAGTCAGAATGGCCTGCTCTAAAGACCGTAGAGTACAGAGATTTGCCTGAAATCAAATCCTATTTTGCTACCATCAAGCTGGGAATTAATTTTATTGCTGCCGCTAAAGATATTGGCACGTTCTTAAAAATTAATTCTGTGCAATTATCTGAAATTGCACCTAATGAGAACATTAAATTTAATTTTATATCTGCATACGCTCCTCACTTTGGTGGACTGTGAGAAGCTGGCGTAAAATCCGCTAAATATCATATTAAAAGGGTTATAGACAATTCTAATTTAACTTACAAAGATCTTGCAACTCTCTTTGCACAGGTTGAGGCTATTTTGAATAGCCGACCACTTAGTCCACTATATTCCTCTCTTTAATACTTCCTTTCTCTATCTGCAGGTCATTTTTGATCGGTTGACCTCTGACTGCACTGCCATCCCCTGCGCTAAAAGACTTCAATCAGAACTTTTTGCGTCGCTATGGAAGACTGAACCAATTGCGGCAGCATTTCTGGTCTCGTTGAGAACGCGTGTACATCAGCAAGTTTTTTCTTTTATAGAAGAGTGTAAAGTTTTTATCAACCGCAACACCAGGGGAATTGCAAGTGCGTTGCCGGCCCTTTAGAAAGGAGTAAGCTCTTTTCTTGAATGTCTCCAGGTCGTATTGGTCCGGAAAAATCGCCGGTGATAAACTATTCCACAGATAGGTTGTACGCGGAAGAAAACTCCTTTTGAAACGAACAGTGGTGGACCGCCAAGCATCCAAATGGTGTGGATGGTATCGGGACGTTTGCCGCGTAGTGCGTTCATGAAATTTGGCAGCTGGGAGTAATCCGAACAATTCCCCAGAGCACTCTCCAAGGTATATGCGAAAGAAAATGCAAAGAGATGCAACATCTCTTCGCAGCGCCAATGAATCGAGCCGATCGGAGAGCACTCGGTCGTCGACGATTCGACCCGCTCTGCGCTGGATGCGGTCAAGTGGAAGGAGCTGGTACTGGGGAGCCCCAGCCCAGAGATGGGAACAGTATTTCATGTGCGGCCGAACCTGCGCCTTGTAAAGTTGCAGGCGGTGTGCCGGCATGAAATACTGTCCCGCTCTGCTAAGCACGTCAAGCTTTTTAGAGTCCAATTTGGTCTTCTCTTCCAAGTGACCACGAAACTGCACGTCACTCAATATGTCGACGCCGAGGATTCCGATACTGGCTGAGGCAACAAGGGGAGTGCCTCGAAACTGAGGAGATACGACAAAGGAGTTCTTTTTAGCGATTAATGCGCAAACTTTTGTCTTCAGGGGGTTAAACTGGACTAGATTTAATCACCCCCAATCCGAGACTCTGTTCAGCAAATACTATACTTCGGACACAAGTTTGTCCCGGTACTCGGAGACGTTTTCCCGAGAAATATTGGCACGGTCGGTGTAAAGAGCATCACCAGTGCTGTCATCTCATTAGCAATGAATGTTACGAGTTTTCAACGTATCATTGATATGCAGAAGAAATAGCGTTGGCGATAGCACGCAGCCTTGTGGAACACCAACATTAATAGGCTTGTCATCGGAGCTTGCACCGTCTACAACGACCTTGATGCTCCGATAAGTTACAGCAACACTCAAAATGGAGAGCCAACCAGTCATCTTCACGCATTGGAGACTTAGTTTTAATAAAAGAAGATCACGTTCCTCCTCTTAACTATCGTCTACGTCTAGTATCACGTCTGTTTCCTGGTCCCGTCGGTGTGTCCAAAGTTGTAGAGCTAAATACCATGAAAGGTCCCGTGAAGAGGCCCGTTTATCTGTCCGCTACCTTCAGCCGATGAGATTGAAAAATAGTTGAAAATGTAGAGAAGTATGTTTACGCTATTTTCTACATACATGATAAACGTATAAGTGCTGTGTGTATCCTGCACTACGTCGATGCAGTCATCCAGCCAGAATATAACGTAATATTCGAGGTGGAGCTCGTGACGAAGATGCAATGTTTATCGTATTTTCTTATTGTTACTTACTTACTTGTCAGCTTTCAACTAGTTAACCATTATTTTCTGTAACTTATATATACACGATAAAACTTTATGCAGAAAGTTTGAGCTGTTTTAAATACACTTCCACTATGTCAGCTTAGACACTAATAATATTATAAAAGCCACTGTTTTAAGATTTATTACATTTCACAGCCAAAAGTATTTTTAAATTGTATTAATTTTAAAAGGAAGCAATAAATATGTTGTAGTTATAGGAATTTGGTTGACTAACTGCCTGGCTATTTATTCATAATTTCACACGATGAAAAAACAAATAAGTCAAACAATGATGTTGTATGATCATTCAGTTTAATGCTTAACTACTTGAGCATTCACATTTAGTTCAATTATTCTTTTGAACAATTCCATTATTCATAGTATCTGGTACGTTACAATTTTTGAACTTATATATAAGTGTGGTCTGTATCGTTAAACTTTTTAACATTTGGTCGCTTACATGGTTAATAAATGTTTCTGTAACCGTTATTAGTATGGTGTCTGAGCTTGCCAAAAAATTACAGATTGGGAACGAGTAGCATATATAAATTCATAGTTTAAGTCCAAAACATCATAAAATATTTTCCTAGAAATTAACATCGATTTTAAAAAAATGTGTCGGGAATTTTAGAGACAGCGTCATTATTTTGGCTAGCCATCGGCATTTGCTAGAATTTTTATATACCATAAGCTGCATAACACTATAATGCTGCTGTGGTTCTACCGCTGTATTTATACTGCTGTGTACCTATGTTGAGTGACGAACTCCAGTGTCCATTTTTTTATTGATATGAGATATTTTATCTTCATCCTCAGGGATGACAACGCATGCTATATTTTGATTATTAATCGTGAATGAATGTCAGGGGTCTATGACCCGCAGCATTCTATCTCCATCAAATGGATAGTGTACTCATTTTTCCACACTCAGTCCTTTAAGAAAAAGCCACAGCTATCAGTTTATAAGTAAATAAATAATTAAGAAGTATAAACTTTTATCAGACTTCAATTTAATAATTGCATGCATCGTCCATATATTTTTCTCTTTTATAGCATCGGCAAAGAAGCGGGGGATTTGTCGCTGCGATCATTAAGCCCGTCTGCGCAGCACAGCAATCACCTCAATTTTTATCATAAGCAAAAATATGATAAAATAAATTTCACAAAGATGTAAAACAATCTTATTCTTTTTTATTTAAATAGGTCAATTTTTTTAGTTATTGGCTCATTCCTGGATAAAGTCTCATAAGTGGAGGTTTAATCATTATTACTTTTAAAGCAATTTATCTATTATCTATATATATAAATAGAATTGAAGTGTATGTGTGTAATATTGAAATAACTGCCTTATATCAAGGTGAGGGAGTTATTTACATGCCATTAAGACATTAATATACATTTAAAAAATGTGTATGTCTTTTGTTGGTCTGTTTGTCTAACATACTTACTACTACATAATTAAATGTCTTCGTTGCGTTACAATCACTTCAACCATTCCGAAGATTAGTCTGGACCAAAGACATTTTCATTTTAAGCAAAAAAATTATTCGATTTCGGTGCGGCGGGGTGAGGGTCACACGTCGCTTACGCCGCCCGCTTGCTGTTAAAGTTTCTTTCCTTCAATAGTATTGCTTATTTGTTTTAATTGTATGTAGTAGTAATGGACCAGACTTCAGCAACAAAATTTTCGTCTGTAACTTTTGTCCTATAGGATATATCTCCGATTTTTGTCATTTAGTCTAAGTGACATCACCGTAAGGTTCACAAATTTAAAAAAATATTTTTAAAGAAAATATGCCCGGTTGTGCATTAAGGTATATGATGTCACGATATGGAGCAAAAAATGAAAATAATCTTTAAATTTTATTATTTCTGGTAGATTGTTCTAGAAGAAAGAAAAAAATATTGTAATAAGTGCCCACTGTTAGTAATTGACAACGTGCCTAAAACCAATTTTTACCCGATATTAGAAGTGTCACCTAATGGGAAATAGCTAAATTTTTTTCCAAATAAACATTAAGCGTAGTATTGCTATTTTTTGCTAGAGGGCTTAACACACGTGCGTGCTCACAGTTTGTGTATGCAAATTTTTCCAATGTCCACTCCATAGTGTATATACAACGTGTTCCTACAATGGTGACTTTAATTTTACACACGGTTGGGGTTAGTGCCCATTAATCATATTAAATTTGATAGATTAAAATTATTCGTAAATTGAAAACAAATTTTTCAAACAAACTAAATAACAAAATGTTACTAAAATTAGGGTCAGCCTTGCCAAATTTCATTATTAAATTACCTAGTTAAGTCGGAGCGGCAACGCATCGTTTCGCGAGCTGGCAACCGCGCATTGCGTCTGGTACCTACAACCTTGTATTCGTGATGGTCCGTATCTACTGATTGAAGATTTTGGTGTTTGGGTGCCCAATGGTGCAGATTGTGCTGGTTCCACATGCCGTTTTTGGTGAACGTGCTTTCGTCAGTCCAACAAATTCAGGAAAGAAAGTCACAGTCCTCTTCAATTTTACTCAGTGACCACTGACAATAATTCACTCTTATTAACTTATCACGCGCATGTACCTTTCTAATCTGAATGGGTACCACTTTTTGCGCTTTAAATGTCCGCATATTCAGCTGCTGTGTAGTTCGGATGTGTATTTGCCATTACGATCACAAGTTTACACAAACACTAATAACACAAATAAAAGCGGTCGTATCACAAGAGATGTAAACGTACCTACTAGATTAGAAAACGAAAACAAAACAAAGCGTCTTTATCGCAGTAACATAACCTAATTAAACAAAAATTAATTAATAAAACAATAGGTAAGCATCTTTTTCGCGGAAACATTCACAAAAATATTAGGCGACGTAATTATGGGCACTACTGTGAAGATGTGTGTCAAGGACACAGGTTCGGCAACCACTAGAAATATAAAAGCAAAAAATTAATTCGATTTCGGTGCGGCGGGGTGATGGGCACACGTCGCTTGCGCCGCCCGCTTGCTGTTAAAGTTTCTTTCCTTTTATAGTATTGCTTATTTGTTTTAATTTCAGTGATGCAATGCTATGATCCGTGACCCCGCCAAATGACCGCTGCGCGACAGTTCTCTACGTACAGGTTGCTCTAAGATGCTATTTTCTAAAATTTCAAACAAATCCGTAAATAATAACGTTTAATGTTAATATAATATATTCATGTAATGAAAATGTGAAAACGTATATGTGTGTTAAAATAAAGCCACCATTGTAGGAACACGTACAATATTTAAATCCCTTTGTAATGAAACTTTAAGAACTAATAAAGCGTAATACTAGGGCTGAAATAGGCTATATTTTATCCAAAAAATAGGACATTAAAAAAATAAAAATAGTGAAAATTTATGATTTTTAATTATATTAAATTTAAACAGTGTCACATTAATGGGATCCTACCCAGGCGAAGCCACGGCGGGTCGCTAGTATATTCATAAATAAATATACTAAGCTTAACCTTTCACCTCAGAAGCGCAATTGCGGAAAATTCACAGAAACTCGATGAAAGTCCGAGTCCAAGTCCAGCAGTGCATAAATTTTATAAGTTTTTTTTTTTTGTATTTATTTGTTATACTTACTTTACAACTTCCATCATGTGTTTTTGTTTCATCGAATAAGATCTCTTTATTGCCCTGCGTTTATTTTTTTTATTGCCCATTTTTGTAATGTTACATTGATTGTTTATTTTATAAAACTCATGACTAAAACCGAAATCGCAAAAAGTTTAGGCCAACTTAGTATAAAGACTCGTTCCAGTTATTAATTATTTTAATCGATAAATAAAAACTACAGTTCCCTTTATTATTATATATTATATCACTGTTATCAATTTGATCAAGATTTGTTTATAAATAATCCAGTTACAATCGATAGAATTTCATTTTTAATGGATTTTTTTCTATCGAGAAAATTTACCGAAAACGTTAAAAACATTTTTTGCAGCTCTAAAATGTATACATTTTCGTAAAAAAAATTTTTCTGAAGCCTACTTTGACTATGTACAGCGCCTTATTTCTGCTGTAATTCGTAAGTGTAGTGAACCGGAAACTTTTTTTACTGGTAACAAGGCATTCTGTCTTAGTCCTCAGAGGCGATAACGCATCTAAATTTAGATTTCTACGGTTTGACAGAGGATATATATAGGTGTTTTGGGTCGCTTAAATAGTATCCACTCAGGTGGACTGTTTGCATGTTTGTTGTAGGTACGTTATTTTTTACTTTTTTACCAATGTCAATTTTCCATTGAATGTTTCATTACTTCGTACATAAGTTGCAAATTAATTACTACATACATCCCTGTTTCTTCTTCTATTTCCAATAAGCACTCAACCTAGACGATGAAAAACAAGCAATAGATATTCGTACGACCGAAAAACATCTTGTAATTGAAGAAAAACATTTCGTTTTCGCGGGTTATGTTACAAGATTACAAATAGATTTCCAATTACTTATTTTGAAGTGAAAACTTTTTTAGGCACGTATGGCACTTTTGAGAATTCACATCAATGTTGCTCAGTCACAGAATCTAAATGTAACTGCCCAGTTATTTTTAATACAAAAACTATTAAATACCTATAATTATAGATTCTACGTTTACGTTTAAAAACCACATAGACTGTCTGTGCAATAGAGCCCGTAAACTAATGTTTGTTTTTAAAAGGATTCGTTCTTTTGCTGATATTTAGGTGGTAAATTAAGTATATTTCGTATTGTTTCAATCAATACTCAATTATTGTATAACCTCATGGGGAAGATCGGCTAAAACTACATTGCTGCCACTGGAATGCACTCAAAGAGCTGTATTAAAAGTCGCAACGGTCTACCCTATCCTATTCCCGTCCCATCTCATATATAAATCCTATAAAGTCCTTATAGTGCGCCAGTTATTTGTTGTAAGTACGTTAATAAAACAGCACTTAAATTGCCCTAGGGAAGAGAGGCCACCGATAAAAGACGCGAAGGTAAGGTAATTAAACAATAGAATAAGTCATTCTTTCATGCATTGACTTTTATTCCTTGGCCCTTTTCTGTATAATCAAGTCCATGCAATTTTGTACATGTTAATCATGAAAGATGGCAAATTGTTAAAATGTAACATTCGGAAAAGTTGCTGATTATTTTAAGTCAATTAGTATCATAATTAAAGTAATGATAATATATTTTACCGAATTAGTTATAATTACATATATAGAATACGCATACACCTGAGATACAGGTTTATCCTAATTCAGGTGCCTGTTATTGAAGATTATTTTAAATTAAGACATTAATTGAATTAATTGTATAGTTTATTGAAATAAAAATAATAATAATTACTTACTATCATAGATATACAGATGTGTATCTGTATATCTATGATAGTAATGTCATCGGCATTTTATATTACGACTCTTCAATAAAAAATGCGGATATTCCTGAAAGTAAAATTTCATCTTGGCGAAGATTTATTAGTAAAATGTAATTTATTCCATGGTTTACAAAATATTTAATTAACGTAATAGAAGTACCCGATGGTTAAAGAACGGGATTGAAAATGGCGTCGCCTCTATTCATCTCTCGTTCGCGCACAGTCTCTATCTATACTCAAATCAGCCGGTAAAAATTTCAAAAAAGTCCAAGTTATCATAACATGAACATGAATAAATGATAACAAAATACCTTAAGCAGTATAAAAAAAAACACTCTTTGAGTGTTTTTTTTTTTCATAATTGTTGTTGATTTTGTTTCTTAAGATTTTTGTCTAAAATATTTACATATAATTAAAACATGAGTAACCATTTTTAAAATTTTCATTTGTCTATCCGTGCGAACTATCTTCGGAATGGCTGAACCGATTGTAATATTACTTCACCAACAAATAGAGAGTAATACCAGGAGCGATCTAGACTAATTTTTTCTATATAATAAGTATATAATATAATAAGCAAGCGAATTTGGGCTGTCGTGAGGACTTTTAACCCAATGCTGGTAACCTATTTGGAAGCCAGCCGGGACCGTTGCGAGACGAACTCAGTTCTTTTTGGCGCCGTAGTGGCATTTTGCCGTATTATTGGCGCCAAACTTCCCATGGGTGGACGCGTTACTAAACAAAGTAGCGCCATCCCAGCCTGGAGAAAAAGAATTGAGGACCGTATCGCAAAGGCAGGGGCCCTTATCGGCAGACTGCCAAGCTTCGGGTCGGGTAGTAATAGACCTAGGGTTGTGCGCACAGTTAGAATGGCGTTTGCTGGGACAAATATCAGTTTGTGCCACCCGGATATCACGCAGAAACTAACGGAGCGTATAGACGACCTGAAGCAAAAAATCGCTGCTTGAGGGAAGCGGATTCGACGATTTACCGAGAGGTCAAGGCGGTTCAACCAGAGTTGTCTCTTCCAGACTAATCAGAAGAGGCTCTATAAATCGAAGGTATGTGGATTGGGCACAGGACTGGATCAGGCCGACGTTGTCGCATTCTGGCGTGGCCTGTGGTCAGAACCCGTAAACCACAGCGAGGGCCCTTGGACGGAAGCTGTGGCGAGCCAAGGTACAAGTGTTACACCTATAAACCCTGTCATCATAACGCCGGAGGACGTGCCTAAGGCAATCCATAGGGCCCCGAACTGGAAAAGTCCGAGGCTCGACGGGCTGCATCATTACTGGCTGAAGGGGTTCGTAGTATGTCACACTGTGCTTGCTCGACAGTTTCAAGAGGCTCTCGACCAAAAGTCGCTCCCGAGCCACTTCACTACTGCGATCACTCACTTGGTTCCTAAAGACCAGGATACAACAGTCCCGAGCAAATACCGCCCCATCACGTGTCTAACCACCATATATAAACACTGACATCCATTTTGAGCGCGAGAATCACCCGTCACCTGGAGTTAAATAAGGTGATGTCACGTGCTCAAAATGGATGTCGAGACGGTGGTCGTGGAACCAAGTATCCACTCCTCATTGACGCGGTCATTGGCAAAGTGGTGAAACGCAACCGTCGGAACTTCTCCACCGCTGGGATAGACTACAGAAAGGCATTCGATTCGGTGCCCCATACATGGCTAAAGAGGGTCCTCGAGCTGCACAAAATTGACTGTACAGTTAACGACAACCTCGGGCAGTGTATGGTGCAGTGGAGTACGATCCTTTGTCATCTGGGTGAGCTAATGACGGCTGCGGAAAGCCGCATATGGATAAGAAGGGGTATCATCCAGGGCGACTGTCTGAGTCCAATTTGGTTCTGCATCTCTTTGAACCCTCTCAGTACCTTACTAGAGGGCTCCGGGAGGGATTTCAGCTTCGGAAAGGAGGTACAATAGTGACCTACATTTTCTATATGGATGACCTCAAGTTATTCGCCTCCAGTCGCTCCCATCTTATGAAACTGAAAAACATCACTTATGAAATTAGCAATCCATTGGAATGGAGCTGAGGACGGATAAGTGAGCGGTCCTCCATGTTGAGAGGGGAAGGGTTGCTAACACTGAAGGCATAGACCTATCAATGCTCGTCAACTTACGGATCCTTTTCGAGGCTGAAACATACCGATACCTGAGTATGTCATAGAACGTCGGTATCGATGAGGCTGGTATAAAACAATTAGTTTGCGACGTGTTTTATGCACGCTTGACCAAAGTGCTTAACAGCCTTTTATCCGGTGTGAATAAGGCACATGTATATAATGGTTGGGTCATGCCTGTCCTCATGTATACCTTTGGCATACTCAGGTGGACCCAGACTGAACTTAACGCCCCGGATAGAAAAGTCCGCACTACCACGACATCCCATAGGATGTATCATCCGAGATCGTCGGTAATGAGGCTATACTTATCGCGCTCAGAAAGCCACGCCCACCATGCATAATCCTGAAGTGTGCAGCCTCCGTCATTACTTCCTGGCGAGATCGGATGACCCATTCTATAATGACGTCATTTCCAGTGATAAAGGGCTTACCCCTCTATCCTTAGCCAACGAGCAATGTTGGCTTTTTGCTATTTTCTTTGATTATTCTATCATATTATTTTTAATTTCCTTTTTCTACTAGGTAAGTATTCCTTCTGACTGGGCACATAGCACATAAATATGTTATATATTGCGTGCATCATCATGCACATCATATCTATTATATCAATATCAATCATACCGACATAAGAGACTCGGTAGTCGATAATTCTCTCAAGCCTTTGTACTTATGTACCTATATCTATCTACCCATCAGATCTTTCGCGTGCTGTATTGGCTTGATTGCTTTTCAGACACACAGTTTTTAAATATTATGATATCAATTACTTGTTAATTATTACGAGTAGGAACCTACGTTGTAGAATTGAACCTAGATAGGTAAATATATGTACATAACGCATTAAGTACTTCGATGGTACCTAGACCTAGATCATCAAAGGAGTAGTATGTACCTAGTATTGTATGGCACAAAGCATTTCCGACCGGGAAACCGTATAGAAGGTGAAGGAGCTCCATAGGAGATACTACAGGGATCTACATGAGCCCTTCGTAGATACAGTCGCCTCCCTCAACTGACTACGTTTCGGTGACCTCTTCGGGGAAACCGAGGGTTTGTCTGTGCAATACAGGATCAGGTTATTAAGACCAACAACTATCGGAGAGATACATCCTAAAGTATGGCACCGTCGACATCTGTCGAGCTTGTCGCTATCCCGGTGAATCACTTAGGCATGTCATCTCCGTTGTTCGGCGCTTTCTAACTCTGAGTACTTGCACATGCACAACCTAGTAGCCAGAATTCTACACCAGTAGCTCGCTCCGAAATACGGTCTCGTGGACCGGAAATTGTGGTATTATAAGTACTTGCCGGAAGCCGTGCTCGATAATGATTGCGCCAGGCTCTACTGGGACCGGACCATCATCACAAATAGGACTATTCTTGCGAATAAGCCTGATATTGTTCTGATGGACCGGGCACAGTCAAGGACATTTTTGATCGACATTACCATTCCGTAAGACTAGAACCTCGTGAAAGCCGAAACAGATAAGCAAACAAAATATCTGGACCTGGCTCACGAGGTGACCGAAATATGGGGTGGTCTGCCGACCTAAATTATTCCTGTAGTCGTCTCTGCGAATGGGCTAATTCCGGTCAGCCTCTCGTCATCTGAGGCGACTGGGACTCCGTGACGGAACGCTCCGGGCTCAAATTCAGAAGGCGGTGCTCCTCGATACTACCCGCATTGTCCGCCGGTTTCTTTCCCTTTCCCCCTAACCCTCGGCCGTTTGGTTTCCCCTGCTGAGGCCTTCAGTCCAGTTGGGTTTTATTTATTTATGTATTTTTTATGTATTCATTTTATTTTATTGATATTTATCATTCTCATTCACGATTATATATTTATGGAAACCAACCAGATGAGAAAACCATATAGATACCCCAAATTATAATAATGTCCTCCAGACCGACGCCTGGCCACGGCGGCCTGTCTCAACGGAGGCTAGCCATCGGCGAAGGACAGGATTATAGTGCCCAAGTGTGTGCGCAAGCACAGGTGCACTCTCTATTCCCTCACTCTCATAATCCGATGAGACGGTAAACCGACACGACCGGAGAGAGATCAGGCGCAAGAACAACGGCTTTATGTGCTTTTCGAGGCACGAGGGTGAGACACCGCCAACTTCCTGACTCCGGGCAACTACTGAGAATTTCTTGACGGAAAAACTCAATAATTAATTTTTTGGCCCGACCCGGGATTCGAACCCAGGACCTCATGATCAACAGTCGCACTACTACAACCACTAGACCATTGATGCAGTTTACAATTATATTAATAATATAACGATATACCGTTATTACCGGATTTTTCGCTTTTGGTACTACGGTACAGACTGGATGAATTGCCATCATTTTTTAATGTGGATGTCTGAACTGCGTGGGCGTATCCAAACCGTTGCTCAAGAAATTAATAATACTGGATATGCACAACAAATCAAACATTCTTTTAATAGGTGTCGAGCATGTATCAGGTCAAATTTTTAGTTTTTTACAATATTTTGTGATGTACTCCAAAATAAAATAAAAAACCTTTATCGAAAAATCAAGCCTTTCAGCGAAGAAATGGCAATAACTTTTTGTTTTATTATTTTAAATCTTCTTTCATTGCACTATTTTTCAAGCCAATGGACATCATGGATGTAGTATTTTTTTAACACCACATTATCTTGAACTTAGATGAAAAACCTTGTCTCGTAGAAATTTGCAACTTTACTTATTTTTCTAAAGAAACTGTTCAAGTTGTTGGTAATCTAGTCAGAAATATTATTCTATTTGTTATATTATAAATGTTATTTATCTTTATTATTGTAATAAATTCGGCCTGTATTTCTATTATTTAGTAAATTTAATGAATTTTTAAAAACAATATTAAGCTTTTAATTTACTATAATACATCATGTTCGAAATGAACTTATTTTAACTTTATGATTATTAATGAATTTCAATTGTAAAATGCTACTTTGAAGATATTTTAGACAGTTTTATATAGAAAAATAACTATTATTTGTTAATAATAATAAGACGCCGTCACAATCCACCCCCAAATTTTATTTTAATGTGGATAACATAGTGGAGACGTATTCTAATATATATGTGTGTATGTTCTTTCCTCTTTAAATCTGTAACAATACAGTATATAGTGTTCATTTCCCCCTGCCACAGGGAATAGGCACCGCCAACCCCGTTTCAACCACATCTATCCCAATGAGATAAAACCATAACCAATATCTTGATCAATATGTTGCTGTTATAGTGGTACTTAAACAAGGTGTAAACAGTCCAATTTGACAAAAAACTTGTTTGGATCATTTCATGGTTAAGTTTTGTGCTAAATATCAAACCTATATTTTAGACGAATTTACCGATCATTCTCCTATTTTTTTAAATATGAATTTTACCAAAGTATGTAGAAAAACACAAATGCTATATACTAATGAATATTCGGTTCGGTAAAAGTTTTACCGAACATTCGGCCGCATATTCGTATTCGGTGAAATTCATATTCGGCCCATCTCTAACAAATATCTCCTTTGCCCTCTTATAAGGCAGTCTATGAAAGAGGCCTACGTTCAACAGGAAACTTTTAATAGACTAAACATATTATACTAGTTGTTCTTCCTAGTTATTTATATAAGTGAAGGTGACAAATGTGATAACCGGCCATGTTACAACATGTTATTAAATAAATGATGTAACTCATCATCGTCAGTCTATTCTCATCGAATAAGAATCGAAATCATATCGTGGAAGATTTTAGATTATCACAATGGTGAAGATTTTTTATTATCTATATATAGAAACCAACTATCTTAAGTATCTTTTCAGTTAACAGCTTAGACTTTTTACTAAACGACGTCGTTTAACTAGCTGCTTGAACGAGATTCAGACGATGCGTCTATTACAAAATTGCACTTATCTTCTAATATCAGCAACAGTTGGTTATGGTACAGCTGGGGTGTCCCTTGGTCTACCCTAAAGCCGCGTACATTTATATAATATAACACATAATGCGTAATTAGGAATGCATGATTAGAAAAATGTTGTACTAGACGCATCGGCTGAATTGTTAGTTAAACGGCGTCCTTTAGTGAACGCAAGGCTTTTAACTGACAGGCGGAATAATGTAGTTGGCTGCGACATATACACGGACCGTAAATAATGCAGCCAAGTTCTTTGCAGCGTTGTCGTGGTAAAGCTCCTGCTTCAAGTGCGCTGCTGCGCAACAATTTCCAAAACAACTACAATGATACAGTTCCTACTATACCATTAACTATATTTTTATTTCCCGAATACCTATCCCGTAATGACTAGTCTATCCATCGATTTAAGGTACAATTCTTTTTTAGCAATTCCTCAAAAGGAACAATAAAAACTGTGCTGAAATCCTTTTGGTTTGAGGTTCGTAACAATATAACTGGAAATAACATAAATATCACGAATACTCATATAATACTACGAATGTTGGATCTTCAGTCAATGGGTTGTACGTCTAAACTTCTGACGCCCCTACATTTTATACTTCATGTAAGATTTTTTGTAATCGAATCATACCTATGCCTAAGTGTAATTATAACTTAGGCAGAGGTATAAATAACCTAAGTCGAATTTGTTAATGGGTAACTATCCAATAGAAGCTGATCAAGGGTTGCGCAGTATTACCGTTATTACGATCACGATTGTACCTCATTTAACACTATGGACGGGATATGGATATATCCGAATCACTTCAGGGTCCATCTTAATTTTGTAATTAACTAGTATACAAGAAATATCCCAATAATTAAGCGAAAATTTTCTCGTATTAATTTTACTTTGAGACACTAAAATCACTTTTAAATTATGGCTTATCTTATAAACTAAGGACAAACGAATTTACTTTGGCCAGTTAATGAAACTTCTAATGTATTTTTATTATTATTTATTATACTATGCGTTTTTTCTTGTATTTAAATAATTAAAAGAACATTAAAAATAAGCACATAAAGGTTAAATGTCCATCCATTGGAAGCAATGAGTCCATATCTTTCTAATATCTATCTTGATATTTTCTGAACATCACTCTTCCGACTTTTACAAGAATACAATGATAGATGTTCTTACACTGCTTCCACACAATACGCTATTTTGCTGGAACCACTATTAATGAAAAATGTTTTAATAGGCATTAGTCAGTATGTTTACCGTATCTATGTCAACTAGATATAATTACTACGCATTATGGGCCGATTGATTCCATCTTTAGCTATTTGATATCGGCTTATTTACGTATTAGTATTACGTATTACGTAGTAGGATATAAAGCTACTTATTTCCGCGTTTCACTGTTATAAACTATCTTGGAGGACTAAGACAAAATGCCTCGTTAACATTTCAAAGGAGTAATAAGTTAAGTGATAAACGAGCACACAGTGCACTTGATGATAAGTGGATGCTGTGGACATCTACATCTGTCTTCAATTAATAATCAAAATGCAGATGTACCCTTGAGGACTAAGAATTATTGCGTCGTTCGCAGGAAAGAGGGTCTTCTGATTTCTACAGTCACCATATGAAACACATCAGAATTGAGTTGCTATTTTACGCTGGTATTCTGTGATAGCTTTGTCCGTCCCCGTTCGACCCATTCATGCTACAATCATTATATAGCTGCAGTATTTAACTCTACTACGTTTAAAAAAGTGAACTCAGGATACTCTAACTACCACACAAACTAGGTGCGTGATCTTTAATAATAATATTGTTAAATCACACTTTTGAATTTTCCTACCTCATTTATACGTTTGATTACTTTGCGAAACGGTTACACGCATTGCGACTCTACGCCACCTTGAATATACCCAGTATAATGGTGCTTAAAATATGGTGTTGTGCGCTCCAAGAGGTCCCTGCAGGTATTATGAAAAAAGGACCATTTTAATTAACTCAGATATATGTAATGGTATAGGACCGTAATTACAAAAGGTCTTAAAATCTTCTCTTAACCAAGTGAACATGCGCAAGATGAAGATGATTATAACTTGCTCAAATAACTAGAATAGTCTCTTATAATTCCTGTAAAATTTATATGGATCAAAGACACACAAAAAAAATTAAACAGGCACTTAATTTCAAACTTATAATATTAACTTATAATAATTATTGGTTTTAACGCTAACTATATACCGCTATATTTAAATACCTCGTTCATAGTTGTTTTATTTATCACCATTTTAGAACGGTCAAAGAAAAAACAACTGTATGTGATTAGGCATTTCTGAAACAAACTGAATAATTAAATATTACATAGTCATTATGTAGTGAACTGACGGCTCATAAATTTAATTTTCTTAACTAAAATACCGCCGGAAACCCCAATTTCACTAACCCTAATTATCTATTCAACTTCAAAATTTGTTAACCGCGGCGGAAAATCTACTTAAAAGATTTAAATATTTTAATTTTAATTCAGCTAGCCCGCAGTAGAACAGTGTAGTATATAAAATTGGATATGCATAACAGTGAACCTAAAATGATGACTGCTCCAACGAACGCAAGTGGAAGTGTAAATTAATAAAAAGTAAACAATAAAAAGTAGTTAAATATAAAATAGAGAATATAGACCTTGAATTGAATATTTTTCTCTCTCATCCCTTTTTTTTTCACTAATTCCGGTCTTCATTCTATTATAATCTACCGTCATTGTTAATTATTTGACTATCTAGTAGGATTTACCAGCTTAAATGAGGTTACATTGTACAAGAGGGTCTTTTTATGGCATAAGGATAACAAAGGACCTTGAATTGAATATTTTTCTCTCTCATCCCTTTTTTTACTAATTCCGGTCTTCATTCTATTATAATCTACCGTCATTGTTAATTATTTGACTATCTAGTAGGGTTTACCAGCTTAAATGAGGTTACAATGTACAAGAGCGTCTTTTTATGGCATAAGGATAACAAAGGACCTTGAATTGAATATTTTTCTGTCTCATCCCTTTTTTTACTAATTCCGGTCTTCATTCTATTATAACCTACAGTCATTGTTAATTATTTGACGATCTAGTAGGATTTACCAGCATAAATGAGGTTACAATGTACAGGAGCGTCTTTTTATGGCATAAGGATAACAAAGGACCTTGAATTGAATATTTTTCTCTCTCATCCCTTTTTTTACTAATTCCGGTCTTCATTCTATTATAACCTACAGTCATTGTTAATTATTTGACTATCTAGTAGGGTTTACCAGCTTAAATGAGGTTACAATGTACAAGAGCGTCTTTTTATGGCATAAGGATAACAAAGGACCTTGAATTGAATATTTTTCTGTCTCATCCCTTTTTTTACTAATTCCGGTCTTCATTCTATTATAACCTACCGTCATTGTTAATTATTTGACGATCTAGTAGGATTTATGCCATTAATCGACGTCGATTGATGTCGATTGATAGGTGTGGTATCTTTAGCTGATCGATGGATACTGGTCTATAAAACGTTGTTCAATCATCGAACGACAATTAATCGATGTAGTTGTGGGCTCATCATAAGTATCTTTCAAAATGTATTCAGAAGAGGATGTGTTATAGTTGGCCAGTACGCTCTTTCTCGTTTTATTATTACAGAGAGGAGATTACGTTATTATAAAATCTCCCACACCTGTCCCTCAGAAAAGTAAACAAAAACCTGCATTTGGCACGACCCTAGTTCAGCTCTATCGAGTCTTTAGCAAAGGGGACTGTGGTCGATTTATTAATAAATTTTGTATTTATATTGTAAAAAGTGCGGAATAAATCCGAGCGAATGATGGATTTTAACTCCATCCCAATTCACCCCATCGCTCAATGATTCGAAGTTTAAAAAAAATATAATAATTTTAGTTTTCAGTTCAAGTTGGTTGCATATAAAGAAATAAAAAAAATATCGAAGTACTGACATTCAAATTAGTGAAAGTGAAAGCATGACACATTCATGCAACATTTCTAGATACTTTTCAAAGTACACTATTAACAATATTCTTTTCACATTATTATATGAGATCATTTTCATTTTTTTGTTTTTACATTTTCGTGTTTCCTTAATTATTTTTTTATTAGAGAGGGGGCAAACGAGCATACGGCTCACCTGTTGATAAATGATTACCGTCGCCTATGAACAACCGCAACACTAGGAGAATTGCAAATGCGTTGCCGGTCTTTTAAAAAGGAATGGGCTCTTTTCCTGAAAGTCCCTAAGTCGCATCGGTCCGGAAAAAACTCTGGTGGTGGTTGATTCTACAAGGAAGTTGTGCAAGGTAGAAAACTTCTATTATATCATCATACCTTTTATATTATGTTAATCTTAAATAAGACACTACCGACCTTTATGGAATTCCTTGGGGGAGGCCTACTCGCATGTTTAGTAGTGACCTTGTAAAGGACTGTAGTGATGATGATGATGACATAATAAAGAATTAAATTCATATTTACTAACTAATTAAACTCATAGCGCCACCTTACGGAAGGTGCAAAACTACGTCTTCTAAAGTAAGTACGCAACATACGGTTATAAACTACAGTACAAAAAGTTCTTAATACTTAATATAATTAACATTGCTTTCTATTGATTCTAACATTGCAATTATAATGACAGTTTACCAAAACACATTACATACATGTGACAAAGAAAGTAGAGAGAAGCGAGACCGACATGGTAGTGAAATAACTGGGTAACGGTGAATAGCCCGATTAAATATTCCAGCAACGGAAGCGGTAGAATAAATTGAGTACAAGCGAGGCCATACATTAAATTATGATAATAATTACCATATTCGTTAAAATGACTGCACGATTCTAACATTTTTTTTTTTTAATTTTAATAAACAATAATGTGCTATCGATTTTACTCCATTGAGTAGCTTTACATACATGTGTATGCCAGTAATAACCTAACCTGAGTTTTACTCTCCTACCATAAAGTTATTTAAATAATATAACTTTGTTTTTGAACTGAATTAACAATTCATAATTTTCTTTTATATATTATCTGCTAAAGGCAACCAATAAAAATGTATTAAGTTACTTTGTTTTTTTATTATTTATTATTGGGAGCTGTTAGCGCAGAGTCTGGGATCTCGTATTAAATTAGGCAACCTTTTGAAATTATTAATACTGTTACGAGCTTGAGGTTCGTGACAATAAAAATTGCCGATAAAATTACCAAAATTAACACTTTAATTTTCTTTACACAAATTAAAACTTAAAAACACTAATAATTAATCACACTGATTCACTTAATTCCACTCCGAAGCTTCGCTTGTGTCGCCAACTCCAATACTTCCCCGATCGCATCTTGCAGCGCCCATTTATATAAATTAGCAGCGAAATATCCAGAATATTCAAGTAAACACGCGCAAGGTACCGAGAGTTCGTGTTTCGACTTCAAGAAGTTTAGTTCTTCGGTTCGAGACTAAATGGCGCTAGTGCCGTAGACTTGAGCGCGTAACATTGCCCCTTCCTAAGACATGCTCGTCCCGAGCATTATCGGCCCCATAATAACGCGCCAGGCGATCTACATGGACGATCTTAGGAGTCCCTCTTGCGCTTTTCTGTATCCGGTAGGTTACATCGTTGATCTTGGTCACAATCCGGTACGGGCCGTCCCATTTAGCTTGAAGCTTAGGAAATTTCAATTTGCTGCGGACTGGATAGTGTAACCACACAAGTGAACCTTCGTCGAACCCTTTGTTGTTCATCTTGCGGTCGTACCGGGTTTTCATCTTTTCAGACATTTGCTGGCCCGATTGTCTGACGTGCTCATAAACGTCATTCATTTTGTTCCAAAAGTCATTTGCATAATCGGTTATACTGCGTGGAGCATCAGGTGGTATCCCGGTGATCAGGTCCGCAGGCAGCCGTAATTCTCTCCCAAAGTTTGCGAAAGCTGGTGTCACTGATGTACTTTCGTGAACAGCGCTTCGATATGACAACAAAAACGGTTGTATGTGCTTGTCCCAATCTCGTAGCTGATTGTCTACAACTTTTGCTTGGTACCTCTCCAATGTCTGATGAAATCGTTCTACCATTCCGTCAGATTGCGAGTGATAAGAAGTCGTTCTCGTTTTATGAGTACCCATAACTCGGCAAGTTTTCTGGAATATTTGAGACTCAAAATTCCTTCCTTGATCGCTGTGAATCTCTAAAGATACTCCAAAACGACAGAAGACTTCATATACTAGTTTATCTGCAACTGTTGAAGCTTCTTGATTTGGAATGGCGAAGACTTCTGGCCACTTAGTGAAGTAATCCATCACAACCATGAAATACTTGTTACCGCTTTCACTCTCCGGAAACGGTCCCGCCACGTCAATGGCCATTCTCTCCCATGGTGCACCAACATTGTACAACTTCATTGCACCTCTACTACGAGTCTGAGGTCCCTTTACAGCTGCACAACTTGTACATTTGCGACACCAGTCCTCGATATCGTTTCGACAGTGGACCCAGTAAAACCGTTCTCGGATCTTCAGTAGAGTTCGTTTAACTCCCAGATGGCCTCCTGAATAATCATTATGGTACAGCTGTAGAACATCCGGTACATTAGCTTTAGGGACAACTATTTGCAAATGACAGCTGTCTCCCCAAACACTTTTCCATTTACGGCACAGAACTCCATCCTGAAGCAGCAAGCTGTCCCCCTGGGCCCAATAGCTTTTAGTGGTCGAACTCATCGCTGAGACGTCGCTCCACTTGGGCTTGGGAGCACTGGCCTTCATCCATTTCAGAATCGGCTTGATGTCCGGATCTTCCTGCTCTGCACGTTGTAAGCTGTCCTTCCACTCGTTGCTGAGGGGGTCTGCCCTGAGCATCCTCACGGATACCAGTTCCTTACTCTCTTGCTTAGTACAATGTTTGCAATCTTCAGGACAAGGTCTTCTTGACAATGCATCTGCGTTGCCATGAGATTTCTCACTCCGATGTTCGATCTCAAAGTCATATTCCTGCAGTAGTTCAATCCACCTCGCAACTTGTCCTTCTGGATTTTTAAACTGCAATAGCCATTTTAGTGCAGCATGGTCAGTTCGTAAGTGAAATTTCCGCCCCAGAAGATATTTGCTAAAATGCTGCAATGACTTTACTACTGCTAGCAATTCGCATCTTGTGACACAATAGTTCCTTTCCGGTTTTGACAATAACTTGCTGAAGTACGCTATCACGACCTCTTGGTCACCATTCCGTTGAGACAACACACCGCCAAGTCCTATATCACTTGCGTCTGTGTCAACTACAAATTCTTTGCTTGCATCAGGGTATCCCAATATAGGTGTTTTGCACAGACGGTTCTTGAGCTCCTGGAATGCGATATTGCAATTTTCATCCCAGCAGAAATGTCGCTTCTCCTCGGTTAGTTTGTGCAGAGGTTTGGCTATATCTGCAAAGTTCTTCACAAATCGCCGGTAATAGGAGCACAAACCCAAAAATGCTCTAACCTGCGTCTCGTTCTCTGGATCCGTGCGGATACCTTCTTCTGACACTACATACCCCAAAAAGTTGACTTGCCGTTTGAATAGTGAACATTTCTTCGGACTCAGCTTGAGGTTGGCACTCTGAATCTTCATGAGCACGCGTTCCAGGTTTTGAAGGTGTTCCTCAAACGTACGGCCCACGATGATGATGTCATCCAAGTAGACCAGACAGGCATCGCCAATTAGCCCGGTAAGTACAAGTTCCATCAGCCTTTCAAACGTTGCTGGAGCATTGCACAACTCAAACGGCATTACTTTAAATTGCCACAGACCCTTTCCCGTCGAGAACGCAGTTTTCTCCTTGTCCTTAGGGTCAATTTCAACTTGCCAGTAGCCACTTTTTAGATCCAGCGTGCTAAACCACTTTACTCCTGTAAGCATGTCCAGCTTGGCAAGGGATATGTGTCCTTCTTAGTAACGTCGTTCAGACGGCGGTAGTCAACACAAAACCGCATGCTACCATCCTTCTTCTTTACCAGTACCACGGGTGAACACCATGGACTAGATGAAGGTTCAATAATATCATCCTTCACCATTCCCTCAATCATGGTTTCCACTTCCTTTTCACGTGCTACCGGCAATCTTCTTGGCCGCTGACGGATAGGCAATTCTTCGCCTGTGTTTATTTTGTGTTGAACTAAGCCAGTCTTTCCCATGTCAGCATCGTTTGATGAGAATACATCGGCATACTTGAGTAACAACTTCTTCGCTTTGACCATTTCATTCGGGGAGAGAACGCTGCGACAGTCTTCTAAAAGTGTGCTCACTCTCGTTTGTGCATTCTTGCTGGGGGTCCCAGTCGATAGATATTGGCACCGACGTAACCAATCCACTTCCTCACAAGTACCAACCAGTGTGCCTTTTTCTATAATCTGTTCCTGGCCACAAAGGTTCAGCACACGTACTCCTGAGATGTTAGTGGTTCTGACCAAGATTCGAGCCATTTTCCATGGAAGGTCATTTTCTAACCTTTCCACGAGTACACAACGATGAGGTTGCCCAGGATTCCGAGGAAGACTAACCGGTACAATCGTTTCCGATCTCGGCGGAAGAACAATCTTCTCAAGGCTGTACACGTTCCCTGGTAACGCTCCTTCCACAAAAAGTTCCTCTTGTCCACATTTCAAGACACCTTGCTTAACGTCAATCGCACAACAATTCTTCCTCATGAAGTCTAGGCCCAGGATGCAGTCGTCCATTATATCAGCCACGATGACATTATGCAGGTAGATCATGTTGCCTAGCTTCAACTCCATCTCTTTCTCTCCACGGACGGGTATACGCTGACCGATGGCTGTTACCAAACTAATGCGTTCTCGGTTGTATGCGGAGTCCCCAAGGAACTGACTTATTAGTTGGGAACTAACAACCGTACGAGAGGCTCCAGTGTCTATGGTCAGTTTACACGGCATTCCGTTGACCTCGCCCTTGATGATTAGACTGTTCCCATCGTGGGTTTGTGAGATCGAGATCCTTGGGGCTCTTTTAACATCAGCCAGCACTCGCCCCGCAGTTCTGGCTTTTACTCGTTTCCCTGCTGCTGCTGGGCGGTGCTGTTGGCCGCACTACCCTCCTGAGATCGTTCACCTTCCCTTCCTAGGGTTTGCTTAGGGCAGCTGGATCGAAGGTGGCCCTTTTCCCCACAGCCATAGCACCTAGGGCTGTATCCTTTGTTGCGGTCGCGAACTGTAGCTGCTGCAACCTCCCTGACGCGATGGGAGCGAAGATCCTGCCGCACGGCTTCCACCTCCAGTGCATGGGCCAAGGCGTCCTTAAGCGTCTCGTGGTGCCCGAGCCTCACAGCAGCTCTGACTTCCGGGTTGCGGATGCCGTCGATGAATGTCTGCACCAGGTTCCCTTCAATGAGTGCAGGTACAGACCGGTATGCTTTTCGCACCAGCTTCTCCACCTCTAGAGCCCACTGCTGCAGGTTTTCGTTGATGCGCTGCGCGCGTTCTTTAAGCTGCGCACGAAAGACGTGTTCCAGGTGAGCGTCGCCATATCTTGCCTCCAATGCCTCATGGAGTTGCTTATAAGTCACTTCCTCACCGAGAGCTTCCAGAACTGTTAAGGCCTGGTAGCGCAGGCCTAGTGTGAGAGCAGTCATGGCCTGACTTTTATTCCAGCCGTTCGCCTTCATAACAGCCTCGAACTGGATTTTGTAGGCTGACCAGGAAGAGGTACCGTCGAACGGTGGCACCTTGAACCCACGTAGCGAAGGTGTTGTAGCTACTACGGGAGCTGTAGCTCCATCTCCAAGTTTGAGCTCGTCCAGTGATTTCTTCATGTCAGCCATTACGTTGTCAACCCGATTGTTTACTTGGTCGATTCGGGTTTCAGCTTTCTCGATTCGGTTTTCAGCTTTCGCGATTTGGGTTTCAGCTTCCGACAGGCGGTTGTCATGCTGAGGAACCCTATCCTTCACCTCCTTTTTCTCCTTCCCGAAGGTAGCGTGAAGGTCCTTCATGAGGAGCATCTGCTCTTCCAACCGACGGGTCTGTTCCTCCTGTCCGCCCCGCAGCTGCTCTTCCAATCGGCGTGCTTGTTCCTCCTGTAGGCGAGCCTGTTCCTCCTGCTGCTCTTTCAACCAACGGGCCTGCACCTCCTGTCGGCGAGCCTGCTCCTGCAGCATCACCATCAGAGCACCTAAATCAGGTGCTGCAGATGTAGGAGCTACTAACGGGCCTGCAGCCGGCGGCTGGCCCTCCGACGTCTGTGGCGTTGCACCACCAAATCTTCTTTGGTCCGTCTCCTGCTGGCGTTGACTTCGGATACGGACACCTTCCGTTTCCTCCTTAGGTAAAATCGGCATGATTTTATCCCACTTCTGACACCAATTGTTACGAGCTTGAGGTTCGTGACAATAAAAATTGCCGATAAAAAACCAAAATTAACACTTTAATTTTCTTTACACAAATTAAAACTTAAAAGCACTAATAATTAATCACACTGATTCACTTAATTCCACTCCGAAGCTTCGCTTGTGTCGCCTACTCCAATACTTCCCTGGTCGCATCTTGCAGCGCCTATTTATATAAATTAGCAGCGAAATATCCAGAATATTCAAGTAAACACGCGCAAGGTACCGAGAGTTCGTGTTTCGACTTCAAGAAGTTTAGTTCTTCGGTTCGAGACTAGATGGCGCTAGTGCCGTCGACTTGAGCGCGTAACAATACTAACATAATGTTAATTTGCTACGAAGTCGTTGGCGAGGGAAACGTAGTGAATAGTAAGGAAATAATCAAATATCGGCAACATTACATAATATATCGGCAACATTAGTCCGCCAAATCACATTAAGCCACCGCTGCCGGCGTCCTATGTCCCACTGGACGAGTATAAACAACTTACATTTTAGGAAATGGTTTTGTTTTAGTTATCCCATGTAATTTGTATTTTTATGAAGACAATGATTTAAAATGTCATACATCATTACATCATATAAAGGGAATGTATTGTTTTCATCTTTATCATGTAGTCTTTTTATTGTTACTTGAACATATCATTGTATATATATATATATATATATATATATATATATATATATATATATATATATATATATATATATGTTGATAATGCGGTTGATCATTTAATGTATTTAACGTAGTAGAGTGGTTCTACTACGTTAAATACATTCGTCTGCAGCTATTTGCAGCCCGAACGGGTCGTCTTAAGCAAGCAAGGATCACACTCCACCACACCAGCTTGAAATAGCTGCTTGATGCTGTTGTTTTTCGTGTGGTGAGGGTAGAAAATACAATACCCTTTTACAAGTAATGAGACATTTCATCTTAGTCCTTAAGGGATAGCAACGCATTTATATATTGATTCTTAACAGAAAATAGTTGTAGGTGCCTAAAGGTCACAGCATCTGATTCTTAACAGAAAATAGTTGTAGGTGCCTAAGGGTCACAGCATCAATCTGCCAGCTCCATTGTCACCATAGTGTTATGAAAAAAAAGTAAGCCGCATGCTCATTTGCCTTCGTATGATATTTACTCGTACATTATAACGTTTGAGACAACACTTTCGGAAAAAAATGTAAGTTAATTACAAAAAATGTTTTAAAAAATATATTGTTTTTGTCATAAAAAGTTCAGTGAAGATATCATAATATGACCTGAATTAAATACTGTAAAAACATTTAATAGTGGTCAGAATTTTTAAACAAACAATATGTAGTTATTGCACAACCAAGCAAGGTAACTGTAACACTTCTCAATTCTGGTAAGATTTTCACTTGCATTAACAAAAAAAAACCCTGTTCATGCTACTCATTTAATCTCGATAAATTGTTTTTTTTTTAGTTTTTACATCTTTTGTCATTTTTATAAACTAGCCAATTTGTATACAGTAATATTCGAGGAATATATAATTTAAATAAAAATATCATTCTTTATTTCTACATGAGTGAACAAAAGGAATTCGTTCCATTCCATAAGTTCACTCAATCACCGCAAAAGAAAAACCGGATTTTATTACTGTAAGAAAATGGAAAACCCGCTTTGACCTACTTCAACGTTTTGCAGTATAATATATTAAAACTTGTGTTAATTTCTTTATTTTTTTGATACAGCTCATTTTCGTTATAATGAATGTTATACATAATAATCTCATATTCTTCATAATGGAGGTTAAATTTTTACATAATATTTTGCTTACACTTATTTTTAGTTTTTAATTAATTTCCACTTAGCGCTTAACAAAATTCTGATAAGCATTTCTATTTATTTAAGCTGGTTGTCACTCGGGATCGAAGTTCTTTTTTTTTAGTATAAGGTGACAAGTGAGTATACAGCCCAACTGATGATAAATGAATGCTTTGACCCATAAACATCTTTAATTACCCTCGAATAAGAATCAAAATGCAGATGCGTTGTCATCCCTGAGGACTAAGATAGAATACCTCGTTTTCAGTAAAAAGAGTCACCGGTTCTCTACACTCACCATACGAAACAAAGCAGCATTATGCCACTATTTTACGTTGGTATTCTGTGAGAGCGTGGTCCTTCTTCGGTCGAGCCGACCCATTCGTTAAACAACCATAATATAGCTGCAGCTTGGCTCTACCATGTAAAATAAACCGTAAATCATTCAATTATTATATTTATATGCAATTTGAGTGAACACCTTCAACTACACATTTAAGTATAAAAGAGATATCTATTATAAAAAACATAAAATGAACTTATTATTGCCTTGACAACTTAAGATGCAATCAAGTATAAACCATAGACTTAGTATAAACTGACTTTAGAATTGATTGGCAATCCAAAACATGAAGAGCATAGTGTACACATATGTTAGAGTGAGAAAGATAGGCTAGACTTTAGAGATGAGCACGAATGGGTCGGCTCGACCGGGGAAGGACCACGCTCTCACAGAATACCAGCGTCAATTAGCAGCTTAATGCTGCTGTGTTTCGTATGGTGAGTGTAAAGAACTGGAGAACCTGTTTACTGGAAAAGAGGCATTCCATCTAAGTCCTCACGTGTGTAAGGATGAATTTTGATTCGTAATCGAGGATAGATGTAAATGTCTATGAGCCACAGCAACCACTTACCATCAGGTGGACTGTGTACTCGTTTGTCACCCTATCATATAAAAAAAACTAATCACGTACACGCGATCAGCCTGTATCGGCCTGGCGTTAATCGTGAACAGATCAAGTCTCGCTAGTATTTGCAAAACTTCAGGTTTTAAAGAGAAAATTAGAATTTAATAGACGTTATTAATTATGGCTAAGTACTTAGTACCTAAATATAACTCACTTCAAAAAAAAATCCTCATTATTATACATTTAACCCGTAGGTACGATTGAAATGATTAGCTGTCTAAATGCTTTGTTTTTAAGCAGGCATAAATGTTTTGTACACAAACAGATGTGAAAAATATCACATTTTATATTAATATTATGAATGCATAGGAATGAAATTTTAAAATAATTATAAATACGTGAAATCCTATCAACCTAACCTAACTTTTGTTGAGATTGACACGATCGATAACATCCTACCCAAATGTCTCTAACAAACAAAATATTCTTCTTATCGTAAGATTTTTTTAATAAATTTAAGATGACGTTTTGAGAATGTGTAGTGGTTTTTCTATTCGATGAGAGTATAGAATGAAATTATCAGTGACCAACTGATAGCCGCGACTTCATCCATGTTTCTTGATACATTAAAAAAGAAAACACATATTTCTGAACACAAAGTGTTTATAAAAATCGTTGTTTCTTTAAACTTTAATAATTTTATGTTAAAGATAAGGGCTAAGTGTCTAAGAAATAAAACTTAGAAAACGTAATTGAAATCTATCCAGTAGTTTTTTCCGTGATGCGCGCACAACTGCAAACCTCTATAATTTTATTTATATAGCTATTATACACGTATTTCATTGTAATAAAAGAAATACTTACTAACTACACCCAGAACAACGGAAACATTGTCCACTTTAGTTAACAGATTATACACTCTTAAGACCCCCATTATCTTAAATGATTACAATTTAGATCTCTGTAATAGGGGTTACTTGAAGAATAAAAGACAAAATGAAACGAGTATAATCTAAAATAAAGATTTCTCTTAAAAGGGAATTCCATTTAAATATCTGTAGTAGCTTTCATTTGCAAATCTATTAATTACACTAAGGTACACTACAAACATACACCTATGTTAATTCACAATTTTTACAATTTACAAATGCGTTTTCTCTTATGGAATAATAAAAAATAAAATATAATAATAGGTATTCCATTTTATATCATTGTCAAAAGAAAATTTAATTTCTTTAAACGTAATGATTATATTTACTCCATTTATTTATAATCGCTACCTTTACTTACGTAATTTCTTTTGACTATAAACGTCAAACTTCATTTCGTTAAATCTACTATCGTTCAAATATGAAGTTCCTCTGACCAGACAAGAAGATTAATCTATATATACACAAACGCACACACACACACACACACACACACACACACACACACACACACACACACACACACACACACACACACATATACGCGAAAGGAAAAACTTCGCACCCTTTTCAAGCATATTGGGCGCACGGATGAGTGTGAGATTTTTAGTTTTCCGCTCTGAAAATTAATGATTTTCAAAAGTAGGAAGTTTTATATTACGATCTGATTTTGAGAATGCGAATTTTTATCAAACTCCAAGTTTGTTGTGTGTGTGTGTGTGTGTGTGTGTGTGTGTGTGTGTGTGTGTGTGTGTGTGTGTGTGTGTGTGTGTGTGTGTGTGTGTTGTGTATGTATATATATATTGTATGTAAATAAAATTTTATAGAACGAATCAACTGATCGAGATGTATTATATGGCGTTCGACAATACTCATTAAGATCTCAATTTGAGTAGAATTCTTCAATTTTGTAGTCAAGTTGGTCAAGTCGTTTTAAAGATATTCAAAAAATAAAATCCAAAACAAATGTCTTTCAAGTTTTTTCTAAATAACTTTCAAAATATTGGGTCCTTACATATGAAGTTAGCGTTTTGTCGTGCTGACCATTTTGATTTGAAATATCTCCTCTTTGGTTAAAAATTCCAAATTAAAATTTACAAATTCATTTAGCTGGTATATTTGAGTTTTGAAAACAGTCATTCATTTGTTTTTTCCCAATTTGTTTGTTCACAATGGAAAACATGAAATATCGGTATATTTACGAGTACGAGTTTTACCGTGGCACCAGTGCTGCAGAAACAGCTCGAAGGATTAATGATGTGTAAGCGCTGATGTCGCGAAAAAGCACGGTACGTTTTTGGTTTCAACGTTTTCGTTCTGGAAATTTCGACCTTCAGAACCAACCCCGTGGACGGCTGGAAACTAAAGTGAAAAATGAAGAATCGAAGGCTTTTGTGGAAGCGGATTCATCACAAAGCACTTCAGAGATAGCTGCAGGCTTCGGGGTAAGTGATAAGACTGTATTAATCCACTTGAAGCAAATGGGTAAGGTAAAAATACTTGAACGATGGGTACCTCATGAATTGAGTGAATCGAACTTGCAAACACGCGTCGACCGCTATGTTACTTTGCTCAAAAGACACAAAAATGAAGGGATTTTAAATAGAATCATTACTTGTGATGAAATGTGGATACTATACGATAATCGGAAGAGACCCAGCCAAATTCTGCCCTAAACGAAACTTGACTCAGAAAAAGTTACTTGCGTTTGGTGGACTAGCACCAGTGTCGTTCACTACAGCTTTCTAAAATCTGGCCAAACGATTACGGCAGATATCTATTGTCAGCAACTGCAAACCATGAAGGAAGAACTAGCTGCTAAACAACTGAGATTGGTCAATCACTCTAAGCCACTGCTCTTTCACGACAACGTAAGACCACATATTGCACAACAAATAACCAAACGACCAGTAAGTTAGATGAGCTACAATTGGACGACCGTACTCCCCGGACCGTATTCCAACAGATTACTACTTTTTCTGGAATTTATACAACTTCTTACAAGGAAAGAATTCAACTCCGATGCGGCTGTCCAAACCACCTTCAAAAAGTTTATTGATTCTCGCCCCATAGTTTTTTCAGTAAAGGGATCAATGAGCTCTACCTACGAGATGGCAAAAGTGCATAGATTACAACGGTGCATACTTTGATTAACTAAATCTATTTTACAAAAAAATTCACTTTATATTCCTCTCGCACAAAATGTCAATTTCATATGTAAGGACCTATTATTTGACTAATCGACTCCAGACATTAAAAACACTTTTTTATGTACAAAAGTACTTAATAAGCTGCGTCGAATGCCGCCAAGTAAGTCACAATCGAACGACGCGTTCAAAAGTTATAGCTGTTTAAAATGTATAAATTCTCGATTTTTTGAGATAACTTTTAAATTCTTCGATCTATCGGACTCAAGAATCAACAAACTGCGTAGAATGATGCTAAGTAAATCAAAATCGAACGAGACGTTCAAAAATTATAGCCATTTAAAATTTTCGTAATTACGTAATTTCTTGTCGTTCACACTGCCAATATCTCAGAGTATCTACCGAAGAATAATTATAACGTTTTAGCAATTTTATTAAGTACAATTATAAGTATGTTAACTCTAAGGTCAATGCCAAACACTTTTTGGTCATATTCAAAGAAAATATAATCACTACGTTTGTCAAGTCAAACTAAGATCATGTTTAATGTCCATGTCACACCTATGCCGGTAGTTGTTGGGAGCACTATGCTCGAAGTTGTTGACGAGTACGTTTACCTGGGACAAATAGTCCGAATAGGTAAGTCCAACTTCAACCGAGAGGTCAATCGACGGATTCAAGTCGGCTGGGCAGCGTTCAGGAAATTACGACACATCTTCTCGTCAGGTATACCTCACTGCTGGCCGTATGAGGACGCTGAGGTCGCTCAGCGAGCTATGGAGAGGGCTATGCTCGGAGTTTCTCTGCGTGATAGACTCAGAAATGAGCATATCCGCAGTAAAACCAGAGTGACCGACATAGCCCAACGGATTAGTAAGCTGAAGTGGCAATGAGCCGGTCATATAGCTCGAAGAACCGATAACCGATGGGGAAAAAAAGTTCTCGAGTGGCAGCCTCGTACCGGTAGGCGTAGTGTAGGGCGACCCCCTACTAGGTGGAGTGACAACCTGGTAAGACATGCAGGAAGTCAATGGATGCAGGTGGCTCAGTGCTACAGGCATTACTTGGGGGAGGCCTATGTTCAGCAGAGGACTTGTGGGCTGATGATGATGATGTTTGTCTAGTCATAGTCAACAGTCTCATCAAGTAGAGATTGTTGCCAAAGTATTTTCAAATTTTGACAACAAAATAAATACTGACAAATTTAATGAATAAGCGGAAAAATTTGTGTGATTTCTAATATTTATTTTTCAATGGTTTGTCAAGGCTAAGCAGCGTTTAATTTAAATTTTGAATATTAGTTATCAGTTTTTACCTATTGAGGTGCAGTAGAAAACATAATATGACATAAATAATACTTTTAACTCTCAGTATATATTATATATATCCTATACTTTTAAACGAGCAATTCTTTTATATATGTATATATATATATATATATATATATATATATATATATATATATATATATATATATATATATATATATATATATATATAATCGGAATCTCGGAAACGGCTTCAACGATTTTCATAAAATTTAGTGTCCGGGGTGTTTCTGGGGCAATAAATCGATCTAGCTAGAATTTATTTTTAGAAAATGTCTTTTTGTCCGTGTTTTCAGGTAATGAAAAACTGCTACAATATAAGAAGGTAAATTTTGACACTGTGTTAATGATCGTAATAGCTCAAGTGTATGTCGAGCGGTCGCGACATTGTAATGCCTTGGTTCGAGTCCTGTCTCAGGTCCGATTTATTTCCTTTTTTTTTAAGTTGCCTTCTTTAGTGGGAAAATCTATTATTTTGAGCCCTTTTTTAGTTATTTTTAAAAATACGAATGTCAATAAAACCAAAAATATTATTCATTATTATGTATTTGTAATTAAATTTAATTTCAAAAAAACCGAGGAAAGCTCGGTCGGTTATTTAAGGCTTCTTTGTTGCATTCCCTATAATACAAGAATAAAATGGGTGAACTTTATGCCATGAAGCATTTTCTACCAGTCATATGGAGGAGTGTAAATACTGAGATTTGAATATAAAATACAGCTTGCGATACGAACTTAATATACGAACTTAAAAATATAATAAATTACGGTCAATTTCGACCACTGGATGACCACTAGCGCAAACAATAACTTAATAAGCAGAGGATTTATGGTGTTGATATTTCAATATGCTGATATGATTTACGAACACATACATAAAGCATTTCCAATGCAACATTGAAAAATCAGACGTATACAACTCGAGACCTATTACTAAAACATAAATTCTTCGTTTTGATACAAAAGTGTTCTTATATTGAGCAAAATGTTTCCATTTTAAAAATCAATACAAAGGGTATTTACATATTGCAAGGATCTGTTTATAATATCTAGAAAACTAAATCCAATTTAAAAAAATTCGTATGATAACTTAATGTGTGGAATTTCTACACAAAGTTTGAACAAGCTAGCTATGCAAAACCGAACATGGGAAAAACCTGCCGCACACAAATTTAATCCCACCAAATGAAGGATTCACACGCCCAATATTTAAATGATAGGAGAGTGAACATCGGGTATTTGTTAAAAAATACTGTCGGCTCTTCCCACATAAAAAGAGATTAATTAATAAGGGACGAGTGACTTAAAACTAATACAATTATAAATTATAATAAGAACAAATTAGTCTCGTTTTATCTGTGTTGTTCCCTTTTGCGAGTAGCGGCAAAATTTTATTAGATAATAATGTTTTAATTACGAACACTTCCCAAGCGCAACATGAAAAGCTACTAAGATTTTATTTTTCACTACGGTATTCTGACTTTAAAGGGTCTATTCTTTTAATCTTTGAAAATGATGTCAATGAGAAGCCAATGGAAATACCGAGCTCATACCTTGTATTCCTTTTATACCATAGCATTTTTAATGGCAATTATTAAATACCAAGATAAAACCTTAATAATAACGGGATTACATTTGGGTGCTGCAGGTTTTTCCCATAGGCTACTCTACGTAGCTAGATTGCTCACGTGATTTTAGAGTCCAAAATTCACATGTTTTCACTGAATTCAACCAATATTTAATGTGGACTACATTATATAGAAGCGTATTGAAGAATAAAAAATAATTAAAACACAAGCGAAGGCGCAAAAAAAACAGCTAATTATATATCACCAAAAAGCACCTATTTCTACTTTGAACTAATACAATCGTATTCAAGGCTCATGGGACAACCGCGCTAGCTTGACTCTTTATTGACTTGACTTGAGCATAAAATGAACATTTGGGTATTACATCATTTTAAATATAATCTTGTGTTTGCAAAACGTAAAATGAAACTCTCAGCTCGAGCTACCTAGTTTAAAATAAGTTTAAAATTTCTGCTCACACTGCATTTCATTTCAATATACTTGCACGAACGAAATTTGCATTGAAATGATTCATATGGCCATTCTAGTTTAGATATTTTATAATAACGTAGGTATTTCTTACCGTGGATAATCCAATCCTCACACAATATTTTTGAAATTCAAATTGTTTCAATGAAAAATCGCCTATTATATTGTTTCGGGGACCAGAGCGAGGAGGGCTTCCTAGAAAATATCAATCTTGACTTTCGACCAACAGCACCATCTAGTATCGAACAGAAGAATTAAGCTTTCTAGAAGCCCCACACTCGACCTTTCTGCGTCTGATTGGTCGGCGCCCGTATCTACTGGAATATTCTGGATGTTTCGGTGTAAAAAGTGTATTTAAAGCCGCTGCTTGCCGCGATCGGGGCAGTATTGAATTTGGCGAGACAAGCGAAGCTTCGGAGTGAAATAGAGTGAATCAGTGTGATTAATTATTAGTGTCTTTTAAGTTTTAATTGGTGTTCGGTAATAAAAGTCTGCAGCATATTCCTATCCTTTCCTGATAACAACACAAAATTATAAAAAAAACCGCGTTTGCCTACCCGCCTGCAAAGCGTAGTAACTATGGCATAATCCTCTAGATGCGCTAATATATAGTGCGTGGTCCTAGATGCGCTAATATAATCTATGATCTAATATATAAGCAGTAATTGGAAAATAGTGATGTACGTGAAATTATAATATTTTATTATAATAAAGTATAGATTACAATCTTTTAGCCGATTAAAAATCAATAGGCCTCCCTCCAAAATCTTGGCCAAAAATACAGTACAGTCCACAGCATTAACTTACCATCACGTGGAATATGTGCTCATTTGTCACCCCAATTCTATAAAAAAACAGCCTTCAGCCACCTTGGTCATCCAACTACTCCGTGCCAGTTTTATCAGGTCATCAATCTATCTAGTAAAGGGCTGCCATGCAGGCCCTTGCCGGTAGTAGACTGCCACTCGAGAACCTTTTTTCCGTACTGGTTGATGATTCTTTCATGGTCGTGCTATATGTCCAACTCGTCATCACTTCCTGTTACTTACATGGGCTTGTTTGTTCTTATTTTAATGTGTATTTCAATGTGAGAACTTTTCCTCGCATACTATAATACTTTATCAAAAGTGCGTGAAATTATTTGTCTTTCATTTCACCTCCAAATGACGTAATAAAATGGACTAAATAGAGTGAAGGCAATATCAAATGATTTAAAAACGATGTAGTTATAATTAAAAAGTTTTCATAAGTCAATTTCTCGATTTTACTTATATAAAAATACGATTATATTTTTTGTTTTCTTACTTTGCTTGATTTCTAATTTGATTGATGCATATTATCATATGCGGTGACCATTACTATATCACAAGGGACAGTCTTTCTATTTCAATTATCAAAGAAAGACTTCTATGTACACTACTAGTCAGGCAATTCAGAACATAAACTGTGTCACATCTGTAAAATGCACGCACCCATTGACAAACAGTATATCCACCGCTCTGAAGAAGCCGCGCAATTCGTTGAAAAAGTTCAACGTAGTCAGCATCAATCAAGACATTAAATTATAATTATATGTAGAAAAGGAGTCCTACCACATAAAAGGAGTTAAAACTTCTAAAGGAAGTGAATATTTCGTCCAAAATTTATCAACAACAATGTTGCTTATGTAGAGAGGTGATTGACATTTTTCAGAAATGTGTCGTGGACTTTCCAGCAAGAATCTGCTTCTGCCTTACAAGATATGAATATCCCTAAACTAGCTTGAAGGCAACTTTTCGAACATCTTAGCCCGTTGCATTACTAACAGTGGACAGTATCAGAAGACTTAGCCTGGTCAAAATGATAATCTTACGTTGAGTCTCTCAGGAAACCTTAGAAATGGCAGTGGCTAAATTCCTCATGGAAACTGCTTAAATTCATAGATTTGTATACAGTAACACTTTTTTCACAGTTTTATTATTATTAAAGTGACTAATAATTAATGTCAACACGTACCAAGAAAATAAAAAAATTGATCATAGCTTTATTGGCGCAGTCGTCTAAAATCTCAAAATAAGCCATGTACTAATTTATTATAATATGTATTCCAGTTTATGATAATCCTGATATAAATCACGTGAGTGCAATTATATACAAAGATATGCATTTAAACCTGTGATAGAACTAGTGGACTATTATTTATAACACAATACCTATAGGGAAATATGGATTTTTTTGCCTCATTTTCTTATTTAATTAAAACCATAATAATTGTTTAGCAAAATTGAATTCTTCTATTCTAAAATTCTAATATAACTTTTATTCTGTACCATCTTATCCTTTTACACAAAAACACTCCAAAAAACGGTACAAAGACCAAGCTTTATTTCAGTTTATATTAATATATCAAGCTAGTTGGACATTCATTTATCAAGTTGACAAAGGATGGACAACGAAATTGTTGTCATGACAGTGCCTTGCGTTCTCCTTTATTAAATCTACTTTATTGAGCACTGATTTAAAAATTATTACCAAAGAAATGTTACTAAAAATCCTGAACTGAACTATTAAAAATATCTTTGTATACGTACGTTCGATATAAATATTAAGAATTTAATATGTAAAGAAAAATATAAGCCACAATTATTTAATTATATTCTGATTTTGAAACCGTTTCAAGATTAATCATTTATAAACCCTATTATGCGATTTAGAAGTTCCACAAATAATAAAAGGAATTTATTTTATCAAAACTTGTGAAATTAATTGCTGCTGTGTTTCGTATGATGAGTGAAGAGAACCAACCGGAGACCCTTTTACTGGAAACAACTCAGACCTCAGTCGTGACAACGCATCTGCTTTTTGGTTCTGAATCGAGAATAAATGTGGATATCTATGGGCCACAGCATCCATTTACTATCAGGGGACTATATAGTCATTTGTCACCCTTATACTATAAAAAAAATTATTTTAACTCCAAACGACGTGATAAAGTAGACTGAATGAAGTAAGTCCAATATCTAGTGATTTAAAATAGATATTGTCAAAAATGAGAAGTTGTTAAAAGTAAATATATCAATTTTCAAATTTTAAAATAATTTATTTATAAAAATAATAAAACATGAGAACATTGAAGTTGTGGATATAGGACTCGATCGTAAAAAATATTTTTTCTTGTGTAACAGACTTTTGCATGAATAAAACGCCGCCCGGATATCCTTTTTAAAAATTATAGGCCACGGAAGTACGTAACGTACTTCCGTGGCCAATGTGGTAATGCGTTATTTATAAAGACAAAACTGTATGTTTTTTAGAAAGGAGGCTAAGAAAGGAAATTATAATAATTTATAACTAAAATATCTCGTATAGTGTCAACCTCGTACCGCTACGTGAAATATTAGAGCAGCACCCCACTAAATGAAATGACAACCACCAGGTTGAGGAAGAAATGTAGAGTCTATACATTCAGGTGGCACCTATGCCCAAGAGAATTTTCGTAAATCATCATTAACATCTTTGCGCAGGGATAATGACTAGCTAGCCCACACCGCAAAAGAGAAAGCCGATCTTTTATCGTTTTGCGTCCAACTCGACTCTTGACGACGGAGGGAATCCAGCGTCGGCCATCGAAGTTAGTCGAGTGGGCCTGATGGAATCCCCCATTTGTGCTGAAGATGTGTTCTCCAGAGTTAGTACGGATTCTTACGTTTATTTTTCACTTTTTCTTACTCTTTAGGCGTCATGAAAATTTTACATCTTTAGTACACTCAATTCCTAAAAAAGGATACCACTTGGACCAGTCCAACTACAGGCGTATCGCTGTCACCTTCTTATTCTCCAAAATAATCAATTATTGACTGACAGCTCATAAGGTACCGTGAAGAGTATCGGCTGATTAATGATTATGAATACGGTTTCCGTCAACGTCGCTCAACTGATGATCTTCTTGACTACCTGACTCGTCGATGGGTGGTGAGATTTAGGTCACGAAAGAGATCATGGTGGTTAGTTTGGACATAGCAAATGTCTTCAACCGGATTTGGCGCGAACCACTTCTTTAGTTTGGACATAGCAAATGTCTTCAACCGGATTTGGCACGAAGCACTTCTTTCGAAGCTTCCCTCTTATGGGCTTCCCGTGAAATTATGTAGTTAGGTCACCAGTTTTCTTACAAATCGGAGTATTAAGGTCGCAGTCGACGGTGCATGCTCCAACTCCCCAAGCCTGTGAATGCTGTTGTTCCACAAGACTGCGTGCTATTGTCTACTCTGTTCCTTCTGCATATTAATGATTTGTTGCACACTAAACTATTCATTGTTTGCAGACATCAGCACTGTCAATTCTTTATACACCGATCGATCTAATATTTGTCAGGAACACGTCGTTAAGTACCGGAACAAGCTTGTGTGGGTAAATAAAGTCTCTGAATGGGGGTAACTACATTTAGTCCAGTTTAACCCCCAAAGAGCATAAGTTAGCGTGTTCACCGCTAAAAATACAAAAGCGTTAACCGCTTGTCGTATCTCGTCAATTTTAGGGTACTTCCCTCCTTGCCTCAGCCAGCATCGGAATCCTTGACGTCGACGTTTTGAGAGACGTACATTTCCGCTGGAAGGGAAAACTAAACTGGAATTGAAAAAGCTTGGTGTTATATGCAGGCCCACCGCTTGCAGCTCTACATAGCGCGAGTTTAGCATCATATGATATATTGTTCTCATCTCCCTCCCCAGTGCCAGCTCCTTTCACTTGTCCGTATTCAACGGAGAGCGGCCCGAATCGTTGACGATCAAGTTTTTTGTTGTGAGTTGCATCTCTATTATGCATAGATACCACGGGAAGTGCTCAGAAGAATTTTTTGGAGAGAAAGAAAGTCCAGTTGTTGAATTTCACCATCGTACGCTGCGATAGAGCTTGAAATTCCATTATCTTCACCTCGATGGCTGGCGGTCCGCTACTGTATGATTTACGCGAAATTCTTTGCTTTGCACGACCAATCTCATAAATTTACAGTTGCATACGGTTTTCTGGACTGTTACGACTTAGGGACACTTCGGAGTAACATTCTATCAAAAAACAATGTTATTTTAAGCATCTTAGGTAAAATCGATTAAAGTACATTACAACAGAATTTGGGTATTAACGTAAATAGCTTTTTATTGAATATACAGATCCCTTTTATAAACAACTTTTACACTTTTCCTGGACCGTATCAAAACATTAGTCACAGTTCTTTACTCGTGTGCGGTCTGCGTGAAGCTAAATGATGGTTCATTCCAACCCAAACGGAATGGCCTTTTAAAATGAACGATCTTTGTTCAATGTATAGAGAAGGTTTAATTTTACTATAATGTAGATTGTCTAAAGTACTATTACCGCTCAAGAGAAAAAAATCTAAACAATAAAAAAAATTAAGAAGAAAAGAAAAAAGTAAAGAAAAAGGAACCACTGATGCTGTCGGTTGAGTGCACAACCACATAATATTTTAATAATGTTTTCAAAAAATAAATACAATACTAATACAAATTTTTGAAAAATGAAAAGCGCTGATCTCACATCGGTCCAACGACTACCGCTGGCGTGTGGGGAGAAGAGGTGGGAGTGGTACAGCGAACGGTAAGGCGGGGGTTAAGAGCACCGGTAAAGGACGTCTTCGTCCTCAATAGGCGGAAAAGACCCCTGCCCCTCCCCCCAGGCTCATAAATGACTAACCCCAAGGGTAAGACGAAGGTCCTACGGGCAAATCTTCACCATGCAGTGGCTACTTCTTCCGTGGTGGAGGTTTGCTTTGCAGAGGACGACATTGACCTCGCCCTCATACAAGAGCCTTGGGTAGCCAACGGTCAAGTTCTGAGATTGTCGGCTGCCGGTAAAATTCATGTCAATACTAATGGCAGTAGACCCAGAGCTTGTATAAATTACACTGAAAATATTGAACTTTTAGCTGTTCCAGAGTACTGCAATGATGACCTGGTTACAGCCTTCATAAAGCTTAAGGGATGCACATGAGCCATAGTAATCATTTTCTCAGCCTATCTTCCCGGAAAGAATTTAGATCCTACCATCGAGTAGGTGCGAGTGGCGGATTACGCCCGAAAACACAACGCCAAATTTGTGGTGGGTTGTGATGCTAATGCTCACCACACAGCCTGAGGAAGTACTAACATCAACGAAAGAGGTGAGTTACTTTATGATTTTCTCATCTCCAACCGCCAGGTAAGTCTAAACTTAGGGTGTACACGAACCTTTGTTACGCGTGCTAGGCAAGAAGTGTTAGACATAACCTTTACTACAAATAAAATGTCCAGGCGAATAAATGACTGGCATGTTAGTAGTGAAAACTCGATGTCTGATCACAAACACATTAAGTTTGTGATTAGAGCGTCACCAACATATGAAACCGTTACTTTTAGGGATCCAAAAGCGACCACCTGGGATATCTACAGAGATATTCTCAGCAGGAATTTGGAAACGTTTCCTAAAAGCATCAAAACAATTGAAGGTCTGGAGTTGGCGACGGAGACAGTAACCGTAGGTATACGTGAAGCTTTCGAGAACAGTTCTCACGTCTAAACCAGGACCTCAACACAAAAAGTTTCTTGGTGGAATACTAGGCTAAAAGAACTTAGGGAAAAGATAAGGAAACCATAGGGCTAAGAAAACCAAAGTGTGGGATATATATTGTGCAGCCCTAACTGAATATAATAAAAAAATTTGGAAAGCCAAGAGAGTATTGTGGAGGAAGCTGTGTGAGGAAGTTGAGTCTTTGCCTAGCAGTGCAAGACTACACTAAATGCTATCAAAAGCCAAACTTAATCGGATCAGGCTTCTTAAAAAGCCTGGTGGTACTATCTACTTCACTTATAGTGAAACAGACACATTGGAGTAACTAGCGTCAACCCATTTCCCAGGGTCACACAACACTTCAGCCTTGAATTCTTTCAGAGACCTACGAAGGTCTTGTAATGAGGACTGGTGTAGGGTTGCAAAGATAATAAGGCCAAACCTGGTGTAGTGGGCTGTTGACTCTTTTAAATCATTTAAAACAAGCGGCGAGGATTGAATAATTTCCATCCAAGTACAGGAGGGTATTGACATTCTTCTTCCCTATCTGGTGAAAATCTGCAGAGTAAGTTTTGCGTGGGGATATATTCCAGAACGACAGAAAATTGTCAAAGATCTATTTATACCTAAGGTTGGTAGAAAGGACTACGCTTTACCAAAGTCCTTTAGACCCATAAGCCTATCTTCCTTTCTCTTTAAGACATTGGAAATCGTTACAGATAGGTATATAAGGGATGTAGCTCTAGCTACGAGGCCCAAACATTACAACTAGCATGCTTACCGCAGAGGCAAATCGGAAACGGAAACAGCCCTGATCAGTGTCATTGACAGGGTTGAAAAAACACTGGAGGATAAAGAAATAGCTCTTTGTGCCTTTCTAGATATTGAGGGCGCCTTCGACAGTAGCCCACATCACTGCTGATTGGGTGCCTGACATCTAAAAATGTTGACCCCACAACCATCAGATGGGTGAAAACGATGCTCTCAAACGGAAAGGCAAAACTAGCGCTGTTTCAAACTTCGATTAAGGTTGTAACTACAAGAGGCTGCTCACAAGAAGGTATTTTGTCACCCCTTCTTTGGACTCTTGCAGTTGACCAACTATTGTACAAAATGGCAGACCTACGCATTGACACATTGGGTTATGCTGATGATCTTGTGATCATTACGAGGAGCTTTTGCCAAAGTACTTTATCGTCAATAATACAAAGAGCCCTAAACACCATAAATAACTTGTGTAGGGATAACAGTTTATCAGTTAATGCTGATAAAACTGGTATAATACCCTTTACCAAAAAGAGACGGTTGGACAAATTATTCCAACCAAAACTTAATGGCAAAGAAGTACCATTTTCCACGGAAGTTAAGTACTTGGGCGTAACAATCGACCAAACACTAACGTGAAACTCTCACCTTAGCAATATATGCCATAAGGCAAAAATTGCTTTAGGCACGTTTAGTCGTTTGGACCGAAACAACTGGGGCTTGCGTCCCATTATGATCCTATGACCGTACAGCAGCATAGTGAGGTCGATTCTTACCTACGCCTCTATTGTCTGGTGTAACCAGGCCCACCAAAAGACGACTGCGGATAGACTAAATAGTCTACAAGGTACTGCCTGCTTAATGGCAACTGGAGCTATACGATCATTGTCTGGAGCGGCTCTTAATGCACGTCTATGCCTAAAGCCCCTTAATCTTTATCAAGACAAGGCGAGGGCTCTTCTGTATAGGATTAATGCCCAGGGCGGTCTGAGCTTGCTCTCCTATAGATTGAGATCCATGCTCGACTCAATTAAGGAAACACCGGTCTTATGCATGATCTCAGATGTCATGCGTCCACTACATACTTTTGATAAAAAGTATATAGTTGAACTAACCTCCAGAAAAAACTGGCTGAACGGTCAGGTTATCTGTGAGGTCGGTAGCCTCATATGGTATACCGATGGGTCTAAAATGGGCCTAGACGTAGGCTTTCGAATTTACGGGGAACGCCCCAAATACGTACTAAATGTGAAATGTGAAATGTGTAAAATAAATGAATTTGGGTAGATTTACCTCTATCTTCCAGGCAGAAATTTTTACCGTACTTCAGTTTGCGGAAATAAATCTGCAAAAACACTACGTCAACCATATAATTTATACAAATTGCAGCACTGCTAGCGCTGAGGTCAAACTTAGTGAACTCTAAGCTAGTTTGAGACTTCGTGAACCGTTTAATGGTCCTGGGATGTAACAACAGGGTCTTGCGATGGGTATTCCAGGTCACGCGGGTATTTTAGGCAACAAATTTGCCGACAAACTTGCACGGGAGGGCTCAAAGTGCACATAATTTGGACCTGAACCATTTTGTGGAATCTCAAAAAGCCTAGCCTGATTGACCCCTAAAACTCTTTATCACAATAAATCACTTAAGATCTGGTTTAACACACCAGGCTTAAAACATTCTATAACCGTTATACCGGGCTTTTATCGTAAATTCGCTTAAGAAGCTCTGGGATTAAGTAAAAATAAATTGCACATTCTGTCAATAGGTCTAACTGGACACTGTTGTCCTAAAAAGCACTTGTCCATCCTGGGACTAAACAACTGAAGGATGTGCTGGTTCTGTTCCATAATGTAAGAAACGCCTCTGCACATCCTAACTGTTTGCGGACCCTTAATGCGTAAACGTAACACTCATCTGGGAAACTATTTACTCCGTCCAGAAGAAGTGAAATTGCACACGGCTAAGCAACTCCTTCTATTCACTGAAGACATAGGGCTTAGCAGTGAACTAACTGCTATAGCAGCGATCACATTAGATCTTTTAGGTCGCAGTGATACTGGTCTCTCTCCCTGGACCTACATAGCTGCTCACACATAATTTCAAAAATGCAAAATTTTGAAAAACAACGCTATATTTTTCAGATATTATATCATTATCCCATCGAGTTCAAGTTTTATTGAAGTCCTAACACTAATTATCACATTTGTATATATAAATTATTATTCATGTATGGTACACAAACTAAGTAACGTCAAACTTTATTGAGGCAAAAATTATAGTATTAACACAAGCACAATTTAACATTCTTATCATCTTGGACCGCAAAGGCACTTAACATCAGGCAGATTTGTGGCCAAGCGTTGACCTACTTAGGAACAGAAAACGTTGTTATATTGTCATATAAAATAATAATGTCACTCATAATTATGTTTTTTTTTCGAAAAAATAATATTATAATAGAAAAAAATGTATTCTTTTCATGATAAGCATAAATAAAATACTCGTATTAGTTCGATTTTTGTGTAGAACGAAATTATTAATTTTTTTGGTGACGGCGTTGCGGTGGTGTCAGTGGCAGCGGCAGTGGCAGCGGCAGTGGTAGCGGCAGCAGTGGTAACAATAGCGGTAGCAGCAGCGGTAGCGGCAGTGGTAGCAGCAGCGGTAGCGTCAGCAGTAGCGGCAGCCGTAGCGGCAGCGGTAGCAGCAGCGGTAGCAGCAACGGTAGCAGCAACGGTAGCAGAAGTCAGCCGGTAGACGGTAAACACAACAAACATATGCATCACGCTGTTTCCAGTGGAATACTAGTGTGAAGAACTTTGACTACAAAAAGTCAAAGTTTCTCAAATTTTATCTTATCAAACATGTTTATGTATCACCGATGCAATAGTGTGTCAGGGATTGTATGCTGTGTATGATGTGCCCCAATCGTTTTGATTTCCCATGTGCATGAATAAGAGAGACTCAGGATATCGTAAGCTTGGGGCCGGAAAGGCCACTTGGAAATGCAGTACCTGTAAGACAGCGCTACGTGTCCCAATCTTTATTCATACAAAATAGTACAAGGAAGAGTACCATCTCACGGTGATCCGGAAATATTCGTTTTAAGCTAGGTAAGATTACCAAACAAATATCGTCTTCATTACCACAGTTAGTTGCGAGTGTCAAAACTATCCAGGCTAATCCTTCAGATCTTAAGGTTGTGAAGAGTGAAATGATGGACTTTAAAAACTCTTTGAACCATGTGCATACCTTGGTTAAGGGACTCACTAACAAACTGACCGTGATCGGTCGTGAAATTCAGTCTCCTGTAAAAACTAAAGATGATGTACGTGTTAAAAACAACATCCAGATCAAAGGCGTTTCTGTAACCTCCCCAGAAACAAATTAACTACATCGTAAGAGTATCTCATCGTAATAATTAAAACAGCAAAAACATAATGAGTGTTACTTCACATCCGTTACCTGAAAGGTAATTTTATAGCTGATGCTAAAAATGCAAATCTTTAACTTTTGCGGATTTAGGATTGAGCACTAATGGCAGGATTTTTATCAAGGACCACCTTACGTTTGAGAATAAACAGCTACTTAATAAAATGAAAGCTCTTGATAGGGAGAAAAAAATTCTTTCACGTGGGTGATAAACTGTACAATTCTTATGAAAAAGAATGCGACACCTTCTATAAATGCAATCAAAAACGAAAGCAGATTTAAAGAATATTTTCTGAATATTGGTTTATTTCTAAATATCTAATTGGTTTATTTCTATATCAATTTGAGGAAGAAGTTTTTGTTACGTTAAGTGTTTTCTATTTATTTATATTATCACTGGCGTTACACGTTGTTATTTTGTTCTTGCTTGGCTTAATAGCTGCTCGGTATGTACATTTGTTATTTGTACGTTACAACATATGATATTAATTAAGATAGCGTTAACTCAGAAAATCTTAAGTTACTTCTTGCGGTATTTTACTGTGACTTATATATTCAATATTTCTACATAATATGCATCTTATTTCTTTAACGATTGCTATAATTTGATCAACTTGACGCTGTAATTTGGTGTAGTTAAATAGTTGTATGTAGTTTTTTATAAATATTATTTATTCACCACAACACTTTAGATGCATCGGACCTTATTTTATGTTATGTTATTTTCGTCGCTATTTCCGTGTTTTTGTTTAGTTTTAATGAAGGCTTTTGAAATATACTATGAAAATGTGGCTTAACGATGACTTTTGTAGTAACGAACTCTTTGATGACCGCTATGTTGTTTGTAGACGTGATAGGAACTACAAAAGTACAAATCAAAGTTGGGAGTTGGTATGCTTATGGCTTTTAGGCGTGAGATTGTAGTGGAGGAGTGGATTGACCAGCGTTCTTCTGCTGAAGACTGGGTATCGTAAACTATTAGGCATTCTAGACTGAAATGACATATAAACTACATATGTGTACGATTTATTTATATAGATAAAATCGGGGTAACTCATTATCTGCACCTGTTTTTTAATACAAAATTATAAGCTTGTTTTTTGCAAAAGTATACGAGATAGTAACGGCCAATTTAACTGATGCTTTCATTATTTTGGGAAATTTCAATCTGCCAAATATATCTTGAACTCTTGATGATGATGGATACTCTCTTTGTCCAGAAAACATTAAGGGGTCAGTTCAGGGCGAGTTTTTTGATAACTTAAATACGTGAAAGCTGTTTTAAGTTATCAAAAAACTCGCAGCAATATAACTCCCATGACAATGTTAACAACAGAATATTTGACTTAATCTTTAGTAATAATCACTTATGCGCAACAAAATGCACCGACCCTTTAGTGCCTGAAGACCCTTATCGTGTGACTCTTAGTGTTTTCACAGATTTTGTCGAGTGCCATACTACCAGTTCAACCAAAGACTAAGCTTATGTTCCATTTACCTAGCTGGTTTCTTTTCTATATCACGAGTGCTTGATAATTTTACATGGTCTCACGATATTTTGAAGGGCTAATGGACAATGCAATTTCACTATTGTAGACTCGATTAAAAAACTTATGCGATACTTAAATACCAACAGAAGTAGTAAAATTTTCATCTAAATATCACCCCTGGTATAAAACCCTTCTTATAAAATTGTAAAGCAAAAGTTTAAATATAACACCAAATATAAAAGATATGGCAATTTATCATACTATGAGTGTTTTGTAATATAACGTAATCGTGCTAACCTTTAGAACATTTAGAATCCAAAATATTCAACAATTGTATAGCAAAGATAAAAATCAGCATAAATAAGTCGCAAAAGACCTTCCGCTCCTTTGTGAAGTAATAAAATATAGACATATCATCAGGCATTTGGCGATTTTTTCTATGATAATTTTTCACCAAAATAGCAGTAATTCTAACTTCTCTTCGCAGCAATAGTAAATCAAGCAACAAATGACTCAATTGCCGACGATTCGAGCTGCTCCTCATAAAATATTATTCCGCTCTGCTGAGCACACCAAGCTTGTTAGAGGCCAATTTATATTCCCTTCCAAGTGAACGTAGATCTGTGCGTCATTCGATATGTCGACGCTAGCCGGGGATTCCAATACTGGCTAAGGCAGCAAGGACAGACCCTAAATTGAGGAAATATGCCAAAGAGGGCTGCTTTTTAGCGATAACCTTGCAAACCTGTATTTTATGAAGGTTAAACTGGATTATATTCGACTTCAAGCACAAGATTGTTCTCATATTGTTTATGAAATTTATCAAATAAATAGCGATTCAAAGTTAAGCTTAGAAACTTTGAATTAAAATTTTGTAATTGAAACCTCCATTATCCATAAGGAAATACGGCAAAGGCGAAGTAATCAGATCTTAAAAAAGATTACTAGTAGAATGTTTAATTAAATCAGATAAAAAAGGTCAAGTTCAAAAAACCACTCACTACGTTCGTCGTAAATATCATTGATCAGGAATCTTATCGGTTTTTTTAAGAGCTACCTTTAAAACCGCTTTCATTTTCAGATTCGCACCCGTTTTCTCAGTTCATACTATTTGCAAAAAAAAACTGATGGATAACTTCCTCAGAGGACTAAGATGGAATGTCTCATTTGCAGTAAAATGAGTTCCCGGTTAATTATTGCGGTTGGTAATCGGTAAGAGATAGGTCCTGCATTCATCGAGCCGATCAATTTACGCTTGTCGTGAAGCGACAATTAAAAACAAAAGAACCTAACCTAACAACAACGAAACAACAAAAATAGAACAAAAAACGAATAATTTATTCAAAATTTTAAAAGATATTTACAGTTTTATATAAAAAAAGTATGAAGATGATGATGGGTGACGTGAATTACAATTATTTTTTTTTAAAAAATAAAGATAAATGAGTACTGAAACGGACCCCGAAGACCGAAGTGGCACACCGCGCTTGGCAGTGGTGCTCACCGCTCACGGAGTATGCACAGGCTATGCCTGTCGTAGGTGCGCAGCGCCTGATCTAGGCACACGCATCGTCTGGAGTAGGCACACGCAGCGTCTGGAGTAGGTACACGCAGCGTCTGAAGCAGGTACACGCAGCGTCTGGAGCAGGTACACGCAGCGCTTGAAGTAGGCAAACACAGCGCCCAGAGTAGGCACACACAGCGCTCGGAGTAGGCACACGCAGCGCTCGGAGTAGGCACACGCAGCGCTCGGAGTAGGCACACGCAGCGCCCGGAGTAGGCACACACAGCGCTCGGAGTAGGCACACGCAGCGCCCGGAGTAGGCACACGCAGCGCTTGAGGCAAGCACGCACGGCGGCTAAAGATAGCCCGGGCACTAGTAGGTGGAGGCGTAGGCGTGGCTAGGCGACGACTTCAGATGAAAGCAGAGGCTTGCAGGATCCCGGGGCAGTGCGGCCCCGGGATAAGGCCTTTAGGAGATGCTTCTCGTTTGAAAGCTGAAGCGAGACTCCTCTTATTGGCCGATTGTTCGGCTTTTATACTTTTTTAGAGAGCTCCGCGCTCAATGACGGATCTGGGATAAGAATGGGAAATTATTTAAATTAAAAGCAAATTTTTGTAAATGGCCAAGAGGAAAAGAGTATTTTTGTGGAAATATTGAAGTAAAAACATCAGACCGGTAAGGAATTTGAATAAAAATTGCCATGACAACCAGATAAATAACGATGTCAAAACATGTCAAATTTTGGTTTCAGGCTCGTAATAGAGAAACGGCAAGATTTAAGTGAAAAATGAGATATTATTGATATAGGAAAAAAAGTAGTGCAACAGCGCGCACGAAGCCCGAAATTGCAGAGTTACGGAGAACTAAATAAAGGAAAAATAAAAATAAGATAGAAAAAGGTAGACTCCATCGACACCGATTTAAAAAGTGCTGATAGCGTGAAAATACGAAGTGAAAATGATTTGTTATTGTGTTCTTATGGTTTAAAAACGTTACAGGTTCCTATGGAAATAAAGATGATGCAAAATATCCAGTTTTGAGGTGAATGCAGAAAATCAAAAACAGAATGGAAAAGTAAATTCAAAATAGTGTAAAATGATATGTAAGTAGCATAACACTACACGCTACAACTATAAAGCTGCAGCATAGCTCTACATATTGAATTTAATACTAGTTTATAATATTTGTAGTATTTTACATTTTAAGTAAAACTTTGTTACAGATTTTATCCCGTTTAATGCTCACGATTTATCAAATATATAACGGGACCTTCTTTAGGATATGATAACTTTGACTTCAGCTATATGTTTTTACGCGGGTTTTTATAGATTGTTTTGTTTGCCCTAATAAGAGAGACCACAATCAAAATTGTACGCACCTTCGTATTGTAGGGGGATATTATATATATATATATATATATATATATATATATATATATATATATATATATATATATATATTATACTTGACGGATGGTAAGATCTGACTAATCTTCTTTGTTGGCGTATAGAATTTTATAATAGAAGCTCGCTTTTAGATGTTACCGATCTTATCTGTACCGCTCTGAAATATAATGATACAGCAGGCACGCGCTCAAATGTAGCCTGTTTCACTGTCATTGTGACGTAGGCGCGGAAACCAAAACTTGTTACCGTTCAATACTAGCTTGACGTGCTGGAGCTCGGCGACCAGGTGTTTACTACTACAGATTGTTTGTGCTCTGAAAACAAAGTGTTTCCTTTATTACTTAATTGAAAGATAGTGGTGAAGGAACAGTATAATTAATGATGTTTTTAGGATTTTCAATGTCTAAAACATCAGCCATAAAAAATAAAAATTATAATCTGACGTATACATTAATATAGTGGCATTTCCTTTATCTGCGCGAAGAATCGTAAGCTCTGGTTTGTTGCATAAGTTTTTTATCACTTTAAATGCATCTCTAATAGAGAAGAGATTTAGTTTCGGCACTAAGCTACGACGTAACTAAGACAAAATTTTATAGACGTATGGTCTCTAAATCTGTCGTCCCAATATTGCTTTTAAACAGGCAATCCTCAACGCTACAAATAATTCCTTATATTACTTTTTTGCTGGTTCATCTAGTGTTTGTTTTGATATATTACATACTGTCAGTTGTTTATAACTCGCGTCTGTCCACTGTTGTCAACTGCTGGGTTTCGCCTCGACTTTGACATTGTTGAAGTTAATAAAATTCGTAAAATTAATTAAATGCAAGTTTATTGCAGTGAGACAAGATATCGCTTTATTAATAATAATACTTTCCATTATTACTCTTCTAAAATATGAATCGATAATATACTATAAATATAATTTAGAAAATATGTCATGTTGTTAATTTATAAATAATAATTTTATTCCTGCTCCAAATTCGAGTTTACGTCTTTCGGTTACGCTTTTAATTTTAGGAATAATTTAAATTCTATTCTCGTACAGGTTACGATTACAAATGCCAGTGCCATTGCTTAAACAATAAATTTAATTAAGCTGACGAAAATGTTTAAATAATGAGGATTAGTATTCCGATTTAACGTTGAATAAAAGATTTATTTTGAAGTCCTCATTAATTTTATATTAATGTTACATACATTGAAATACAATAAACTAAGTATTATAAGTTTGCATATTACGTCAACATAGTGATAAAATTTTGAAAAATTAAAAACCGACTTCAAACCAAAAAGAATACAATCATCGAAATCGGTTGAGTGGAAAAGAATTACTTGACCAATATCGTGGTTTGGTCATCTAGAAAGAATGAACGAAGAAAGAGTGACAAAGCAAGTCTACATCGAAAAGTAAACGGCAGAGTTGGGAACAGAAGTTCTAGGCGAAAGTTTATCGACCAAATTTAAAAAGGCCAGGTTAAGAATACCCTTAACTGACGAGCATGTATCCGTAGGTATAAGTATGTAAAGGAAGCAAGAAAGGTGTGAGGCATGAGTGTTTATGTATGTATATGTATTATGTATCATATCCTAAATGCCTTTGCAAATTTAAGATTTTAATGACTTTCTTAAAGATTTCATCATCAGATCTTGACCAAATTAATACGGAATCACTTCTAAGGTACCTACAAAAATCATTAAAATCGGACAACGAGATAAATAATTATCGCTGAGGATATTACACAAAAATTATTCCGATGTATCGAGAACCCCTACTTTTCTAAGTCAGTTTGAATATGCAAAAAGGTAGAAACTATGACACTTGTTCTAGATTTTTTTTAATTTATCATTGTACAGCAACTGCGCATGATATATTTTGAAATCTATATTCAAAAGATTTTTTTTCTTACAAAATTAGTAAAAAATTACAGTGTCAACTCAAGCACGGATAGTCGGATAATCAGAGATAGAATAGTGTCTGCGCAGTCGCTTTCAAAAGTATCCACAAAATGTCGCCTTTATTGAAATCAGTTGGGAGGATATTATCAATATCAATACAATCAAAATCTAAAAATTGTTATGTAAACTCTGTCTTATATCTTACATATGAAACGAATACACTGTTATAATGTTCGTAACATTATAACAGTGATTTTTAAAATGCAGAACTCTATTCTTGACATTTTAAGCAAGAACGTATAGTTAATTATGAATTATATTGTACCCACAATATCAATAAAATCATCAGATCTATAATCTCAACATTTAATGCTAGGAGTAACGCGGTAGCATTAGAATTGTGGAGTTATAATTTGAATTAAACATAAAGTTGCACTATCGCAAGGATGATATCATTTGAAATTTCGTCGTTCGGGTTCGTGACAATAAAACTGCCGATTGAATTACCAAATTAACAATTTAATTAACGAACACCAATTAAAACTTAAACACACTAATAATTGATCACACTGATCACTTTAGTTCACTTTATTTCACTGCAAAGCTTCGCTTGTTTTGCCAATTCAATACTGCCTCGGTCCCGCACCAACGGCTTTATATAGGCGTTTTCCACTGAAACATCTAGAATATTCCAGCAAAAATGGTCCTGACCGACTAGGTGTAGAAAATTCGAGTGTGGAGTTTTCTAGAAAGCTTAGTTCTTCTGTTTGATAATAGATGGCGCTAGTGCCGCGTACCAGGCATGAACTGTGGTGCGCAACAATATGCAACAAATACATGAAAAAAACCGTTACAAACCTAATATAAAAAACTAATTGGCACTGAAAAGTCGAAAGTGCTCTGTGTGTCCTTGAATTTTATTAATTCTAAATGCTTAGCCTAATTATGTTATTATCCGTTTTTTATTTTTCATTTGTAATACAAAATACTGCTAAGACCCTGTCATGAATTAGTAAACCGACAAACAAATGTAATTTTTTTTAATAAGAATTAAAAGAATTTTTAATAAGGTCAAACTATTCTTGTCTGTTTTACAGTGATAAAGCAGGATCAATATTTCATTAATACGCAAACATTATTTTCATTTGTTGTATTATTAAGCCTGGCAAAGATAAAGTGACCTATTTAATACCAGTAATAAATTCCGATTAGCGGCTTTGTTGGGCTTATGAAGCTTTTCGGCCATTAGATAAACACATCAAAAAAATCTAAGGATAGCTTAATCCTAAATTATTTAAACTTTATAATTTAAAAAAAATTAGTTTCCATAAAAAGTTTATATACAGATTAAAACCCCTTTTATTCTTTTTTCAAAATGTTTAAACGTAAATATTAAAAAAAAAAAACCAAATCCGACCGAAAAATTGCTAGCAATTCTTAACATCAAGGAAAATTAAAATTGTTCTACTCATATTAATTAATGGAAGGGGATTAGATTATTTTTCTTTTTCAATTTAATGTGCCGTGTGAGCTTTAAGCGTAATTTCACGTCGTCATTTGAGTCAAGATTAAATGTTACGAGCCATGGGAATGTTAGAAAATGATGCTATTCAACGGGTCGTTGCTGTGGCCCTACACACTTGCCAAAACATGACATCGACGTTGTGGTAAAGTCATCGCAGTACTGAGGATGTGGCTGAACAGCACACGAGTAGATATCATGCTAATACGGATCAATTTCTCCAAATGATCGCCAGAATCACAATGATACAACTACTACAAAGGCTCCAGGAGGACCACCAGCTACTAGTAAGCGACCAAACTGCGCGAATGAGGTTGCGCGTAGGTGGTGTTCACGCTCAAAGACCGCTACGTGTTCCAGCATTGCGATGTGGAAATTGCGGTCAGCGGCTTTCATGGGTTCGGGAGCATTTACCATGGAGTGACGAACAATGGTCTTTGTTACTGTTCACCGATGTGTCCCGGTTCGGTTTTCATCCCGATTCACTAAGAATATGCGTTTGGAGAATTCCAGGGAGAGTAAACCGTCTACAGTGCCCTCAAGGGGTCCACTTATACCAATACGGGACAATAATAGTGTGGCCAGGAATTTGACTTTTCGGACGAACGCAGCTCATTTGGATCCAAGGTAGCATGACTGCACAAAAATACCACGAGGAGACAGTAGAGCCTATTATTGTCACACATAATCGAAATGGACCAGAAATTCCTACTCACGCACGATAATGCTCCTTTCCAAACAACGCGGCTCTCTGACACCACGTTTTGGATTGACCTGCACAGTCGCTACAATGAAAACGTTTGAAAGATGACCTGCCAAATTTTACGACGGAATAGCAACTTTACGAACACTTGCAAAAAACATGGGACCTGAGACTCTGAATTAATTTTTAAAAATCTTTTTCAACTTAAATTAAAATTAATAGTTTTACAAGAAGAAATGAAGCTTTTTTATCATACTCACTTTCTACAGCGATTAAAAAAATATTTTTTTTTATTTAAAACAAAAAAAAATATGAAATGTTTTTCACTTTTTATTAAAGACCTTAAAACAACCTATCATTCTTTCATTTACTATATCAGAAAATTCTGTATAGATTTTTAGATAATTGATGAAATATAAAATACCCATAGATTCTGTTGATGTGTTCATATTCTTGATTCCAATACGAATATTCACCGCTTAACAAGACTTAATTAATTATTAAAAATATTTTACTGATATATGTTATGGTTGTTTAAACTTAACCGTTAGCACCTATTTGATAAAAGATAAAGTAGTATTAATAGAGTATTCTTATCTGATTGGGCTGAATAAATATATAAAAGGAAATATATATATATATATATATATATATATATATATATATATATATATATATATATATATATACATAAACACTCACGCCTGTCACCCAGAGGGGTAGGCAGAGACTACGGACTTCCATTTGGCACGATCCTGACATACCTCTTTCGCCTCTTTTACATCCATATATCTACGCATACATGCTCGTCGGTTAAGGGTACTTCTAACGTGGCCCATTTTCAAAATATTGCCAATTTGGTCGATAAACTTTTTCCTAGGGCCTCCCTTCCCGACTCGGCCGTTCACATCTGCCATATAAATTTGCTTTGTCACTCTTTCCTCATTCATTCTTTCCACATGACCAAACCACCGAAGCATTCCTTTCTTAATCCTGGTCACAACATCATCTTGCATACCACATTTATCTCTTATCACGCAATTTCTCGCCCTGTCATTTAGATTCAACCCTAGCATATTCTTTAAAGACCGCATTTCTACAGCATTTATTCTACTTTCGTGCTTCTTCTGCCACACCCAGCTTTCACTACCATACATTAAAGTATGGACTAACACAGCATTATGAATTACCATACGTGCCTGTTTTGACACATTCTGGTTCTTCATAATAGAGTGTAGTGCCCCATTCACTCTATTCCCTGCATTTACTCGTCGTTCTATATCCCTATCATATCTACCATCCCTGCTAAATACACATCCCAAGTACACAAACTCATCCACTTGCCCAATTAACTCTCCTTCTGTTCTTATTTCACATACTGTTTTGCTTTCTTCTCTTTCAAAAACCATCACTTTCGTCTTACATGCGTTCACTTTCATTCCCCTTTCTTTTAATTCCCAGTTCATTAATGTAACCATCATTTGCAACTCAGCCGCCGATGACGCAAATATGACTTGATCATCGGCATACAAAAGGCATTTGACGGTTAACTCGCCCATTCTTAACCCACATTCTTCGTCTTTCAAAGTTTGCAAACACCGGTCCATAAATAGGTTGAACAGCCAAGGGGAAGCTACACAGCCCTGTCTGACACCTTTTTGGATGCTAAACCAGTCCGAGTAGACCCCATTGATCCTGACACAAACACTAGAGTCCCTACAAAGAGACCTTAATGCCCTGTATCAAATCATCGCTCAACCCATATGAGTTCAGTGTTTGCCATAACATATTCCTGTCCACTCTGTCATAAGCCTTTTCCAAGTCCATGAACGCACAAAAAACTTTCTGATTTTTGGCCAAAAACTTCTCCGCAATCATGCGCATGGAAAAGACTTGATCTGTGCACCCCATTCCCTTTGGTCCCATGTGGTTTAACCCGCTTGTACATTCCAAATTTTTCCATCAGTTTCTTTCATAACTCTTTCAATTAACACCTTAGCATAGAGTTTACCCACAATACTAAGCAAGCTGATACCGCGGTAGTTTTTGCAGTCCTGCTGTGACCCTTTTCCTTTATATATTGGTACTATAACTGCTTTACACCAGTCATCCGGTACCCGTTTTAATTCCCAACATAAATTAAACAAGGTGTACAGCAAGCCTGCCACCACTCCCTCTCCAGCCCTTAGCATCTCGAGTGATACTCTATCATATCCAGCTGCCTTACCTGCTTTCATGCTTTTCATTGCTTTCATTATTTCATCTACACTTATCTCCATACCCCTTTCCACTTCTTTCGGAATTTCTAGTTCATTTAATTCAGACGACTCTTCACTCATAAATATGCTTTCAAAGTATTCCTTCCATCTGTTTAAATTCGAAACTTCATCATTCAGAATACATCCATTCTCGTCTCTTATAGCATTTATTATAGGCTGTTTTGTGTTTCCCCTGGCAGTTCTTACCAGTTTTCAGAACATTTTTATGTTAGCCTGGAAATTATCAGATATCCTTCTATCATTCTTATCCGTTATTTCTTTCTTTTTCCTTTCAACAACTTCTTTTACTCTCTTATTTAGACGTCTAAATTCTACCTTTTTTCTTTCAATCTCATCATTCATACCAGAAGAATTACCAGCTTTGGTTGCTAGTAAATCTAACCATGCTTTCTTCTTTGATTCAACTTCCACCCGTACCTCATCATCCCACCATAATGTATTACTTTTCCTTTCATTTGTTCTCTTACTTACACCACATACTTCGGTGGCGGTATCCACCAAACCTTTTATAATATTATCCCACACAGTATTCAAGTCTAAATCATTCATACACAACTCATTCAAACATCTAATATTTTCTCTCAGTCTACATTTATACTTCTCTTTCACATCTTCATCTTGTAACTTCTCTATTCTTATACGGAAATAAATAAATAAAAGCCCAACCAAATGGTTCCACGGCAGGGGAGAGCAAACAAAAGCATCAAAGTAGTAGACGATGCATGTTCCGATTACAAGCCCACACGCTGGTGTTTCACAAGTTTGCGTGCTATATCCAATGCTGTTTCTTCTGCATGATGATATTGTTGCAAGTTATAATTGATGCCCATAGCGTCATTTAGTGTCAGGTAACAGAGCGAGGAGAGCTTTCTAGATGCCATGCTAGAACTTTCCACCTCCAGCGCCATCTAGTATCGAATTGAAGAACTAAGCTTTCTAGAAAACTCCACACTTGAATTTTCTACACATAGTCGGTTGGGACCGGTATTTGCTGAAATATTCAAGATGTTTCGGTGGAAAAAGCCTATATAAAGCCGTTTAGTGGCCGCGACCGGAGCAGTATTGAATTGGCGACAAAAGCGAAGCGAAATAAAGTGAACTAAAGTGTTAAGTGTGATTAATTGCTGGTGTTTTTTTAAGTTTTAATTGGTGTTCAGTAATTAAAGTGTCAATTTTGGTAATTCAATCTGCAGTTTTTATTGTCACGAACCCTAAGCTCGTAGCAATATGTTGCAAACTAGTAACATTCATTGCTATGCAGACGACAGCACTGGTGATGTCTTGCCTTGTGAACTTTTTTCTGGGGTCGAGACTTTGTTTAACAAAGTCTGGGACTGGGAGCGAATAAATCTAGTCCAGCTAAATCCCCAAAAGACACAATTACTGCTGTACAAATACTTCAGCACTTCAATATACCGATAGTCAACTTGGCACCGCTGAAGAGACTGTAGCACCGCCCAAATTTCAACGAAATCAAAAGATTTCTCATAGTCCACATACTCCAGGCAAGTAGCAGATTGTACTCCTCGGTCTTCTGTACAATCTACCATAATGGTACTCGTAGTACCATAGGGTATGTATGTGGTCCCTTGTATTGAAGCCTTTTCTGAAACCGACAAGTCATCGAGTCCACTTACGCGACGATTCGTCATGACTCTAGAAAACAGCACGGAAAAATTTATGTCCGAAATTAAAATCTAACATACTCGTAATTTGTTTAATACGTTGTTCTTTTCTTATTATACTATCCGTAGTCCACATATCAGTGAACTGATTTTAATGATTCCTTTTTATTGAATATACTATATATACACATCTCGTGGATGGTACCCCGTTTAAATAAAGTGAACTAAGGGATATACATTTTAAACCGCATTTGATGTTCTAGTTTTCTACTTTGAACATGTGTCTTTGCTTAGTCCACTCAAATAGGTCAAGTAATAAATTAATGTTTAAAAACTAAAAACCCACTTCAAAAAACTAAAAATAATAAAATAATATCCGCATAATTTCGTAGCTTTTTAAGCCGGGCTCTAATTCATAGATATTTTTAAATGATATTATTCTTTTTAATTTTTCGAAGTATTTTTTATGTTTTAATTTAATTTTTCAATATTATTACTAAAGTTGGAACAAAAAGGAGAATATAAGCCAGTGCTCAACTACAATTCCACCTGATGGTAAGTGTTAATGAAGTCCTAGATCGTAAGTCGCACTATTTTGCGTAAAAAACCTTATTCTCTCTTGCCTTGGAAGCTCTAGATATAATTCGGACGGAAAGACAGACGTGGCAAATTATTGTATCCTTTGTTGTACATATTACAAAAAATAAACAGTACTGTTCGAATGCGGGAAATCTAAATGAGGTTAAGGGCGTTCATGGGGGGCTGTCGGTTTTGTTAGAGGTTCTCGAGTGGTAGCCCAGTACCGGTGAGCGAAATGAACGGTGGTTCCACACTTAATGGAGTCACGACCTGGTAAGAGATACAGGAAGCCAATTGATGCAGATGACTCCGAACCGTGCTTTGTGGCAGTCGATAGTTCTGATAGAGTTCAGGGCTGTAATAATGTTGATGATGATGATGAGATTTACTAAATAGTAATAAATGCTTTCATATCCTCATTTCTTTATTTGCTCATTGTTTCAATAAGAAATTTTCTTGAAACTACTTGCATTTTCTTTGACAAAGACATTAAACAAGCCTATTCTTTAAAAATAACTTCCATAAAAGTTTTGGGTTATGAGCGCAACTTTATCAATGCTCTTTCAGATAAACTTTAAGGTTTCACTGAGAGAAATACTGTAACTTTAAGATGTGATTAACCGCAATTTGAACGCATATTATCAAGGTAGCTTAAAGTTTTCTCGAAAGGACAATTTTCTTAATCTTAAATATGACAAAAATTGACAAGATATTTTCTTTAAGAAAAGGGACGGTTTTTAAGTTCTGTAAGGAAATTACGGAAGTATCATCTTATAAACGTCCTTTCATAAATTCAAAGCTACAAGTTTTTTTAATCATAATAATATTTTACAGATAAGATACGGTATCGTAAACATCGTTTATGTTTCGTTCGTGATTAAATAATCATAAATAGTGTTAAAAGGTAATAGGTACTAACGAAACTCCTATCATTTTAAAGTGCATCAAATATAGTGTTTGGTAGTGCAATAATTCTTTTGTTATATTAACGGTCATAAGAACAATCTCAGTGTATATTCGGTGGCGATAAATATTAATTCACCGTCATCAGTAACAAATATCAAGTGCGGGTCGTTGTTATACGTGCATTCGGTCGATTTCGGTGGGGCTCGGGCCGATTCGCTTATGACTAAGGAGTACCTAGATGCGTCTCCTCACCTCTGTGAATCTCGTGCGTTAGTATTGGTGCTCGGGGCACTTCGGAGATCGACTACAAGGTGCTACGAATTTTACTACGATACGCTATCGCATTGCGGCTACGCATTATCGTTCATTGGCTAGAAATGTGTACGGGACTTTTGTTAACATCTTAGAGTATTTGGTCTTGTTCATTACTTCGAACTATTCGATTCAATTACGAGCATGGAATGTGGTGCGTGTAGACACATTATCGAAGATGGCGGCGTCATTAAATGCGCTGGTTGTGACAATACGTTTCATTACGGGTGTTGAAACATAGAGAAGCAAGTGTTTTTCGACGTATTCGTCGGAGGTGTTACTGTCCATCTTGCGCTAATATAACTCGGCGCAGAAATGATAGTACACCAGTTGGTAAGTACAACATACGTTCACTTCAAGCAAGTCAGGCAGATATCTCTAATATGTATTTGACGAAAAGCTGTAACGAGCATCACGCTTGAAAAAATCTATTAAAAGTGCATTTCAACACGCGTTGCGACAAAAAACACTCGGACTCCGTTACCATAGAACAAATCGAAGCTCTTCTCGATCGCAAACTTAGTACTTATACGAAAGATGTAGTGCAAGAAGTACATACAATGGTGATGAAAGAATTTAACCATACAATCAATAAGTTAGAATCGGATTTTACATTAGCCACCGATTTTCTTCTGAAAGAGCAGGATGACCTTGTAAAGGAACTTGATGTAGCTAATAATAAAACCCTAGAACTTGAGCGATCTGCAGTTAAGTCAAATATTGTGTCATTATATCGTCGTTTAATGAGCGTCGAAAAAATCTCACGAAGCCATAACGTTGAAATCCAAATGGTTCTGGAAAAACGTCATGAAAATTGACTACATTTTATACAAAAACTTTATGACACCATGAATGTCAGTCTAGATACGAACTGCATCTGTGCTGTACGTAGAATTGCTAAAATTAATCCAAAGTCTGACAGACCACGAAATATTCTCCTTACACTACTAACTGAGCGGCATAGGAACATTTTACTATCGGCAGTAAAACGTTACAAGACTAACCACCCCAATCACTTAAACTCTACTTGCCTTGGGATTGAGGGAGAATCTCGTGCCACATATGTAACTGAACATTTCTCTTCTACTACCAAAAACCTTTATGCTGAAGCTAGGAAGTTTGCGAAAGATAACTCATACAAATGTGTTTGGGTTAAATATGAATGTGTGTACATGCGAAAAATGACAACGAATAAGCATTATTGATTAGAGACTTTAGTAACTTTGAGAAACTTAAAGTAAAGTGAGTTTGTTTTAGATTACGTGAATGAAAAATTTGTAATAGCTGAATTCACTGATACATTTACTTGGATTCTTAACAACCTTCCTACATGAAATTATACTACCAAAATGTTAATCGTTTTAGATCAAAGACAACAGAGTTATATTCAAACATACTAAATTGCAACTACGATTGTATTTGTTTAACTGAAACAAACCTAAATCATACTGTATTTGATAATAAGTTGTTTGATTGTCGTTACATTGTATACCGGAGAGACCGAGAGTCTACTTGTATTAACAAATCTGAAGGTAGTGGTGTACTGATAGCTATTAAAAAGGAGTTTAAGGTAATTCGCCATAAAGAATGGGAGAGTGACATTGAAGAATTGTGGATATCAGTTTTGCTCGATAGTCTAATGAAGTCTGTCATTAACCTATGTCTCTGTTGCCTTCCTCCTGATTTACCCTGTAATAAACTTAAGCACTTATACGAGAACTTACATAAAAATTTAAGTACAATGTCCTCAAATGACACTAATATATTACTGGGAGATTTAAATGTGCCAAGTTTATCATGGTATGTTACTCTAAATGGTAATAGTCTTTATCTTGCTCCAAGCTGTCACACAAACTCTAAGGCTATATTATTATGTGATTACATTTCTCAATGCAATTTATATCAGATGAATCGTGTTCGAACCTTGTTTTGTCCTCTTCTACTAGTATTTTAATTTCTGAAACTAGTACATTATCCCGTATCGATAAATATCAGCCTCCACTTGAAATATCGGTTAACATACTGTTTAAGCCAAAGTATATCAAACCTAAGTATAATAAACGTTTTAATTTTGATAAAGGTAACTATGATGCTTTACGTAGAGAAATCAAGGGTATTGATTGGGGGACTCTCCTTTCAGACGACCAAGTTGACTTGGCGGTGGATTCCTTTTACTCAGTAATAAACGAAATCATTGTTAAACATGTTCTTTTAAAAAATAAGCCTCCACTCACCCAATATGGTTCTCAACAGCGCTAAAAAGTGCCTTGCAAAAAAGGAAAAATTCCATAAAAGGTATAAAATGTATGTCAATCCCCGAGATTACGATACATTTTCAATGTTGCGTGCTAGATCCAAATATCTGTTGGGAGAATGTTATTGCTATTTTTTTATTATTGCTTTTATTAACGTAACCGAAGACGCTATCAAAACGAATACCAAAGCTTTTTGGAGTTTTGTTAATAACAGAAAAGCTAAAAAAGGTATCACAATGATAGCACAATGACGCTTGGTAATGCCAGAGCTTAAGACGCAGCTGGAATTTGCGATTTACTATCGCATTACTTCAGTTCAGTATTCGAAGATTCAACACAATCAGTACTGCCATCACTCCAAATGTGTGAAAATGTGTTATCGGAATTCACTGTATCAAAACACGATGTAACTCTTAAATTAAGAAACTAAATCTTAATAAAGGGGCAGGACCAGACCAAATATCACCTACATTCCTCAAAAAATGTGCTGCTGAACTAAGTCTACCCTTGACAATTCCCTTTAACAAGTCTTTAATAATAATAATAATAATAATAATAATTTATTTATTTCTCACCACAAACGACATGGAAGATACATTAGTGTTACATCTTTATTTTAACAATATTTTGTCATTCATGGGAGACTGGTGCCCGTATAGGTTCAAAGACCCGTATTACAGGTCACCAGGCCCCCCCCCCAAATTTACTTGGCAACAAGTATAATATTATAAGGAGATCACTTATGTTATGGTTAGAAATAATAATATTTAGAGAAAAAATAAAAGATATAAAATAAAAGATACAAAAACCACATATTTTTGTAGCGTAAGTATGAGAGTTTGTGACTGTTAGCATGTCTGCGTGTATGTCCGTGAATATTTATGAGATATTTTGGAGTAATTGTTCAGTATCTGTGTATGAAAGAGTCTGAAGATATTCCACAAGTCTATTTTTACATGACCATCTGTTGACTTCATAAATAGATAATTTTTGGTGTAATTTATTATATAAATACGGACCCAAAAAAGTAAAGAATTTCCTAGCAAAAGATGTGAAGAAAGGCACTGACTGAGCTACCAGATGATTATGGCGGCAATGTTCCTTTTGAGTTATTTTAGAAATTGCATGTTGTCTTAAAACTATATGTAGCACAAATAGTTGTCGAACTGTAAGAACTTCGCTAATTCTATACAAATCTAAAGTTGGGTATAAGTAGGGTTTAAAATGGATAACTTTTAAAAGTGATCTTTGCGCACGCTCTAGTTCAATAATATGTGTTTTGGCTGCACCACCCCAGACTTCAATTCCGTACGTTAATAAAGATTGACACAAAGCATAATAGGCCAATTTTAGTACTTCTCTATTAGCAACATGTCTTAATTTTTTAAATATAAAAATCAATTTACGCACTCTACCACATAGTGTTTTAATATGAGAACGGAATGTTAAGGTGTTGTCAAAGAATATGCCAAGATACTTGACACTATTAGTCTTCTCTAAAACGGGACAGGAACAATCTAAAGTGTTAGAATTAGCACAACAGTGAGCAATTATTTTATGTGCGTCTCCAGGTAAGGATGAGGTACGGATTGCAAAAGGCATATATTTGGTTTTCTTACAACTTAGAGTTAGTAAGTTCTTCCTAAGCCAAGCACATACCATATTAAACCCAACCTGAGATTGCCGGAAAACATCCTCCCAGGTGCTTCCAGAAAAAAGGAGAGCTGTGTCATCAGCAAATGTAATTATCTTGCCATTGTGAAGATTAAGGTTACACAAATCATTAATAAAAATGAGGAATAGGGTCGGACCAAGTATACTACCCTGAGGAACACCAAAAAAGACAGGAGAATCAGAGCTGATGACACTATTAGACAACTTGACACACTGACATCGGCCACTGAGATAGCTAGAAAATAATGTAAGTTGACAGCCTCGCACGCCAATATCCTCAAGCTTTTGGAGCAACAGTGGAATTGAAACGGTGTCAAAAGCTTTCTCTAGATCGAGAAAGATGGCTAAACTCTTTCTACCCTTATCTAAGTTTTGCGTAATGTAGTTGGTAACCCAAAGTAAAACATCTGATGTTGATTTTTTTGCACGAAAACCGAACTGGGCATTTGATAATAAATTCTTTTGCTCAAGGTAGTTCACTAGTCTAGAGTTTATGATTTTTTCAAAAACCTTAGAGATTGACGGCAGTATTGATATAGGACGATAATTATTAGGTAGACTTTGATCGCCATTTTCGTAAATTGGGTGAACAACAGCTTTTTTTAGCACCCTTGGAAAAACACCTGCCGTCAAACACAAGTTGATAATAAATGTCAGAGGAGGCACTAGGATGTCTTTGTACTTTTTCAGAAGACCAGTGGAGATACCATCCCATCCAACAGCTTTATCTGATTTTAAAGCAATGATAATCCGTTCAACTTCTTCTTCGTCTGTATTTAAAAGAACGAAAGAGTTTTCTATTAAATTAGGACTTGAAACCGCAGAAGTAGCATGGGTTGAGATAGCTGTCGTCCGGTCAAATTTTTCAGCAAGGATTTTGCCAGCATTGATAAAGAAGGAGTTAACTCTATCGGCCGATTCACATGGGAATGGACACAATTGTAATAATTCGTAGCCTGGTGTTGTTCTAGGGCTAGTATTGGTAACTTGGTTTATTGTCTCCCAAATACGTTTTGAGTCTTTTCCAGGGTCTTTTAATAGCAGGGTCGTTTGCATCTGCGTGGAAACTTGCACATGTTGTTCCAATAAACAAATCAGGTGATTATTCGTTATGCGAAAGCTATAGACCGATCAGTATTCTTTCTTGTATCGCGAAAGTGTTTGAATCTGTAATTTATGATCAAATTTGTTTTCATGTACAACCAGCTCTCTTTGAGCAACACCATGGTTTTGTCAAGGGAAAGTCCACAATATTAAATCTGTTGGAATATAAGGCATACCTTTGTGCAGCCTTCGCAGTAAGTGGTCAATTTGACACAATATATACCGATTTTCGTAAGGCTTTTGACAAAGTGAATCATGCATTGCTTTCTCAGAAACTCAAATGGTACGGCATCTATAGTAATTTATTCCGATGAATATAGTCTTATTTAGAAAACCGTAGCCAATTAGTTACTGTAAAGGGGTATAAATCGACTGCCGTCATTATTAAATCAGGTATTCCACAAGGGTCTCATCTGGGACCACTATTTTTTCTTATTTTTATAAAGGACCTAATCCCAAAACTAACATATCCTTGTCTATTATACGCAGAGGACCTCAAAGTGTTCAAGAAAATTAATGACCTTAATGATTGTATTGATTTACAAAATAGTGCTAACACAACTGCTAACTGGTGCAAACAAAACTCTATATAAAAAATGCTTCGTTATATCCTTTACCAACAAACGTAAAAAAATAAATCACGGTTATATACTTGAAGGCCAAATTCTTAAGCGAAATTCAGTTGCAAAAGACTTTGGTTTTTACTTTGATGAAAAACTTACTTTCAGAAATCTTTATGATCACATTATTTCTAAGTCATAGAAAACATCAGGGCTTATTACCAGAACAACAATCATTTCAAAAAACCATCCACATTTATATTTCTATGCTTTGATAAGAAGTACTCTTGAGTATGGTTCCGTTGTATGGTCTCCATTTTACGAAGTGCACTCCAAGCGTTATTATTATTATTATATTATTATTATTATTATTATTATTATTATTATTATTATTATTATTATTATTATTATTATTATTATTATTATTATTATTATTATTATTATTATTATTATTATTATTATTATTATTATTATTATTATTATTATTATTATTATTATTATTATTATTATTATTATTATGGGGTATCAATATAGTTTTCTCATCTGGTTGGGTTCTAATTATACATAATTATAAATGAAGATGAGAAGATAAATATACATAAATATCAATAACATAAAATAAATATTAAAATACATAAATAAATAAAAGCCCAACCAGATGGAGGCCCTCAGCAGGGGAGACCAAACGGCCGAGGGTTAGGGGGAAAGGGAAAGAAACCGGCGGACGATGCGGGCGGTATCGAGGAGCACCGCCTTCTGCATTTGAGCCTGGAGCGGTCCGCCACGTAGTCCCAGCCGCCTCAGATGACCCGAGAGGCTGACTGGGATTAGCCCGTTCGCAGAGACGACTACAGGAATAATTTCGGTCGGCAGACCACCCCACATGTCGGTCACCTCGTGAGCCAGGTCCAGATATTTTGTTTGCTTATCTGTTTCGGCTTTCACGAGGTTCTCGTCATACGGAATGGTAATGTCGACCAAAAATATCCTTGACTGTGCCCGGTCCATCAGCACAATATCAGGCTTATTCGCAAGAATAGTCCTGTCTGTGATGATGGCCCGGTCCTAATAGAGCCTGGCGCGATCATTTTCGAGCACGGCTTCCGGCAAGTACTTGTAATACGGCAATTTCCGATCAACGAGACCGTATTTCAGAGCGAGCTCCTGGTGAAGAATTCTGGCTACTAGGTTGTGCCTGTGCAAGTACTCAGAGTTAGAAAGCGCCGAACAACCGGAGATAACATGCCTAAGTGACTCACCGGGATGGCGACAAGCTCGACAGATGTCCACGGTGCCATCCTTTAGGATGTATCTCCGATAGTTGTTGGTCTTAATAACCTGATCCTGTATTGCACAGACAAAACCCTCGGTTTCCCCGAAGAGATCACCAAAGCGTAGCCAGTGGAGGGAGGCTACTGTGTCTACGAAAGGCTCATGTAGAGCCTTGTAGAACCTCCCGTGGAGCTCCTTCTCCTTCCACACGGTCTCCCGGTCGGAAATTGTCTGCACTGCCGGGTCTTGCCATTGCTCGTTGGCTAAGGATAGAGGGGTAAGTCCTTTATCACAAGAAATGACGTCCTTATAGAATGGATCATCCGATCTCGCCAGTAAGTAATTACGGAGGCTGCACACTTCGCGATTATGCATGGTGAGCGCGCTCAAGAAGCCACGCCCACCATGCTTTCGCGGCAAGTACAGCCTCATTACCGACGATCTCGGATGATGCATCCTGTGGGACGTCATGGTAGTGCGGACTTTTCTATCCAGGGCGTTAAGTTCAGTCTGAGTCCACCTGAGTATGCCAAAGGTATACATGAGGACAGGCATGACCCAGCCGTTATATGCGTGTGTCTTATTTACACCGGACAAAAGGCTGTTAAGCACTTTGGTCAAGCGTGCATAAAACACGTCGCAAACTGACTGTTTCATACCAGCCTCATCGATACCGATGTTCTGTGACATACCCAGGTATCGGTATGTTTCAGCCTCGGAAAGGGTCCTTAAGTTGAAGGGCATAGATAAGTCTATGCCCTCAGAGTTAGCAACCCTTCCCCCTTCAACATGGAGGACCGCACACTTATCCGTTCCCAGCTCCATTCCAATAGAATTGCTAAATTCACAAGTGATGTTTAGCAATTCCATAAGATGGGAGCGACTGGAGGCGAATAACTTGAGGTCGTCCATATAGAAAAGGTGGGTCACTTTTGTACCTCCTTTCCGAAGCTGAAATCCCCTCCCGGAGCCCTCCAGTAAAGTACTGAGAGGGTTCAGGGAGAGACAGAACCAGATTGGACTCAGACAATCGCCCTGGAAGATACCCCTTCTTATCCTTATGTGGTTCTCCGCAGCCATCATCCGCTCACCCAGATGACAAAGGATCGTACTCCACTGCCCCATACACTGCTTGAGGAAGTCTCTCACTGTACAGTCTATCTTGTACAGCTCGAGGACTCTCTTTAGCCATGTATGGGGCACCGAGTCGAATGCCTTTCTGTAGTCTATCCAGGCGGCGGAGAAATTCCGACGGTTGCGTTTCACCACTTTGCCAATGACCGCGTCAATGAGGAGTGGTTCCTTAGTTCCACGACCACCGCCCCGACATCCATTTTGAGCGCGTGACATCACCTGATTTAGCACCAGGTGACGAGTGATTCTCGCGCTCAAAATGGATGTCAGTGTCTTATATATGGTGGGTAGACACGTAATGGCCGCCCCATTTGCTCGGGTCTGTGGTAACCTGGTCTTTAGGAACCAAATGAGTGATCCCAGTAGTGAAGAGGCTAGGGAGCGACTTCTGGTTGAGAGCCTCTTGAAACTGACGGGCGAGCACAGCGTGACACACCATGAACCCCTTCAGCCAGTAGTGATGCAGTCCGTCGAGTCCCGGGCTTTTCCAGTTCGGGGCTCTACGGACCGCCTCAGCTACGTCATCCGGCGTTATGATGACGGGGTCCATGGGCGTAATACTCGCACACTGACTCGCCACAACTTCTGTCCAAGGGCCCTCGCTGTGGTTTACGGGCTCTGACCACAGGCCACGCCAAAATGCGACAGTGTTAGCCTGATCCGGTCCTGGGCCCGCTCCACATACCTCTGGTCGCTCCAATGATTTGTAGAGCCTCTTCTGATCACTCTGGAAGAGACGATTTTGGTTGAACCGCCTTGACCTCTCGGTGAATCGGCGAATCCGCTTCCCCCAAGCAGCAATCTTTTGCTTCAGGTCGTCTATGCGCTCCGTTAGTTTTTGCGTGATGTCCGGCTGGGACAAACTGATATTTGTCCCAGCAAACACCATTCTAACGGTGCGCACAACCCTCGGTCTATTATTACCCGACCTGAAGCTTATCAGTCTGCCGATAAGGGCCCTTGCCTTTGCGATACGGTCCTCAATTCTTTTTCTCCAGGCTGGGATGGCGCCACTTTGTTTAGTAGCGCGTCCAGCCATGGGAAGTTTGGCGCCAATAATACGGCAAGCTGCCACTGCGGCGCCAAAAAGAACTGAGTCCGTCTCGCAAAGGTCCCGACTGGCTTCCAAATAGGTTACCAGCATTGGGTTAAGAGCCCTCACGACAGCCCGATTTCGCTTGCTTAGGGGTATGCGGGGAAGTCGCGGTCGATTTTCGAGAGGCATGCTGCGCGTTTCCAAAATCGCCTCTTCCAATATACTCCTCATTTGCTCTAGTTCGTGGGAGACCATTTCATCACCGTCTGAATCAACCACAACTGGAAGATCCATGGCGGCTTCTACGCGTGGCAGCTGGTCTGTCGCCTGAGGAGCCGCATCCCCAGCCGTAGCCAATTCATTCGATGAGGGAATAGCCTCACGTCGTAGTCGTTCGAGCTCGGCATCATCAAATATTTTCGAGCGCATGATGTACCGAACTCGGTCTGCCAGGTTTTGTTCCGTGACGGGAATAGACGGCTCCAGCTCAGCAAAAAAGCAGTGCATCCGAGCCCGATACGCTATCCCCGCAGTTTCTTCCCCTTTCGCCCTATAGTACGCCCGCAATGCGTTTGCGTTCATATCCCTTGTCCAACGCATGCGGCGCACTCCACCAGCGGCGGAAGCCGCTTGCCGAGTCCGAGAGGACCCTGCCGACATCAAGCCGTCTGGTGGGGATGATGGATGCGGGGGGCTGTTAGGTGATATTGCAGCTTCTCGCGCTCGGCTGGCGGCCCGCATGCTGCCGCGTCCAGCGCCAGCTCCAGACGCGCCCCGGCGACCCCCAGGCAGCGGCCCTATACTCTTTCTACTTAAATCCATCATCCATTATTGGGCGTCAATTAACGGGAGACGCCCAGGCCCGGCACCGTTTCATTGTATCATTGTACGGCCGTAAGCACAAACGGGCCTTTGCACCCTGAGTACTGCCGAGGCACGGCGCTCACACCTCTTGGCAAGGCGCTGACTGACTGCACCGACGTAGCAGTTTTGTCACTTAACTGTTTCGTCAGCGGGCGATGGGGTCGTCACTTCCCTACGCCATTTTTTTATTATTATTATTATTATTATTATTATTATTATTATTATTATTATTATTATTATTATTATTATTATTATTATAATTATAATTATAATTATTATTATTATTATTATTATTATTATTATTATTATTATTATTATTATTATTATTATTATTATTATTATTATTATTATTATTATTATGGGGTATCTATATAGCTTTCTCATCTGGTTGGGTTCTATAAATATATAATTATAAATGAAAGTGAAAAGATAAATATACATAAATATCAATAACATAAAATAAATATAAAAATACATAAATAAATAAAAGCCCAACCAGATGGAGGCCCTCGGCAGGGGAGACCAAACGGCCGAGGGTTAGGGGGAAAGGGAAAGAAACCGGCGGACGATGCGGGCGGTATCGATGAGCACCGCCTTCTGCATTTGAGCCCGGAGCGGTCCGCCACGTAGTCCCAGTCGCCTCAGATGACCCGAGAGGCTGACTGGGATTAGCCCGTTTGCAGAGACGACTACAGGAATAACTTCAGTCGGCAGACCACCCCACATGTCGGTCACCTCGTGAGCCAGGTCCAGATATTTTGTTTGCTTGTCTGTTTCGGCTTTCACGAGGTTCTCGTCATACGGAATGGTAATGTCGACCAAAAATATCCTTGACTGTGCCCGGTCCATCAGCACAATATCAGGCTTATTCGCAAGAATAGTCCTGTCTGTGATGATGGCTCGGTCCCAATAGAGCCTGGCGCGATCATTTTCGAGCACGGCTTCCGGCAAGTACTTGTAATACGGCAATTTCCGATCAACGAGACCGTATTTCAGAGCGAGCTCCTGGTGAAGAATTCTGGCTACTAGGTTGTGCCTGTGCAAGTACTCAGAGTTAGAAAGCGCCGAACAACCGGAGATAACTACAATTATTATTATTATTATTATTATTATTATTATATTTTGTACATATCTATATTCTCCCTATTAAAGAGGTAACTTAAAACCTAATCACACGGGCCGAAGCCAAGCGTGAGCAGGTGCTAGATGATGGTGTAAGCAGAGGTGACGGATGACGTGGTGAGGAATTTGCGTGTGAGTCGGCAGGTGTTGAGAATGACAGCTTTCTGCAGGGTGTGAAGTGTGTGTTGGGGTACTTGCAAAATATTCAAGCTGCGTTGTAGGCTTTTAGGTATAACTCCTGTAGATGAGATAACTATTGGGACTATATGGATGGTTTCTGCTCTCCATTGACGCTTGAGTTCTATAGCTAAATCTTGATATTTTGTAAGTTTTTCAGCTATGGTGGATTGAATGTTATGGGTGTTTGGTATAGCAATGTCAATAAGGTAAGTAGTTTTGTTATTTTTGTCATACACTGTGATATCGGGCCTATTGAAGTGAATAGTTTTATCCGTGATAATGGTCCTGTCCCAGTAGATTCTATGATTATTGTTTTCTAATATGACGTCCGGCTTATATTTGTAATATGGTGTCATTTTTTGTATGAATTTAAATTTAAGGGCAAGATATTGGTGTATTATGGAGGCAACCTGGTCATGCCGATGCTTATAGTCGGTTTGTGCAAGGGCTCTACAGGCGGATGTTATGTGTTGTATGTTTTCGGGGCTAGAGTGGCAATGTCTGCAAGTATCAGTGGGGAGGTTAGGTGCACGTATTATGTGTCTCTGGAAGTTTCGGGTATCGATAACCTGGTCCTGGATCGCTAACATGAATGCCTCCGTCTCTGGGAAGAGTTCACCGCGCCTCAGCCAGGCGTTCGACGCTTTTTTGTCGACATGTGACAGCTGCAGGTCGTGGTAGTGCCTCCCGTGTAGGGACTTCTGTTGCCATGAGGCCATCTTCTCTTTTACGTCAGTGATCCGTTCACTGCGTTGTGTGTTTCGGTCCGCGAGGTTAAGTGGTGTAAGGCGTTTGTCGGCTAAGGTTACTATTTCGTGGAGAAGTGAGTGTTCTGAGCGTTGGTGGAAATATTGACGAAGTGATTTGATTTGTTTATTGTGCAAGTTGAGGACATCTATTATACCTCGTCCTCCCTCGGATCTTGAAAGAGTCATCCTTTGCACGCATGATCTAGGGTGGTGCTTGCGGTGAGTCGTTAGAGTGGTATTTATAATACGTTGCAGATTGATAAGGTCACCTTGAGTCCAGTTTATTATACCAAACGAGTATGTCAGTATGGGGACTGCGTAACTATTGATTGCTTTTGACATGTTGCGGGAGTTGAGTTTAGACCGGAATATACTATTGAGCCGGTGTTTAAATTTCTTTTTGAGACCTTCTTTCGTTTCCTTTTGATGGATCTGTCGCGCTTGTTGGAAACCTAAGTATTTATATGAGGCGTGGGGTTCTAGAGGTTCAATCGTGTCTCCTGTTACTAGGCTATAGCTGTTGGGGTTAATTTTTCCATTTTTAACCGAGAAAGTTTTGCACTTGTCAATCCCAAACTCCATATGAATGTCGTTTGAGAAAGATTGGGTGATATCTACGAGGCGATGCAATGATTGTGTAGTGTTACTGTATAGTTTTATGTCATCCATGTACATCAGGTGTGTTAGAGTGGTGTGTTTGTGTGGTGTGATGATAGAGTAACCATAATTGGTTTTGTTCAGCATTTGCGAGAGAGGGTTTAATGCGAGACAGAACCATACAGGGCTAAGCGCATCCCCTTGGAAGATTCCTCGACGTATTGGAATTTCTGGAGTTTCTATATAAGACGTTCCTATGGTTTTTAATGTAGTTGTCCAGTGCTGCATTGATTTTTCAAGAAAATGTATAAGTTGTGGGTGAATTTTATAGTGTTGAAGTACATGTAGGAGCCAGCTGTGCGGTACGGAGTCGAATGCTTTTCGGTAGTCAATATACATTGTATTGATGTTCTTCCTTTTAGAAATAGCATGTTTCATTGCTACGGAGTCTATTATGAGTTGCTCTTTACACCCCTGACTACTTTTTCGACATCCTTTTTGTTCTTCAGTCAGGATGTTGTTTGTGGCTATATGTTGATGTAAGAGTTCGGCTATACATGCTGTAAGTAGTTTATAAATGGTTTGGAGACATGTGATAGGTCTGAATTTGGCAGGATTTTGATGATCTGCGTCTTTCGGAATCATGTATGTGAGGCCTTGTGTAATGTATCGGGGCATTATGTCTGGCTTTTGTATAAAATCATTGATATGGTTATGAAGTAGAGGGTGAATTGTTGAAAGTTTCTTATACCAGTAGTTATGTATACGGTCACTTCCGGGTGCTTTCCAGCTATGGGTTTTTTTTAATATATGCACAAATACTTCCAGAGGTATTTGTTCAAATGTCATTGGTGTGATAGAATCAGTTACTTCGGAATCTGATTTCAGCCATTCTGCCTCGGTGTTGTGGTGAACCGGTATAGACCAAATACCAGACCAGAAGCTATGTAATTCATTGGTGGGTGGTAATGGTGCATCTTGCCTATTTCTATGTGTGTCGTGTTGTGTGTCTGAAGTCAGGCTCCTATAAAATTGTTTTTCATTATTGATAAACTGGCTATTTTGTGACTTCCTAAGTGTGCAATTAAGGTATCTTTTTAATCTGCTGGATGCCGCATTCAGTTTTTGTTTAAGTGTGTCAAGGAATTGTTCATCGCTTAAATTGGGTTCTTCGTGCTGGGAATGTATTCGGTATTTATTTTTTATTGCTTCCACTGAAGTGGTGAGTCTATTGCTTCTATTGCCTTTGGTATATTCTGTTAGCCTTCCAATGTCTCTTCTGAAATCCAATATCTTTCTTTTTAACCTTTTCTGCCAAGCAGGTTCTTTATTTCGACTTTAGGTAGGTGTTGTGTTTATGTCCCTGATTTTGGTTCCGTTAATTATAGCTACTGTGTACGCCACGCAGTAAATTATGGTCTGAGTGGTCTCAAAATCCTGCTCTCTCGATATGTGATTTGGTAATATTTTAGTGTTTATAAAATCTACAATTTGTGCCAGCCTTTTAGAAGTTTTTTGTTTTGGTATATAAGGTCGTTTAGTTGGGTTGGTATTTCGAAATTTGTCTATTGCTATTCTAAACAGTTCCTGGATTTTTTCCGCGTCATTATTTTCTTTTGCTTGGTTTTTTTGAGGTTCAGGGGCTTGAGTGGATTTCACTGATTCGTCAGGTTGAGGTTGTAAGGTTAAGTTAAGTGTATGCACGGGAGTGTTACTTTCTATAATGAATGGATGAACGTCGACTTCTTGTGAGTTTTCTGTTTCGGGTGATGAATGTGATGAATTATTTTCCATATTATTGTCTCGTCGGGAATTCAGGTTGCTTGCTATATTTTCACGTATCTTCTGAAGTCTTTGGTCATTAATAATTTTATTGTTCAATATTACTCTGAGCTGATCTGATATTCGTTGTTCACTTACACCTGTTAACTCAGGGTGTTCTTCTATGACTGCTTGATGGAGGGGTCTACGGTAAGCTGATTTATTTTCTCCAAGTTTGGTGATTTTATAGTAATTTCTCACAATAGATTCGTTTTGGTCAGCTGTCCATCGTCTTCTTTGTGTCAAGCCTTGCTGATTGCTAAAATGTGGTTGCGTGTGTGATTGCGTGATCGAGTCGGTTTGTATATGATTGGTATTACTGTGTGTTTGTTGTAAGTATACTGCAACTTCGTTCCTTATATGATCTAATATTTTTTGGGGAAGTAATTTATTTCTGAATATAGCTCTGCATTGATCTCCCAACCTTTGTCTTGATGCCTGCATCTGCGGATATTTATTAGTGAATTCTTTATGTAGATGATCGAGGTATATTTTGTTAGTATTTAATTTAGTGGCTATAAGGTACGTGCGCCAGATGAATTTATTCATTTCTTCTGTCCATCTTTTGCGCGCACGATTTCTGTCTGGGGCGGGTGCAGGTTCAGTGGCGACAGCCTCCTGCACAACGTCCTCAGACATGGGTGATACAGAGTCTGATCTTGTTGAAGTCTGGTATGAACGTGGAGATGAAATAGATGACTCGAATGAATGAAAAGGTGAGGGTGTCGATGAGATTATATCGCTTAGCATGTCGGAGTCCATATGTGTCGCTTGGGTCGTTCGACGGGTTGCTTTCGTCACTCGGGGATTCTTCGCACCCCTAGGCCCAGTCTCAGGCTGGCTTCCGTCATAACCAGTGCTGCTACTGGGTCCGCCGAGCACTTGGGGCCGTTTACTTCTTGTTAATACCATAATTATTCTCCATTTGGGTTTGGGTGTGGGACCGTTAGTTGGGGAGAGTTAGCAAAGATGTTAGTGGTTAATAAAATGTACCTCCTGTATCGGTAATTATACAGGGTATGGTCAAGTTCGTAGTGACCGCTGTTAGGTTCATGCCTCCCCTTAAGCCCCCCCACCACGTCAAGGTGGTCCCCGGGGGGGTTATTATTATTATTATTATTATTATTATTATAATAATAATAATAATAATAATAATAATTATTATTATTATTATTATTATTATTATTATTATTATTATTATTATTATTATTATTATTATTATTATTATTATTATTATTATTATTATTATTATTATTATTATTATTATTATTATTATTATTATTATTATTATTATTATTATTATTATTATTATTATTATTATTATTATTATTATTATTATTATTATTATTATTATTATTATTATTATTATTATTATTATTATTATTATTATTATTATTATTATTATTATTATTATTATTATTATTATTATTATTATTATTATTATTATTATTATTATTATTATTATGGGGTATCAATATAGTTTTCTCATCTGGTTGGGTTCTAATTATACATAATTATAAATGTTTCCCCGAAGAGATCACCAAAGCGTAGCCAGTGGAGGGAGGCTACTGTGTCTACGAAAGGCTCATGTAGAGCCTTGTAGAACCTCCCGTGGAGCTCCTTCTCCTTCCATACGGTCTCCCGGTCGGAAATGCTCTGTACTGCCGGGTCTTGCCATTGCTCGTTGGCTAAGGATAGAGGGGTAAGTCCTTTATCACAAGAAATGACGTCCTTATAGAATGGATCATCCGCTCTCGCCAGGAAGTAATCACGGAGGCTGCACACTTCGCGATTATGCATGGTGAGCGCGCTCAAGAAGCCACGACCACCATGCTTCCGCGGCAAGTACAGCCTCATCACCGACGATCTCGGATGATGCATCCTATGGGACGTCATGGTAGTGCGGACTTTTCTATCCAGGGCGTCAAGTTCAGTCTGAGTCCACCTGAGTATGCCAAAGGTATACATGAGGACAGGCATGACCCAACCGTTATATGCGTGTGCCTTATTCACACCGGACAAAAGGCTGTTAAGCACTTTGGTCAAGCGTGCATAAAACGCGTCGCAAACTGACTGTTTCATACCCGTCTCATCGATACCGATGTTTTGTGACATACCCAGGTATCGGTATGTTTCAGCCTCGGAAAGGGTTCTTAAGTTGACGGGCATAGATAAGTCTATGCCCTCAGAGTTAGCAACCCTTCCCCCCTCAACATGGAGGACCGCACACTTATCCGTCCCCAGCTCCATTCCAATGGAACTGCTAAATTCACAAGTGATGTTTAGCAATTCCATAAGATGGGAGCGACTGGAGGCGAATAACTTGAGGTCATCCATATAGAAAAGGTGGGTCACTTTTGTCCCTCCTCTCCGTAGCTGAAATCCCCTCCCGGAGCCCTCCAGTAAGGTACTGAGAGGGTTCAGAGAGAGGCAGAACCAGATTGGACTCAGACAATCGCCCTGGAAGATACCCCTTCTTATCCTTATGTGGTTCTCCGCAGCCATCATCCGCTCGCCCAGATGACAAAGGATCATACTCCACTGCCCCATACACTGCTCCAGGAAGTCTCTAACTGCAGAGTCTATCTTGTACAGCTCGAGGACTCTCTTTAGCCATGTATGGGGCACCGAGTCGAATGCCTTTCTGTAGTCTATCCAGGCGGCGGAGAATTTCCGACGGTTGCGTTTCACCACTTTGCCAATGACCGCGTCAATGAGGAGTGGTTCCTTGGTTCCACGACCACCGCCCCGACATCCATTTTGAGCGCGCGACATCACCTGATTTGAGTCCAGGTGACGAGTGATTCTCGCGCTCAAAATGGATGTTAGTGTCTTGTATATGGTCGGTAGACACGTGATGGGGCGGTATTTGCTCGGGTCTGTGGTACCCTGGTCTTTAGGAACCAAATGAGTGATCCCAGTAGTGAAGAGGCTCGGGAACGACTTCTGGTCGAGAGCCTCTTGAAACTGTCGGGCAAGCACAGAGTGACACACCATGAACCCCTTCAGCCAGTAGTGATGCAGCCCGTCAAGCCCCGGACTTTTCCAGTTCGGGGCCCTACGGACCGCCTCAGCTACGTCATCCGGCGTTATGATGACGGGGTTATTATTATTATTATTATTATTATTATTATTATTATTATTGGGGTATCTATATAGTTTTCTCATCTGGTTGGGTCCCATAAATATATAATTATAAATGAAAATGAAAAGATAAATATACATAAATATCAATAACATAAAATAAATATAAAAATACATAAATAAATAAAAGCCCAACCAGATGGACGCCCTCGGCAGGGGAGACCAAACGGCCGAGGGTTAGGGGGATTATTATTATTATTATTATTATTATTATTATTATTATTATTATTATTATTATTATTATTATTATTATTATTATTATTATTATTATTATTATTATTATTATTATTATTATTATTATTATTATTATTATTATTATTATTATTATTATTATTATTATTATTATTATTATTATTATTATTATTATTATTATTATTATTATTATTATTATTATTATTATTATTATTATTATTATTATTATTATTATAATTATTATTATGGGGTATCAATATAGTTTTCTCATCTGGTTGGGTTCTAATTATTATTATTATTATTATTATTATTATTATTATTATTATTATTATTATTATTATTATTATTATTATTATTATTATTATTATTATTATTATTATTATTATTATTATTATTATTATTATTATTATTATTATTATTATTATTATTATTATTATTGTAATTATTATTATTGTTATTATTATTATTATTATTATTATTATTATTATTATTATTATTATTATTATTATTATTATTATTATTATTATTATTATTATTATTATTATTATTATTATTATTATTATTATTATTATTGTTGTTATTATTATTATTATTATTTTTTATCTATATAGTTTTCTCATCTGGTTGGGATGTATAAATATATAATTATAAATGAAAATGAAAATGAAAAGATAAATATACATAAATATCAATAAAATAAAATAAATACAAAAATACATAAATAAATTAAAGCCCAACCAGATGGAAGCCCTCGGCAGGGGAGACCAAACGGCCAAGGGTTAGGGGGAAAGGGAAAGAAACCGGCGGACGATGCGGGCAGTATCAAGGAGCACCGCCTTCTGCATTTGAGCCCGGAGCGGTCCGTGACGGAGTCCCAGTCGCCTCAGATGACCAGAGAGGCTAACTGGGATTAGCCCGTTTGCAGAGACGACTACAGGAATAATTTCGGTCGGCAGACCACCCCACATGTCGGTCACCTCGTGAGCCAGGTCCAGATATTTTGATCGCTTATCTGTTTCGGCTTTCACGAGGTTCTCGTCATACGGGATGGTAATATCGACCAAAAATATCCTTGACTGTGCCCGGTCCATCAGCACAATATCAGGCTTATTCGCAAGAATAGTCCTGTCTGTGATGATGGCCCGGTCCCAGTAGAGTCTGGCGCGGTCATTTTCGAGCACGGCTTCCGGCAAGTACTTGTAATACGGCAATTTCCGGTCCACGAGACCGTATTTCAGAGCGAGCTCCTGGTGTAGAATTCTGGCTACTAGGTTGTGCCTGTGCAAGTACTCAGAGTTAGAAAGCGCCGAACAACCGGAGATGACATGCCTAAGTGACTCACCGGGATGGCGACAAGCTCGACAGACGTCGACGGTGCCATCCTTTAGGATGTATCTCCGATAGTTGTTGGTCTTAATAACCTGATCCTGTATTGCACAGACAAAACCCTCGGTTTCCCCGAAGAGGTCACCGAAACGTAGCCAGTTGAGGGAGGCGACTGTATCTACGAAGGGCTCATGAAGAGCCCTGTAGTACCTCCCGTGGAGCTCTTTCTCCTTCCATACGGTCTCCCGATCGGAAATGCTAAGCACTGCTGGGTCCTGCCATTGCTCGTGGGCTAAGGATAGAGGGGTAAGCCCTTTATCACTAGAAATGACGTCATTATAGAATGGATCATCCGATCTCGTCAGGAAGTAATTACGGAGGCTGCACACTTCGCGATTATGCATGGTGAGCGCGCTCAAGAAGCCACGCCCACCATGCTTTCGCGGCAAGTACAGCCTCATTACCGACGATCTCGGATGATGCATCCTGTGGGACGTCATGGTAGTGCGGACTTTTCTATCCAGGGCGTTAAGTTCAGTCTGAGTCCACCTGAGTATGCCAAAGGTATACATGAGGACAGGCATGGCCCAGCCGTTATATGCGTGTGTCTTATTCACACCGGACAAAAGGCTGTTAAGCACTTTGGTCAAGCGTGCATAAAACACGTCGCAAACTGACTGTTTCATACCAGCCTCATCGATACCGATGTTCTGTGACATACCCAGGTATCGGTATGTTTCAGCCTCGGAAAGGGTCCTTAAGTTAACGGGCATAGAGAAGTCTATGCCCTCAGAGTTAGCAACCCTCCCCCTTTCAACATTGAGGACCGTACACTTATCCGTTCCCAGCTCCATTCCAATAGAACTGCTAAATTCACAAGTGATGTTTAGCAGTTCCATAAGATGGGAGCGACTGGAGGCGAATAATTTGAGGTCATCCATATAGAAAAGGTGGGTCACTTTTGTACCTCCTTTCCTAAGCTGAAATCCCCTCCCGGAGCCCTCCAGTAAGGTACTGAGAGGGTTCAGAGAGAGGCAGAACCAGATTGGACTCAGACAATCGCCCTGGAAGATACCCCTTCTTATCCTTATGTGGTGCTCCGCAGCCATCATCCGCTCGCCCAGATGACAAAGGATCGTACTCCACTGCCCCATACACTGCTCGAGGAAGTCTCTAACTGTACAGTCAATCTTGTACAGCTCGAGGACCCTCTTTAGCCATGTATGGGGCACCGAGTCGAACGCCTTTCTGTAGTCTATCCAGGCGGCAGAGAAGTTCCGACGGTTGCGTTTCACCACTTTGCCTATGACCGCGTCAATGAGGAGTGGTTCCTTGGTTCCACGACCACCGCCCCGACATCCATTTTGAGCGCGTGACATCACCTGGTTTAGCTCCAGGTGCCGAGTGATTCTCGCGCTCAAAATGGATGTCAGTGTCTTATATATGGTGGGTAGACACGTGATTTTTTTTATTATTATTTTTATTATTAATTATTATTATTATTATTATTATTATTATTATTATTATTATTATTATTATTATTATTATTATTATTATTATTATTATTATTATTATTATTATTATTATTATTATTATTATTATTATTATTATTATTATTATTATTATTATTATTATTATTATTATTATTATTATTATTATTATTATTATTATTATTATTATTATTATTATTATTATTATTATTATTATTATTATTATTATTATGTGGGGTATCTATATAGTTTTCTCATCGGGTTGGGATGTATAAATATATAATTATAAATATTAATAAAATAAAATAAATACAAAAATACATAAATAAATAAAAGCCCAACCAGATGGAAGCCCTCGGCAGGGGAGACCAAACGGCCAAGGGTTAGGGGGAAAGGGAAAGAAACCGGCGGACGATGCGGGCAGTATCAAGGAGCACCGCCTTCAGCATTTGAGCCCGGAGCGGTCCGTCACGGAGTCCCAGTCGCCTCAGATGACCAGAGAGGCTACCTGGGATTAGCCCATTCGCAGAGACGACTACAGGAATAATTTCGGTCGGCATACCACCCCACATGTCGGTCACCTCGTGAGCCAGGTCCAGATACTTTGATTGCTTATCTGTTTCGGCTTTCACGAGGTTCTCGTCATAAGGGATGGTAATATCGACCAAAAATATCAGGCTTATTCGCAAGAATAGTCCTGTCTGTGATGATGGCCCGGTCCCAGTAGAGCCTGGCGCGGTCATTTTCGAGCACGGCTTCCGGCAAGTACCTGTAATACCGCAACTTCCGATCCACGAGACCGTATTTCAGAGCGTGCTCCTGGTGAAGAATTCTGGCTACTAGGTTGTGCCTGTGCAAGTACTCAGAGTTAGAAAGCGCCGAACAACCGGAGATGACGTGCCTAAGTGACTCACCGGGATGGCGACAAGCTCGACAGATGTCCACGGTGCCATCCTTTAGGATGTATCTCCCATAGTTGTTGGTCTTAATAACCTGATCCTGTATTGCACAGACAAAACCCTCGGTTTCCCCGAAGAGATCACCAAAGCGTAGCCAGTGGAGGGAGGCTACTGTGTCTACGAAAGGCTCATGTAGAGCCTTGTAGAACCTCCCGTGGAGCTCCTTCTCCTTCCACACGGCCTCCCGGTCGGAAATTGTCTGCACTGCCGGGTCTTGCCATTGCTTGTTGGCTAAGGATAGAAAGGTAAGTCCTTTATCACAAGAAATGACGTCCTTATAGAATGGATCATCCGATCTCGCCAGGAAGTAATTACGGAGGCTGCACACTTCGCGATTATGCATGGTGAGCGCGCTCAAGAAGCCACGCCCACCATGCTTTCGCGGCAAGTACAGCCTCATTACCGACGATCTCGGATGATGCATCCTGTGGGACGTCATGGTAGTGTGGACTTTTCTATCCAGGGCGTTAAGTTAAAGGTATACATGAGGACAGGCATGACCCAGCCGTTATATGCGTGTGTCTTATTCACACCGGACAAAAGGCTGTTAAGCACTTTGGTCAAGCGTGCATAAAGCACGTCGCAAACTGACTGTTTCATACCAGCCTCATCGATACCGATGTTCTGTGACATACCCAGGTATCGGTATGTTTCAGCCTCGGAAAGGGTCCTTAAGTTGAAGGGCATAGATGTCTATGCCCTCAGAGTTAGCAACCCTTCCCCTTTCAACATGGAGGACCGCACACTTATCCGTTCCCAGCTCCATTCCAATAGTTTTGCTAAATTCACAAGTGATGTTTAGCAATTCCATTATTATATATTGTCAGGTAAGGATATTGATGTCTTTGACAATAATTTAAATAAGCTTCGTACTCAACTGTTCCACTACTTCAAGACAACTCCACATTAATTATTTATCGTCATAATAAAACTTTCACTAAATTGTCGTAAAATTTGTTAAATTTGTAAATTATTTTTTTGAGTAAAATATATACATAAATATGTTTACGGATAATGTATGTTGCAATTGTATGTACGCGTTTTTGGTTTGTATTCCAGGTCAAAACTTTGTATATAATAGGTATTTATATTACGTGAAATTGAATGTAAACTGTTGTGTACATCCAATAAAATAAATAAATAAATAAATCGCATATTGACACCTTCAAAATGTTATAGTAAAAACAAATTTCGTATAATATTTGACACGAAAAAAAATGCGATATACTGCAACAGGACTCGAAACTCCATCTTCTTCATCTCTACGGCTGGCGGTCCAGTACCCATAGACCCCCCAGAACATACTGTGGAATTTACTGTCGCCAACAGCTTTTTCAGACCGATACGACAAAAAAGAGCCTACACCTTTTGAAAAGACCGGCAATGCACCTGCAATTCCCCTAGTGTTGCAGATGTTCATGGCGACTATCATCAGATGAGCCGTAAGACCACGCCTAAAGCGTAATCCACTTAACCATCTAAATCGGTTCACAATTTATGAAGAATCTTTTTATAAAGTCGGCCAAAAAGCCAACATCTTGTGTAACTTGTGTAACTAGCGTCTTTAGAGAATGCAATACAGTAGTATACTGCTATGTTGTAAAATGTTGCCAGCATAACTCGTCGTGCTACGCCGCATGGCCCGAAAAATACTCTTTACTCTGCTCAGTTACATTTATACTTACTATTACGTTTACTCTTATAGTAGAAAGGAAGGACAGATTCATTTACAAGGACAAAGTGTAAATGCGTAACTTACTAACATTTACCGGTAAAATAACATATTTGTAGAGGTACCATGTAAAAGTCCATTAAAGTACACATTTAAACCAAGAACAAAAAATAATGTTTTTGACATCTATTCCTCTATCATACATCATATCGCATACTTCATCCATCTTATCGTTCATTGCTCCACAAACATTCAGCGTAGCTAGACGGGCCTCCGCAATCCTCTTTTCGCCCCTCCGGGAGACAGAACGTGACGGGTGGCGAACCTCGTCGCCGGTTTTCCTCCCGGAGATTCTTCGCACCCCTGCCCCATTAAAGGGGCGCCGGGAACTCGGGGCCATTTCTTTTACTTTTTGCCTCATGGTGCAAAAACTAGGGTGTGGCATATTTTACGCCACTAACACACGGCGAGTAGCCGAGTCTGTTCTTTCGGCTTTGTCGCTCTTTTAGCACCACCCGGGGGAAACGTGTAGGGTGGGCCTAGGATTAGGTGGTCGAAGCCTACGGACGCGAGCGACTTATCCCCCTGCAGAGTAGCCAGTCTCTCATTATTCTATAGGAGGCATTGGTGAGAGAGAGCTCAATAGCCGCAGATTGCGGTCAACTGGAAGGAACTGGCACCAGTATACTTCGACCCAGAGATGAAAACAGTATTCCATGTGAAGTCAAACCTGCTGTTTGTAAAAATATTGTACTTACCACTTTGTTGAGCGCACCAAGCTTTTTAGCGGTCAATTTTGCCTGCCAAGTGACCTCGAAAATTTATGTCGACGCCGAAGTTTTCGATTCTGGCTGACACAGCAAGGGGTGTGACCTAAGTTCGAGGAGATACAACAAAGGGGTACTTTTAAACAGAATACACGCAAACCTGCTGCTTTCTGAGGATTAAACTAGAATAGATTTAGTCGTACTCAGTGCGAGACTTCGTTTGACAATAACTCGACTTCAGACACAAGTTTGTTTCAGTAATCGACAGCGTGCTCTTTCGTAACATTGACATGGCCAGTGTATAAAGCATAACCAGTGCTGTCGCCCGTATAGTAATGAATGTTACTGGTTTGCAACATACGTAACCATGTGGCACGCCAGCAATAATAGGCTTGTAGTCGGTTAGGAAGGAAGGTTCACAAGAAGCGCTTTGTGCCAAACCCAATCGAAGCCTTCGCCCAATCGAAACTAACGGTGAAGGTCAAGAGAGTCAAAGGGGGATCTTATTCTATTGGCGATCACTGATCATCTGTTGCCTCAAGGTACCTCATGAGCAGCAGAAAACGAGGGGGTCATATTGATAGGCCTGTAGATATCGCCTATTTTCGTTATTGGATGCACTAAAGTTGTCCATGAGTTCGGGGCTATGCCTAATGAGTATAGTACAATAGTAGGAACTCCATCAGGCCCACTCGACTTATTGACATTCAGGAAGGGAAGTGTTTTGCGCACTAAACCCTGTGTAAACCGCACATTCGCAAATTTCATCAGAATGGGTCGAGCCAGTTTTGAGTTTTAGCGAGACTACTATTTTTTATATATAGAGAAGATATAATGCTGTAATGTTAACTTCCTTTCAACAGTATCACGTAAACTTTACTTCTAATGAAGTGCGATGGATAGGAATGCGTATCTCGGGTACAATTAGAGTTTGTGTTTGTTATTCAAAAGTAGACGGACACGTGCTTAAAATGGATAAGGATAAGAAATAATCATGCTTGAAAGCAAAAAATGAACATTATTTTTATTATTATCAGGTTTTATTTAAAATCTACATAAAAAAGAATAGCTTTTGTCATAGCTTGGCTCGCTTTAATGGTTCTCTATGAAATATATAATCTGAAGAAAGGTTAGTAAGCACCTGCAGTTTTGAAACTAAAACCCTACGAATTATTGCATTTTAACTGATCGAACATCAATTATATCCAAATATTAGTTCTTACGCGAATATCGTAAGGTGAATTACTGAATATATATAATTAAATGGTAATTAAATGGCCGGGTCTCGAAGAACTGAAAAGATGTATTCTAGTTCCTTCAATCGATAAAATCGTGCCAATTGTACTTTATACTTTCGATAGACAATAAAATGAAACATTGCATTATAGTCAAAAAACACAACACCAAATTAATTGTCTTTCAGATGACCTCGTTACACAATTCGTTAGTCAAACATTAATTACTTTAGCCCACCTCAAACGTGAAGCTATAAAGGTTGGGCTTAGTTATCGACTTGACAAGATCACGCTACCCGTTATTATTAAATTCTGTATATTTATTTTAGTCTAATACTTGCTATCGGAATGTTGCTTTTATTTAAATTAGATCTTTCCTTTGACGTAATAAGCCAATATTTTCGATAAAAAAATTAAAAAGGTTTTCTTTCTATGATAAAATTGTCAAATGAGAATATTTTACTGAAATTCAAATATATTTTATCGTGTTTCTTAGACGTTACTTTTTTAATTATGTTTTTTTCATCAATATCCTTTTCATCTCAAAAGATGAAAAGGATATTGATGAAAAATTCCAAAGAACGGAAATATTTTGCAAAAAAAAAACAGGTAAGTACATTATTGTTTGAACTAATTGCCCTTTCAATTATAGTATATAACTGAGCGCAACAAAACTGTAGACAAATATCGTCACAACGTTTTAAAAGGCATTTTCAATACACTAGGTTTTACTATAAAAATTGTGACAGGAAATTTTTATCATGATGACACTTTTAAATATATTAAATAAACATCCAAAATTAGTCAACGAAAACGTTATAATCTCAAAGAAAATTATCATTGTCTCAAAAATGTTTGGTACCTTTATAAATACTATTGGATTAATCTATCAAAATTCATTCAATCTTGATACATGCCTGAAGCAGGTTGAAAACTCCCTGTAAGAGTTAATAGCTAAAAATAATGATCCATATATACCATCTAGACGTTTGGTGGTTCACTGCTGTGCGGTTTACAAGAAATTTTCTTCCCCGCACAACTTTCTTGTGGAATTGACTTTTCCACCACACCACCATTGATTTTTCCAGACCGATACGATTTAGAGACTTTCAAGAAAAAGCTTACTCTTTTCTAAAATGCAGGCAACGCATCTGCAAATCCCCTGGTGTTGAAGTTGTCACTTACCGTCAGGTGAGCAGCATGCTCGTTTGCCCCTCTCATATGAAAAAAAAAACAAAAATAATGGGTGTAGGGCACGCTGATGATCTGACACTCTTTATTCTTTATTGTACACACAATAAGTTGGTAACAATTATTAAATATTTAAATAAATGTACAAAGGCGAGCTTAACCCTAATAAGAGTTCTCTTCCAGCAAACCTACTATAACACTCTTTGTTAAGGAAGGAAAAAAGAAGAACGTTGTCATCATGGTAAGGCTCTTGGAAAAGAAAGTAAGACTGATGATTATATATACAAATCTAAGTATCTACAACTCTATCTACATGAAAAGGTACAAAACCTTTAAAAAGGAATTGAGAAAAATACAACTATCAAAAAAACCTATTCCTTAAACAAAAAAATTCTATGTCAATAAAACCTCCTGTACGTCAAGAAAAGAAGAAATCAATTAGAAATCAATAATAATAATAATAATAATACGACAATAAATAACCGATATCATCTTGGGTGGAATCGCGTTTAGGGACATTACTTAAGAAGTTCAAAAACTTCTTTTTATAAAATGCTTTTACTTTTACATTTAACGCTAACGAGAACCGATACTACGATAAAATTGTAAGAATCGAAGTCTGTCAATTTTGGTTTTTTTTTTGCGATAATTGGCTTACTAGGCTATAAATACGAGTAAAAGAAAAGCAATGAAACTCAAGTTACCCATTTTTAGAATTGCAAATAAATTGCAAATTGCAATGAGAATTTTCTGTCAGTGTCTCGGTATGTAATCTCATCACGAGAAAAATGAAAGCTTAGATGTCAACGATGATGTTTTACAATTAGTAGGAATTATCCCCACTTAAAACAATTTAGAACTTTTAAGCACATAATGAGACAACAATTGAGTGGTTAAGGCATATGACCCCTTTATTATTTCAAGTAACTTAGAACGAAGAGGATTTAAATTGGAAAATATGTTTACGAAAGACTCTCTAACATGTTGTAATATCTAATAAACAAAATAATAATATTACATTGATATCTTTTTCCATCACTATAATTCGTATATATACGAATTTTTTTGTTTGTGTATGATTTTAAAGAAATTATTTCTTGGATTCTAAATATATTGGATTCATTAGTTTTATTATAGCTTATTTTCAACGTTAGGTATTAATTTGTTAAGTTGTAAAGTTGTGCGGGAAAGAAAATTTCTTGTAAACCGCACAGCGGTGAACCACCAAACGTCTAGATGGTATAGATGAGATCGCGAGTTTTTTCGTGATGCGCGATGGTAGAATTCAGCGGCTGGAATTAATCCAAATTACAATCCTCTGCAATCCCCGTGGTAGTGTGATAAAATACGCAAAGGGATGCAACATCTCTTCGTAGTGCCAGTGAGTCAAGCCGATTGGAAAAAGCTCGGTCGTGGACGATTCTAACCACTTTGCGCTGGATGCGATCAAGTGAAAGTAGCTGGTACTGGGGTACCCGTCCAAATGTACGGATTCCCGAAGGAGGACGAACCAATCTCTCGCCAATTTTGTAAGCGTGCTCATACCTTGTCTTGGCAATGACTCTTTTTAAGAACCTGTAGGTGGAGTTATACATCTTTTTAAGGATGTTGGTGTTTACATTCCTGGCTGCCGAAGCGTCAGCCCAGACCTGAAAACATTCCTGCTTACTACGTAATGCAGCCTTACAGGAGCGATCAAACCAAAGCTGAAATCTGCCTCCGATACTCTCCGGTACTTCAGATGATTGAATTAATTGTTTGTGATATAATTAGTAAGTGGGATATATAGAGGCACTCGTAGATGCGGGAATGGTCGTCGCTGCCTACGTTCAGGGGTACCAGGGATGCTGGAACCCTACTGTACCTATTATACGGTATCCTACTGAGTCATGTCATGGGGGATTTCCATTACCTCCAGTGCACCTACCAAGCGGAAAGCAGAAGTAAAGCTGGAGCCGGCCCATTTGTACAACAGTAGAAGCTGCCCCGTGACTCTACCACTCTTGAATTGTTGGTATTTAATTTTTTTTATTATTTACTTTCCTTTTCCATAGTCATCTTCAACTAGCTAACCAGTGGAACAAAATGCGGTGATAAATTTTATTGCATAGCTACTACCTAACAAAGTAGGAGAGTTAAATTCTTAATTTTATTTTCATCATTAACTATCGTCTTCTTCAACTGCGAAATTTATTGCACTTACCGTACACTTATAGTTAAGCCATCACAGCAGGTGTCAGCAAATCCACGGTTGTCTTCGGATAACTCTTCCTTGCAATGATTGATATCCGCAAAGAAACCCTAACCATCAGTTATACTGCACATCATCATCAAAATCGTCATTTTTGATTTGCATCTATACAGCAATATCGAACCACAACATTCTGAACGCGAGCCTTGAGCTCGATGAAGCTCTAAAAACCTTCAGGATTGCCATAATCTTGAAGATTTTTAGAGCTTTTCTGTCGTTTAAATCCATAGAAGCCATCTGCTTTAGGCACTCCATAAGTCATGTGGGCTGCGTGTGGCTTCGTCGGTGATCAAAACCACAACTGCTACACGGTTCATTAAATCTCTAGAAACAGCAATTCAACTTCTTGTACAATTATTATGGTTGAAGATTACTTAAGAGAAGTTCAATAAATTAAAATTTTGTTTTTATACATTCATTCCTATTCTTTTCATTCATTTTTTTTTTTGCTTTATAAATTAAACAAACAAAATCACAGCGATATTTCGACGCAATGAATAGACAGTGATTTTTAATTTACAAAAACCCTATTCCTTGACTTGACTTGAGGAAATGTTGACCTACCGTCGGGCGAGTAATGTTGTTGTCAATGTAGTGCTATAATTTGCTTAATCTAAAATAATTATCTAACCTTTAAAGCCATAAAAGTGAGTTTGTATAACAATTTAGAATATTGTGTAGAATACTTAAACATTAGTTAAGCGAAATCAAAATAAATAACATTAAAATTAAAAGTGTTATAATAAAACAATCAAAGATATCGATCTACCCCGTTATATTTACTAAATTTTAACTTTGTTCGTGTTACATATTAATTTGTTAATAAACATTATATTTACTTGTTGTTCTACAATAATTACTGTTACATTGGACTTTAAAGTTTAATTCTAGATTATTTATAATAATTTTAAAAATTGACAATAATTGTGTGTTTTGTTAACCATAAAACTGGTCAGTAGTGGTGATCAATAGTTTTGTGTTTAATGCCCTCCTTCGGCTACTGATAGTAAATAAGACGTTGCAAAGTACATAAATAAATAAACGCGATATAAATAAGTCTATCTCAATCAACTCACAATGGTCAAGTGTGGAATTTGTGGTCGCTACCTGCCGGCGACAGATGGTATTATATGTGGCAAATGTGATGTAGCCTATCATCGAGGCTGTCTAAACTTCTCTGAGAAGACGAAGATATCAACTTCATGGATGTGCCCTGCTTGTAAAAATAAGGTTCCTCACACTGGAGACCATTCCAACACACTGGTTAAGTGCCAAGAAGTTCGTGAATGTAGTCCTCTCCATAAAGTTATAGATATAGGTTTAGAAATTCGTCCTTTTCGAAATGAGCATAGCGCTATGAGGAATGAGCTGAAGGAAGTCGGGACAATATAAGTATGCTAAAGGATACAGTTCTTGCGTGTAATATAAACCTGGAGGAAATGGATTGCAGAGTCACCAAGTTGGAAACACTATATGAAGAACGTCTGATTAAGTGCGACACTAAAATACTAGAGGACACGATTAGTGAACTAAGGGTTCAACTTAACGAGAGAGATCAGGACCTCCTAGCCAATGACCTGGAGATATCGGGGTTACCGGAGCAAAAAGGTGAAAATCCTATCATTACCGTGGTGCTATGCGCTAAAAAGATGGGTCTCGATATTGATCACCGTGAGATAGTTCATGCGGAGCGTTCTGGTATTTTGCGTACATCTTATTATAATAACAATAGCGCCCAAAAACTCATGTCTACTGGACCCCGCAAGATTGTGGTGCGGATGAGTCGGCGTGCGGTTCGGGACGATTGCGGACGAGAGAGGACGCGGTTGCGACGCAACATACCGAGTGATTCACTGGGGTTGCCTGGAGATCCGTGTAGGATTTACATTAATGAGCGGCTCACTTTCGTCAATAGGAAATTGTTTGGAAAGACACGTGAAGCAGCAAAAATGGCAAGTTGGTGCTACACATGGACAAAGGGTGGTCAAATATTCGTAAGGAAGGAAGACGGAAAGCCTGTAACACGCATCCGATCTGATACAGACCTAAGTCGTGTTTTCTGCTAACTCTGAGTTGGTTGTTTATAGTATAATGTTTATGTGCTACCTTTGCTTTTGTTGTTTTAGTAATAGTGAGTGTTTGATTGGTTTTAGGAAGATGATAATTTTTCCTTTAAATATGTTAATATTATGGCTAACTTATTCGTATTACGTTATGATACTAAGGACACAGTATGTTATGCCACTGCCAATGTTTTTTAATAATATTCTTATAAACACCTTATTTTGTAGGTATAGGTCAATACACTTTGGCTTTTTTGCTAATTTTAAGTTAAAGGTTTATATACGATTTTATATTATTACCCTTGTAGTTTTAGTTATAGTGAATGTTTGGTTTGTTTAGGAAAAATAATGTATTTTTTCTTTAAATTTGTTAATATTATGGATAACATATTTGTATTATAATATTACAGACTCGATATGTTTGTTATACCTCCTTTAACCTAAATTTATTGTTAAACAACCTATAGTAATAGTCCCCCGTGACCATAGGTGCTGGAAAGCGCCCGAAACGTCGGGAATTAAAAATAAAAGTAATTAAAAGCAAAAATAAACGTGATAAAATCCGTAAAAGTAGTTTTAATCAACCATTCAAAAAATTAACTATTCTATATCTAAATTATTATCAAGTGATAATGCTTGTTAACAATTTAATTTATAAATCTAATAAAATGCTTGAACGTGTTTTTAATCCCTACTTTACCTTATCCATACATGCACGCACGGCCGTTGGAAGCGAATCAAGCACCTCGCGGCGGCAATGGTTGAAATCGAATAATAACAGCAACCGGACGAAGGACATTGCATCCTTCGACCTCCTCTTTTATATTTAGTTTTGAGTGGACATTAAGTCCTAGTAATTTTTCGAATGTGTCGAGCCCTAGCTCGACTACAATAACTCAAGAATTAAAGTGTGACCCTGGAACTGATCTAAGTCGGCGTACGCCGAACCACTTGACGAATCTACTGTGTTAGCAGATACTCGACGATGAAGGCGAGGCTGCCCTTACCAGGTTAGTGCGTGTATGCCATATTGGTATTGTATATATCATAGGTCTATTAAATATCGAAGACACTCACACGTTACCGTCGCGACCATTTTTTGTGGTTCTCTGATCTGCGAGTAAGCTGCAATTTTACTTGATTATGAATATATTTATAAATAATCGACTCAAATACCTTAGCAATTGCAGACAATACGGCTACCGGTCAATATTCATCCACCTTGGAACTCGATCCTCCTCTTCCTTAACACATGAATCACTCGGGACACTTTCCATACGTCCGGGTCAATGCGATGCTATATTTTAAATAGTTCAAAAATACTCGATTCTTACTTCTACTGGTTCTTGACTTTATCCTTAATCTACGGTAAATGTAAATGTCTATAGGCCACAGCATCCACTTACCGTCAGGTGGACTATGTACTTGTTTGTCACCTTTATTCTATAAAAAAAGTTTACTATGTCTTCAAACATCGATACGAATACTTCATCAGTCAGAACTTTTTATAACTTTTTAACATTAATGCATTAATTGAAACGGTGAAAGTTCTAATATTACTTATTGAATTTAAAGAGACTTGAGATAACGATAATTCGCATTTATTATTAATTTTAAGTCTCTTTACGTTTCAGTCTCTTTACAGTGGGATAATTCACCTTCATTCACAATATTCGCAGTTTAGTACTTTACAAAATACTAGTGTACCATCTAGGGCTAGGCCTACACTTTCGGCTACCGATCTTATGACGTTTTCGGGTGACATTCGCTTATGGCCTTTATTTTATGCGTTGCTTTAAATCAGCAGCCCATGACAACCCATAGCCCACTGGTGTTGTAAAGTTATACTATCTGCTAGGTTAACTGACGGGCAAGGCTTTGTCTGTGCGCTCACGTAGAACTCCATGCGCTGAAAATTATAAAACGTTATTGCAAGCACTCATTGATAAATACGAAGACAAGCGTATGCAAGCGTCCGCGTATACGGAGTGACAATGAAGTTATCTCGTTAAATGAAAAATGTGTCCTACATAACTTTCTTTAAACATAAATAGCTAAAAAATTTATTTCTTAAACTTAAGTAATTACAAGATTAGAATAATTATAACGATAAAACCAATACAATGAAGTTTCTGATTTGTTGATAACATCGCATTAGCATCGCATCGCATAGCGTGCGTAATTGCCCATGTACGAGTATGAGAAACTGTAGGTTTTATAACTACCTATAGCGATGTGGCCGCATCACTGCGGTGCTGCCATTTTTACAGATCACTTCAGGTCATTAAACTAATACTATCCAGGATGATTTATTTCGTGTAATTATTTAAGCTATTTATTTTGTTTGAAAAATGCGCTTTATATTTTTTGTATTGCATTAACTGCTGTGCCATAAAACGTGATAACCTAATCGCTAGCCAGTATAAATCAGATGTTCGAATTTAAATCATTGCACCCTGCCACTGCAAATATCTTTTATTTACTGACAACTTTATAAGTGCAATGTACACTTTTCAATACCTGAAGTTAGATAATCTCGCGGTTTTAATTGTTCTTCATATCGTGCTTAAGAAGCTAGATTCTGATATCATTCGCTTTTTCGAATACAGTCAGAGCTCGACAATACCTACTCTTGATGATTCAGTAAATTTTATTAAAATCTGCTCTAAATTTCTGTAACGCAGTGATTCTAGTGCATCAATTAGTCGTCGAAGTAATCGTCACTGTAATAATACTTCGGCAACGAATTATCAGACATGTAAGTACGACGACTAGTTGTTCAAACAAATGTCTGTGTGATGATATTGTGCACCAACACTTATTTAAGTGTGTAGACATTAATAAAATTACACCGCACGAACGATTTAAATGCCTGAAGAGTAAGGTTGCATGTGTGAATTGTCTGTCTAAGCCATCAAGTACATTGTTGCTCCTCAATTTATAGTTGTCGAATCTGTAAATTAAAGCATCATACATTGTTACACTTCCAGCGTAGAAGGGAGAGTTCATCCTCTGCAATGGCGGATTCTTCACCGCCTTAGCGAGCTGTACTGCTGCCTGCAGCCAAAGCTCCCGCGCCTACAGCACCCGCACCCTCGCCACCCCTAATGTCGGGAGCGCATTCAGACGTCGCGCTGTTTATCTCGTTCACGAATATTTTTCAGCATTCGTTGCCCCCTGCGCACGCAAATCATTCGCAGAGGACTGTTTTATTATCAACCTCTCAAGTCTTTAACCTACAATGCTAAGGGAGAAAAACAATTCGCATATGATTGGGCTCCGCGCCTCAAAGTTATATTATTACTAAAGAATACTGTCATCATTTACTCGTCCTAAAACATGATGCCGAATATACTGTAGTAAAAGGGTTCGGTGGCGTAGAAAAAATTGTTAAATCAAAATCGATTGATACTAAAATTTTCTCACGTTTCGACTCTAATATTAACTTTAACATTTCACCGCTCGTTGTTGATCAAATCACCGACCGCATGCCCTCCGCTGTATTATACACTTCTGTCTTAGCACACATTCATGGCATAAGACTCGTTGATGAATGTTACGGTGTGCCTAATAAAACTGGTGTAATTATAGACGCATCCCTTTTCTGGCACTATATGCCCTGACGTAACTCACTCGTCGAATGACTTGTCTTAGCCTTCAGCTTTGAACACCGTGTTTAGTTACTTTATTATGGGCTCAGTGCCGACACTTCAAGTAAATCATTCATTAATGTGTTACACAGTCCTAAAGTCTCCTACCGTTAACAAATTAGTGCAACGACTTCGGAAGCTTGAACAGCCTCCAAAATTTTATAAGTCGACTACATCCCACGATCCCTTTAATGGTAAAGACACATTGTTGGCATGCCATTTAAAGAAGAAGTTTATTCTCTCGGAGGTTCTTACGAGACCGCTCGACGACAATATATGTGCTTAGAACGGAAACTTTAAGCTTCACCTGTTTTAGGTTAGCATACGATGACCTTATAAAAGAATATTCAGCGAAAAATCTCGCGCACCACCGTAGGACTCTCATGAATCCGCTCCAATATATGTCATCTTACATCATGGAGTGTTACGCGAAGATAATCTCTCTACTTTCCGTAAAATTACAAGAGAAATAGTGTTACGGACGACGAGGGAGCAACCACCCTTGACCCTGCGTACCTCACCCCGCTTCGACACATCTCCCGCACCCTGCATTGGAGCTAAAGTTGTTCAAAATGACTATAAATCAATAGCAAGCTACAGATTATAAACTATAAATTTCTAGCGCGCTTTTGAATACGCTATGTTATAGTGTGCTATTTATAAGAAAGCGTGTAGGAGCCTGGCAAGCTCGTTAACTTTTGCAGCACTTTATATCTCGTAGCACGTTACATTACGAATACATGTCGTTCATTGGATAGACCGCGTGCAATGTAAGAACATTATTTCATAATAAGTCGTATTTTAGACTGAAATAAAATAAAGCGGTAAAGAAAAACCAATTAACGCTTTTTCATATTTTTCAGGCTTACGACTTTCTATAATCCTAAAAATATTTTTAAGGCATATACTTTTTAAAACGAAATAAAATTACATATTTATATTTTGTTATAATTGAGGTAAATGTTATTTTAGCCTTAATATAAACTATAAATCAAATAAGGGTGTATTTAAAAGTTTATTGATTGTATTTATAAAAATCAACTATTTACATACAATATTGCATACACTTTTGTATCTATAATTTATTTATATTTCAAACATTAGTCAGGCTTCTTTTATAGCAGACAACTGTGTCCTTCGATCACTTATAAATATACAGTATACACCAACTAAACAACATCTAACACTAAATTAAGCCGCGCGTGATGGATAGCGTGCTACTAGATCAAATTTGCGTCACACGTCCTCTCCCAACGCTAGCGCTGCTGCTAGAACTAGTTGCCGCTAGATATTAATACTTAACTTAACTAAACTTAGCGCCAAAGCGCCATAGTGCAATAGCGCCATGGCGACTTCTTACGTAGAGCGTACTATATGTTATGGAGAGATAGCGCGCTTTAATATGGCACTATGCGCTATAATAACCACCATTAATCGGAGCAAGGCCTCCGCGACTGCAAGTGCTTGGACAAACTCAGCGCCCACGCGACCCCGCTGTTAGGAATAAAAGAAGGGCCTCCGACTGGCGTACGGCCCCCCTTTCCCCAAGGGGGGTTGCTTCCGATACGGCTAAAAGATCTTACCAGGTTAAAGCCAGTCTCACAGATTGTGTTTAGTGGGTAGAAGTCCCACATAACTACAAGGCCGGCTGCGTGGTATGCTTTAAATTCACCACCTCCCTCCCCCGCTTCCCGGAGATAGCCCTTTTTTATTGCTTCTGGGTGCAAAAAAAACCGGCTTACGGGATTCCGCTAGCGCTGCCACCCCCGAACAGTTGTGTTAGTTGACCGCGCCCCCATTATCGTACGGAGAGTGCCTTCTAGCTCTTGAACCCTCGCTCTCCTGCTCACGTTTACATTTTGCCCCTGCCTCCTGGCAGGGAGGTTTGTTCAATGGTAACTGATTTGACTGCGATTATTATTTTTGTTTGTTTTTGTATCTTGATTATAACGTGAATTCCTTGTTTCTTGTTGAGAACGTCAATCCCTAGTCTACCCTTGTCACCAACCTCGGTGAATCAGTAAAGATCATCCCCCATATTATCGACGACTGTCGTCGTCTCACCAGGTTCTTCACGGCCAAACGTGTGTTCTACTACACGTACTACTACTACGTCCCTTCCAGAAGAGCGTAAGCTCAGGGCTGTCCTCTACGGAGTTCCCTTCCAACTCGCCAACGAGGATATCCTGGAGGACCTTAACTCCCAGGGTTTCCCCGTTAAGGCTGTGAAAAAGATGCACAGCAACAAGGGCAAAAGGTTCCTGCTTGCTCTTCTCGTCCTTTCAAACGTGCCGGGGACAAAGGACATATTGTGGCAGGTACGCATCGTGTGTGGCCGGTCGAGACCGGCTCAGTGCCACTGTTGCCCACTTTACGGGCATGCGGCGGCCAACAGCTGACCCCCCCCCCCCCCGGTGCATTAAGTGCCTTGACCCGCACAGCTCCAAAAAGTGCCCTCGGCTCCGAGATGACAAATCTCCACCTGCGTGCGTTCTCTGCCAACAGCCTACCCACCCAACCAACTACAGAGGCTGTCCTCGCCCTCCATGCCCACATCGTACCGAAACTGCCAAACCAGCTCCTGGCAATGGCAGCTCATTCCCAGCTTCTTAGTCCCCTCAGGGATCCTCTCGGCCTACTCAGGGTCTCCCTCCCACCAAAGCCCCCAACACCAGGTATAATCCTCACTGGCCGATGACCTGGAAACAGTTTATTCAGCTATTCGGAGCATCGACACAGCGAAGATTGCCATTCTAGCACGCAAACTGCACGCTTCTCAGTCCCCTCAGGACTATCTCCTTACTCTTGTCGAGTACCACAACCTTTTGTGTTCCCTATAATTTAGTCATCTCCCAGCTTGTAAGCTGCCTTAGTTAGGCGCGCTCTCAGCGGCTGCTCGTCGCTTGCACCCCTCTTTCCACAAGTGCTTCCGCAAGCGCTTCCCATACGGCTGAAAGACCAAAGCCAGTCCCAGATGATATTTAGTGGGTAGGCACTCTAGGTATTACAGTGAATTCCACATAACCACGCAGCCGGCTGTGTGGTATGCTTAGAGCATTCACCACCTCCCTCCCCCGCTTCCCGGAGGATAGCCCTGTAAGTTAAAGTACTTCACGCTAACGCATCGAACAGAGTGGAAGTTCATCGCACTGGGTGCGCCCAACCTGGGATGCACATGGAAACGATTGGTGCGATTTATCAAAGCGGCGCTCGAGGCTACTCTCCATCAGAAGAGCTCCAAGGAGGAAACACTCATGACATTATTGGCAGAGGCGGAGAACTCTGTGAACTCCAAACCTCTCACTCACGTGCAGTCGAAATCAACAACGAGGAAGCGCCACTTTCTCCTGTTGAGACCATCAAACATGCCAGTCACCGCGACCTGCTCATCGGCGGATCGACGGACCTGAAGGGCTGCACTAGATTGAAGCTGGGTTTTTTTTTTTTATAGAATAGGGTGACAAACGAGCACACAGTCCACCTGATGGTAAGTGGTTGCTGCGGCCCATAGACATCTACATCTATCTTCCATTACAAATCAAAATGCAGATGCGTTGTCACCCGTGAGGACTGAGATGGAATGCCTCATTTCCAGTAAAAAGGGTCTCCGGTTCTCTACACTCACCATACGAAATACAGCAGCATTAAGCTACTATTTCACGCTGGTATTCTGTGAGAGCGTGGTCCTGCCCCGGTCGAGCCGACCCATTCGTGCTACAACTATACTACTAATATAATTGCAGCATGGCTCTACCACGTAAGCGTGGGTGGGTGCGCGAGTACCAACCGACCCGGGTGCAAAGAAGAGAATCACGGAACACCCAGCAGCCCCAGATCAAAGAAGATGACCTCGTGATCATAGCAGACGGCAACCTCCCGAGGAACGTATGGCCGAGAGGAGTCGTCACGAAGACCTTTCCACTACCGGATGGGGTGGTGAGAAACGTCGAATTTAGAACACGAGGCGGCTTGCTGAGAAGATGCCTCGTGAACTACGCCGGGAAGAGGATGTTACGGACGGCGGGTGAGCAACCGCTCGTCACCCTGCGTACCTCTCCCCGCTTCGACATGTCTCCCACACCCTGCATCGGAGCGAGTACCCCGCAACTGCGAGTGCTTAGACAAACTCAGCGTCCACGCGACCCCGGCGGCGGGAATAAAAAAGAGCCTCCAACTGGCATACGGCAATTTTTTCCGTTTGCTTCGCCGCTCCTGAGCGGCTATGTTAGTAGACCACGCACCCATCCTCGTATGGTAGTGCTCTCTCGCTTTCGCGCCTCCGCTCTTCCGCTCAAGGTGAGTCACTTGCTTCTCGGCCATTTTTCCACCCTGTTCCGGCAGCGAGGTTGGATCAATTCTGCTTGCAATTGTTATTGTTATTGTTTTACTTGTTATTGTTTTAGTTTTTGTTTCTATTTTTGTTTGTGTTAATCTTGTTTCTCGGAACGTTAACCGATTGTTCTTTTCAAAACAATTCCTTGTTCTTTTCAGAATAAGGACCCCAGTTGCTTAGGTTTATAACCTCTATCCCCAGTCCACTCAACATGTCCACGCCGGACTTCTTTAGCCAAATTAAATCCTTAATCTCCCAGCTCTTCCAAGCCAACGGCTTGGCCCTCAACATCGACGAGACCCTTCTCGCCTCAGCAATTACCCCTCTCGCTTCTCAGGCATGTCCTCCCCCGGCCTCCGTCAAAGCCATGGAGCACTCGAACACCGTGTCCGTAGCTTCGTCCTCCCGGAAGAGGTCCGCTCAAACATCAGTCACCTCATCCAGTAGCTGCTCCTCGGACTCGTCAGATTCCGATGAATCAGTTATTGATGCGACTTCCCACTCAGAAGTGAAGTCAAGAAAATAAAATTTCTTGAAGCAGAACCAAAAGGTGCTTTCTAAAGGTTCTTTAAAACCTTTTAGATTTCCTACTGACGATTTATATGTAATTCATAATATACTGTCAGTTATAAAACTTTATGTTATCAACTCAGTGTTTAAACTACATAAAACGTAGAAGCAGCGTCAAGTGGCCCCTATCGCTCTCTGCAGAACTCTTTTTGCAAAGATAGTGTCAATTACAAGCCCACTCTGTCTACTTTTATAATTAGCTTCGCGTCAATTATAGAATATATGACCTTCAATTTCTTAATTGTAAAAAACTATAGTTCAAGGACTGGAGACGCTTGGGTACTGTGACACAAAGGGCTTACTATTTAAATATGAACATTAGTCTCTAAACATGATTTCTAGTAGTTGACTTACCGATCCCAAGATATCAATTACATCGTAGGGCTTATCGAAGATAAAAACAGTCAGTATAAGAAAGTATTTTATTACTATCGTTTAGGCCCCATACATGTAAACTTGTGGTTACTCTCTAATCCCAAGATATAATATCGTCGGGCTAGTATACACTATTTTTGTTGTAATTTACAAAATATACCATAGTTTCGTAAATAAACTAACTCTAACTCCAAGGATATGATTCTAAATTTCACTAATGTACCTTTTAGTGTTTCTAAAACTGACCAGAAGATTTTGATATCATAGGGCTAGATGCCTACGCGGAAAACTCTTGATTACACGTATTTTATATATTGCCTCCACCTTCTGTTATACTCATACCTCTAGTGGTTCTTAAACCGAACATAAATAATAATAATAAACGAAAATAATTGATTTCGTTGTGCTGGACGGTTATTGTAGCGGTAATTATGATAAAGTAAATATAAAGATACAATAATATGTCTTACCCTAAGCAACGCAAAGATAACTCACATGTACAAATTAAATGCACTCATGTTACATTCACATCTTTAGTGGTTATCAACTGAACCTAAAATTTGATATCGTAGGGCTAGCTTGCTATAATGTAATAGTAATAATTTGCCATATTTAAAATAAAAACAAGCTTACTAAATCAATTATGTGCATTGAGCGCATTCATTCGCTCTATATACCGCAAAGCTATCTGTTTTTCTTTTTTATTATTTATCTTACGGTTGTCTTTAAAGGCGACCCCTTAAGAGCAGGAGGAAATGGTAACGCTTGTTAACAATTTGATTTATAAATCTAATAAAATACTTGGACATGTCTTTAACCCCTCCTTTCTCTAATATGCGCGCATGTCCGTTGGAAGTGACACAAGCGTGGCGCGACGGCAATATGTGAAATCGAATAATAACCGCGACCGCACGAAGAACATTGCATACTTCGACCTCCTCTTTTATAATTTAATTATCAGCAGACATTGAGTCCACAGTGAGTCAAGAGTTGAAGTGTCTGATATTGAATGGAACTAATGTAAGTAAGCGTACTCCGAACCACGTGGTGGATCTGCTGTGCTAGCAGATACTCGACAAGGAAGACGAGGCTGCTCTCACCAAGTTTGTGCATGTATTCCATCCACTTTACTTTGCTCTGCTTGTTGTATGTACCAATACAGTTTATTGAATATCGAAGAAACTCACATGTTATTGGAGCGACCACCAAAAATAATTCTACTTTAAATACAACCCATTTTCATTCAAAACAATCGATATAAACGAGGAGTACGGTCGAGTTCGTTGACCTCAATTATACGGGATAAAGTGTACTTACATGAGATTAATCTATATCAGTGTATCGAGAAAGTTTCATATTATCGACTGTTGCATTTTGTTTTTGGTGATGCTTGTTATCGTGCATGCAATCAGTGAAGTTTTTTACGTATTTTTAAAAGGTGAATATAAACTTATCATTCAATAGACTTAGTTAACGTATTTAGGGTACCCTCTAACGTCCGTCAATCTCGACCAATAGTAAGCGACTGCGCGCGCATCTCTGCCATACTTTGCAGCGCGAAGTGCATATACGTGCATTAAATTCACTTAAGCCGGTAAGCGCCTTGTCGATTAACTGCGCACTAAAACATATCTATTGCAACAGCTGACGCTTATCGATAGGAACCTACGTAAACCATGTCTTCTCAGTGTGGAGCTTGCCTATGTGACATCGGCAGCGCAGATTTGTTTACTGGATGCTATAGATGTAAAACCGTTTACCACATTTTATGTATCAATATCTTGGAAAAAGAATATGAACTATTTACGGATGAATTTTTATCAAGCTGGCTATGCCCTAACTGCCACTGCAGGACTCCTAAGGGTGATAATTCCAATACTCCCATTCGCGCACCTAACTCTGAGCTGCATTTAAATATCACCACCCGTCCATCAAAACGCAAAGCCGTATCCTCCACTATCAATGATAACCAGAAGCCTACGTTGGAATCAATAAATGGCAACCTTCTCAAGCTTGCATCTGAAATACATCTTATGAGGGTAGAAATGACTGAAATGAAGGGCGCTATACAAACAGTCTCGCAATGTCTCTTGGCCTGTACCTCAAGACTGGACTCATTGGAAACGCGTATGTCAAATGCCGAAGGGAAACTTCAGGTCTTGGATGAAAAGGAATCTGACATATATTCTCTTAAGGCCACCATTTCAATTCTCCAGGAACAACTCAACACCCAGTCACAATCCTCGCTACGCAATGAAATAGAGATCATGGGCATCAACGAAAACGTCAGTGAGAACCTGCAACACATTGTCCTCGTTACGACTTCTAAGATCGGAATCACCCTAGTTAACGACGACATTGATTTCGTTGTTCGTCCAGGGAGTCGACGTGACCGAACCAACCAGGAAAGTCAATTTAAAGGACCCCGACCTGTCATAGTGCGCTTTCTAAGAAAAGACAAGCGTGATGAATTTTTAAGGGCGACGAAAGCTAGACGTGACCTCACCAACTTAGATATTGAAGTTCAAGGACCTCCTAGAAAATTATACTTCAATGAACATCTCACAAAATATAATCGCCAGTTGTTTCGGGATGTTCGAACTCGATCAAGAGAAGCGGGTTATAGGTACTGCTGGATCAAAAATGGAAAAATTCATATCCGAAAGCACGAAGGTAGTCCAGCCCGCACTATACGAAGTGCTGCTGACATGGACCGGCACCTCGTTGCCCAGGTTCATGAGTGTAAGCCATCTTCTTTTCCACACCAAGACAATAAATCAAATTAGCCTGCTTTGCTTGATATTAAGTTACTGTTTGTTTTGTTGCATGTTATTATTATTCGATGTTAATAGCAATGATTCTTTGCAGCAATATTATGAGTATTATGAATATTTTTCTCAAATTTTTATTGTTAATTTATGCCAAACGAAAGTGCACAGAAGTATTAGTTTACTGATAATTGTAAAAATAAAATTATTAATTCACCTATTCATAACTTATGTATTAAATAATCTTTACTTTTTTACAAATAGTTATAATACAATCGCTAAAGAATTTCCTTCTAAATCATATTGTGTTACACATATTTGTAATTTAGGCAAAATACTACTATTGAATATCGCGAAGAAAAGGCCTTATCTTATATTGCTTATATTCGAATTCCAATTAAAATATACCTCTGTGATTAAGACTATGACTGGCTTAAGTTCTTTGTTAACAAAATGCTTGTATTCCTACCAGTTTATGAGTGACATGCTCTGTTTCAAATATCTCTTTCTATTAATTTTTTATATACTACGGCCGCCATAGAAATCCAAGACGATATGTATAGAAAAATCTTTATCGATTAAATGTCACTCACTGGATAGACTAGAATACTGTAAGAAAGTTTTTAAATCAAACGATTTTAAACTTCCCACTTTTAATATACGTAGTCTTCAAAAGAATTTTAATGATTTTTTGGTAGTCCTAAAGAGATTAAACATTACATATGACGTCATCGTTCTGACTGAATGCTGGCTACATGACAGCTCAGTAATTGGGCAAATAGCCGGTTATAGGTCCTTTCATACTAAAAAGTATATCAATAAAAGTGGGGGAGTGGTTGTTTACATTAGGTTGGACAAGTGGATGCCCTCTGTGCAGGAGCCCACCTTTGATGAGGCAAACTGCCTTAGGGTTGACTTGGATAACTCATTGTCTATACTATGCATATATCGCTCTCCCTCATTTCACAACTTAAACGGCTTTCTACAATCTTTGGACAGTACACTTCACAGCTTACAGGATAGGTCTTGTGTAATGGTGGCGGGTGACTTAAATATAAATCTGTTAGCTAACGACACTGATTTGCAGGTATCTGATTACTTATGCCTAATGGCTTCCCACGGGTTGTTGTCAGCCATTACAGAGCCTACTAGGGGAGATACATGCTTGGACCACATTTTCATTAAGTGCAAACAAGCTATCTCAGCAGCTGTATGCAAATGCTCCTTGACTGATCACTATATGCCTATGGTAGGTGTGAGCTTTGCTGAAAATAAACCTAAATCGAAAAACAGGTACAGAAATATTGTTGATATCGGCGCAATTAATCTGGACCTTTGCGGTATGAACTGGTCGACAATAACTGGCTGTGAAGACGTCAACGAGGCCACTTTTAATTTTGACCAGATTATACAATCAGTTATAGGCAAACATACTAGTAAAGTAAAATTGAGTCGCACTAAATACAACATCAAACCCTGGATTACTCCCGGGCTAATAAAATGTATGCGACACAGAGACCATTTGCATAGTCAGGTCCGTGCGAACCCTAATGACGTCGTGCTTAATCTGACCTACAAACGATATCGCAACTATTGTAATGACCTGCTGCACCGACTCAAGGCTGAGCACGAGAATGGAGAGCTAAAAAACCATAAGCGGAATCCTAAAAAGCTTTGGCAGGCAATAAGAAATGTTTGCGAGGTCCCCCAAAGGAGTAAAGATTCTGAGGAACTTTTAAAAAGTGATGTTGACATCAAGTCTTCATTAAATTTCTGTAATAGTCATTTTGTCTCCTCCGGTCGAAAATTGGCTGATCAAATCCTGTCTAAGCTTTCAACCTCAGAGGCCAAATTGAGTGCTTCCGTTGGGACTCCCAATCCTCTGCTTAACTCTTTCTTCTTTAAGCCAACCGATTCATTGGAAATCAAGAGGCTGATTGAGGGTTTACGTAATGATAGTGCGCCGGGGGTTGACGGATGTACCCCTTTCCTTATTAAATCTATTAAAGAGTCAATTTTGATTCCTCTTACTCATATTTTCAACCTTAGTCTTAGTAAGGGCGTATTTCCTGACAAATGGAAGTGTGCGGTAGTAAGTCCGATTTACAAAGCTGGACCAAAGAATAATCCGGATAATTACAGGCCTATATCGCTCCTAACAATCTTCTCAAAGCTTCTTGAGAAGATAGTTAATATCCGTCTGCTGAAGTATATCGAGAAGTTGAAGCTAGTTTCTGATAGACAGTTTGGGTTTAGGGTAGGGAAGTCCACCGAGGATGCTATTAATCTGCTGATAAATCAAATTTCATCGAAGGTGGATAATGGTAAATGCATTCTTGGTATTTTTCTGGACCTTTCTAAGGCCTTTGACACCGTGTCTAGACAAATATTGTTGAAGAAGCTCGAAGGTTTTGGAATCCGCGGTACTGCTAGGAATTGGTTTCAAAGCTATCTCACTAATCGATACCAAAGCGTGCAAATAGGGCCTGATCACATTAGTTCCCAGCTTCAGGTGACCTTCGGCGTGCCCCAGGGCAGTATTCTCGGGCCGACCCTCTTTGTTCTATATATGAATGACCTTCTAGAACTCAAAATACCTCAGTGTGAAACAATTTGTTACGCAGATGACACCGTTGTCTTATGTCATGGTCGATCCTGGAAAGAAGTAAGAAAGCTGGCCGAGAACGGTATGGGCCAAGTGGCTGGGTGGCTGAATCGTAATTTGTTGACACTTAATGCGAAAAAATCCAAATACATGTGTTTCCACAAAACCTGTGCATCGAATCCGTTGATCCAGAACGACATTCCAGTCCATACTTGTGACATTCTGCAACATTGTGACTGTGAGGGTATTGCGAGAGTGGAGACGATCAGGTACTTGGGTGTAATTGTTGACCACAATCTTTCCTTCAAACAGCATATCTCATACCTCTCAAATCGAGTCAAGAGGGTTATTTACATAATGAAGTTGCTCAGGAACTGTGCTGATAAAAAGACACTTCGTATGGTTTATTTTGCCCTCTGCCAATCCTTAATACAATATTGTATATCAGCTTGGGGTGGTGCCTCCAAAACCACGATGTTGCAGTTGGAGAGGGCACAGAGAGCAGTTCTCAAGGTCATGTATAAAAAGCCCTACCGGTACCCTACGGCCGATCTTTATCGGGATAGCGAGGTTTTGAGTGTACGCCAGTTGTATATTCTATCCGCAGTTTTAAAAACCCATGGGCAAGTAATTCAGTCGCCTATTTACGACAACCTAATCACTAAACGAATATTTAAAATCCCAATTCCGGCTGCCAGGTCTGTTTTCGCGCAACGTCTTCCACAGTTCTCACATCCTCATATTTATAACAAAATACTTAAAGTCTGTGACATCAAAAATTGCACCACTTTGAAAGCTAAACATATAGTAAAAAGATATCTCGCTACACTAAATTATAATGATACCGAAAACTTAATATTAAAGCAAAAATAATACCAAATTGTATCTACGTTTCACACTAGAATATTGTATTCATATTTTTCCTAGGAATAAAAAATAAATATTAAACTAAATTAAGAAATAATTTGTTGGTCTGTATAATTTTGGGTACTTTTAATTACGTAAGTAAAACTGATAACCGTACTCCTGGTCCCCAAGATACAGGCTATGCCTAGTTTGGGGCCCGCCAGTACCTTTTTTATATGTAATAAGAATTTATATGTAATTAGTATTTAATTTAATATAATATAAGTTAAAATTAATTTAATATAAGTCACTTTTTACCCAATGTTCAAGTCTGTAGCTCTATTTCTAGGAATAAATGATTTTTTATTTTATTTTATTTTATAAACCTGCGTAAAAGAACTTATTGGTGACGTGGATTATCGACGCGATACATCAAGATATCTGCAGTCTATGAACATTTTCCAGGCTACTCCCAAAATCACATCAGATTCGATAAACTAAAAATTAATATGAACATGCATTCCTACCAAGGATGCTAGTTAAAAATATCTAACTTTCAATAAAGAAGATAACCATCTTCAATCATCTTGTGCTTGGGATCCCAAAACTAATAAAATGAAGTCCAAACCAAAGCATACCTCCACTGCAATACTTCAAGATCAATCTGCGTAACTCAGACCAAAAATTAATATTCAATAGCTAAATGTAGCCAGGTTTAACTGACATGAGAACGTTAAACACCTGAGTCCCAAGTGTGCTGTAAAGCACACGAAATCACAGTAAGTTGCTGAATAAATAGTTCGTAATGTTACGAGCTTGAGGTTCGTGACAATAAAAGCTGCCGATTGAATTACCAAAATGTACACTTTTATTACCGAACACCAATTAAAACATAAAAGACACTAATAATTAATCACACTGATTCACTTTATTTCGCTCCGAAGCTTCACTTGCATAGCCAAATTCAATACTGCCCCGATAGCGGGTTGCAGTGGCTTTAAATATACCTTTTTACACCGAAACATACAGAATATTTCAGTAAATACGGGCGTAGACCGACCAGACGCAGAAAGTTCGAGTGTGGGGCTTCTAGAAACCTTAATTCTGCTGTTCGATACTAGATGGTGCTGTTGGTCGAAAGTCAAGATTGACATTTTCTAGGAAGCCTTCCTTGCTCTGGTCCCAGACACTAGATGGCGCTAGTGCCAGGTACCTGACGTCAACTTAGGTGCGCAACAGTAATACAGTTTTTACATGCACTTCGTATGTGATAAAACGGATGGTTGTGGAGAAGAAAACGTTTCTTGAATATAAGAATCGGGCATAAAACATCATATGTTGATATCAAAAGTAAAGCCTATTAATTATTTTGTAAGCTTTGTGCGGGATGTCCCTAGACATCAAAGGTGCGACTGGCTAGTCCCGCTTCACATTTTTCTTCACTAAACTCATTTATATACTATCTTTCTTTACACAGTATATATGGTTTAATTCGAGAAGTTAATTTTTCCATAAGTTAAATATAATGTATTTGCAATACAATGGTAATATTTTTATATATCCCTTAGATCCTAAAACATTTGACTTTTTATTCAACTTAAATGTTCAATATAACATTATATTGAACATTTAAGTCAATAAGAAGGAAACGTAACAAAAAATAAGGAAAAATTTGCTGTCATTAATCAGAGGTTCAATCATCAAAAGACATTCATTAAAAACTTGAAAAATGAGAAAATAGTATTTTCACCTTGATTCCAACTTAGCTTTCACGGCAGAATCATGCTCTTTTTATTTTACACAAAAATTCAAAGACCGCTTTTTGCTATCTTTAATCACTAAATCGATTATATAGTTACATTCAAAAACATTCCTTTCGTCGTTTCAGGTCAACATTTATTGATAAATTTTAATTAATATATAATAAATATCATTTTCGACATGTTAACGTAACGGAATTATTTGAATAAAATACCTATTTCTTGTTACAATGAAACAACGGACCGATGACAACCTTTTTTATTAATACTCCATACATAATACGTATACAATATTTTAAAACTACCCACAACAGCTTCTTAAAAACGAAAGCACCATCCCCATCAATAACAATGCCTATTGGTGTGCCAAAGGGGAAGACATTACCTTTGAGGTGTTGCAATGCGCCTACTAGTGTATTTTTCCTAGCATAATTTAGTATTACGAATTTTGTGTAGGCTGTTAGTATTACTGCTTGGCAAATATTTACGTTTTTCTTTGTGTTGATCTGCCTAAAACAAGCTTTTTATATAATGTATGGAGCAGTAAGATTATTGCTTCTTATTCTTACCCTCATTATTTTTATTTGTATCCTTAGTTGAAACATTCACTACGCGATTCAACTATAGCATTTTGGTAACACCATCGAGCTCTGTGTCCTGTCTTACCACACACAAAACAAACTAAGCTTAGATCGCTTTTCATCCTCTTACTAGGAACATCTGTTTCAACAGATAAAAGCTTACGTTTCCGCATAGTTTTCGCTATAGCAACCAATTCGGGTACAGTATTCGACCTACTGTTTGAAAAATTGGTGCGAAGCGCGTCATCAGTAATGCTCAATAAGATTCAGTTTAAGGCTTCCGTCCAGCTGTGCTGTTTTACATTCCCAGCCATTAGAGGGGGCGCTCTTCCCCGTGCATAAATACGTTCAAGGTTTATACGGGTTGTAGGTTTAAAAAGGGTAAACACAACCGAAGAAAAAAATACTGCTTCTTGTTTTCATACATACAAATTTTGACTCTACCTTGTACATTTTGTATTATGAATCAGTAATTTTTTTTTATTTTAAGTATTTTTTGTATGAAATGTGGTTCAGCTCCATGATTCCAACTCCTCCCGTCTAATCGGATGTATATGATTTTTTGTACAAACTGAACATACAAATAGCTCTTATACCTGTTTTTTTAAAGAAAAATCGTATAGAGAAGTAATTTAAAAGGCAATCAATAAAAAATTCAAACAAAAGAATAACTGAATACACAAATATTTATTTATTTAGTTGGTTACAAGATTAAAAATAAGAAAGTTTTTTCGAGTGTTTTGTGTATTGTGTAGGGGATATTTTGGTATTAGCTGCACGAGCACATATCATACAGTATTTATTCTTGGTTCCTAAGTATAACAGTTTTCTAGTATAGGCACCAATAATTGCTGCTGCACCAGAAGAAGCAGCATAATTATTGCGAAATGATCTTTTTGACCAGCAGCCATCAGCAATTACCGTTATCATGGGATTTCCATCGCTGTCAACGCTTCCAATTTCTTTTGCGTGTCGTGCTTCCTCTTTTCCCGCCTCCCGCATTACTTGATCCGCTGTTTTATGAAACCAGTCAGAAAGAACTTGGCTTGTGTTATTGTACAATTGTGTTGACATAGCGGGTATATCAGTGTTTGCCGCTAGTTCGTACAAATTTTCGAGACCACAACCAATACTGATCGTGCCCGCGACAATACCATGATTAACATTGTAATTAGCATTGGGATCATCGGTGCTTATATTAAATTCTGCGTTACATAATTGACATTTCAAGCACAACGTTGAAATAAAGCCTTTTCTGGTCTCACCGATGCATTTCAAATTTGAAAATCTGCATCCAAATGATTCATGACTGTGATCAGCAACTGCTTGCAGAGAAAGTAAGAAGTATCGTATAGAGACAATTCTACGTCCCTCTTTTTTACTACACGTTTCTTCACGTTCTACATTGAAGTCGAAGCAATCACCCTCTTCACGTGCGGACGGCTGGCACTAAAATAAAAAGTAATAGTAATAGAAGTAAAGTAATAGCTTTGTTTTACATTTCTACGAGTCAAATTTTATGAGCCCTTATTTGTCATATTTTAATTACCTTAGTTTTAACTTTTCTAAAAAGCAGTCCACTGGTGGCTTTTCGTTTTCGCCCCTTTTTATTAACCTAAAATAAATATTATTACTAGCTTTTTAAAATAGCAAAACTGCAAGTATTTATTTGTGTAAATAAATTGAAATGAATAACAATTTTAAAACAAATGAGATATTGTAGATATTAAACATGTACAATATGTGTTTTATGCACGATAATTGGCTAATTGCTACTCAAAAATAACTGTTAATATGTGCCGAGTTTTCATTTTGGGGTTTATTTGTTTCCTTAGAATCATTAGTTGGTATTAAAATACTTTTAGAAGAATATTGAGGTTTGTTCTCTTGATCACTAAAATGAAAAGTATTATATGTATTGTATAAATAAGTACTAAAGTTAATATGGCATTAACGTATATATTTTAATCAAAAAAGGTAACAATAGAAAATGTTACCATGGTATAATATCATTTACTGGAGGGCAAGTGTTGCTAATATTTGACATCGGTTGACTATCGGTAGACGCAGTGGCACTGACATTACTGAAAAGAATAAAGGTCACATAAATAAATTACTGACAATTCAAACAAAATAAAAATAATATTATTTTAATGAATTCTATTAAAATAGAGACGGACCTTGCGTTTTCCGGGATAAATTAAACACACACGTACAGACATAAAGACAGATAAGAATATTTCCAAACAATTATACGTCATCAATATCGATAGTAATGAGCAAATAAAAGCGTCCGTATCGCAAGAAATGTAAACGTACTTACTAGATTAGAAAACAAAGCGTCTTTATCGCAGTACCATAACCCTACTAATCACTATCCTAATTACAATAAAAAAAACAAGAGGTAAGCGTCTTTTTCGCGGAAACGTTCACAAAAATATTAGTAGACGTAATTATCGGGTTGGGAGGGCACGCGTCGCCTGCGCTGCCCGCTCGCCGACAGTTCTCTAAGTAGCTAAGTAAAGATTGTATTATTATTTAAGTAAGATGCTAGTTTCTAAAATTTAAATAAATCCGTAAATAATAACGTTTAATTGAAATATAATTGCTTCATGAAACGAAAATGTGAAAACGTATTTGTGTGTCGCCTTTGTAGCAGCACGTTGTACATATGTATAGATAATGCAATAAATAATATCTCAAATTACACTTGTTAACTATAGTTATATCAATATTATTCACCTATACCGAGGTAGTATTCAACATATCTGCTTAGTCTGTTTCTTTTCATCACTTCAACTCTTGCTTTACATTTCTTTATACTGACACAAGGATATTTCCTCTTTTTTCTACATCCATCTTTTTCCGTTTATTTATTTTGGTTGTAAAGAGATCAACCGTGCGAGCGAGAGGTAAAATAACGCTGAACATCACAGCACACGTCTGAACGCCGAGAAATCCCAGCGGAACTGAGAGAACTTTCACGCGTTTCTAGTTTATAAATGGTATATAGGTAAAAGGTACGAAAGTATAATTTTTTTTTATTTTATTTATTTCTAATTTACTTGAAAATAGTTATACTTTATGTGGTTTAAAGTAAGACTTTGCCACATTTATGCTTCTAATAGAAAAAAATAGATATTTGCAGTAAAAAAATTCATGAAATTACAACTTTTTAAGCCCTTCAAATAAGAAAATTAAAGCATTTATAAAAAATGACCAGATCAGATTATTGTAGACAATATTTAAATAAATGTGATCTGAATACTTTTGTTGATATTGTTATAGTTTGTACATAGCAGAGGCTTTAATAAGACCTTTTACGCATGTAACCTAAACATAAGCATGTTTAACCTAATAGAGCTATTAATTTAAATACCAAAATAAAATTAAACAATAGTTTCCAAAATATCAAATCCTACATTTTTAATAAATGTAAAATATGTTTTACTTTTTCTTTTTTAAATACCATAAAAATATTTGTTTTGCTGTAAATTTTGCGAGAGCAAAAATTTTTACAAGACCGGGGCCTTAACTACTTTTCTATACATACTCCAAACATTTGATATGTATTCAGAGACACTGTCAAAATCATCATTCGTGTATCGTCGAAACTTTAAAACATTAGAAAAGTACCTAGTTCCTGGCTCGTAAGTATATCATATCATTTAAGCATATGATCATTCATTTCAGTCTTGGTAGTCGTCCTTAACCTTTAAGAACACTCGCTGCTTTAAGTCGCCCTTTATGGTCCTTCAAATTATATTTCTGTTGCGTCCTGGACTTTAAATCTACCTAGTCAATATCTTTATAAGAATCATAAGACGGAAAATAAACGTCAGATATACAAACTTTGGACTGATCATCCGGTTGTATAATCTTTAACATTTCTGAAAATGCAGAACGGCTTTCCTGAGACATCTCTGTCATAATCTCACACAATGTGTCTTTAAAAGTGTTTACTAAAATTGAAATCATCATATTGCACGTCAAGGTCGAAGATTGTTGACGTTTATACGTCCCCTTTTCTGATGTCGGAGGAGGTTGGGATCGGTTGTCGTTAAAACCACTATTGCTTTCCATGTCGATAGTTTATTACAGATCACACAATTATTTGTACATTAACATAATTCACAAAATAATCACACAATTGTTTGATTACACAATTATTTGTTTACAGTTTTTTTTTACATTTATCGTTACATTTGTTACATTTATCGTTGAGTAGTTGAACTATGTTTTACCTCACTAAAATACAATAGTTTACACGATACGACCTTAACGTGATCAGCGTTAGGGAGCGTCTGGCCGCATTAAATTTTTTGCGCCCAGAAGCAAAAGTAAAGTGCTGCCACCCTCCAGGAAGCGGATGAAGAAGGTGGTGAATGCTCTAAGCATACCACGCAGCCGGCTGTGCGGTTATGTGGAACTTACTATAATGCCTAGAATGCCTACCCACTAAAAACCACCTGGGACTGGCTTTGGCCTGGGAAGGTCTAGCCGTATCGGAAGCGACCCCCTTTGGGGAAGGTAGCTGAGGTAGGTTACGAATTGGGAGATGAGTAAATTATAGGGAACACAAAAGGTTGTGGTACTCGGCAAGAGCAAGGAGACGTCTTGAGGGGACTGAGAAGCGCGCAGTTTGCGTGCTAGAATGGCAATCTCCCATGTGTCGATGCTCCGAATAGCAGAATAAACTATTTCTAGGTCAACGGCCAATGAGGATTGTGCCTGGACCCCCTGGACCTGGACTGGGCCAGGGCCCTCCCTGGTGGGAAACCCTGAGGTGGCCGGTAGGGACCCGGGGGGGGGGCGATAAGGGCTGAGGGGCTGAGAATAGGCCAGACGGGGTATTTAGGATGGGAAAACCGGGATTGGCCAGTCAAGAAGCTGGTTTGGCAGCTTTGGTAGGACGGGGGTGAGGAGCGTGAGGACAGCATCTTAAGTTTGCCGCGTGGCCAGACTGTTGGCAGAGAACGCACGCGGGTGGGGATTCGGCATCACAGAGCCAAGCCCACTCTTTCGAGCTGTGTGGGTCAAGGCACTTAACGCACTTTTGGGGGGGGGGGGCGGAGCAGTTGACCACCGTGTGCCCAAAAAGTTGGCAGCAGTGACACTGCGCCGGATGACTGCACCTATGGGGAGGCTTGACTTTTACTCTCCACAGGCAACACACTTTATGTACCTGCCGGAATATGTGCTTTGCCTCCGACACATTTGTAAGGACGAGAAGAGCAAGTGGGAATCTCTTGCATTTGTGGCTGTGTATCTTGTGCACAGCCTCGACGGGGAAACATTGGGACTTAAGATCCTCCAGGATATTCTCGTTGGCAAGTTCGAAGGTAACTAGTTTTTTTTCTAATCATTCTTTCTTTGTGTGTAGACGTGTCAAATAATAATTAAATAAGTTGTGCTTAGCCGTGACCTTGTTATTACAATACCGGTAGTAACTGTGACATAATTTAGTTATAACGGGTGTTTATGAAACACACCTGAAAACGAAGACGGACGATAGTGCTAACGACACCTTTGATGATGGGGACAAAATGAAATCGATCCCGATGAAAAAAAATCATTTTTTTACAGCGTATCATTAGCTTTATTCACGCTCTATCATGTTAGTACAGCTAAATGAAACGACAATTTCATTAAAAAAAATCATGAAAATACTTAAACATAAAATCAGCAGTGAAATTTCAAATACCTACCTAACTGCTAGCTGCGGGCCACGCGACGCCGAATACGCGCGGCCCGCAGTTCGCCGCTACCACAGCGAGACGACACGAGTCGGCCAAGCGGCGTCAGTGCGTGTGTGAAAGGGAAGGGTAGAGTGAGCGATATAATGCATTCTTTCGTACGGAGCTAGATAAAAGAGTTCAGCGTCCGCGCGTTTATGATACCATTTTAATTGTACCATTTTAATTTTCACTGCCACTTTTATTTTTCAGTATTTACATGAATTTTTTTATGAAATTATTGTTTCATTTATCTGTACTAACATGATGGAGCGTGAATAAAACATTGTGAAAAGATGATTTTTTTTCATTGGGATCCATTTTCTTTTGGTCCCAAGTCCAACGGTATCGTTGGTAATATCGTCTGCCTTCGTTTTCGGGAGCATTTGAAAAATACCCTGTGTATGTGTTAGTGTGTTTTGGTGGAAATATTTGGCTTTAACTATTAAAAGTACCAGAATAAGTAACAAAATGAAGAACATCCCCTTCAACCGGAGTGCCAAGATCACTTGCACCTGACTCCATCAACCCCACCTTCCCACCCACACCCACTTCAAGTGAACAAATTAAAGCAATTCCAACTCTTGACTTATAACACTGGATAACCACCACTGAACAGTACCTTTACGAGGTGTGCTCCATCGCTACGGATGGAAAATGTAATTCCGACCAAAAAATGCGCCAAGGCTCGCTTTGTCGAAAAGTAAGCCACGGTACATCACAATTGGTAGTCCAGTACATGTCCCTCAAAATGGATGCCACTAAAGCCCAGACCTCCATCGTATCTCTGCAAAACCAACTTGACCTGTCCCAAAAGCAGCAGGACCTTAAGACTAGTATATAAGAGTCATCAAAACTGGATTTTGGAACCACTTTTGCGGACATGGTCAAAATAGGTTTATCAGAGGGACAAGTCCAAAACCAGTGATGACACGAAGTGTCTATTACGAAAGATAATTTCCCCAAAAGAACTCAAACTACATGTCCGTGGTAAGAGGAAGGTAAAAAATGAAGGAATGATAATTAGAGACAAAAGGAGATATTGTCAAATTAAAGAACTCCGAAAAGGTTGCATCTTTCGGTCTTACTATGGAAGAGCTGACTAAACGACGTCCAAGGATTGCAATTGTTTGTGTCCCTGTAGCCCTTACTGATAAAGAAGTGTTCGAGTGCTTCTTTAAGCAAAACATTGCTGATAATTATTCCAATGCCACGCGTGACTACTTCCTGGAAACAGTCAAACTAAGTCATAAATCATGTAAGAAAAACCTTTCTGCTTGCAATTATATTATCTAAGTGCCACCTAGCGTCAGGAAGGCCCTTATTAATCAAGAACGAATATGTATATTAATTGGACCTCATGCCCAGTTAGAGACTTTACAATAGTAACAAGATGCGTCAACTGCCAACATTTTGGTCATTCAGCCAAATTTTGTTGACAAAGTAGCCCTACGTGTAACTACTGTGGAGAGCTCGGGCATTCTTTTAAGGAATTTAATAACAAATCGCATTCCCCCGTTTGCGCGACGTGCAAACGTTTTAAAAGAAAATGTGACCACAAAACTGGTGATGAAATATATCCAGCACGTAAATTCGCAGAGGACAAATATATCAACTGCATAGACTATGAGGGTGCCTAAAAATACCTCGTATTATTTTATTTACTTAGCTCTTAAACACTAGTTTTAGTTTATCTCTAAGCTTTATTATGACGAATCAATTACTCAATGACCTATACAACTCTTCTGTGTCTGACGCTCAAACATGTAATGTTGACTGCAGACACTACCTCCCTCGTCCTGAAAATAAGTTAATTTTACTTACACAAAGCATTAGAAGCATAAATCGAAACATAACCGGGTTTGAAGTTTTGCTGCATAGACTATATTTTACACACCTCTCATCCCACCTACCGCTCCTGGATGGCTTTTCTTTACACAAAACTGAGAAATACATTAAAATGACGGCTTAGCAATCTATGTTAAAAATAATTTTAAAATGTGGCTGACTGCTAAGTTCCCAGTTCCTCTTCAAACTAAGACGCTGACCTCAGTAAACTAATTTTTAAACTCTTCAATTTAATGCATTTTGCATTGTGCATTTTCTCAAAGTAACGCCTCATTCTATTAATTAACTGCTTAAACTATTATAGTTAATAAATAGGAAATAAGTGAAAGCCATACGTTATCAGCCTTTATCAGTTTTCTTTAATTTTTGCTTCTTTAAAAATGTAAGACTGAAATGCTTGCAGACTTTAAATGTCCAAATTAAATTGCTTTTTTTTGATAAAAGCATTTTAGGCTTAATATTGTTAATAAAGGTGTGGTAATGCTTAAATGCTTTTCTGTGAGGGTAGGTCAATTGAGTTGTACACATTTTAGACATCTTAGATTTAAATATACTTTAAAAATAGTTACAGTTTGAATTTCACGTTTATTATTTTATATGTAATAAATTACTACCTACCAGCTCTTATTTCCAAGTATTTTCTCTAACATCACTGCACTTTACAACTACTTTCACCATGGAAGCACTGAAAGGTTCACTTATGGAGATGTCAAAGTCATTCCAAAGTCAAAGGGATAACTTTCAGCGGGAACTGCAACAATCTAGTTCTGCTGCCACAACTTCATCTTCTCTACCAGGTGATTTTAATGCTTTTAGAAAATTCATCTTGGCTGCTTTAACATCTTTGCATAACCAAGTAGATCTTTTGGGAAGAGAACTGGATTGTAGTGAAATGCGTCGCCGCAGAAAGATGATCCTACTCCATGGAGTTCCTGAAGAAAAATCTGAGGATACTACCGCCGTCATAAATACACTTATCAGCACTAAACTCCTAGTCCCAGGTTTCAGTAAAACATCCATAAGCCGTTGTCATCGTCTGGGACGCCTTTCTGATAAATCTTCCAGGCCTATAGTTGTCAAATTCAGCGATACTGTGATGCGAGACAAGGTTTGGTACTCCAAAACCAAACTTAAGGGCACAGGTTTAACCCAGTCTGAGTTTCTAACAAGGAGGCGCCACAGTGTTTTTCTAGAAGCTAGGCGAATGTATGGCATCACCAAATGTTGGACCAGGGATGGAGTTATCAATATCTTTACTCCAGATGGCACAAGGCACCAACTTAAGACCTTGTCTGAGCTTGACGCATTATGCAACGGGTCACTTCTGCTTCACCCGTTTATCCTATTGTGGTTGAGGCAAATAAGGCCCCCGAAGATAAGGGTGCACTACAGCGTACTAAGAGGGCCGGTAAAAAATGAACTTTTTTGTAAATAATTTTATTTTATATTTTATTAATTTTTGTAATTCTGTTATAACTTTTCTCTGGACTTTTCAAAATATGAAATTTTAGTTTTATTTTTATCATTATATCTTCATTACTTTTCCTTGTTAATTGTAGATTAGATAGTAAAATGTAATGATTAATAATCTCTCTTTGGAATGTTTATTATTTAGTGTTACAATTTTTCTTGTATGTTGGTAATTGTATTTTAATCTTTCTTTGGAATGTTTAGTATTAGTGATAAAAGTATATTGTAAGGTAGATAATTGCTATAGTACGTTTCTAGGGCAGGCGGAAAAAAGTACATTAACCTCAAGTATTATGTTAGCATCGAAACAAAATGACAGTTATTGCTTCCATACATTTCTTTATAGATTACGTATTGTTATGCGCTAAGCGTGTCACATGGTACGGGGTAGGGTCGCAGGTAGCCGAAGGAAGCGGTCATTCAGAGATAATAAACCTGTGTCTCACGCCGTGCGTGATGAATTTTTATTAATTTGATTTTGTTAATTGTATTATTACGTTTTGTATTAAAGAATTTGTTATTGTTTTGTAACGTTTTGTATATTATCACTATTATGAAATCGGGTCTATCAACATGAAAATCTCATAAAGACTTTACGTCACCACGAAAGAAGCGGAAATTGTCGCATATTTCGGAAACAGAAAAAATGATTATAAACATCTATAAATATGTAATAGTAACGTGGTCTAGTGACGTAATATACCCATCCAAAACGGATATGAAAAAGAAGACTGCCGATATTTTAGGTTATAATCAAAGTGACGTACTCTTCTACATCTACATCATCATAAGATGATTCTGAAATATATACAGATAAATAGTCTGTCAAGTGTCTCTGACAATCTTTTATGAGAAGTTTTATGTATGTTTCAAGGTTGGCTGCTAAAGAATGCTTAGCATTAAAAATTCGTCTTTTTACCTACCTACCTACTTATTAAAGTACTTACCTATTATTAACGTAATAATGAAAATTGTAATAACTCATGATTTATAAATAATAAACTTAAATTAATATTAATTTGATTTTTAATTCATTTAGGTACGGGATAATCTTCTTTCTTTATTATATAATAATAGACATAGGGCCTGTAAAGAACTTCGCACTCGGCACCCTTGCCTTTCACTCTGATGATGTATGTAATGATAAAAGTATTAAAAATTAACCTAAACAAAAAAGATTGCCTATCCCGATGATATCGTTAAAGTTCAATGTACTTTTTTCCGCCTGCCCTAGAAACGTACTATAGTTAACGTACCGTAACTTTGACACTTTGACTCATCTGACATTAACACCTCTCACTTTTGTGTCTATGGTATGTTAACGTTCCGTTTCTTCACTTATTGCTAAGTGAATTAAACATTTCTTTCCATAATGTTGGCAGGTAGTTTACTGGTGACTTATTTATTTTTGAATTATTTATTTTATAATTATATATATTATAATACATACATATAATAATACATATTTACTTAGTTTTACATATATTTAGTAATCAGATATAATTTAATATGATTTCTTCAGATGATAGTGTTCAGATGTAGAGTTCCAATTCCTTCGCCTTTGATTCTGCCTCTGATGGATTAAGCAGTACTGACAGCTTTGAAAGTATTGCACCCTTAAATATTATGTTAGATTCAACTTTTTCTGAATTTAACAAAAACTTTAACGCTATTCACATAAATGCTCAAAGTATTCCTGCTCATTACCCCGACATGTTGTCAAGTTTTAATAGCAAAAACATACACGCTATCCTTGTTTCGGAGTCGTGGTTTAAACCATGTCTTCCATCAACTTCCTACTCGCTTCCAGGTTTTCATTTGATTCGTAACGACCGTACCAATCGGGCGGTGGTGGTGTTGCTATTTATCTCATATACCTTTTTCAGTAATTCAAGTTTCAAATGGTTCGCAGACTGGAAGCGAAGCTGAATTTCTCTTTATCGAAGTTCTTCTTGGTCATACAAAAATACTTCTCGGAGTTTTTTACAGTCCCTCTCTCACTGTCGACTACTTCACCACGTTAGAAAATATTCTTGACAATCTTACACCTATCTATTGTCACAGTATTATTATGGGTTATTTTAATACCTGTCTTTTAAAAAACAACGCTAGATCAACAAAACTTAAATCTTTTATTGAAGCAGCAAATTTAAAACTTCTTCCTACTTCTACCACACACTTTTTCCCGAACTGTGCCCCTTCTCTTCTCGACATAATGTTTGTGTCTTTACCTGACCATGTTCTTAAATTTGGGAAAATTGCTGCTGATTCTTTTTCCTATCACGACCTTTTATACTTGTCATACAAAATCCGTTCCCCTAAAGCTAAGTCAAGGATACTACTACAACGTAACTTTAGTGACTTGTATTTGGAGCAGCTTTTAAATGACGCTGTAAAGATTGATTGGAGTGTAGTCGTCAATGCGTCTACTGTTGATGAACAGGTTGTTTTGTTCAACTCTCTGTTAATTCAGATTTACGACGTTCATGCTCCTGTTCGTCCAGTGCGTGTAAAACATTCTCCCTCTCCTTGGCTGACCGATGATATAAAAAAAATCATCCACATTAAAAATTGTGCCAAAGCTAAATATAAGTCAGTTCATAGCGATTTGAATAGAGAGAAGTATAGATTAGTACGGAATCGTTGCAACAATCTGTGTAGCAAAACATAACGACGCCATATCCATGAATCAGTACAAGATCCTGATCCTGCTAGGGTCTGGAAATTTCTTAAGTCCTTAGGAGTTGGGAAATTACGACAAAATCACACACACCATAACTTTGATCTCAATCAACTTAATTTGCATTTCTCATCTTCGTCTTTTATTAACGATAAAACAAAACATAATACTTTAGATTCTCTTTCAAAAGCTCCCACTCCGAACAGCTCTGCTTTTAATTTTAGCCAATTTAACAGTTGTGATGTTAAGAGAGCCATAATATCCATCCATTCAAATTCGATTGGTAGTGACTGCATTAGTCGTAAAATGGTCATCCCTCTCATTGATCTCCTTTTACCTATAATCACGTCTATCCTGAATAATTCACTGAATTCTGCATTTTTCCCTTCAGCTTGGAAAGACGCATTTGTAGTTCCTCTTCCGAAAAAGTCAAATCCCTCTAGTTTTTCTGATTATAGACCTATCTCTATTTTGCCTTTCTTTTCCAAAGTTCTAGAGCGTCTTGTGCACAATCAATTAAGCACCTATCTTTTAAAACACAATCTTTTAAATCCCTTGCAATCCGGTTTCCGTCCTGGTCATAGTATGACTACTGCACTTTTAAAAATCACTGATGATATTCGGTGTGGTATGGATAAACAAAAGCTTACTATTCTCACGTTGCTTGATTTTAGTAACGCATTTAATACTGTAGATTTTGATATCTTGTTAAGCATCCTACGCTCTCTCAACATATCTCCAGCTGTAGTTGACTGGTTTCGAAGTTACTTGTTTGGTCGCCGACAGCGAATTCAGGTGCAAGAGGTTTTTTCCACCTGGAATACTACAGTTGCTGGTGTACCACAAGGTGGCGTGTTGTCTCTTCTCCTTTTTGCAATTTTCATTAACTCTATAAGTCATAATTTGTCCTCTTCCTACCACTTGTATGCTGATGATCTCCAAATCTATACTCAGTCCTCTCTTAAAGATCTATCTAAAGCAGTTGACACTATTAACGCTGATCTTACTTGTATTTCGAATTAGAGTAAATGTTATGGTTTAACGATTAATCCTAAGAAAACTCAGGTCATTGTCGTCGGTAGTTCTAGATTAATTGGTAAAATTGACTGGTCTTCCCTACCCCCTATTATACTAGACTGTACTCTAATCCCTTACAGTAACAAGGTTAAAAACCTGGGGTTGTATCTTGACTCCTGTATGTCTTGGACCTCACAGGTTAATGAGTTCGGTAGAAAAATGTTTGCTGCGTTAATATCTTTACGTAGATTACGTAATTTTCTTCCCACAGCAACTAAATTTACGCTCGCCCAGTCTCTACTTCTGCCTATCCTTGACTATGCTGATATTTGCTATCTTGACATTACCGAGGAGCAGCTTAATAAGCTTGAGCGTATTCAAAATTTATGCATTAGATTTATATTTGGGCTTCGCAAATATGATCATGTCGCCGAATTTCGCAAACAGCTCAAATGGCTCCCGATCCGCCTTCGCAGGAATACTCACATTCTCTCCGCGTTGTATAGTGTACTATTTAATCCTTCTACTCCTATTTATTTAAAAAATCGTTTCCAGTATCTTTCTCTTACCCATAATTGGTTTCTTCGTTCCTCCGTCAATCTTTCTCTCTCTACCCCTTTGCACTCTTCTTCCTTTTTCAAGAAATCCTTCACCGTAACCGCTGTGTGATTGTGGAACTCCTTACCTCTCCATATTCGTCATGTTAAATCTCTTCACGCTTTCAAAATTCTTGTTAAATCGTATTATTTAGAACGCTATAAGATAAATTACTTTACCTTTCTCGTACTCTATTTATTTAATCTATTATATGATATTTTATATATAACTTTCACTTATTTTTATTTGTATGTATTTTTTTATTATTATTATTTTGTATGCCCCCCTCTATTTTAACTTTTGTTTGCATCACTCCTTTACGCAAAGGTTGTCTGGAAGAAATCACTTTCAGAGTGATAAGATCGCCTATTGTACATACTTTAATTAGTTTTAACTGAACTTGATGTTTCTGTATTGTGGTGTACAAAAAAATAAATAAAAAAAGACGTGTGGCTCTCGGGGACTGCCGCGGTAAAGCTATTGCATATTATTTTTTATCAACTTATGCAATTATAATTAATTATTTATTTTATTTATGCAGTTAAGTCTTTGATATTAAATCAAGTTACACTTTTTGAGCGTGGTGACCGATAAGAAAACAATTTTTTTTCTCTTATTGTATAAATGAGAAGTTAATATTGTTTAAAATATTTTTAATATCTTACAATACATGTAGGTTATTCAGGAATTTTTATCATTCAGTTAGCAGCTAGTGTACACGCATACGACTACTCGCACGCACACAAACACCGTGCCGAAGTCTGCCGAGTGCCGAAGTCTGCCGAACTGAAACGACGTTAGACGATGCACGGCTTTCAACGCCACACCTCCGTGCCCGTCGGAGTTTACCGATAATCTGACGTCATACGACGTAATTCAAATAACTGCAAAACCAAACATAATACCTTAATTTACCAAAAATAGCCTTTCACAAAAATGAATCTAGTTAAGTATAGAGTAATTTTGTACAGATTAGGTAAATAGTTCGCAATCTTCCTTAAGATAGTGATCATAAAAAGTAAACTCACAGTGAGAGCACAAAAACTCAACACGATCAAGTAAATAAATTATATTTTCGGAGTTATTCATGTCAGCAACAATACGCCACGGTCTATTGTAGAAATTAACAACCCATTGGCAGTCATTGCAGTAAAACCTTATATTAAAATGAGTTTCTTCCCAAGGTCATATTAGGTTATTAGTCACAATATAAGAAAATGAACTTCTATTAAACCTGTCAATATCTACAATTGGTACTTATTTACAATAGTAAAATAAATGATAATATAGTCAATCTGTAATGTATCACGGCTGGGGAATCCTAGATATTTTTTCGTATTTAGTAAACGAATAATTAGTTGATAAATTAATCATGATATATATCTTTTTTTTTTCGCCGGAGACTAAAATGATATTGCTTTTTTTCGTAACTGTAGATTCTGTGGATTTATTTCATTATTTTGAACAATATACGAAACTTAAGTGACTAAAATTAAATCTAATCTGAACCAGAATCATAAAAACTGTATTATTCGGGCTAAACGAATCTAATAAAGATCTGTTATTTTTGTCTCCTGCGAAAAAAACTGACTATAGGAATCTATCGAATATTTGCATAAACAAAATATCACCTATAAATAAAATATTACGAAGCGGAATAACTAATAAGAGTGGCAACGTCGCACTATACAAAGAAATTGCGTTAAGACGACACCTCGAAAGGGCTATCGCCGGACTGATCCGAGTGAATGCATAATTTCTATGAAAACTTGAAAAAACGCCCTCATAAGGTCTAAAATAGCGTAGCGCCCGCGACGATTAAAAGCGCTTAGAAATTCTCAGAAACTTTAAAATATTTTTGTAAAAATTATTGATTTGAGTAATCAAAATAATTAGCAAGTAAATTATGAATATTAATATTATGAATATATTTGAGTGATTTCGAAGCATATAGATTAAGTAATTTCGTTGTAATTTCAACTATAGTAGTTTTTTAGAGGTGTTTTCGCAAATAATTATGATCGAGTCAAAATTATACTATCGTGTTTTTGAGCAATCAAATTCAAGATAAAGACATGAATTTACCTATATCAAAATTTCACTTCCCTTAGTGGCATCATAGTCCTATCAATTATTTTATTATTATAATAGTACATGATATTCCCTTTAAAATGACACCAATATGAATAGTATCTTATATCTATATCTACAAATAAATGAAATTGAAGTGTCTGTTTGTAATGTTAAAATAACAGCTTTTTATTAAATGCATATGAAAGTACTAGTAACAAAAACACAATTTTTAAATTTTTTGTCTGTCTGTCGGTCTGTCTGTCTGTCTGTCTGTTTGTTCCAGCCAATCTCCAAAACAGCTGGATCTATTTTGACGGGACTTTCACTGCCAAATAGCTGATGATATAAGGAATAACTTGAACTACTTTTATTTTAGAAAAAGAATTAGGGTTCCGCGCAAAAAATTAAAACCCATGAAATCCATATTCCACGCGGGCGAGATCGCGGGGAATAACTAGTACTCAATATAGATAAATGTATACTTATTTTTATTTATTTATTATTTTAATAAATAAATAAAAATAAGTATTAATAATTTCTAGACACATCTCAACAGGTATTTCGTTAATGAATTGCTATCAATACTGAAGCATTCTTTTATATTTAGCATCCATTTAACACAAAAAACTGATAAGAATACTTTTTAAACAACATATAATCAATAAACGATAATCGCTTATAGTGAATTTCGAGGTAAATTATTATATGTAAACGTTTTTGAATCGTCGTAATGATACATATTTCCTAAAGAAAATATCTCCACAATTAATTTGATGTAAAATAACATAAGAAATAACGTATAAAAACGGAGAAATTATCAAATTTTTGATCGAGTTCCTAACTAGTACACAAACACAAATGGCGAATAGTCATTTTCACATTTTTTTAGAAATAACGTATAAAAACAGAAAAATGATAAAATTTTTGATCGAGTTCCTAACCAGTACACAAACAAAAATGGCGAAATGTCATTTTCACATTTTTTTCTGTGTAGTTATTTGTTACAGAGTACACAGATAAAATTCACTCTCATAGATGACAAATTTCAAACACCACAATCTCTAATTTTTTACTCTGCTATTGTTACGGCCTCTAGTTACCCGGGCAAAGGTCGTAGAACCCGGACCCACCAGGGGTTCAACTCGACGAGTAATAGGAGGTCGGCCTAAATGGCTTGTGGAATATGAGACAATAGCGGTTAAAAAGGAACCAAACAAGACTTACCTATTTCGTCGACGTAGGGTCAAACCTAGGAAGATTCAGGTGTAAGTATATGTGTGTGATAGTGTTATGCTCAGTACGTGTTATATTATGTAACCTGACTTCGAACAGCAGATCCCAAGGCTTCATCTCTATTCCAGTATGGGATCCATCGAAGGGACAAGCCGTCACAGAAACTTCGGAGTCTAGGAAATTACGCTCGTTTATCACTCATTAATTATAGTTAAGTCAATTGTCATTAGGTTAATCCAATCAAATTCAACCAGATTTAACCGAACCCGCATTATAACGAACTCACTATTTGTGAAAAATACTGTATCACCGGACCGCGTCGCAAAAAACTCAGGTTCGCGCAGTACATACGTCAGGGCGGCCGTACGGCAATTATATTAACAAGACGCGCAACTACTCAGTTCCACGCTCCACGGCAAGATTTGTCACTTATTATTTATTGTCCAATTAATTGTCTTTAAATTCAAATGGCACGCTCTATTATAATCAATAAACGATAATCGCGTATAGTGAATTTCGAGGTAAATTATTATATGTAAACGTTTTTGAATCGTCGTAATGAAACATATTTCCTAAAGAAAATATCTTCACAATTAATTTGATGTAAAATAACATTAGAAATAACGTATAAAAACAGAAAAATTATCAAATTTTTGATCGAGTTCCTAACCAGTACACAAACAAAAATGGCGAAATATCATTTTCAGATTTTTTTCTATATAGTTATTTGTTACAGAGTACACAGATAAAATTCACTCTCTCAGATGACAAATTTCAAACACCACAATCTCTAATTTTTTACTCTGCTATCTTCAGCGCTGTACACGAACGGAACGATGTCGTTGAGAGCCGTGGTAGCTCACATGGTTAGCGCTCGTTATAGGTATCACAGTACGGGAGCAACCCGGGTTCGATCCCCACTGGCACCAATGAAATTGTTGCGTGCTGATTTAGCTATCAGTTGGAAAGTCTGTTTTTCTGGGCCGTTTTGTTTTGTTACACTGACATCTCGCAAGTCACCTAGGGACCTAGGAGGTTGTCGGTTGCTTATTTTTTTATTTTTCTTCAAAATTTTCGTCGGTAAAATAACATATTTATAAAAGTAAAAAAAGTTACAGCCTGTATACGTCCCACTGCTGGGCACAGGCCTCCTCTAATTTCTGAGAGGGTTTTAAGGCAAGGAAATGTCCGCCACGCTACCTCAATGCGTGTTGACGAACTTCACATTTCTTCGAAATATATATTTTTTAATTTCTCAGACATGCGCTACCAGCATGCGACGACGCGGCCCGCGCCTTGCTGCCACTTGCGTTTGCCGCGCTTTGTCTCGTCACAGAGTGGCGAAATCACAGTAATATAGGTATTTTATAAACAGCACCTGTCTAATATTATGAAATATGTAGATAAAACTTAAAACTTACCTTGATAAATGTATACCCTTTTGTTTGTAATATTTTTTTAGACCTCTCTTCAATCGTTTCTGCTTATTCCCCATGTTTTACAAACTAAACTTAAACATTAATAAAACTGTACAATTAATAAAACCATAAAACACTACTATTAAACAAGAATCAGAAAAAACCTACTCCACTATTAACAAAATTAAATTTTTGCAGTAATATTTTACGATTTTATTTCGTACTGCTGAGCTCTTGCAACGCGGCGTACGTCCACCTAGCAACACGATGCGCCCCGCACTGAATTCGTGGACGAATGCGGGGGTGATATAGACGCAGTATTTAACCGGGACGCATTTTTAATTTATTATCATAAAAATAATACATATTTCTAAAAAGTAACCAAACCAAATTATTTTATTTTGTATTGCAAAGCAGTAGATATTTTTTTATATTCCTTTGATAAACAATGAAGGAGTAAAGTGGTTTCATCTCAACGATTTGGAGGTGATTTGGGTATTTTTTTATTTACTATGTGACACCGATATAAAAATTATGGCTAAACCAAATTACGTATCAGATCATGTAGATTATTAGCTATTTTTTTCATATGTAATTTCTCTGTAAGTGTCGACGAAAAGTTGGTTCATCTGCACGCTTTTTTCAAGCTTTTTGCGAGAGAGCAGCCTTAATAATAAATGCACTTTGTTCATTCATATTCAAAATTTCAAAACTCTTCGACAAAGACAACAAAGACTGAGGAAAAGAAACGACGTTAGACCATCGTTAGACAATGCACGGCCTTCAAGCCACACCTCCGTGCCCGTCGGAGAGCATGAGGTTTTTTTCGTTACGAAATTTCTGGATTTTCCCGCACTCAAGGCCCGCGATAGAAGCTATGCAATAGCTTAATAAATAAATAAATAATTAATGTTTAAGAAATTCTATCATGCTTTTTCGTTACGTGTATGTCATCATCTTCTTCGTTATCAACCAACAAAAGTTGAGGTATAATTCCCACACTTGATGATAGAGGAAACTATAATATATAAAGTATATATAAAGTTATTGTGATATCAGCATTATAAAGGAAATTGCAGCTTGATATGAATGCCTGTAATGCACATATCTGTGAGTATTGGGCATAATAGTGTTATATCAGTAAAAGTGTTAAGAAAATTTATAAAAAAGATAGTTAGTTGTCAAATATTCACCTTTCATCGTACAGTCCAGTGCCGTATATGGGCTAATCTTGTTGTAGTAAGAATTTTCTGAATTTTCAGGCTTGACATAAGGGTTAAATATGGAAATTGTATGCATATAGTTATCGATAAACGGCAGTATAATCTTTTTTCATATAATATATTTCTTGTCCTGGCAGATATTATCCCACTCGTTCGCGTAAATTTCTACACTCCGGACTTAAAACAGTGTAAATATAAATTTTATTAACAAAAAGACCTACTAATAATTCTACCTATCAAGTTCAGGCTCGATTCGATTTTTTTTGGCATTAAACCAACATATATTGTGAATATGAGTTACATATATAGCTGCAGAATTTGTTAATTGCTTGACTAAAGTACCATGGTCGAATTGGAGCATAACTATGAATCATTGTATCGACAAAACAAATCATATTGTGTGAATTGACCTCAATCGCCAAAATCTTTCAGAAGTTACACCAACAGAAGCACCGACAGCATATACGAAATACTAAACTGGCGGTTGGGAACAGCATCATCTATACCTGACATCGGGTTTGTTCGGTATTGCATCATTCCATCTGCATAGCATCGCGATTACGGCAAATTCTCTTACAGTATGCGGGCTGAAGAAAAATGAAATGTATAATATCGTTTTGGTAAATATGTAGCCAATATGTTAAATAATTGTTTTAAAATTTAATAATATAATATTTCGTGGTGCTGTTGACTTTTCTTATAATAAAATAATCAAATTTATATTGTGTAACTCAATGAAGTTAGTTTAATTATGTTATGTTATTCTCTTATCTAGGTAAATAATTAAATTTCTCATCGTGTACTTTTAATATACCCCCTTTAATAAAACCCTTTACAGTTTTTACTAAAACCGCTTATTATTTATTCAAAGGCCACTTGTATTTGATTAAAAATTAGGTTTGACTATTTTAAAATTATATTTGAAGGATATTTTTTTATAATTTGCTGCTATACGAGAAACCCTTATGAATTTTTCTGTTTGTCTGTCTTTACGGATTTTAATGGAGTGGAACGTATCGTAGCCCAACTGATCCCAAACTTCGATGAAATTTTTTCTCTGTGTTTTTTCAATTTCGATGAAACTTAATACAAATTACCTGTTGCATATGCATATTTTCATACCTTAAACAATTTCATCGATATAAAACACAAATTTGTGTCTGTATATAAATCTAAATTTTCATATGGAAACAAGTTTGTATGAGCTACCGTTACCTACTCCCTCATTCGGGTTGGTATCTACCATAGTTTATTATTTTAAGCCGTTTTTAAGACGACGTTGATGCTCATCGCCTGATCTGTTTCCCTCTATCACCGTTTACGATACCCACGGAATGATATGGGGTAGTGGATATTCTTGGATGACAACGAGCACACAGTCCACCTGGTGGTAAATAGAACCTGTGGCCCACACACGTCTAAAATTATCCTCGATTAAGGATCAAAATCTAGATGGGTTGTCACCCCTGACGACTGAGTATTGGAGGACTTCCGATAGCCTATAGTATTCTAAATTCCATTTGTAAGCTTAGTGCATTAAATGAGGAGACATCGTAGGTAACGAGGAGGCTGATCGAGCTGCAAGCCGAGCTATTAGTGACGGTATTACATATAGTACTTTACCAGTACACAGCGAACTGCTACGTGAGCTTAAAGTGAATTGTAGGCAGTTATGGCAAGAGTATTTTGATGATCGCTCTCTTAGTAAGAGAATATGGTACAAAACCATTCAGTGTAAACCTCCTGATAGGAATTTCAGACTCCCCTAATTGTTCGGAGTGTAATATTGTAGAAGATGTACCCCATGTTTTGATGGAATGTGCTTGGAACGACGTTCAAGGGCAAGGTATGATATTTTTGCACAATCACAATGTAGGCATTTGTAATGCTATCTTATCCTCTCCACTTTGTCATGAGTCCAAAATGCTAATCACACTTTATTTACATGTAATGCGAGTTTACCGAGATATAATCTTTTCTTACTGATTTTGCATAATATCTATTTTTGTTGCTAAATTTACCTTTATTTTATGTAGCTCTGTTACTTTCTATGTTATTATGTCTTCATTACTTCATTTGCTGTTATTATTTTTGTGTGTATATCACGGGGGTGACCTAGTCACTCTGTGACAAAACCCCTTTTCCTTGACAATAAAGATTTAAAAAAAAGACTGAGATGGAATGCCTCGTTTCCAATAAAAAAGGGTCTTCGGTTGTCTACACACACCTTACAAAACACAGTGACACAGTTCTGTGATCGTGGTCCTACCCCGATCGGGCCGATCTATTCGTGGTAGAACCATAATATTATAGATACAACATGGCTTTACGACCGTTAAAATTTGTATATATTGTAATATTTATATCAAATCATATCTATATATTGGATTTGAATATCCAATATTCAATCGCTATATTTCAATCAGTATTCAATACAACACGGTGATACGCGATCTTTGGTGGATATAGTTTGCTTAGATTTACCGACATGTATATTGTATATCTCAGTATATTATTACATACAAGTTAATATCTATAATACTAAGTTTACCCAACATTGAAGAGTCGGAGTAGGTGTATCAGTCTGTTTTACTTAAATATAATCATATCTCGTATTAATCTGTTGCCCTATATATGTAGTAATAATTTATGTATTTTGTGAATCTACTAACCCCTAGTTTTAAGTATACTAACAAAATGGGTGTACTTACCTGAATAATGAAAAATAAATAAATAAAATAAATAAATATATCATAGGCATTTTAATATATATATATATATATATATATATATATATATATATATATATATATATATATATGAAAATGCCTATGATATATTTAAGATACAGAATTAGAATATATGGGTACAATATATATTTATTGTACCCATATATTCTAATTCTGTATTAACACATGAAAATCTCTGAGAAAAATTTAAAGAAATAAATACATTAACCTTTTTCTTCAGTATATTTAGGAAAATGCAATGTATGTACACAAAATCAAAAATCGTTTTTGTGTAGTTTGTTTAATGGTGACGTTGAGTCATTAATGATTTTTAATGTAATTACAGACATCTTAATAAATCAATGTAAAATAATGTTCTATAATGATATACTTACACCACAAACAAGAAAATAAAAAAGAATTGTGAGACACAAACATTACGTAGAACCGTCTCAGTTAAAAAAGTACAACAGTCATTAGACACTGGCATAGAAATATTAAAAACAGGAGAAGTGGCAAGGGGGCGTGTCTGTGTCCGCGCGCTATGATCAAAATGCTCAGCTTCTATACAAATGGCCTTCTCTGCGAATTAGTGCGCTTGCGACCGTCATCGTGGAATATTATCAGAATGCCATGTTGTTCAGTGGTTTCTTATAAAAACCGAAGCCAAAACAAAAACTTTGTTAATCATGGAATCACATACCGTACCTAAGTACAAGTATTTCATTGTATTTATCTTTAAATCATATTAAAAAACAAATCGTAAAATGTTTCTTTCTCTTACTACATTATTTTTGTTTCCAAATATCGCAGCCACTGTAATATTTTTGCGGTAAATACATTGCTCCATAACCACTACCTAAGTATGACGCCAAGTGACTCAACAAGTAATGTAATAAGTAATGTAAATATCACAAAACAATACTTTATTTATGCGGATATATTGCGTAGTACGGCCACTGTATCTTGTGACGAGCTAGTAATGTGCGTGTGCAGATCCGCTATCGAAAATAATATGGATTGGCGAATTGCTATTATAGTTTATTTTCCAATTTGTCAACCGTTTCAACCCGATAGGAAGACCGATGTGACATAATGTTTTTTACTTATTTTGATTATTTTGCAGAAACTACTACGCTGAATGCGTAAACAAATGTCGTAAAGTAAGTTGATTAAATTTTAGGTTAATAATCGATGGAGTGTTCTTATATTTGAATTATCGTATATTATGCCTTATCTTCGAAAAATTTTCATAATGTTTATGATTTTGGGGTTTAATATAATTTACAGTTTTCAAAAGTTATATAGTGATTTTGGCCCAAAATTATTCAATATAATTATTCTTGCTATTTATTTGTTAGATATGAGTGTGTATTTGTTTTCATATATTTAACAATATTATCACTAACCAGGAGTTTTATAACAAAAGATCGCCAAGAAAAACCTGCTTAGTACATGTTGAGGTTAAAAAGTAGCTTAGGATATATGAAAATAATAAATAGGTTATTAATCGTACCTTTCGGCTTGCCAAATGATGCTAATTTAAAAAGGAGTGATGCTACTGAAAGACCACCTGACTTCGTTCCCTACAAAAACTAGTACTGCTCGTCCTAATTTGTATGCGAATTAAAATTATCATAAAAACAACTTGTCTCGCTAATGATAAATAAGCAATTAAAACTAAAAATGTCAAACAGGAACTCATGGTAAAGGCTTTATCAAATTTAACTTTTTTTAATGTTAAGTTTCACCAATTTGAGCAGTTCCCGATGAATAATCACATTATATTTCTTATAAAAGAAGTCATGGAAAGAAGAAGTGCTGCACAAATACCTTCACTTTACAGGTCAGTGAGTAAGCACCATAGCATGGTTCCTAAATACCTACTACTTCAATCCGCTATGATAGCCTAAACCAACATAACCGGATTTTTTACTGTTTTTATTTATTTTATATTTAGGGCCCAAAAAATTTTAGTACAATTTTGGTTTAAATGAAACAGTCGATAACTCTCCAATTTAGTCAATCACTAACGTATATGTAAAATAAATGGCTTTTTTACAGCACAACGATAGTGCCCGATATTTTTGTGTGAGTAAGTAGTACGGTGAATGGTAAATGGACGTTGTGGTTTTAGAGATATGGTTTATAATTAATTGTGTAGTACGTGATGATTTATTAAATGCGAGTGTATGCGTGACTGCGTTCTATTGCTTTTACTGATCTGTTTGTGCAGTAGTTGGTGCGTGGTAGGGGCCAACTGAAGACACCGGGTTCCAATACATTTTCAACTACTGGGCATATCTCCTTCATTATTATATCTATGGACACTGGTGTCATCGATAGATTGTTGTGAAGAGTTGTGTTTTTCTTTTCTGTAGATGTGTCTTTATACTTGCTGATCTTTATCCAGGCCAGCAGCACCATATCGTCCGCGTAACTTATATTGTTGGTGCACTCGCTACCAATATTGCACCCGATCTTCATACTGCTGAGCCCAGTCATCAGCGATTTCGCGAAGAGGTTAAATAACTTGAGGGATCTTGACCCCCCGCCCCTACCTCTCACCGCATTCTAGCGTAATAGAAGTTAGAGTACTGTTCAGATCACTCAACGACATTAAGTTATTTGTTACGTGGTAGAGCCATGCTGCAGTTATATTAGTAGTATAGTTGTAGCACTAATGGGTCGGCTCGACCGGGGAAGGACCACGCTCTCACAGAATACCAGCGTGAAATAGTAGCTTAATGCTGCTGTATTTCGTATGGTGAGTGTAGAGAACCGGAGACCCTTTTTACTGGAAATGAGGCATTCCATCTCAGTCCTCACGGGTGACAACGCATCTGCATTTTGATTTGTAATGGAAGATAGATGTAGATGTCTATGGGCCGCAGCAACCACTTACCATCAGGTGGACTGTGTGCTCGTTTGTCACCCTATTCTATAAAAAAAAAAAAAAAAAAAAAAAGTTGAGCGAAGCGATAAAGCCGGTCTGCTTGCGGCCGTGAACGGCTTATAGAGTTGAGTGGGCAGTGAGCGAACAGACCTTGCACCGACATTAAGCGCGGATGCTCAAATAATATCATTTTTAATTTAAACATACTGTACTGTTGATTTCGAATTATACCAGTTTTTATATAAGATTTCAGTTATTAGTTTAGTCCTACAACATAGAGAACAAAACATGTTGGTTCTTCGACTGTGAAAATTGAACCAAGTGTAAAAAAAAAGAAATTTTAAAATTACCGTTGGAATAACATTCAGGTTGACTTCGTCTATGTTTCGCTGTCTTCATTTTATCATCGATTGCCTTTGGGATCATTACACAGGTATATTATTGCATTTAGCCAACCTTGCTAAATTTGCTGACCCGAAGAAGAAAGACTGTATGTGAAACATTTCAAAGAGTAAAACTGTTATGTAATGAAAACTTGACATAATAGCCCCTCTACACGTTGGGCCAACGCGATGGCCCACTATGGTGGGCCAACGTGTGGAGGGCGTAGTTGTGTCGGATGGCTTATGACGCATGCGATGGTCTCGGGATTGGCGACGGTGTCGGTTTTTCCGCCGCACATCAAAGGGTAGTGGACCAACGATGGCGGTACGCATCTACACGTGGCCAATTCCACAGTTGTGCGTGCTCGACTATTGAGTGTGGACGTTCGCGCTTTGTTTATCTATTAACGAAAATTAATTAAAATGACGAATACGTGGCCTCATAAAAGTTATAAAATTTTTTGAATTATATCGGGGAGAAAGCGTGATATGGAATCCAACACATAAAAAACACAAAGATAAAAATAAGGAAAGATTTAGTTTTATATACACATATATAATAGGGTTTAAATTTAGGGTTAATGTATATTTAATAGGGTTATGAATAAAATCACCATTTTTAAGTAATTATAAACCCAACACAGATGACAAGTACAATTTTAAAGACTATTTATACTTGGTAAAGCCACGCTGCAGTTATATTACGGTTGTACCACCGGTCGGCTCGACCGGGGAAGTACCACGCTCTCACAGAATACCAGCAAATAGCAGCTTAATACTGTTGTGTTTCGTATGGCGAGTGTAGAGATCTGGAGACCCAATACGTATAATATTAACGGTGACTATGACTAAAGTTTGTTTTTATGTGGTAACTGCTTACCCATTTTTAATAAATTATTTCATCCCGGCCTACAATTACTGCTTGTTACCATTTGGCGTCATTACTGGCCTATTGGTGGCAGAAATTTAGCTCAAAAAATTACACGACGGTGCTTAAAATGTTGTAGGATAAAGGCAAGTAATCGTACAGCCAGTCATGGGAAACTTACCAGAGCAACGCGTTCATCTAAAATTTTCCTTTGTTGATTCCGGAGTAGATTACGCCTGACCAATTATGATCACCGATGGGAAGGGGAAAGGTGCTAAACTCGTCAAATGTTTTACTGCATATTTGTTTGTTTGGCCACAAGAGATATCCACTTAGAGCTAGTGTCAGACATAACAAAGGATGTCTTCTTAGCTGCTTTTACCCGTTTTATTGCTCGTAAGGAGAAACCACGCAAAGTCCTTTCGGACAAAGGCACTGCCTTTGTTGAAGCCTTTAATGAGTTGGCTCAGCTGCTGTCACAAGACCTACAATTAACCTCTCAAACCCCAAGCGGTCGCATGCGACCGCGGCCACATTCCATCAAATCCTTAGGGGTCTCATGAGACCACTTTCACCCATAAAAACTTATATTTACAGACTACTTTTCTATGAAGAAGTTTGGCATTATAGGCTCAATGTGAAATTTACCATTCTCTAATGCAATAAAAAGTAGTTATTATATGGTCGTTTATTTATAATCTACGTTCATTTTGTGCGCCTATTTCGTGTGGCGTGCTATTGTGTTGATTTTCGGATTTTTCTAATGGTTTATTAGTGTTTAGTATAGTGTTTTATTATAAAATTGTTATAAATGTTTTTGTGTGAATATAATTTATCTTTTTACGTAAATAATTTTGAGTAATATATAGAAATAGTTGTGATATTCAAGCTGCTGTTCTGTGCTGGATACGTACATTTTTAACTATGAAAATAAAATTTAAATCTATCTGTAATGAAGTAAAAGCACGAAAACAAGTAATATAACATAATAAATAAACAGAAGCAAGTATTAAATTGAAATTTATAATGAATATTATTGACAATAAATGTGCGACAAATTCAAGGTTAGATTATTTTTAGCAACGCGAATTGAGCGCGCGATGCTAGTTATTTTGGCTGGCGGTTGCGGGGTTAAACGACATCGATACAGGTATTATTTTTACTTTCATATCAACCTTTACACCTCATTTCGGAGGACTATGAGAGCTGCTGATAAATCCGTGAAACATCATTTACGTCAAATTTTAGGATTAACACATTTGACTTTTGAGGAAATGGCGACATTTCTAATCCAGATAAAAACAATATTAAATTAAAGACCAATAGTTCCCATTTCAAATTACTCTAAAGATCTCACTACACTCACTTTTGCACATATCCTTAATGGACGGTCTCTAGTTATGATGCCTCATCCACAGATCGCCAATTTCAATGTAACCAGTCTTCAGCGCTTCCGTCGCATCAGCTACCTAAAGCAACATTCCATAAGAACCGCTTTTTTCATGAATTCGTTTTATGGCTTCAGGTAAAAACAAAATGGTGCCATTCCACGGATACGCTTAGCGAAGGGTTGATGGATCTTAATGATTTCTTATATTTACGCGAACACTACACATGATTAAAACTACTTTTACGGATTTTATCGCGTTTATTTTTACTTTTTATTTTTAATTCCCGACGTTTCGGGCGCTTTCCAGCACCCATGGTCACGGGGGACTGAGATGACTGACATCCCGATGTCATTGTTAAACCCGGAGTACCTTCAGCTTTTTTAGATCGGACCATAAACAATAATTAAAAAAGCTGAAGGTACTCCGGGTTTAACAATGACATCGGGACGTCAGTCATCTCAGTCCCCCGTGACCATGGGTGCTGGAAAGCGCCCGAAACGTCGGGAATTAAAAATAAAAAGTAAAAATAAACGCGATAAAATCCGTAAAAGTAGTTTTAATCATGTTGATGGATCTTATTAAGAACAAGGCGACTCCTCCCATTATGTGGCCTTTAGGACGAGTCTTGCGCTTGTTGTCGGGCACGAACGGCATCGGTTGCCGACATTCTCACACGCAAAGAAGTCATCCGTAGAGCACCACGTACCGCAACCAACAGCTACGGTTGAAGACACTTCAACGGGAGGAGTAGGTTCAGATCACTGAACGACATTAAGGTGAGAGAAGCGGTAAAACCGGTCTGTTGGCGGCCGTTGATGGCTTGGAGTGAAGCGGACAGTGAGCGAACCGACCATGCACCGACATTACGCGCGGGCGCTCAAATAATATAATTTTTTTATTTGAACGTACTGTACTATGGATTCGAAATTATACCAGTTTTATATAAGTTTGCTGTCATTCAATTCTTTAGGGATAACAAAAGTCAATTTGCTTTGGTTATCCCTAAAGAATTTCGTACACGACCAGATCGAACGCCTTAAACATATACAAAAAGCAAACATAAACAGCTATTTTCATGTCCATGTAAGACCTTACAATGTGATTTAAACTCAGCACTGTACATTCAGTTGATAACTGTGGGTTAAAACTAAATTGGAGCTTATGAACTTTCAAGTAACAATCTAACTGAGAATTCAGCACAATATCAAGCGTTTTGGTGATAATAATTGCTAACGAAATGGTGGACCTACTTGACACGTCACCTGTTTCGTTGTTTAAGATAGAAACTACAATGGGTTATGAAATCTCCCTTCCCGTGAAGAATTAAACCTACGGCGCCACCGATAAACGTTAGCTACTGCATTACCGAATTTTAAATACTAAGTATCATTCAAAGTAATCAATTGCGCAAAAACAGAATATATAGTGCTACAAGATTCCTAAGCTACTGGTGATCTCGCTCAACGTAAACCGCTATACATAATCAATCGCAAATGGGCTGAAATTCAATCCCCGCCACGGAAAATTCATAACATCTACAAAACACTTGAAAGACAATAACTTTAGCCTTGCACAAATTTTGACACTAGCAAACTTAGATTCGAACCAGCAACATACAGAAACCAGATTCCCAGACTACTGCCCTTAACAGCATGCCCCTGTGATGTCAGCATTCAGGTGTCTAATAAGAACGATTTATTAAAAAATAAATGCTTATACTTATCAAATAAAAAAATACACAAAAGTTTATTGTATGGTTAATAAGAACGATTTATTAAAAAATAAATGCTTATACTTATCAGATCAGAAAAATACACAAAAGTTTATTGTATGGCTTAAAAGAAAATTGGTAATAAGCGAACGATAAAGTTTCAAATCTAATACCTTCATATCTAACAATAAATAAATACATTGTACAAACTGAATAAATATATCGCATGTCTAATAGAATATTCTTTTTCATATTCGCTACTAACAAATTCCTTTTATATCCATAGAAAAGATTGAAAAAAATACCAGCTAAGAAAAGACTTTATTCCATGTTTGAGAAATTGCGATAAAATATTTACTATTTCATAACTGTGTATAAGAAATACAGGATCCTAGACGCTTGTCCAACAAAATGGAGGTGGCGGAAAGATGGGGCTGTCTGCTACTTACTAAGGCCAAAAGATATGGTGTACCTTAACGAAACTTAAATAAGTAAGATAAATATGAATTAATTCGCCAAATTGTTTATATTTTTATCGAACTATTGGCGTATTCCCGTAAAATTGATATTCGGTGAATCTAATTACTTGAATAAAATGGGCCCTCCCACTTCGTCCATGAGAATGTTTCCAAAAGTAATATAAAATACTTAAAAAAATAAACTAAAGTGATCATGTAATTCTAATTCTTACAAAAAATCTCCAGTTTGTCTTTCCAAAGGTAGTTCATTTTCGTTTTTTTTAATGTGATGTTTTTCAGTACTTTTGTAAACCAAGCCGAACACTTGACGAAACGCTATTATTTTTATTACATTTTTATGGAAAGTAAACTGGCCGGACAGACAGACAGACGAAAATTTCAAAAGTGGTTATTCATGTCTTAATGCGTGCAAGTAACCCCCTGAGTTATTTTATATAACCCCAATTTTGATATAACACACAGACATTTTATTTATATGTTTATAGATATAAAGTCGCTCAAAATTTTTCACGCGGATCTTAGTAATTTTTTAATATTCTTTTTCATCCGTTACAGCTTACCGCTGCCGTTATCGTTACAGCTCAGGGTATAACATTGCCCAATGAGGGTTTGTAGATTTGACCTAGAGTCGTCGAGACACTGTTGTGTCCCGAGTATCCGTCACAGGCCGTTGCGGGGGTGCTTAGGGCGGGGTGCTAGTGTAGTTTTGTGTATTACTTTATTATTTAAAACTAGTAAATGAAATAAAAGAAATAAACAATACAAATGTTCAAATGCCTTATTGCGGTCTTTTTGGTATATAATACATGCCCAACTATTAAGCCGTTGTTGAGACAATTTACAATTTATTTTAAAAAGGGACTATTTACTTCGATTGTTTTTCAAATTTGGAAATTTTTATTAAAATTTTAAACAATACAATTTATTTGTGATAACCTTAAGTTAAACATATATTTTACGACAAACTTCTTTAAACATAGGATGTTTTTGGGATTTGACCGATGTAATCCCCTTAAAGTTCACTGCTGAGCACAGGCCTCCCCCATAAATTACCTCTAGGAGGGATATTTGTCACAGTTACCACGCTTGGAAAACGGGTTGGTCACACACCACAGTTTTTTTCTTTTTTATTCGTTATTAGGAAGTCGCTGCTGATCATTTCCAGGTTTATTTTCATGCTATATTATAAAACAGGCAGCATAACTAAAACTGAATTAAAGAAAATATTTATTAATACGAGAGACCAACATAAAATACACCTGGCTCTTGATATTTAAGGCTTCTTTTCCTGTGACGTTTCTAAAACAAAAACGCTAAGATTCCATCAAACAAACATTTAAACTGTGTTAAATCAGATTTTAAACTTCGCACGAAAACGTCATTAGATCTGAGATTGAATAGTGTGATAAGAAGCTTTCAAGAGAAGACAGCAAATGTTCCGTTCAAATCGATTACCAGCGCCGTTTGAGTAGATATTGGATCGTTTAAGTTAATAATGAAGCACTTTCGTTTCTTAAAATTTTTATTGTTTGTTTTTTTTTGCAATTTTAAATTTTTAACTTAAATATGTTTATGTTTTAATATAACCAATTGCTGACAAAAACATCAACGTTCATTTTTATAATACAAAAATTTGTAAGTTTTATGGAATTTGAAAACAGACAAATTTTTTTTATTTACCAAATTGTTATATTTTTTTTATTTTAATTTGGTAAAACTGTTTCCTTTGTTAAGAAGATACAGAAATTAAAGTGCCCTCGACGTAACTTTGACGTGTGTTATAAAGTGGATTGACTATCAGTTGAACCTAGGTAAAATACCGAAGCAATGGTCTTAAGTGAAGCTCAGCCGTAGAAAAGTAATCATAGCTATTTGATGGTCACTTCATTGTGTAATTTACTACGACTTTTTGAGATACGGTGCATCAATAACAGAAGATATATGTATACTGTGAATAATGTTATTCGAATAGATCGATATAATATATATAATAGATCGACAACGCAAGGCCTGTTAGACAAACCATTTTAACATTACAACACTCGCAGTTAGAAATCATAAGTCATCCTCCTGTTCAACCGACTTGAAAAAAGATAAAGTTTCTCAACTTGACCGTATTTTTTACATATGGGAACCGATTTTGATGATTCTTTTTTATTTCAAAGCTATAGTGATACATTTGTAGTTCCGTATAAATTTTATTAAGATCTGACCAGTTTTTGCGTTATTCTTAATAATGCAACTACATTATTTATGTGATCATTTACTTAAATATTGCAGTGCAGTGAACGATATGAATGACAAGCTCGTGGAAACTGTCCATGCGGTCGGAGCTAAGTTCTGCAAGACCGGCCGCAGAAGAACACAAAAGCTCTCCGATCACACTCTTAATCTCATGGCTGTTAGACGGGAGATGAGGCTGCAATCGTCAACAGATTTGACAGCATACAGGCAACTGAACAGACAGATCTCCAAATGCATGCGGCGAGACTTACGCAAATTTAATACTACTCGTATTGAAGAAGCGATTGAGCGGAACCAGGGCTCCAAAGTCTTTGCCAGAGATCTGTCTGCCAGTAAGAGCCAAGTGTCAAAGCTGAAGACTGAGTGTGGCAGCATCGTTTCCGGGACACCTGAGATTCTGAGTGAGATTGAGAGGTTCTATGGCCAGCTGTACACATCATCGTTGGAGCCACACGCAAGTGTGAGTAACGATCACTACACGACACTATTCCGATGATATGCCGGACGTCAGTCTGAGCGAGATTAGAATGGCTCTCCAGCATCTTCAAAACGGCATGTCCCCGGGCGAGGATGGAATTACAGCGGAGCTTCTGAAAGCGGGTGGAAAACCGGTACTTGAAGTCCTTCAGAGGCACTTTCATTCCGTCTTCCATGTTGGCACTACTCCAGAGGCATGGAGCAGAAAGAGGTGTAAGACAGGGTGACGTTATTTCCCCGAAACTCTTCACCGCTGCATTGGAAGACGTTTTCAAGCCACTGGACTGGAAATGATACGGTATTAACATCAATGGTGAGTACATCACTCACCTTCGATTTGCCGACGATATAGTCCTTATGGCCGAATCGCTGGAGGACTTAAGCACTATGCTCAATGACCTCAATAGTGCCTCCCAACGGATAGGTCTTAAGATGAACATGGACAAAACAAAGATCATGTTTAATAATGATTTCTTATATTTACGCGAACACTACACATTGATTAAAACTACTTTTACGGATTTTATCGCGTTTATTTTACTTTTAATTACTTTTATTTTTAATTCCCGACGTTTCGGGCGCTTTCCAGCACCCATGGTCATGTAGGACTGAGATGACTGACGTCCCGATGTCATTGTTAAACCCGGAGTACCTTCAGCTTTTTAAATTATTTTTCAATAGAGAAGGAGGCTGGGTACTACCCTGCTTGGGATCCTATAATCAATAAAATTAAAACTAAACCCAAGCATACCACTGCAAGACCTCAGGACATAGTCAGTTCATTTTGCATAGATCGGACCATAAACAATAATTAAAAAAGCTGAAGGTACTCCGGGTTTAACAATGACATCGGGACGTTAGTCATCTCAGTTCTCCATGACCATAGGTGCTGGAAAGCGCCCGAAACGTCGGGAATTAAAAATAAAAGTAATTAAAAGTAAAATAAACGTGATAAAATCCGTAAAAGTAGTTTTAATCAATCATGTTTAATGTCCATGTCACACCTATGCCGGTAGTTGTTGGGAGCACTAAGCTCGAAGTTGTTGACGTGTACGTTTACCTGGGACAAATAGTCCGGCTGGGTAAGTCCAACTTCGACCGAGAGGTCAATCGACGGATTCAACTCGGCTGGACAGCGTTCGGGAAATTACGACACATCTTCTCGTCAGGTATACCTACCTCCTACCTCAAAACCTGAAAACTAAATTGTACAACCAGTGCGTGTTGCTAGTGATGACATATGGAACTGAGTCGTGGTCCTTCACTGCTGGCCGTATGAGGACACTCAAAGTCACTCAATGAGCTATGGAGAGGGCTATGCTCGGAGTTTCTCTGTGTGATAAACTTAGAAATGAGGATATCCGCAATAGAACCAGAGTGACCGACATAGCCCTACGGATTAGTAAGCTGAAGTGGCAATGGGCCAGCCACATAGCTCGAAGAACCGACAACCGTTGGGGAAAAAAGGTTCTCGAGTGGCAGCCTCATACCGGTAGACGAAGTGTAGGGCGACCCCCCACTAGATGGAGTGACGACCTGGTAAGACATGCAGGAAGTCGATGAATGCAGGTGGCTCAGGACCCTGCTTTGTGGCATACCTTGAGGGAGGCCTATGTTCAGCAGTGGATTTGTAAAGGGCTGTAAGGATGATGATGATGATGATGATTACTTAAATATTAGAAATCTGCCCTTCTAATTTTACCCTTACACTTCTAATTTTACGATAATTTTATTCCAACCTTAAAAAAATGTTTGGTAAATCCAAAATTGCACGGCTCATATTGCTCATATGTTCGTGAAAAAATGTTAAAAAAATCTCAATCAACCATAGAAAATATTTTTTAATTTTACTGTCATTGTTATTGAAATTCAAAATATTTTATTATCGTTAATTGAAAAAAAAATTTTAGAAAATTATCTTAAAACGATCAGAAATCAACTTTTATATTACTTTAATTATTAGGTATTGGTGCTCAGGAGTTATCGTAAAAACTAGCTTTCTTTTTTACCTGACTCATTAATATATATTTTTTCTCATCCATTTTATTTCGTTTTCAAAAAATTTTCATGTAGTCATAACTAGTATTTTAATTTAGCATCACCAAAGTGCACCTTCAGGTCACTCTATCTAGTCCGGAGGTAAGATCTCATCAGAACAATGCGAGACAAAACGAGGCCAAACTCGGCCCACCTAGTTTTACTCTTCAAGAAGTTCCAGTAGCATTTACCGAAGTACACTTTCAGGTCACTCTATCAAGTCCGAAGGTAAAGTCTCACAATAGCTGACAAAACGAGACCAAACTTGGCACACCGAGTTCTGCTCTTCGAGAAGTTCCGGTAGGAGATACTGAAATACACCTTCAGGTCACTTCATAAAGTGCAAGACGTATAAGTATATTTATATATAAATCCTACGTACTTTTAACGAAACAATATATTGTAATAAAAATCTGTGATTGTCAAAAAATAATAATATCTTACTTTGGTCAAGTATGATCAAATTTGGTTTTAGGAATATTTTGTATTTCTACAGCGATCGATGTTTTTCAACACGGGCCGCTGTAAACAAACAATACAGTAATCCACTCACGATGACGGCCGAGCCCGCAATGAGTCATAGTGTATCTGTATTAATAAAATATATTACTACAAGGCTGCGCAAACACCGGAACTTTCGGATTTTCTCAGCCGAAAAAAAATTATAACTAAACAAAATAAAATTAAACATTCCATGGCTTCCCACATGATAGATTGAGATATTAAAAAATAGATTCAGTTGAAAAATTGATATTTTCCATGTGTGTTTCCGTGTTTACCCTACCATGCGGACTTGATAAATCTACGTCATAAGCCAGTAAAACCACTTCTTTAATGTAAAAATAACAATTAATCGATCTTAAAAAAATAGTAAGTTTAACAATAATTTATCTTTCTGACAATGTCCTTTTGAAGACGTGCAAAAACTTGCGTAGTCCAAGAGCAAAGAAGAAAATAAAAAAATACAATAAAATATACAAATATAATTATCTAACATTACAACTTTTGGCCGTGGAAGGACAATGTGAGAATATAATCTATTACCGGCAAGATGGTCCTGGGGAGTGGCCAACACTTTGTTTTACTTCAGAGCTGTTCAATATAGCACGTTAAGGGGATATAGAAAGTCAGCTCAAATTCTAATTTCGCCCCCACTTCCCCGCGCGGATGCTATGTACCGACATGTTTGTAATCACTAATACAGTAAGTAGAAAGGTCGTTAGATACTTATTTCATTAAGTTTATCATATTTATGCCTGTTTCCTTACGCCAACCCAGTCGCTTCTTATTTTTATTACGATTATTTCCCATTTTAATCGAAAAAAGTTAAAGATTTGACATTTGAATCGAAAATAATGGTAATTTAAAAAAAATAACATATGCCCTGCTTTATAGTTAGTTCAGTTAGTATGCAAAGTTTCATGATCTAATTTAAAAAGTATTTTATGAATACCAGCGGTTTATATTTTTTCAGTTTGGAGGTAACTTTGGATTTTTTTCTATCGAGAAAATTTTACTTAATTATTGTTTTCGTCTAACATAGTACTCAACATTAATCCTCAACTTTTCCATATATTTATTTCAAAATTGATGCTGCAATATTTTCGGCATAACGGAGGATCTTGCTAAGCCATTTGAGGTAGTATTTTTATTATTTCCCTTTAACTGCAGAACTTTGATAGCGCGATATAGTCCTTTTGCTCAAGGCGGGCGGCCACAAATCCAACAAAACATTGAAACTAAAAAACGGGTTTGTGAGCGGTGTGAAGAAGGACAGTCTTCTGGATTTAAGAAAGTTATTTTATTAATCAATGTAAATACTCATATATTGTACTAAGAATAGTAACGAATTTTATTTTTAAACATTTATTCTTTCTCATTTATCAATGTGTGCATTGATAAGACTTGTTACTTTCCGATACATCACTTTCAGAATAGCTTATTTTGTTGACGGACAGAGATGAATGTTCAATTGAACCTACAAGGAAGAAAAATCTATTTTAGTAACAGAATATATTTTCACTCAGTATGTTAAATCACACAAGTAACAAAACTTTTATAGCTGCAATGTTACTTTGAAGATAACAACTATCTAACGTATCATTTCACAGTTATAGTGTATATAACAACGACCTCACAAGTAGTTCGAGTTCCTAGAGACCTAGGTTCTAAACCACAGGCCCTTCGTTTGAATCCTAGCCGAAGTTAATATTTCGAGTAAACAATAGACGTCCGGTACTCACGTACGGTGTTGGGAGGGGGAGCTGGGAGAGGAGGGGGTCATGGGAAGCCCCTCCTACCCTTCCCCGTTGCGGAAATGTATAGTTTATGAGTTATAGTTTTTTTTGTAAAATTATAACCTCACTATTTTATACAGGAATATTGACTCAAATTTACTTCTGCAACGGCCGTACGGTGTTGGGAAATTTATTTTTATCGTAATTAATTCAAAAGGCATTTTCGAAATCCAAAAACAGTGTAAATGGTTCGAGCTTAACCCTGACAATCTCCTTAAATTGAAAACAAAATTAAAAAATCAATTACTGGACATCTACTTCATAATACGAGAAAAAATTGTCATATTTGCGTTTCGTTGTTACACAGTTTTTAGTGAAATTAATTTTAATCGTAATTAATTCAATATGCATTGCCGACATCTCAAAATAGTGTAATTCGGAATCCTGATAACACCTTGAGCCATACTGTGTATAGAAAAAAGACCCATACAGATAGATATTTAAACGGTGATTCTCACCACCATCCTTCACAGTTAGCTACCGTGGGTAAATCTTTGTTTCAGAGAGCACGAGGGATCTGTGATAGTAAACACCTGGCTGCCGATCTCCAACACGTCAAGCAAGTTTTGCATGACAACAAGCTTCGGGTCCCGCGCCTACGTCACAGAGAACGAGTGAAGCCGGCCACAGTCGAGCGTGTACCTGCTGTACTGCCATATGTTAGAGGAGTCACTGACAAGATTGGCTACATCTTGAAGCGCGCGTCCATCAAAACATACTTCAAGCCGCCGAAGAAGATTGGTCAGTTTTTACCATCAGTCAAGTGTAACGTCCCTCTGCAAGATGCAGGAGTGTACAAGCTTGATTGTGAATGTGGTCTCTCCTACATAGGACAAACTAAAAGATCAATTAAAACCCGCGTCAAAGAACATATAGCTGATGTGAAGAATCGACGCTCCGGGAAGTCTGCAGTCTGTGAACATGTACAGGATCGCCCCCGTCACTACATCAGATTTGATAGACCACAAATCCTCGCTAAAGAACACCGATTCCTTCCAAGGATGATTCGCGAGGCTATTGAAATCAAAAAACTCCATAATTTCAATAGAGAAGATGGCTGGGTGCTACTCTATCTGCTTGGGATCCTATAATAAATAAAATTAAATCCCAACCCAAGCATACAACTGCAAGGCTTCATGATACCATAAGTTCATACTGTGTAGATCGGAACAAAAGTTAAATTTTAATCTATGGTAACCGCGGTTAACTACCGTTACGGACCGGACCTTAAACATCTCAGTCCTTCCCGTGACCATGGGTATTGTAAAGCTCTCGAAACGTCGGGTATTAAAAAGTTAAATATACGCGATAAATTCCGTAAAAACGAGTATTATTTCAATGAATAGTGTATTAGGTTCAAGCTTAACCCTAAAAATCCTCCTAGACTAAAAACATTAGTAAAATCAAGTACCGGATGTCTATAGCCAACCCAACGTTTCTCTCACCCCACCTGATAATAAGTGGCCACTGGACTCTATAGCCACCTGCAACTAACGGCACTATTGCTTGGTAACAGATGCAGGTAAAAAGGTGGTATCTACTGTCAGCTTTTCTCCAATAAAAGCACGACAACTTACTTAGTTAACCGTTTAATCACTATGTTCGTTGCTTAATTACACTCTTAAACTGTATTTGGTGATTTTTAACACACTATACTTTACTTTTACAAAGAGCACTATATATATTAATTTACCTTACCTCCCAACCTTTAGAATTCAAGAAGTACAAGCAATACTGCTTTATAATTAGTTTGTGTCAAAATCTTCAATTGTTAGTATCTTGAAAATGTTTTATCTATTCACTGCCCATCTTCTGTTAGAACATCTTCAACTGACTGGAATAACATATTCGCCCTTTGCCCACGCATATGTGTCATTGGAGGAGATTTTTATGGGCATCACACCAACTGGTCTAATAAAATTGACACCAGAGGGGCACAATTATTAGACAGTTCCTTGGATTTCCGTTTCATATCAATAAATAACGGAGAAGCTACCAGAATTAAACTTGTAAATGGTTGTCTTCAAAAATCTTCACCTGATATAACATTTGTGTCTTCAGATATTGCTATATACTTTAAATGGCATATAACTAACGAAAATCTTGGTAGTGATTATTTGATTATTAAATTTTACATTAAATTCAAAGACATCCTACGTTATGTTCGAAAAAGAAAATTCTCATCAGCTGATTGGTCTTCTTATAAAACAGATCTTGAAACGTCATTTCGAAACCCCGTATGGACAGGTGACGATGTACAAAGTATGTATAACCACTTTGAAAAAGAGATTAATAAATGAACACATTCCTATAACTAAAGTCAGTGTTGGCCCAGAAAAACGTTTTAAAACAAAAGTGTATTGGAACCCATCTTTATCAAAAATAGCAACGCAGCGCAACGCAGGTTAGCTTTAAAAGTTTTTAGAAGAAATCCAACACCTTTAAACCTTACTAAGTTACAAGAAAAAGTGGCAGAAAGTCGAAAAATATTATAGAAGCTAAATTTAAAAATTGGAAAAAATCCTGCAATAGTTTTGACGAAAATACATCTGTTTTATGGAATGAAATGCGTTGGGGAAAGGGATTCAGGTCTAACAAATGCTATCTTACTGAAGAAAAGCTAAAAGATCTATTAAATAATCTTGCTCCGGTTTTGGTACTACCTAGAATGCCAAAATTTGCATCAGTAAATGAACAATTGGAAGTTAACTTCGCTATTCAGGAGTTTGAAAATTGCTAAAAGAAGAAAGATACATCCCCCGGATTCGATGACATTTCTTATTCTATGATTTACAATTTAATGTTGCCAAACGGTATTTATTATATTTATTTAACATAATTTTATCAAAGGGATACATACCCATGTAATGGCTAAATATTAAAATTATTTATGGACAGTTGTTTGCAAAATTTGAAAGTTGAAGAATGCGGATTAAGAATGGGTGAGTTAACCGTCAAATGTCTTTTGTACGCCGATGATCAAGTTATCCTTCCGTCGTCGGCGGCAGGGTTGCAAATGATGGTTACATTAATGAACAGATCATTAAAAGAAAGGGGTATGAAAGTGAACGCAAGTAAGACGAAGGTTATGGTTTTTGAAAGAGAAGAAAGTAAAACGATTTGTGAAATAAGAATAGAAGGGGAGTTGATCGAGCAAGTAAATGAATTTGTATATTTGGGCTGCGTATTTAGCAGGGATGGGAGATATGATAAGGATATAGAACGACGAGTGAATGCGGGAAATAGAGTAAATGGGGCCCTGCACTCTATTGTGAAGAGTCAAAATGTGTCGAAAAAGGCACGTATGGCAATTCACAATGCTGTGTTGGTCCCTACTTTAACGTATGGTAGTGAAAGTTGGTTGTGGCAGAAGAAGCACGAGAGTAGAATGAACGCAGTAGAAATGCGGTCGTTAAGGAGTATGTTAAGGCTGAATCTTAATGACAGGGTAAGAAATTGTGTAATAAGAGAAGAGTGTGGTTTGCAAGATGATGTTGTGACCAGGATTAAGAAAGGAATGCTTCGGTGGTTTGGTCATGTGGAAAGAATGAATGAGGAAAGAGTGACAAAGAAAATTTATGTTGCAGAAGTGAATGGCAGAGTCGGAAAGGGACGTCCTAGGCGAAAATTTATCGACCAAATTGGCGATTTATTGAAAACGGGCCAAATTAGGAGTACCCTTAACCGACGAACATGTATGCGGAGGTGTATGGATGTAAAGGAGGCGAGAGAGGTGTGTCAGGATCGTGCCAAATGGAAGTCTGTAGTCTCTGCCTACCCCTCTGGGTGACAGGCGTGAGTGTTTATGTTATGTTAAAATTATTCCTATACCTAAGCTAGGCAATAAGGATAAATTAAAGCCTATATCGCTAATGTAATTTGTAAGATATTTCATGCTCTTATAACGAAAAGATTAGAATGGTACATAGAACATAACAAGATATTATCCACTTTCACCAGTGGGTTTCGCAGATCTCAATCGTGCTTGGATTGTTTAGTATGCTTAGTAACACATATTCAGCTAGGTTTTTCAAAAAAATATACCTACTGTCGCCTGCTATATTGACATAGAGTACGCTTATAATAATGTCCAAATTGATAAATTAGTTAATGTTCTTGACGGACTTCGGGTTGGTTCAAAATGTTGTAAATATATTTGGTCTTTCTTAACTGAAAGATATCTTGTTATAGAAAGAGAATCACATAAAGGGGGATTGAAAAGATGGGCCAATAAGGGTTTAGCGCCGGGTGATCCTCTATCTCCCTTGTTATTTAACATTACACATGATATATGTAGACAAATACAAAATGTACCTATCGCTCAATATGCAGATGATTTTGTAATCTATTCGAGTTCAAAAAATCTTAAAGACTGTGAGAGTAACATTCAGAATGCTTTAAACTTTATAATTACTTCACTTAATAAAATTGGCTTTGATATTTCTATCGCCAAGACTAAGCTTATGATTTTTAGTAGAGGTTTTAGACGTCAGGAAATTAAATTAGAACTATATGGAAAGAGAATAGTTGAAACAGACAGCATGCAATATTTGGGTATTTGGTTGGACCGGTCTTTAAGATGGTCTAAACACATTAACGAAATAAGCCAAACGATATTAAAATTTGTAAATATATTAAAAGTTAATAACAGGGCATGGTTGGGGTATCCATCCGCAGCATTTACGTAGGTTATACTTATCACTTTTAAGAAGCAGAATTGATTTCGGCTGTTTTTTATATGATATGAGTGCTAATAGAAACATTTGTAAATTAGATAAAATCCAAAATCAAGCACTTCCTATTATAGGAGGTTTTATCAAAGTACACTATTACACGTCATGGAAAGTGAATTAAATATAACGCCTTTATTTATTTATACTTTATTGCACCATAAAAAGATTACAAAGGGCGGACTTAATGCCATTAGGCATTCTCTCCCAGTCAACCCGGGACGTGTGGAAATTATGTGATAGGTGACAAAATAAAATGAACAATAGAGTAAATCAAAGAAAAAACTACTGATAAACTTAAAAACAAACTAATATTATATATACAAATACAATAAACTTATATACTCCAAAATATAATACAGATAATATATAATATATACATACATATTCAGAGATACATAAATATATACATATTTTAAATACAAATAGATATATAATATAAACCTATAAATAAAATAACAACACTTTTTTCTTAAAATGCTTATGTACCAATCTTTTAAAGGCAGTCTTATTAGATGTTTTTCTGACGTCATCGGGCAAGGAGTTCCAGAGCAGTGCAGCCTGAATTGTGAAGGATTTACCAACAAAATTAGTAAAATGTAGAGAGATACTTAGTTTATTATTATATGAGGAACGCAGAGTTCTGTAACGCCTTTATATATTAGAAGAAAATTTTTAGCATATAAATATTGTCTGAAAGGTAAATCTAGAACTAATAATACTACTATTAAACTATTAACAGAACTCAGCTTATTCTGTCGAGACAGGTACTGGCAAAATAAAAAGAAACCACTTCTAGCAATTACATTAGAACAAGTTCATAATAATAGTGTGTATTCTTCGGACCCACTAGATATGTTCTCTTTAAATATTTGGCTATCCAAATATCAATGTTAAAAACGTAATAAAACAGGACTTAAATTGTATCAAGGGTGCTAAAAGATTTCAGGATATAAATACTTTAAAGTCGAATGTAATAAATGAATTAAATGTTAATTATATCGAATGGCACTAAAGAAAGGAAACTATTAGTTGCCAAAACTGACATTAAAATATGTAACGTAGGTATGTAGGTAGGTATCAAAGCATTCTGTCTGAACCATTGTCTAATGATGCTCAAATGGTATATAATTTAGTTAATATTTTGTGTAAATAATTTAAGAAATTGTAGTGTGTTATTTAGTTATAAGGCACAATGGGACTGACATGTTAAAAATAACGTAAGTCCCTAAATTAAAAAAAAAGAAAAAAAACCTTTAGAATCAAAATATTTCGCAATAGATTAAGTATTATAACATTCTCAGCACCACTGTACGTATTCAAATTTATGACTCAATTTTAGAATTAATGCAGGTAGTTTTAAATGGATTCATATTGGTATTAGTTGTGAAGATTGCTACGTAATATTCCATAATGATTATTTACCTAACACTTTCTAAAAAGACCGCCATGCCTGACTTAAAGAAAATAATATATAAATCTTTACAATAATTAAAGTTTGAAAGTGATTTCAACTAAATCGTCATGGATAGCAGCTTCGAGCTATGTAGGTAACAAGCCGAGTAGGATGATCAATCTATGTATTTTTATAGAAGAAAGGTAACAAATGAGCACACAGTCTCCCTGATTGTAAATGGATGCTGTGGCTGATAGGCATCTGCATTAGTCTTCAATTAAGAATCAAAATGCAGACGCGTTGTCACCCCTAAAGACTAAGATGGAATGACTCATTTCCAGTAAAAAGGATCTCCGGTTCTCTACACTCACTATATGAAACACAGCAGCATTAAGCTACTATTTTGCGCTGGTATTCTGTAAGAGCGTAGTCCTTCCCCGTCAAGCTGACCCATTCGTGCCACAGCCATAATATTGCTGCAGCGTGGCTCTACCTATATCACGTCAAAAAATTATACAGTACAAAGTGTAAAATTTCGTTGTCCGAAATTGCTGGGATGCTTCGCAGGGGTTTTCAATAGAGGCAGATGTCGTAGTCACTTTCCGAAGTAGTGTTTACATTCTCGAAATAATTAAGTTTCCAATTGCCGGAACACGCTTTGTGAGAGAGAGACTGAAAATCTAGGTCATCCCAATCAAACAAATAGATCGTTTAAACATCTTTCTATGCAAACATTCGAGATAAATCGACATTAATTATAAATCTAAGAAGGATAAGACATCATGACCATAAGGTTTCGTCTTACTTGTATAAGCTGCAACCCTGAACGATTGCGTGAATCCTTGAAAAGTACTGATTTTTTTCTGAATGCAAGGATTTTGAAACTTTGAATTATTAAAACAACATTGTAGAACCAGAATCGTAAAGAGTGTTTAAATATAGAACTCGAGCATAGGTTTGTTCATCATAGGCTTGGAACCATTTTTAAATAACTTTTACGGGATTGAGTTGTCTTATGTCTTATGACAACTTAATCTAGTAAAAGTTATTTGGAAGTTTGAAATCGTATTCAAACTGCACATTTTGGCCTATAAAAGTTCAATCCTGAACATAGGTCTCGCCTATAGATTGCCTTATAGAGGGGATTTTGCCATAGTTGCCACGCTTGGTAAGCGGTTAGCAAACGCAGTTTTTTGTGTTCTGATGTTGATGTTCTATTTATGGTTCTTAAGGAGGTGAACTTACACAATTCATATAATATACGGAAACGTATTGACGGTAGTACTAGTCACAGTTCTGCCTCAAGGCACAGAAAAAAATCCACAAACAACAGTCAATTGACAATTTGAAAAAAAGGTCACAAAATCGTAGCCAGTGACGAGATGGGACCGTGTTTACGAAAGTCTGCTGTACAATCTTGTAGAACCTCCTATAGAGCTCTTTACCTTTTCATACCACCTCCCGATCGAAAACACTGTGCTGGGTCTTACCATCACTCATCGACTAAGTATGAAACTGTTATTCCTTTCTCCCACATAATACCGTACTTTTAGAATAACTCATTTGGTTTTGCCATAAAGTTATTACGGAGACTGCACACTACGCGATTGTGCATTGTTAGAGCTCTTAAAGAGTCACGCCCACTACGCTTCTGCAGCAAGTACAGCGTTGCTTCTGACGATCTAGAATGATGCATCCTATAGGATTATTACTACTGATACGAGCTTAGGGTTCCTGACAATAAAAACTGCCGATGGAATTACCAAAATTGACACTTTAATTACTGAACACCAATTAAAACTAAAATCACACTAATAATTATTCACACTTAACACTTTATTTCACTCCGAATGCTTCGCTCGTATCGCCAATTCAATACTGCCCCGGTCTCGGCCCTCAGCGGATTTAAATAGGCTTTTCCACCAAAACGTCCAGTATGTTGCAGCAAATACCGGTCCCGACCGACTAAGTGCAGAAAGTTCGGGTGTGGACTTTTCTAGAAAGCTTAATTCTACTATTCGTTACTAGATGGCACTGTTAGGTGAGTTCCAGAAAGATCTTGACACCTCTATTTCTAATACTTGATACCAGATGGTGCTAGTACCATCTACTGTGGCGCGCAACACTGTCCCCTCCTAACACCTCCACATGCTCGTCCCGAGCTTTATCGGTCCCACAATAACGCGCCAGTCGATCCACATGGACGATTTTAGGAGTACCTCTTGCGCCTTTCTGCATTCGGTAGGTTACGTCATTGATCCTGGTCACAATCTGGTACGGGCCGTACCATTTAGCTTGAATTTAGGTTTTCATCTTTTCAGACATTTGCTGGCCCGATTGTCTGACGTACTCATAAATGTCATTCATTTTGTTCCGCAAGTCATTTGCATAATCGGTTACACTGCGTGGGGCATCAGGTGGTGTCTCGGTGATCAGGTCTGCAGGCACCCGTAATTCTCTTAAAAAGTTGCGAAGCTGGTGTCACTGATGTACTTTCGTGAACAGCGCTTCGATATAACAACAAAAACGGTTGTATGTGCTTGTCCCAATATCGTTGCCGATTGTCTACAACTTTTGCTAGGTACCTCTCCAATGTCCGATTAAATCGTTCTACCATTCTATCAGATTGCGGGCGATAAGAAGTCGTTCTTGTTTTATGAGTACCCATAACTCGGCAAGTTTCCTGGAATATTTGAGACTCAAAATTCCTTCCTTGATCGCTGTGAATCTCTAAATGTACTCCAAAACTACAAAAGACTTCATGAACTAGTTTATCTGCAACTGTTGAAGCTTCTTGATTCGGAATGACGAAGATTTCTGGCCACTTAGTGAAATAATCCATCACAACCATGAACAGTAACAAGTATACTACTTTCACTCTCCGGAAGCGGCCCCATTACATCAATGGCCATTCTCTCCCACGGGGCACCAACATTGTACAACTTCAATGCACCTCTACTACGAGTCTGAGGTCACTTTACAGCCGCACAACTTGTACATTTGTGACAGTAGAGTTCGATCCCAGGTGACCTCTTGAACAATCATTATGGTACAGCTGTAGAACATCCGGTGCTTAGCTTTAAGGATAACAATTTGCAAATGACAGCTGTCTCCCCGACCATTTTCCCATTTACGGCACAGAACGCCATCCTGAAGCAGCAAGCTGTCCCATTGGGCCCAATAGCTTTTAGTGGTCGAACTCATAGCTGAGACGCCACTCCACTTGGGCTTGGGGGTACTGGCATTCATCCACTCCAGAATCGGCTTGATGTGCGGATCTTCCTGCTATGCATGTTGTATGCTGTCCTTCTACACGTTGCTGAGGTGGTCTATCCTGAGCATCCTCACGGATACCACTTCCTTAATCTCTTGCCTAGTACAATGCTTGCAATCTTCAGAACAAGGTCTTCTTGACAATGGATCTGTGTTGCCACGCCATTTCCCGCTGCATTGTCCGATAGTAACGTCGTATTTCTGCTGCTGCTAGGCGATGCTGTATGCCGCACTACCCTTTCGAGATCGATCACCTTCCCTTTTTACAGATCGCTTAGGGCAGCTGGGTCGAAGATGGCCTATTTCCCCACAGTCATAGCACCTAAGGCTGTATCCTTTATTGCGGCCATGAACTGTAGTTGCTGCTACCTCCCTGATGCAATGGGAACGTTGATCCTGCCGCGAGGCTTCCACCTCCAGTGCATGGGCCAAGGCTTTTTTTTTTACTTAACTTTACTTTTCTAGAAAGCTTTATTCTCTTATTCGTTATTAGATGGCGCTATTGGGAGAGTTCCAGAAAGATATTGACACTCCTATTTCTGATACTTGATACCAGATGGCGCTAGTGCTATCAAATGTGGCGCACAACACTACTTATTACTTTATAAAATATCTCGCTTTACAACAAAAATTTGGACTATGTATTTATATTTAAATTGCTGTCTACGCATCGCCTAAAATTACCTACAGTGCAATATACAGGCAAAGCTAATCAATGAACGAAAATCAATCAACGAAAATCAATGAACGAAAATCACTAAATTATCTTAAATTTAAAGAAATAGCCAAATCAAATTAACAATGCAACGTGAAATCTTCAACGATACATATTAACATTTCAAAAATATTCTCCCTGCACGACCACTCGCAACGACGTGTGTCTCACGTGTGTAGTGTGTACACGTTTGGGTTACTGTTTCGCTAACATTAACTTCATGAACGCTCGGCATTTTCCGGTGAAGGGGCGTGTCGCGCCGCGCCTCACGTTTCACGTAATTAATTAATTTGCTTGTCCGACTCAAAATTACGTAGGTATACTTACACTAGTTTAAGAACATAGTTTTTAAGGTTGATTAAAACTCAAAATAATTACAAAATACATAATATATACTTAGGTATTCTTACATTAGTTTAAGAACTTAGTTATTAAGGTAAAAGAAAAAGGTGTTTTTTTAACTTGCTTTTCAGTTTTTTCGGCGGCGTAATTTTTTGTTATTTTTTTATATATTTTTTGTGGCTATAATATACGAATTACTACACGATTAATTTTTAGTTACATTTAAATTGGCTACTTACCTTACTGAAGCTATTAACTATTACGTAATCCTACTTTAAGTATAATTTGTTTAAAGCTGTATCGACCTCGGAAAGAAAGTGTTTACCAAAGGGCAGGCATATGTGTAGAGTAAAAACACTTGAGGGTATTGTTTTTCTGATTTAGAGCCAAATAAGGTATGACAAAAACCTCACGATTAAAGAGAGACTGAGAGGTCTACACACAAGAGACTGACAGGTCTTAAGCTTATTCGTCGTGATGTTTTTTTTGTAATGTAATGTAATTATTACGATTTGTAACGTAATGTAATGTAATTAGTACGTAACAGTTAATGTTGTAACTCACTACTCACCTTCGAGTAGAATTTTTTAATTCCAAAATTTTTATGGGACCAGTTTCGATAAACTTACCACCCTATCCAATAAAAAACGAATTATCAAAATCTGACTAATCTGTAAAAAGTTATGCGCGGTCATACATAAGAAAACAAAAAATATACGCCTCAACTTGAGAACCCCCTCCTTTGTTTACGTCGGTTAAAAATTAGAGGCAGAAAAGAGAGCTTGAGCAGTTAAAAATATTTTAACCACGTCCAGACAGTCAATTTGTGAAATTACTCAATTTGTGTGCACACACCACACCATCGGCGATCGTCGACGATCGTGTAGAAGTTTTAGTAATGTTGCTGGGAAAAGTGGTGAAGGGATTAGTGCACGCAATTAAGAGAGGGCGGGAGGTGCTCATCAAACTAGGTAAGATACATCATTTTATTTTAATGAGCGGATATGTGCGAAGTAATTCTTAATTACTTTAATATAATGGATTTCTGCAAAGTAACGCCTGATTCCATTAATAATCTATTTATTGTTTGGGGCCAAAAATAAAGAAAGAATGATATATAATACACTCTTAACATTATAACCGTTGACAACATCGTCTACCAGATGATTTTAAGAAACTACTAATTTGAGATAAGTATCATGGTAAAGATTTAATTCAAAGGGAGTACATTTATAACACTTGAAACAGTGGCGGTAAATGTTAAAAGAATATTAATATAAATAAAATAAATCTACGACTAACTAAATGAAATATATTTATGGCATTGTTTTTATACAATAATCTACATTTTTACTGAAGTAAGTTCAGTTAAAAAATATGTTTTTGTCGTCGTTCTGCAGTACTGGCATTTCAAATCAAAACAACTTTTGTTTGGCTTAGAATTATAATTTCAAATTAATTTTATTTTAAAAACATGGAATTCCTTTTTTTAAATTAGTCCTTTTTATTGATTAGCGTTATATTTTCATCACATTTGAATCTTTTTCGTTACGTTACGTTCTTGGATACGTCAAAATTCGAATAATACCGTCGTGACAGCAACGCGGCAGAAGAGGCACGCAATATGAACGACGTTTACGGAGTGAATACTACAAGCCAACGCACCACCTGTAATTGGTTTACCGGCTTCCGTTCCGGAAATTTCAACTTCCTTCCTTCCTTTAAAAAATGAACGCCGTGGTCGTCCGAAGATTTTGGTCGATAATGAAGAATTGAAGGCTATTGTGGAAGCTGGTGATACTCAATCTACGGCCGAGTTAATCTACGGTTTAGCTTTCGACGTTAGCATCACAACACAATATTAGTCCATTTGCGCCAAATTGGCAAGGTAAAAAGGCTTGACAATTGGTGACCCACGAACTTGATGAAGTGCGCGTCGAAACATGCCTCTCACTGCGCAACATGCACACAATGAAGGAATTCTGGACCGCATTGTTACCTGCGACGTTGAATTCATTTGAATTCTGTTTATCAATCGCAAGTACTCAGCAAGTTGGTTGTATCCTGGTTCAGCACCTAAACAACGTTGAGTGGTCTAGCGCCGGTGTGATTCATCACAGCTTCTTATCAAACGGGATGAGCATTACTACCGATCTGTACTGTGAAGAACTGAACACAATGATGGAGAAGCTCGCACGTCTCCAACCAGCTTTGGTCAATCGCTCGTCCCTGCTGCTCCTGCACAACAACACGCGACCTCATACTGCACAACAGACGGTCTCCAAGTTACATGAGCCCGGGTTGGAAACTCTCCGTCATCCGCCGTACTCACCAGACCTTGCGGTCTACAGACTTCTGCTTCTCCACAATTTGAATAACTTTTTGTCGGAAAAAATTCAATACCCGAGAGGCAGGACAAAATGCTTTTGAAGAATTTGTTGCTTCCCGTCCAGCTGATTTCTTCAAGTATTCTTGCTGGTGGTGACAATTTATTGATTACGTATTCGTAAATCAATGAATTGTCACCGCGTTGACAAAGGTGCATCGTTTGCGTGGGTGATTACTTTGATTAATAAAAATAAAGAAATATAGAAAAAAAAATTACGTTAACTTATTTCATAAAAAACGGCAATTTCATGTCTATTGAAGTACAATATCGTAACAGTTTCCTTATAAATAAATAAAATAACTTTATTTCAGTAACATAAACCATACAGTTTTAACCTTATTGTAAGTTATGTTCGAAAAGTAATAAAAATTAAAAAGTTTTATACTTTCATAATGAAAGTCAGATATATCAATGTAATTTATCAATATTATGCAATTTAAATGTATCATTCAAAACAGGAGTTCAATTAGTTCCATAAAGCCAGAAACAGGACGATTTATAAAAATACTACAGCCATTATAAAAAATTAAATTATTAGTATTTAAACAAAAATTCAGTAATTAAATAAAATCGACTTGATCGATACATTATACAAAATAATCTTTGAATCTGAATCGTAATGACAGGTTTTCAATAATTGAGTACTTTGGAAGTACACGTATATAAATTTATAGGTAGATTTATTAACAGAATGAGTATCGTGGTAATATGTATTCGCGCATAGTACGCGAAAAACCTAAGTTCGATCCCCGACGAAACCAACAAAATCGTTACTAATACTTTTATATTTAATTTACCATGTTTTTGGTAGTCATTGTGATCAATTATAGGTAGATTTATTAACAGAATGAGTATCGTGGTAATATGTATTCGCGCATAGTACGCGAAAAACCTAAGTTCGATCCCCGACGAAACCAACAAAATCGTTACTAATACTTTTATATTTAATTTACCATGTTTTTGGTAGTCATTGTGATCAAACTTAAGTCTTTAAAATGTTAAGATCATAAATGAGTTAGTCGACACGCAGAAGGGCAACGCAATAAACCCTTAAATTTTACAAAACAAAACTTAGAAATATGTACGTGCCTGGGATGTACGTAATATATACATGTCTTTGAGAAATATGGACGTTTTTGCCCGTCCATATTTCTGAGAAGACGTACAAAAACTGTTAGGTTACTCTCTAATTAAAGTATCTTATTTTTCCTATGTAATAGATAGTCGTGATTAAAAAAAAACTTAAATTTTAATTTGATTGGCATATTAGCTCAATATCACAATGTCTTTACCGTTAAGATATTTAAGAACTACTTAATAAATTTTACAAATGTATATGAGCTATTCCGCCTACAAATAAATAAAGATCAGCAGCAATTATGGTGGTATATCTACGGGAAAGAAAAACACAGCACCGCCTTTTTGTATTAAATTTGCGCAATATTATACGTGGTAGAGCCATGCTGCAGTTATATTTGTGGTATAGTTGTAGCACGAATGGGTCGGCTCGACCGGGGAAGGACCACGCTCTCACAGAATACCAGCGTCAAATTGTAGCTTAATGCTGCTGTGTTTTATATGGTGAGTGTAGAGAACCTTTTTACTGGAAACGAGACATTCCATCTTGGTCCTCACGGGTGACAACGCATCTGCATTTTGATTTGTAATTGAGGATAGATGTAGATGTCAATGGGCCGCAGCAACCACTTAGCATCAGATGAACTGTGTGCTCGTTTGTCACCCTATCCTATAAAAAAGAAAAAAAACACCATCTATCGATAACACTTTCACTATTGTACTTTTTTCTAACTAAGACGGATTAAAGTAAATATTTGTGAGAATCTTTTTCTTTGTTTACTGTATTTAAGGTACAAAAATATCATTATGTAATACTATTTTACATTATTTAGTCAAGATTTCTAAGATTTGATTAAAATACACTTGATGACTCAACATCGCCATTTAACTAATTTGTACCTAAACTTCGTACCTACATTTCAGAATATTAATATCTAATAACTTTCGATAGAATGAACTAATTTTAATAAAACTAAGACTAAATGTAACTCGTAGAGTATGAGTTACACGATTATTTTGGAAAATATTGGTACCTACTTAAGACGAGACGCGTTCATAAACGGATAGACAAATTCTAAAAATGATAGAAATGTATTTAGCTGCTTATTTTTAGTCACTCTCAATCATTTTTGTCACATAAACATACAATGTACAAACACATGCAATTTACATCCACTTACATTCCATCCTACTAGCCAAGCGATCCACCCTGGTTTCGCACGGGTGGTTTCCGAATCTCGAAAACAGCGCCACCTTTCCGGTCCAAATCTAAATCTAAACCATCTATTCAAAATTCAAAATTCTTTATTCAGTATCTTAAATTTAAATACATTAACTAGGCTGGGGTCTCCTTTTAAGTATATCAATACCTGTGTTAGGGGACCCCGCTCTTCCATAACAATTTTAGGTACATATAACATTGCGCATATGTAAAGATTAAACCAAGTGCGAGCGGTTGCGCGCGTGCGCGCGCGCTCGTGTGTGTGTGTGTGTTTGTGTTGTGTGTGTGTGTGTGTGTGTGTGTGTGTGTGTGTGTGTGTGTGTGTGTGTGTGTGTGTGTGTGTGTGTGTGTGTGTGTGTGTGTGTTGTGGAAAGTATTTACGCTATGGTGTAATTTTTCTATTTATTTCAATAAATTTTCAGTTTCTTCATACTCTATCGTCTTTAACCACGCTGTAAGTTGTTTTTTCACATTATGCTTGGTCGTTGCATATATGTTAAGTTTTTCATTAGTATAGTTATAGAGATGAGCAGACTGACTTCTAAATTGCCTCCTAGCGAATTTTGTTTTCATGGGTACTACTGGTGCCACAGCATGTCCTCTTCTTCTATCGCAACTTTTGGGGTTATATATCAGCGTCTTGTGCAATCTTAATACAGAGTTAAGGATATACAGCTTCCTGACCGAAAGGTGGTCACATAGGGTGTATAGCTCTTTAGTAGGGAATCTGTAGGGCTTAAAGTGCATCACTTTAAATAATAATCTCTGTACTATTTCTAGTTCCAAGAACTTCATTTTAGTGGCCCCAACCCAAACTGGGATACAGTATGTCAATGGAAAATAAAAAATATGGATTGAGCTAATGAAACATATATTTGACCCAGTAAGGTCTTACCTGTTATATGTCTAAGAGTTTTAAAAATCCATATAAGTTTCCGCATCCTAGTCATCATCAGTTCAAGATGTGCATGCCAGGATAGACGCTGGTCAATTATTACTCCTAAATATTTTGTTTTGTCTACTTTTGATATTTTGTTACAAGTACAATCAGGGTTGGAAAATTCAGAACATGTGTGTATTTTGATTTCAAAATTTGTTTCCGGTTGTGAATTATTATAATTTGAGAAAGTTATGTAATTAGTTTTGGTGGTATTGAGAGTTAAGAGATTATTATTTAACCAACTGCTTATCTTGGCAAGACCTCTCTCTGTTATTAAACGTACATCGTATCAAATCCGCCTCGTAAAGACAACAGCTGTGTCATCTGCGTAAGAAAATATCTGTCCACTTCTGATTTTCATACAACATAGATTGTTATTATATATTAAGAATAGGGTTGGGCCAAGCACGCTACCCTGGGGAACGCCAAAAGTTACGTCACAGTGCTCACTCACATAGGGCTCAATTTTCACACATTGTTCACGACCAATGAGATAATCAACAAAGAGTTTTAAAGGGATTCCTCTTATACCTATGTTTTCGAGCCTTCGTACTAAAGTAGGTACCGACACGTTATCGAAGGCTTTTTTCAAGTCTAAAAATACAGTTAGGCATTTGTTACCTTTATCCACATTGTCCACGATAAGAGAAGTCAATTTTATTACGGCACCTTCGGTAGAAATCCCTTTTCTAATTCCGAATTGATGGTCAGAAAGCAGCTTGTATGTATTCAAGTAAGATATTAGCCGATTATTTAAGAGTTTTTCTAGGATTTTTGAGATGGCTGGCAAAACAGAGATGGGTCTATAGTTTGATGTATCTTCCTTGTCACCAGACTTATATACTGGTGTAATAATTGCTCGCTTTAGGGCAGTTGGGAAAATGCCCTGACTAAAGCAAAGATTTGCCAAATGAGCTATCACAGGAGCTACATGTTCCTTAAGAATCTTGTTGGTATGTCATCCCACCCTGCAGTTCTCTCAGATTTAAGATTCGCCAGTAAAGTACCTATCTCTTTTGAATCGGTTTCTAAAAGTACGAACGATGAGGCTTAAGAGATAAGTGGTACACTAACATTATGCAGTTGTGAGTACTTTAAAGTGATTTTTTCAGCGAGTGTTCTACCAATATTTGCAAAATAGTGGTTCACGTTATTGGTCGATTCTTGAGGAGATGATTTTATCTCTAAAACTTTGCATTTTGCGTTTTATTTTTATTTCGCGGTGTTAAATTGCTAATGGTTTTCCATAGTACTTTAGGATCTCTTTTACACTTAGAAAGCTGTTCTCTCTCATATTTACGTTTAAGTTTTTTTTATTAAGTTATTACAAAAATTGCGATATCTTCTATATGTTATTTTTAAAACTTCGTTTTCTGGATCCTTTCGTAGCTTTTTTGCATGTCATTTCTATTTCGGATACACCGCAATATACCTAACGTTATCCACGGTTTAATTAGGCGATTTTTACATGGTATTATTTCTCTTACAGTATTCATTACCAGACAATTTTTAATGGTACTTATTAACAGTTCAATTAAAGTAGTTGGGTTGTTAATCGATATTAACTTGTCTATTTTGCTGTTTACTAAGCTAAACAAGGCATTATCATAGTTTATTTTTGTTTTAATTGTAGGGCATTTATTTGATTTAATTACATTAGACAGCCTCAAGAATATCATAAAGTGATCTGTAATAGTAAAGTTCAAAACAAAAATAGATGCAGTGTGACAATCCTTATCTATATTCAAAATAAAATGATCCAAGCAGTTCTTATTTCTTGTAGGCAAGTAATGGCCTGGTAACAAACCATAACCCGCTAACATAATTATTAAGATAATAGTGTCTATTTGTGCGCTCATATGTTTCCTCCATATCTTTGATGATGATATTAATATTTATATCACCAGTTATAATTACATTTTTACATGACGCTATTGTTTTTAAGTGATCGCTTAAGGAATTGATAAAGTCATCTGCATTATGGTTAGAAGGAGAACGGTAGATAGCAAGGATTTTAAAGACAAGTATGGATATTTTTAGGCAAGACGCGCTCATCAGTTTTATTTCTTTGACACAAACTTTGTGACTGTTTTTAACATATACAACCACTCCGTCACAACGATTAACATGATTTACCGTAGAGTAAGAGGTGTAATTATTAATCAATGGTATAGGTTTATTCTCATTAAGTCTATACTCACTCAAAACTATCACATCAATTGTAAAATTAAATTGGCTAAGAGTAATGATCAAGTCATCAATGTTACTGTAAATGCTTCTAATGTTTTGTGATACAACAGTGAGATCGGTGTTTATTACATGTATATCTTTAGTAACATCCCGAACTTCACATACTCTCGATTGTGCAATTTCTGCATTGTCTATTTCCTTCATATATGTAAGGACACTATTCATTATTTAAAGTAAATAATAGTCGTGTTGTATTCCTACGTCCATATATACATATATATACATTACATATAAACATATATACATATACATACATATATTTACATATACACATACATATACACATAAATAAATAAATTGGTCCTTGTGGTTTAAAATCAATGTAAATGTCTTGCATTCTTTCAAAATAGATGTATGAGTTAATGTAAAGATTAAAATTGTATATATTTTAAAGTCTAGTGTTGGTGTGTATGAGTCAATGTTAAGTAAATGGTTTTATTGTGATTGTACGTGTTTTATTATTATTATATATATGTTCAAAATGTGTGTATGTGTGTAAGTAGAAAATGTGTAAGAAGTTGACAAATTAATTATAATTAAGAACATAAAAAATACAATTGGTGCATTATTTTTAAAGAAACAAGTAATACCTAGTCATATTTCCTGCATTAAACTCTGTATTTGTGACTCATTTTTGATAAGAATAATAATCTATGGACCCATCAAATCACACACAAAAAAATTCATCATATTTATTGTTAGCCCAAACTATAATTATTTAATATTTATTTTTTACTTTCATTATAACTCAATCCCCTTCGTGATTGGAATTTCGTAAAATTCGTTCTCAGTTGAACTCAAGACGACAAAAATAATGATTTCGCCACATTTCAAACCTGTAGGATATATATACCTGTTTTGATATTCGTATTCTGGCGTATGTAATATGAAGAAAAAAAAAACAAATATTTTTAAATGTATTTGTATATTATATATTGATTACTAAAAAGAGATACCCTAAAAACTTGTTTTTCCATTTCTAAAAGCTAATAATATATAATATGGTTCAAAGTGACAGTGGAACCCTTATTTTGTCATTGACTTCCGAGTACGGGTATTACTATTACGGGCATTGACGTTCGTCACGTTGCTGCTTTTTGTATTTATTTACTCATCATCTTCATCGTATAGTGTGTATAGGTAATATTTTAAAAGGAAATATCATTTAGTCATCTTGGCTTTAATCATATTTCTTTAATAACTGTAATGGTGTTTACGATTAATACTCACTAATCAATAAATACATAAGTATATAGTTTCCACACCACGTGTGTTTGTCCGTGCACTATGTTTTTTTCCGAAACTACTAAAAAGATTTTCCATCAATCTTAGAGTCCTACAACTTTGTTTTATACTTCTAATTATTGAACAGTGCACTAATTTAACTTATAATACCGGTGTAAAGTAATAGGCAATCGCTTTAAGTTTGTTTTTAGGTTATTGTGATATGCATATTAGAGCACCCTTAAGGGGTTAGAGTAAGTCAGCTCAAATTCTAATTTCGTCCCCACTTGCCCGCGCGTCGTAGCTATGTACCGACATGTTTGTAATCACTAATACTGTAAGTAGAAAGGTCGTTAGACACTTATTTCATTAGGTTTATCATATTTATGCCTGTTTCTTAACGCCAAGCCAGTCGCTTCTTATTTTTATTACGGTTATTTCCCATTTTAATTTTACGTCGTCCTGTTGCGTAATGTATATTCTGATCGTAAGCGACACAACCTCCCCGTTCAAAGGCCGAAGCGAAGTGACCGTGCGGCAGGAATCACGCTTCAAAAGGCCGATAGTTTAGGTAATTTCTTTTTACAGGGAAAATAATGGTATTTTAAAAAAAGTAAATAACATAAGCACTGCTTTATAGTTAGTTCAGCTAGTATGCAAAGTTTCATGATCTTATTTAAAGTATTTTATGAATAACAGCGGTTTATTGTTTATTTTGGAGGTAACTTTGGATTTTTTTTCTATCGAGAAAATTTTACGAAATCGTGTTTTCATCTAACATAATCCTTAACATTAATTCTCAACTTTACCATATATTTATTTCAAAATTAATGCTGCAATATTTTCGGCATAACGAAGGATCTTGCTAAGCCATTTGAGATTATATTTCCCCTCGTGTATAATGTATATGGATGTAGAGGAGGCGAAAGAGGTGTGTCAGAATCGTGCCAAATGGAAGTCTGTAATCACTGCCTATGCCTCTGGGTGACAGGCGTGAGTGCTTATGTATGTATATCATATTTTAATCGTTAAATTCTCGGTATTCCCGTTAGACACGGTAAAATAATATAACTACTAGGATTACCTTAGACTGTAAGGAATAAATCGACATGCATTTCGTTAAATTACACCACAGTTCGTGGTGGGCCCATTCCCCCCACACTAATAAATTGTCTCCTTTCAAGTCTCTAGGCCTTATGGTTCCAGAGATATCGTGATGAGTCAGTACATAGGTATCTTTTATATACATATAAAATATTTTCATATATTTCCACCAATATGTATGTGTTTCATTCCAAGATACACTAAATTCGAAATATAAAATATTTAAACTTTTCCAATAAGGCAAGTTAATTTGGACCGTATCGTAATGAATTTTCCACAACTGTAACGAAACGTTTCAAATGTTGACAACAGCCTTTTGACAGTCTCTTTAGCTGTGTGCGTGCAGTATTAAATCAAATGGATTACCCTCCAGTCTATAAAATAAAACTTTTCATGCCCGTGACGTTATTTATTCAGCAAGTAATTGCGAACAAAAAACCACAACTGCAGTTGATGGTTCCAAATTTTTTACAAACAAAAAAAATCTTTTTCATACTCCGGCAGCAAATCGTTAATTGTTAATTTTATTGTTATATAGCATGTAGATATTATTTATCATATTAAAGAATAACATCTGCACACACAAACGAGTACGTAAGTATTTGCTTGTCCTTGCCTGCGGCAGGTTGCTTTCGTTAGGACTGTTATACATATTTAGCTTTTTTCGACCCAAAAATGACTTTAAAAACTAATGTACAAATGTAAAAACGATATATCTCTTAAAATCTTTGTTACTGTCGAAATAACCAAGTTGTCCTCTTTGTTCATTTTATCAGTATTCTGTTAAATTTTATTTTATAAGAAAATATCTGGAACTCTTTTTTCGCTTCTACTCGTCTTCAAAATAACATTGAATAACATTGATTACGCCTTAAAGGCTTAAATTGTGTAGTTCGTTCGTTTGTATACAATTAATAAATGGAACCTTTACTATAAATTAAAGGAAATGCAGAGCATTACATTTAAAAAGTAGATTTGTATTTCAGTATATTTGTTACAATAACCCCGATACGGTGCCGCTGCGAATGTCTTTGTGTTTCGTAACGTCGCGTCACACAAAGCGGGGTGGCGGGGTCGAGATCGAGGTCGAGAGTCAGGTGCGTTTTATGTTTCAATGTTAAAACAGCTTCAGTTACAACGGTGCGACACTTATTTACGACCCCCATATGCCTACTTCCACATTTGTGTAAATCACCAATAAATTTACTTTATTTTGTAGTATTTTATATTATTTATTGATATAAATAATATTCACTCATATAAATAAATATTCACTTATTTATTGATGAAACAATGCATTCATTAAATAACGTTTCTGATTTTTCTACAAAATGGCAACACTCTAGCTTAACAGAGTCAACAGATTCTGAAATTCTTCAAATCTAAATCCACATTCTAGACAGAGTCAAAATTAGTGCAAAATCACATAGACTTCTTTTCGAAGCACAGCGGAGAGCAGGCCGGGAACGGCAGCAAAATTGTGGCGAGACGGTAAATGCATCGATAAGAACTGACTATTCTCGACAGTAGGAGCGTAGTAAAAACAGAATAGTAGGATCACTCCCGCGCCCTGCGAGGTTTAAATGCCTACTGATGCAGGGTTGTCACCGTCTTTTTGTTATTAACAGCTAAGTCTAATTTAATTTTACAAGTTTTTATAATACAAACGTAATACATACGGATACGTACCTATGCTTCATATTTGTTAATCATTTCTTTAGTTTCCTCCCAAAGAATCAATGTTAGTCAAAAAAATCCAGTTTTACATTACAACAAATGCCAAATAACTTAAATTTAAAAAAAATTAGCACTGAGCACGTGGTGTCAGCTCAGATTTAATGTTCAAAATAATTTGATCATTTTCTACTCATGAGGTATGTATCTATGGATAGATACAGTAATATAATCTATTAATAAAAACTAACTTACTTACGCAAACGCATATATTAATTTATTTTACAAAAAGAGAAAATAAAACGAAAGAAAGAGTTCTAGCAAAATTTTATTAAAAGTCAACAAAATCTTAAAAGGTGATTGCGGAGCACGGCGGTGGGCGTTCCCGACTCAGCCCAACCTTCTCGACTTAGCAAGTGTCGTTATGTGCGTGATATTGCTCGTGCGTACGAGATACGAGTCCACTCTTCCGTCCGTCGTCCAATTGTAACGGTTGACATTGAAATGAGCCATTTTAGTCGGGGCTCGTCAGCGTTCGTAACATTAAGTCGTTTTTAGTTCCGATTCTTCCGAAACTCTTAAAACTTATTCTCTTTTTTAGAGTTCCGTAGTCAACCAGGAACCCTTATAGTTTCGCCATGTCTGTCTGACCGTCTGTCCGTCCTCGCTTAATCTCTGTGACCGTTAGCACTAGAAAGCTGAAATTTGGTACCAATATGTGTATCAATCACGCCGACAAAGTGGTAAAATAAAAATAGGAAAAAAGTGTTTTATTAGGGTAGCCCCCCTATATATAAAGTGGGAAGTGATTTTTTTTTAATTTCAACCCTAACGTGTGATATATTGTTGGAAAGGTATTTAAAAATGAATAGGGGTTTACTAAAATCATTTTTTGATAATTTCGGAAATAATCGCTCCAAAAGTAAAAAACAATGTGTCCCCCCCCCCCTCTAACTTTTGAACCATAAGTTTAGAAAATATGAAAAAATCTGAAAAGTAGAACTTTATAAGGACTTTCTAGGAAAATCATTTTGAACTTGGATGGAAACAACAGTACCCACTACCGGGAGCAGTTGCAGGAGCGCGGAGCGCTGCTGGAGCGCGAACATAATAGATACCCACCTTTAAACTCATAAGTGGGAACACTTATTGTGACGGACTGGAACACTACGGAACCCTACACTGAGCGTGGCCCGACACGCTCTTGGCCGGTTTTTTATAGGATAGGGTGACAAACGTCCACCTGATGGTAAGAGGTTACTGTAGATAGGACTAAGATGGAATGCTTTGTTTTCAGTAAAAAGGGTCTCCGGTTCTCTACACTCATCATACGAAACACAGCAGCATTAAGCTACTATTTTACGCTGGTATTATGTGAGAGCGTGATCCTTCCCCGGTTGAGCCGACCCATTCGTGCTACAACTATACTACAAATATAACTGCAGCATGGCTCTACCAGTACACCTCTCTGAATACAGTCACATACGGGAAACTAAACATCTTGTGGCAAGGCAAGATACGTAGCTGAAGCTACGTATCTTGCCACAAGGTGTTTAGTTTCCCTTTCTGATGAGTGCTTAGACTCTAAATTTGGTGACTCTATCTAATGTTAAGCGCGACTTTTATGTCGATGACTACTTAAGTGGCGGAGATTCGATTGAGTCAGTCATACAACACCGTCGAGATGTCTATTATACTCTAAAGTTAGCACAATTTTGCCTTAAAAAGTGGCAATCTTGCTTTGTCGTGCCTCAGAAAATTTTAGAGCCAGTAACCAATATCCGAAATAAGCACTTTGAAAAGGCCCTTAATCTTAATGAACGTCCGAACAAAACACTAGGACTATTCTGGGACTCATATATGGATAAACTTTTCTTTTCAAACAAATCAAATGCTATAAAAATAGCAAAACGCATTATTTTATTCTTAATTAGTCAGGTTTTTGATCCTCTTGGTCTCATTGGACCATACATTGTGCAAACTAAAATTTCACTTCAGCAGCTTTGGGTACATAAATGTGGTTGAGACGTTCCAGCTTAAAAAATCATCATTTATTGAATTCATCACTTCGCTTCCTAATCTGAACTCAATTAGAATTTCCCGTTAGGTTTCATGTATCAACGCTTCTTTGATTTAACTTCATATCTTTACAGATGCTTCCGAGCGTGCCCACAGCGCCTGTGTGTATGTTCGATCAGTCGCAGGAGACTGAACAGTTTATGTTTGCCTTTTAGCCTCTAAAAATAAGGTAGCATCCATTAATACAACAACTATATCACACTTAAAACTATGTAGTGCATTATTGGGGACACGACTGTATCATCTATAGTTACTTAAATCCTTTACCGTTTAATTATAAAATCATTTTGCTGGTGTGACTCAAAATCGTCCTTGAATGTCTTTCTACAGAACCCACTCGACTTAATCATTTTGTACGTAACATAGTTTCTTAAGGTGCAGGAGTCTACGATCAGCCAGACGCGGAGCTGCGTACCCACCAAACTGAATCCTGCGGATCTCGTATCTCGCGGGGTAAAGGCTGATACTATCAGCGCGTCCACACTTTGGTGGTCGGGTCCATATTTTCTTCTTAACCCCATTATTCAATTTTCAACATATCCCAACACTCAAAATTAGTCACTCTCCGTTCCAAATTTTCAAATATTAAAATTTAATTTTAATTAATTAAATTGTAATATTTGGAAAATTGGAACGGAAAGTGACTAATTTTAAATGTTAATTTTAATTAATCATATTTTAATATGCAAGGAAAAGTGGCAGTTTGTACTTTTCGGTCTACAATCTACAATCTGCCGCAGGGTATATATGTGGTCTATGGTACTGAAGCCTTTTCGGAAACTGACTTCTTCGGGAGGCTGGAAGTCGTCGATTCTGCGTGTGAGATGATACGTAATGACTCTCGAAAACAGCACGTAGACCCGACTAAGAAGAGTCTGTAGTTCTTCAAGAAATCCGTTGTCACTTTTCTTGAAGAACAACACCACCGCACTTTTCCTCCACGCCTTCGGAGTAGAGCTACCATAGAGGACGGAATTTAGGAGCTTCTGAAGGACTTTAAGTACTGATTTTCCATCCGCTTTCAGAAGCTTCGCTGTGATTCTTAGTCTATGTTATTATAGAATAAGAATAGTCTTTGTGTTCTTAGTCTATATTAATGACTTACCATATCATGTAGGGGACAATCACAATATAATATTATTTGCTAATGGTACCTCATTAATTTTCAAACTCAATCGATAGTCAGTTAATTTTGACAAAGTAAATAATGCTCTATCGAAACTAGTGCATCGGTTTAACGCTAATAATTTGCTCTTAAATGGCAATAAGACAAAATGTAGTACCTAATGTTAAACATTCAAATACCAATGTACTCTTAAACGGGGAAGAGTTAAGTCTTGTGGATACCACTGTTTTTCTTGGTATTACTATTGACGTAAAGCTTCAATGGGGTCCCCATATATCTAAATTAGAAATCTAATTAAGAAAGATTAGAAGTCTAACCAATGTTGAGACAGCTAGATTATTTTATTTTAGTTACTTTCATAGCATAATATCTTATGGAATCTTATTATGGGGTAATGCGACTGACAGTGAAGCATATTTGTTTTACAAAAGAGAGCCGTACGGGCAATTTATAACTTAAATTGTAAAGAGTCGCTTAGATAAAATTTTAAGGAAATAAAAATATTAACATTGGCATCACAATATATTTATGAAAATGTAATATATAACCATAAAAACATGAATAGCTTTAATAAGAATAAAGATGTTCATAATTTTAACACTAGGAACGAAAATAAGCTTGTAATATCAGTTACTAGACTCACAGTATACATAAATGAATACATAAATGAATATAACCCCTGGGAATCGCCACCACGCTATTTCTATAAAAACTCATACAAAAATTGTACACAACAAATTCATTGTAAATTGAAATATGTTTAAAAAAAACGTCCCGCTGGGTTTCTTGCTGGTTCTTCCCAGGACAGAGTTTTTTTTTTTGCGAACCAGTGTTAAATGGTAAATTAAAAATGAGGTTCAATAAGTATAATTATCAATATGATAAAATAATCAATATTGATACAATAATCAATATTGAATAAAAATCATTCATTTTGGTTGCGCGGAAAAAACCATTGGATTATTATATTTGACGGTAGAGGTGCCAAGCCGCTTGTTCCTTTCCGACAAAACGATATCATTCATACCCTCCTCGATCCTCCATCGACACATCGGTGTGGTGGGGTGGGAGGGGCAAGAAGATGATTCTAGAATGTCACGTAATCATCGGGGCCGAGGACATATAAGGCACGCGCGACCGTTGCGCGGCCTCTTTCCACCGCAGTCGTCGCTGAAACCACAACGCTTCTCTCCCGACGCACCCCTGGGGCCCCAGAGTGTCTGTCTAGAAGAAGTTCCCTCACCTCGTGTGAGATATAGTCGCGCACCGCCTCTCTCCGGAGTGTTCCAGAAGAAGTTCCAGAAGTTGCAGCTATAGTGCTCAACAGGATAGAAGAAACCCCGGTGAGTCAACATTCCTTAATTTAGCTCCTGCCTTACATAGTTTAACCCGCTCCAATTTTTTTGTTCTCCTAATAAGGCAGGATTCCTTTTCAGCGATTTGGCACAATAATAGTTTAGTTTTAGGGAAGAGCGAGTGCATTATACCGCATGCTATAGTAGTCGCCTTTACGTAAGCGTAAAAGCAACCGCATATACAGTCCACTTTAGTTAATATCTCGCGTAATAGGTTTAAGGTTCGACCGGGGAACTAGACTTCGGCAGCCTTAAACACGTGGCTCCACCATTTTATGGTCACTTCGAGCAGGATTTTGGTCGAATTGTTGAATTAATTAATTAGATAATGCACTCCAATTTATAGAATAGACTTAAATAGTGTTCGTTTAAATTTAAATTTTGATTAGGTACTCGCAAACAGAATTATTTGTTTTATAGCGCTCGTATTTGATTAAATTTAAAGCCTATTAAATAATTGAAACAGTGTAATAGGAACCGTTTGATACGCTTACCCACAATCTTGATAAAATTATTGAGTCTAGCAAATGACGCGTCACCTCGACTCGCTGCGCAGGTGTTCGATTTAATTACGTAATACGGCATACCGAGTGTCCATCCTTTATTGTTTGTGCGTTGTGAGATTAATTGTGATTGATATAACTTTATTATAATAGTTTAAAATGGCAGTTAGTGGAAGTGAAATCAAAATTAAAACGCTTTATGCTAAGAGGGACATACTCTTTTCGCGTATGCAGAATATAAGTGATTATATAAAGAACATCCATATAGAAGCAGTGCGGGAAACTTTTTTGACCGAAATCGAAACGATAGATTCTTTACGAATGGATTACGAAAAAATATTAGACCAAATTAATCATTTGGAATTACAAATCGACCCGAAATACATAGTGAACTACCAACCGCTGCTGGCATTCGAAGATATGTTGTGTCGCGTGAAAAGAATTGCGAGATCCCTATCTCAAAACGAAGCAAAGCCGGAAAAACAGGTACGTCCAAGCGACTCGATTAGGTTGCCGCCAATAGATATTCCGGTATTTAATGGTGATATTAAGACGTGGCTCTTCTTCTTCAGTAGTTTTCAAAACAATATACACAATAACCCATCGTTATCGGACGCCGAAAAATTATATTACTTAATCAGTAAACTTAGTGGCAGGGCACAGTCGATCTGCTCTGGTTTTACACCTACAGCAAACAATTACTTATTAATATTCGAAACGCTTAAAACTAAATATGAAGATAGGAGAATGTTAGCTTCCGAATATTTGAACCAGATATTCGATCTTAAATCTATATCATCCGCGAACATCAACGGCTTAGAGCAATTTCTAGATAAATTTGTGGCATCGGTGGCTGCACTTAAGAATTTGAAATTTAATGATCTTATGGACGTGGTGTTTCTCCATATTGCACTGAAGAAGTTGGACCCCGACACCGTGCGTGCGTTTGAAATGGAGCATCGTAGCTCGGAGATGCCTTCCTTTCATTCATTAGCATCGTTCGTGCGAGATCAAATAAAGGTGATGCAGCGCTCTCCGAACGTTAAACAGGAGATTAAAAGGTGCGTCGACCGTAGACAGACTCAACCATCTAAAATAGCAGGGACGTTAACTTACGTAACCGCTACGCCAACATCACTCCAGCATACTTGTTTAGTATGTAAAGATAGACACGGTAATTTATATAATTGTGCGACTTTTCGTAAATATTCACCAAGCGAGCGTTATAAATTAGTAAAGACAAACAACCTATGTTTGAACTGCTTAAGCGATAAGCATTTAGTTGCAAAATGCAATTCGAGTTCCGTATGTAGCAAGTGCGCCAGGAAACATCACACGCTATTACATTTTGAAAATAGCAACATAGCGGCGTCAAGTAAAGCGGATAAGGAATTCGCCCCTACTAAGGTCAACGATTCTAGCGGTCGACCTGGTGATGTCGCTCTGTGCTCATTGGCAAATATGGGAGCACAACCTCCTTCAACCGTGATACTGGGTACGGCACGTATTTTGGTTAGGGATTCGCGTGGAAACGAACAAAGCATCCGTGCACTGCTGGACAGCGGAGCACAAAATAGTTTTATAACGCGACAATGTTGTCAGCGCTTAGGCTTAGTAATAAATAGGTCACTTTCATGTCCTGTAATTAAAGGCATCGGAGGCACTAGTAAATCTAGTAAATCCAGTATTATACAACTACACGGAAAATACATTATAATTAACGTAGGCTTAACTTAGTTTTCATTATTTGATTTTTTAGTTTCTTTGTTTAATAACGACTGTGTGACTTCTTAACTAACAAATTGAACTGGAAGCCTACTACGAAAATAGAACAATGATTTTTTTGATGACGGATGATTTCTTCCCACGAAATGATTACGGATTCGAAGATGGTTGCAAAGTTTGCGATTAGTAATTTGTTTTCTTTTTGTTGATGCTACTTTGAAATAGAGTTTGACATTTTTTCAGCAGCCAAATGACTAATTGAAAAAAAGATCCGAGCAAGGAAACACCTTTTCAAGAAACAATTAATTTCTTTGTAAAAGCTGGCTGAAGGGTTTCGAGGTCTGTCACGCTGTACTCGCTTGACAGTTTCAAGAGGCTTCGGCCAGATTTCGCTTCCGAATAGAGATTCTTCTCTCGTCACTACTAAGATTTTTTGTTTGTGTCCAATCTGGTTCTGCCTCACTCTAAACCCTGTTAGTATTTTAGGGCTCCGGCAGAGAATTACAGTTTCGGAAAGGAGGGACAAAAGTAAGGAGGGACGTTAGTTTTGAAGCGACAGTAGCCTTATGGCAGGGCATAGATCGCGGGTGAGTTCGAATCCGCCGTTTAACTAGTGTCGCGAATCACTCCTAACACAAGCGTTTCAAGCTCACCAGGAGTGGTTAAAAGGAATATTAGGAATGTTAATTAATAAGATCACTAATTTTTTTTTTAAAAACTCCTTTTCTATATTGATGATCTGAAGTTAGAAGTTATTCATCTCCAGTTGTTCCCTCTTCCCATCTTATGGAATTGCTAAACATCACTTGTTATTTTAGCAATTCTATCTGAATGGAGTTGAGAAAGGAGGACCGCACACCTAGTGCGGTCCTCCATGCCGAAAGGGGTAAGGTCGCTCACTCTGAGAGCATAGATTTATATATGCCCATCAACATTAGGACCCCTTCCGAGGCTAAAAAGACAGTTGTTGTGCGTGGCTTTTTGAGCGAAGTGAGCAACCTCCTAAATTACCTACTTCCTGGCGATATTGATAAGTGGCTTACCTCTCTATCCTTAGCCAACAAGTAATGGCAAGACCTGATAGTAAAAAGCATTTCCTACCGGAAGACTGTATGAAAGGAGAAGGAACTCCATGGCAGCTAATAACAGTCAGGCTCTCGGGCCATCTGAGGCGACTGGTACTCCATAACAGACCGCTCCGAGCTCAAATGCAGAAGGCAGTGCTCCTCCGAAGCGCCAGCAACGTTTGTCGGTTCCATCTTTTCCCTTTGTCTCGTCCGTTTAGTATCTATCTCCTTCCGGGGGCTTCCATCAGTTATTTATGTATTATTTACTTGTTTATTTTACTATATTTAATATTTATTTATGTATATTTATCATTTTCTTTATATATTTATATAGCTCAACCAGATGGGAATACAATATAATAATAATAATAATTTATTGATACAATAAACTTTGATCCATTATAAAATAGAATTAGTATTCCCTAAATACCCTAAATACGAATGCTTATTAATATTATATTTATTAATTAATAAAATGTCGGGTGGAGGGAGGTTAATATTATTGTTTAGATATTAATATACTAATAATAATAAAAAATGTCAATGTATGCACAAATACTACAAATAATTTTAATAAGAATATTCTGCGACCCAAATATAGAGTTTTTATATCGCGCAATACGGAGCTGAATCAGGGCATTCAAACCATCGACACGCATCTCTAAATACTGCCTATACAGTATCGCGGCTGCCGGAACAACATGCGAAACTCATCATCGTAAAACACCTTCAGCCTGTGTTCTCCTCTTTGGTTTAATTCGCCCACGTCTTAGGAGTGCAAAGTGGCTAACAGTAAGCTAAAATGCTCTGGCTAGAAGCTATTATTGAGTGTGCGGATTTCTTACTGCAGGTAGTCTGCGTATGTATATATTGCAAGCTTGTGAGACACAGCGCCTCCAAAACCATAAGCGAGTCTCTTACGTGCTAAAAGGAGCCCGCTCACCCTGGCTCCTACTTTTCGGGATGTATCTTTTGAGTACACTGACCACTTTCAGTTGTTAGGGGTTGAAAATTTTTCGAACCTCAACTATGAATGGTTTATCGCGTCCACACTTAAATCAACCATAGTAAATAATAAAGCAGCTTCTTACCTCATATGAAGCGCAAATTCAGTAGCGCATTAAGTACTGCTGTCGCATATGGACTGGTGCTGCAAAATGCCACCTAGCAGCGTAGGACTCAGAGGAGAGACGTGCTTAGAGGCTTATTAGTAACCTTAAGTTTGTTTAATGATTTCTTATATTTACACGAACACAACACATTGATTAAAACTACTTTTACGGATTTTATTGCGTTTATTTTACTATTATTTTTAATTCCCGACGTTTCGGGCGCTTTCCAGCACCCATGGTCCGGGGGACTGAGATGGCTGACGACCCGATGTCATTGTTAAACCCGGAGTACCTTCAGCTTTTTTTAATAACAATAAAAGTTTTAGAAAAGGGTATGAATTTCGCAATAACACCGCGAAAAATACCGTATGAGGAGATTATCTGTAGTATTGAGGACTGTATGTATAAAAATAACATTGGTAATAAAGATTTAGAGGCCATACGTCAAGACATTTCGTCTATGTTACGTCGAAGTTCAGCGCCGAAATTAAATCTTCCCAAAAATGAATTTAACGCGTTGAAAAACTTACGCAACAGACCAGAGCTTACGATTCTCCGCGCAGATAAAGGCAATGCTATGGTTATAATGGATACGTCAGATTACAATTTTAAAATACGACAACTTTTGTCGGATGAAACTACATACCGCAAGGTCAAAACAGACCCTACAACTAATACGCTTAAAACAACTAGCGATCTAATTAAGAAATACTCCGAGAAATTGAATCTGGACGTTAATTCGATAATACCATCATGTGCCAAACCACCGAAGTTGTATGGGTTACCAAAAATACACAAACCGAACGCTCCATTACGTCCAATAATGAGTCAGATTGATTCGCCAACTTACAGATTGGCTCAATACTTAGCTAAAATATTATCACCACTCAGAGGACACACAAGAGCACACACTAAGGATTCATACCATTTTGTCAGTGAGATAAAAGACCTACATCTTACTAACAATGAAACCATGGTCAGTTTTGATGTTCAGTCTCTATTTACATGCCTACCTGTTGAAGACTGCATCCCAATTATAACTAGGAAACGAGAGGAAAATAATATGCCAGCAGAATATGCAGTATTACTCAGACATTGCCTTACATCTGGCTATCTATTGTGGAAGGAAGAGTTTTACAAGCAAGTAGATGGTGTTGCGATGGGCTCACCTGTATCTCCCATTGTCGCCGATATATTCATGGAAGACTTTGAGGAGAAAGCCCTCTTTACTGCACCTGTTACTCCAAGGATCTACAAGCGGTACGTAGACGATACTTTCACAATTTTACCATCAGACAAAGTAACTGCATTTTTAGAACATCTTAATTCCATAAACTCTAAAATTCAATTTACTATGGAGTTAGAGGCAAATAATTCCTGACCTTTCCTAGATGTGTTAGTCATCCGAAATCCTAACAACACCATTGGTCACACTGTGTATAGGAAAAAGACCTATACAAACCGATATTTAAACGGTGAATCTCACCACCATCCTTCACAGTTATCTACCGTGGGCAAATCTTTGTTACAGAGAGCACGAGGGATCTGTGACAGCAAAAACCTGGCCGCCGAGCTTCAGCACGTCAAGCAAATTCCGCACGACAACAAGCTTCGGGTCCCGCGCCTACGTCACAGTGATTGAGTGAAGCCGGCCACAGTCGAGCGTGTGCCTGCTGTACTACCATATGTCAGAGGTGTCACAGACAAGATTGGCTACGTCTTGAAGCGAGCTTCTATTAGAACGTTCTACAAGCCGCCGAAGAAGATTAGTCAGTTCCTACCATCAGTCAAGTGTCATATTCCTCTACAAGATGCAGGAGTCTACAAGCTTGATTGTGAATGTGGTCTCTCTTATATAGGACAAATAAAAAGATCAATTAGAACCTGCGTAAAAGAACATATAGCTGATGTAAAGCATCAACATTCCGGGAAGTCTGCAGTTTGTGATCATATCCCAGACGGCCCCAACCATTATATCAGATTTAATAGACCTCAAATCCTCGCGAAAAAACACTGATTCCTACCAAGGATGATACGTGAGGCTATTGAAATTAAAAAACATCCTAATTTCAATAGAGAAGGAGGCTGGGTACTACCACCTGCTTGGGATCCTATAATCAATAAAATTAAAACTAAACCCTAGCATACAACTGCAAGACCTCAGGACATAGTCAGTTGATTTTGCATAGATCGGACCATAAACAATAATTAAAAAAAAGCTGAAGGTACTCCGGGTTTAACAATGACATCGGGAAGTCAGCCATCTCAGTCCCCACGTGACCATGGGTGCTGGAAAGCGCCCGAAACGTCGGGAATTAAAAATAATAGTAAAATAAACGCGATAAAATCCATAAAAGTAGTTTTAATCAATCTTAAGTTTGTTGTCGTATTTTGTAATGCATATAGAAGACTACGTTACGCAGAATGAGTGGCAGAGTTGACAAGATAGCCCTAGAAGTTAACGCAGCGTGATGCAAAATGAGCAAATGGAAGTCCATAGTCTCTTCCTACTCTCTGATAGACGTGTGAGCTTATATTTAGTAAACTACTAATATTATATTATCACTTTTTTTTATTATTTTTATATTTTACGTTAAATTTTAAATAAATATTGTATAACAGCAATAACATATTATTGTGTATTTAATAAATGTGCCAGGTTGATATAGTTCTTCCATTAATAAAGGCATGCGAATTTCCATCCAGGTGATGTTTGCTTAACGTAATTGGATTCACAATCACGTCATACTAATTACAAAATATGTGGTTGAATTTTGCGGCTACTAGATTTAATTAGCTGCATGTGGTTCATGCCGTTGCAAGAATATCAAATTTGATTGTTAAAAATTAAAAATGTATCATAGTACGCTACAGGATACTATATTCTGACCAGGCTTTTATAGTGTCACATACGAATGAATACAAGCGCGTTTATCTGTTTTTTCAAAATTCAATAGCACCATTATATCATGCGGGCCGCCGCACCGGCTACACGCGCCACATCGACAAGTCTCCACGATGGCTAACCGGCACGCGATCTCACGCGCTGGTTACTTTTATATAGAAAAATTGTATACATAAAGAAATTTTTAAATCATATATAATATAAAAATATATAATGGAATAGGAATGACAAACGAGTACACAATCCACGTGATGGTAAGTGGATATTGTAGCTCATAGACATCTAAATTTATTCTCGATTAAAAATCAAAATGAAGATGTGTTGTCACTCCTGAGGACTGGGATAGAAAGCCTCGTTACCAATAAAAAGGATCTCCGATTTTCTACACTCACCATACGATACACAGGAGCATTAACCTTTTTTACGCTAGTATTCTGTGGGATAGTGGTCCTTCCCTAGCCAAGCCGACCTATTCATACTACAACCATAATGCGTAGACTTGAGTTGAATATATCTATATATCAAAATAACGACAATTGTTCACATATTAATCGATGCTAATCATCGAAATGAGGATATCCGCAGTAGAATCAAAGTGATCGACGTAGCCCAACGGATTAGTAAGCTGAAGTGGCAATCCTATATTTCTTATTTTCGTAAAACATTAACAGCATTCCTCCGGTTGTTGAGTTCCCACTAAAACTGCGTTGTGTTTTTGTGTAATATCGACAGGCTTGGACTGAGTTTAGAGCTGTTGACTTTGGGAAAAAAACTATATTTTTCGCAGTAAATATCGATACTTTGTAGATATCGATACGATATTTATGAGTATATTCGTTCATTTGCCTATCCATACTACACCTACAGCTGCGCTGCTACACTGAGTTTGAAATGTAACTTATTATTGACGAGTACTGTACTGTCTTTTTAGAATTCATTTGCTATATCCATTAGCAATATGGCCCACCAACGAAACGGAGGGAGTAGCTATAGCGTCTTTCCCCGATATAGAACTGTCTGTCATTTTTTGTGGGGAAAAATCTGCGCACACAAATGCAATCATCTGTCTCTACGAACCTCACACATAAAAATTAAAAAATAACTATCCTATGAGGTTATCTATGGGGGAGGCCTATGTTCACCAGTAAACTTTAATAGGGCGTCACGGTAACGGTAACGATATATATACGCTATAACAGTACAAAGAGATTTAAATACATATACTATAGAGCGGACATTGGGAACATTTGTATATAAAAACTGTGAGCACGCGCGTGTGTAGCGAAAAATAGCAGTACTACGCTGAATATTTATTTGGGGAACATTTTAGCTATTTCCCATTAGGTGACGCTTCTAAATATAAGGTAAAGGTCGGTTTTAGGCACGTCGTGAATTACTAACATATTTGTAAGTAAATAGTGACGTTACTGGATAACAGAGGGCACTTTTTGCAATAATTTTTCTTTCTTCTAGAACAATCTACCATAAATAATAAAATTTAAAAATTATTTGGTAAATATACATTATTCTTAGGATAATAAACCGAAATCATGTTCATTTTTTGCTCCATATCGTGACTTACAATACCTTAATGCACTACAGGGCTTATTTTCTTTAAAAATATTTTTTAAACTTATGAAACGAATGCATCTTGACCTTTCGGTGATGTCATTTAGACAAAATGACAAAAATCAGAGATATATCCTATAGGACAAAAATTACAGACAATTTTGTTGCTGATATCCGGTCTATTACTACTATATACTTAAATGTCTTTGTAACAGTGTCGCTCGTGACAGCGACAACACGGATATGATCGATCTGCATATTGTGTTTGGGCGAGCGGCTTGTGCTATTATATTATAAAATATTAACTATTGAAAGTCGTCAAATTGTCAGTCGTCGTCAAAACGTCATTAGTGCTACTACGCTACCAAAACAATTAGGCGCATTCTGAACATGGCGGCTTGAGGACTAGTGAGGGGAACACTTTCATCTGTATAATACCAGGTGATACATAGTACGAGTACTAGTATATACTACTCGTAGTTATTTATTTTAATTAATTACAATAGCTACTGAATTTAACTGCATCATAGTGTCATGTATCGACCACTAAAACGAAAATAAGAGAATGGTTATTTTCGATCATTACGATACTTATGGTATTTAGAATTTCAGAAATTTTGGGGAAAGAAATTTCTGAAATTAAGTCAGCAATGCCTATTAGGTAAATTGATTTTAGGATTTTTTAGATCGGAGGTACTTATTAGACACACAATTTATGTTTATTATTAATAATTTTAATGAATTTAATAAACGACAGAAAAGTGACTACAGATAACGGGTAACGCTGATGCGTGACAGTACTTATTCTGAATCAGTATCTGACTCCAATTCTTCAATCCTCGAAATTCTTTCAAAATCTGATGTATCATCATCACTGTCGCCATCGTTTATATTTATTATTAGTTCTCTGATGTCTTGTAGTCCTTGTTTCTCCCAGTACTTCTGCCGTAACCAGTCTACATGGTTAATTTGCTTTTTCCAATCAGTTTGCGTAATTGACTGTATGGCCTCCCTGGTTGAAGATTCGATAAGTCTTTCTGACTGTTCCACATTTTTGTCGGCGATCCTTTCTTTCATTATGTTCCAAATATACTCAATAGGGTTTAGATCACACTGGTACGGCGGCAGTCTGAGAACTTCGTGGCCGCTTTCCCTCAAAAGTTTGTCTACTAAATATTCTTTTTCTGGCCTGTTTCGAATTATCAAGTAATACAACTCTGGCTTTGTCATGCGGGCATCGAACGCAATATTTTTTGAAGTCAACCAGTTTTGCACTTCTTCCTTGCGAGACGCCATTGAGGGAGGCTTATTTAATTGTTTGCTATGATATGGAGCATTGTCAATAACTACAATGCTGTTGGGTGTCAAATTTGGGATCAATTTTTCATTTAACCATTTTATGTAGTTATTGCTGTCCATCTCATCATGATAATCTCCTTTTAAGCTTTTGCATTTATATAACAAATGTGCACCTTCGACAAACCCAATCTCTCCTCCTGAAATAAAAAATTACAACCTATTTCACATTATATTTCCTCTGCTATGTCTGTTGATGTATGTGTCATAATATTATGCAATGTCTTTGTAGTGATAGCAGGACACAAAAACAATCAAATTGACGTTGACATTTATAATATTATATTAGATTAACTGCTGGATGCGGGCTACGCAGGACCGTTAATCTTTTGGGGAGGCTTATGTCCAGCAGTGGCCGTCTTGCGGCTGACACGACGATTAGATAAACAATATTCCTGCTGAGAGATTTTTGTTTAATATAAAGTCAATAATAGCTCACACCTCAGGAATATTTTTTATCTTTATCGCAATCGAAAAGTGATAGGTGATAATCGGTACTAGGAAAAGTAAGAAAACAATAGGTACTAAAAACGAAAGAAAAACAAGGAAAGTTGTTATTACCTGCGTGAACTACTATCCAGCGCTGGCCTGCACTAGCGTTTTTTCTTAGGCCTGGGACAGGATTCATCTGTGAAAATAACTGGTTTTTTGTCTGTACCCAAATCATCATTTTCTTTTAACCGCCGTAAATAGCGAGCACGCCACGCTGCTATTTCTGGTCTTTCTGCTATTTCTCGCTTACTGGCACATTTCTTAAATCGGAAGCCTAACTGTTCAGTCAAAATTTTTCGTAGTCTCCCGTTGACCAGGAAAATTAAGGTCTCTTTTGACAGCCACTAATAGTTTTTTCAATGTTGGCACTTCTTTGTGAACGGTATAAAAGGATTCAATTTTGGTTTTGATAGCACAAATCATGAAGTCATCAATCTCCAACTTTTTCTTTTGTATTCGCTTTTTTCCTGGAGTAGACAGTTTTACTGAGTCTGTTGGGACTTCGCTTGAAGTACTCGGTTGCGGTTCACTTTCAACTTCAAGTCTTCTTCGTTTGGCAATCCCGTTTTCCTCTTCACGTTTAATTCTGGTCAGTGTGCGTCGACTTACACCAGTAGCAGCACACACTCGTTTGTCTACTGCTGTTATTGGAATAGTGATTCCTCTTAACCTTTCTTCCTCAAAAAAACGAAATATTCTTAATATGATGGTCCTTTCTGACCCACGGATTGTTCTTTTTTTACCCATTGTAAGATATTAAGAATATAATCACCAGTATAATAATATGTTCTAGCTTCGTAACTAGTATGGTGTTCTCCTCACTAGTACCCGAGACGTCGACCGCCGCTGCCGCCGTGAAGCTTTTTTTGTTTTGGTTGCAAAATACACACAACACAGTAGCAATTAACGATAAAGTAAACTCAAAACAAATAATAACAAAAAGTAACAAGATAACGAAAAACAACTAATTAATAACAAAAATCCCGCACAGACAAACACCAACGCTTAGAGCAAGTATCCGACTGCGCCGATACAGTGTTGCCGCTACTGAATCCCCAAAATAAATATACCATTGCTGAAAGTGTGTATTTTGGGTTTAAACATGTACATGAGTATTTTTTATTTTAAAATTACCTAATGCCCCTTCTATTCACTCGTTATTTTTTAAGTTCAAATAATATGAAATTTGGATTCCAATACGCATGTCATGTTAAAAAGGTACGTGAAAGAGGATCAGGCACAAGTCAGAAAACCCATTCAAAACCTATATAATGTTGTTCCTTACACTCATACGAGCAACATACTTTTTGAATCATTGAAATCGGTCCATTCGTTGTGTTGTGATGATATTACACGTTTTATAAACGACTACCGCGGGGCGGCCTAAAAGCCCGTGTGACGTCACTACATCTGATCCCGCCTTCATGTAAGTGAGGTTTCTACCATGAAGATAGAAGCTAACCTAGGTCACTTTACATAAAACCTGTTTCTAGTTTATTTTTATAACTCATTATTATTATACCATCGAACTAATTAATTATTATTACACATCAATTTCTAAAACTACCCTTATTATTTGTCAGACGTGGTGAAATTTTTTTTACTGTATATTCTAGTTTCTCAAGTTCTATGAATCTGTATTCATAACTTAAATATTGATTCTTCTTCAATATTAGTAACCTAGTAACGAAACGACGGCAACACTGTACCGCAGAAAGTAATTATTGCGCGTCACTATGGGACGTGCGGGACGAGGTGCGGGGTACAGAGCGCGGTAACCGCATTCCTGTCATGCGCCTAATTATTTTGGTAGTGTAGTACACCTGTGCTTGAATCGCTTACTTTTTCAAAACTACCTACAATGTCGACCAAATGCGATACCTGTAACAAATCAATCACCAAAAGTTCTCCTGGAGTAGAGTGCAATAAATGTGAGCGTTTGGTACACCTTAGTACTAAATGTACCGAATTAAGCAACAAACAGCTCGCCGCCCTAAAAGCCGCATCACTCGGACTAGGATGGACCTGTCCGGACTGCATACAGGAGTCATCGATGCGTAACTCTTCTATCGTGATTCCAGAAGATGATGATGAGGAGGAAGATGACATCCAGAAAATTGCACCTAAAACTGACGCAAAAAAGCTGCTAAAAGATATCTCAAAGGAAGTGGAAAAAATCATCAAGAAATAAATGACGCAGATAGACGATTCCCTTAAATTTCACACGGAGAAACTAGACGAAGTAATGCAATGTATGGAAAAACTATCAAAAATCTTGAAAAAAAGAACGCCGATCTTACCAGCAAAAACAATAACCTAGGAATTAGAGTAGGCGCCTTAGAGCAACAAGTTCAAGCTTTGGAGCAAGAAAAGGTTTCCTAGCTGTATAGAAATTGCTCACGTGCCCTGCCACCATAGAGAATATAACCACTAGAGAGCGTATAGGCAGATTTCTTCTAAGCATACGACTCACTACTGCGGGCCGGGGGACGGGGAAGAACGCGTGGCTGCAAATGGTCAAGTTGCGTTGTTATGGCTATCTTTAGGGTTGCTCTTTTTAATAAAGGAAAACATTCGATATCGATAAAATGGATTTTATCACTATGAAAAATACTCAATTATAGAAATAATATTTAATCAAAATCAATCAGTTACAACGATAACATTTATTTTCGAATTAAAGTTTAAGGGTCCTGATTATTCTTTGTAAAAATTTAAACAAGCGTCTACATATTTGTAAATTATGCATCTGGCTAAATCAATTAAATGATTTGTTGATTCTATTTCAAATTGATGAAAATGAATATACGGGAATCAATAATACCTAATCAGAGATTTTAAAAACCATTCTCATAAAATAATTGGTACTATATTTCGAAGACAGCACTTTTGAACCACTCTCACTGATCGCCCTCTTATTAAAATTTTTACAACGACGACAAATATATATTACTGTAGTGGATCCGTACAATAACTTGTATTTAGTGTCCTTTTGAAATTGTAAGCCGTTCTGATTTGGTACACCAATCTAACTAATTTAACTGGGTAACTATAAACTTTAACTAAGAAAAAATACCGACAAACTTAGAACCTACTCTTTTTTCTGAAGACGGTTAAAAGTAGATAAGTATTTTTTCACAGTGTGTGAATTGAATAATCTTTTTATTAATTTTAATTTTATTATTTTCGATATCGACTTTCAGCTATTAAAGGTAGTAAGTCCTAATGTTTACGATAAACATACAAAGGGAAAGAAAGGGATAGAAGCATTAGAATTGTCCAATAATAGAACGAGACTTTTCCAAAAGACATCAACGTGCGACTCAACCATGTCGTTATTTAACCGGCCACCGTTTTAGATAGACCCCTACAATGGCTCATAATCTGAATTTATCAACAATAATTTTTGTATTTTCTACTTAGCAATGAAAAGTTACTCCATTCTTTTTGGACATCTGTCCTGGAATGTTTCCCACACCACTTCACCGCGCATTTTGATGCATTATAATTGCATAAAAGTTATAAAAATTTGCATTAATTTAGCGTGCACACAGGTCTAACACTTGGACAATACTAAAATGGTTAATAGTACCATCGCCGATGCATAGGCGACAAAATACTAATAGTTTTCGAGCGTCGGGGCACCGTATGCGCAGTCAAGTGGTTATATAGTCTTTACCTGCCACGAAGGTGAGAATTTGCAAAATATAGTTGAAAACCTAGCTCAAAAACTAAGTCTTTCTACAACCGGCATCAAGCATTCGCGCAGGCTGAAAGGAAGAGGAGATCGTGTAGGTAACCTAATCATCGAGCTTAAAGAAGAGAATATTCAGAACAAATGGCTAGCAGCAGCAAAAACAGCGTCCGTCACAATTGCTGACATTCACCCGCAAGAACCTGGTAACATTAACCACGTATACATAATGTTACGCGCTCAAATCAGCGCACTAGCGCCATCTAGTCTCAAACCGAAGAACTAAACTTCTTGAAGTTTAAAACTCGAACTCTCGGTACCTTGCGCGTGTTTACTTGAACATTCTGGATATTTTGCTAATTTATATAAATAGGCGCTGCAAGATGCGATCGAAGTAGTGTTGATTTGGCGAAACAAGCGAAGCTTCGGAGCGGAATTAAGTGAATTAGTGTGTTTAATTATTAGTGTTTAAGTTTTAATTTGTGTAAAGTAAATTAAAGTGTTAATTTAGGTAATTCTATCGGCAATTTTTATTGTCACGAACCTCAAGCTCGTAACAATTGGTGTCAGAAGTGGGATAAAATCATGCCGATTTTACCTAAGGAGGAAACGGAGGGTCAAGTCAACGCCAGCAGGAGACGGACCAATGAAGATTTGGTGGTGCAACGCCGCATATGTCGGAGGGCCAGCCACCAGCTGCAGGCCCGTCGGTAGCTCCTACATCTGCAGCACCTGACTTAGGTGCTCTGATGGTGATGCTGCAGGAGCAGGCTCGCCGACAGGAGGAGCAGGCTCGCCGACAGGAGGAGCAGGCTCGCCGACAGGAGGAACAGGTCCGTCGGTTGGAAGAGCAGCTGCGGGGTGAACAGGATGAACAGGTCCGCCGACAAGAGGAACAGGCCCGCCAACAGGAGGAACAGGCCCGTCGGTTGGAAGATCAGCAGGCGGAACAGGCTCGTCGGTCGGAAGAGCAGATGCTCCTCATGAAGGACCTTCACGCTACCTTTGGGAAAGAGATAAGGCAGGTGAAGGATAGGGCTGCTCAACACGACAACCGTCTGTCGGAAGCTGAAACCCGAATCGAAGAACATGAAACCCGAATCAACCATGTGAACCATCGGGTTGACAACGTGATGGCTGACGTGAAGAAAACGCTGAACGACCTCAAACTTGGGGATGGAACTGCAGCCCCCGCAGTAGCTACTACACCTTCGCTACGTGGATTCAAGGTACCACCGTTCGACGGGACTTCTTCCTGGTCGGCCTACAAAATCCAGTTCGAGGCCGTCATGGAGGCAAACGGCTGGAATAAAAGCCAGGCCATGACTGCACTCACCTTAGGCCTGCGCGACCAAGCCTTAACCATGTTGGAAGCTCTCGGTAAGAAAGTGACCTACGAGCAGCTCCTTGAGGCATTGGAGGCGAGATATGGTGACGCTCACCTGGAACACGTCTTTCGCGCGCAGAGTAAAGATCGCGTGCAACGCAGCAACGAAAACCTGCAGCAGTGGGCCCTTGAGGTGGAGAAGATGGTTCGAAAAGCATACCAGTCTGTACCTGCGCTCATTGAAGGGAACCTGGTGCAGACATTCATCGACGGCATCTGCGACCTGGAAGTCAGAGCTGCTGTGAGGCTCGGGCACCACGAGACGCTTAACGCTTACGCCTTGGCCCATGCACTGGAGGTAGAAGCCGTGCGGCAGGATCATCGTTCCCATCGCGTCAGGGAGGTTGCAGCAGCTACAGTTCGCGACCGCAACAAAGGATACAGCCCAAGGTGCTATGGCTGTGCGGAAAAAGGCCATCTTGATCCAGCTGCCCTAAGCGAACCGTGGAAAGGAGAGTTGATCGATCTCGAGAGGGTAGTGCAGCTAACGGCACTGCCTGGCGACGACAGGATCATCGTTCACCTCACGCTAGGGAGGTTACAGCAGTTACGGTTCGCGACCACAATAAAAGATTCAGCTCTAGGTGCTATGGCTGTGGGGAAAGGGGCCATCTTCGGTCCAGCTGCCCTAAGCACACCCTACGAAGGGAAGGTGAACGGTGTCAGAAAGGAAGTGCGGCTAACAGCACCGCCCAGCAGCAGCAGGAATACGACTTTACTATCAGACACTGCAGCGGGAAATCTCACGGCAACGCAGATGCATTGTCAAGAAGACCTTGTCCTGAAGATTGCAACCGTTGTAGTAGGCAAGAGAGTAAGGAAGTGGTATCCGTGAGGGTGCTCAGGACAGACCACCTCAGCAACGGGTGGAAGGACAGCCTACGACATGCACAGCAGGAAGATCCGGACATCAAGCCGATTCTGGGATGGATGATGGCCCGTGCTACCAAGCCTAAGTGGAGGGACGTCTCAGCGATGAGTTCAACCACGAAAAGCTATTGGGCCCAATGGGACAGCTTGCTGCTTCAGGATGGAGTCCTGTGCCGTAAATGGGACAATGGTCGAGGAGACAGCTGTCGTTTGCAAATGGTTGTCCCTAAAGCTAAAGTGCCGAATGTTCTACAGCTGTGCCATAATGGTCGTTCAAGAGTCCATCTGGGAGTTAAACGAACTCTGCTGAAGGTCCGAGAACAGTTTTACTGGGTCCATTATCGTGACGATGTCGAGGCTTGGTGTCGTACATGTACAAGTTGTGCGGCCGTGAGGGGACCTCAGACACGTAGTATAGGAGCACCGAAATTGTACAATGTTGGTGCACCATGGGATAGGACAGCCCTAAACATTGCGGAGCCGATACAGAAAGGCGCAAGAGGGACTCCTAAGATCGTCCATGTGGATCGCCTAGCGCGTTATTATGGGGCCGATAATGCTCGGGACGAGCATGTCTTAGGAGGGGGCAGTGTTACGCGCTCAAATCGGCGCACTAGCGCCATCTAGTCTCAAACCGAAGAACTAAACTTCTTGAAGTTTAAAACTCGAACTCTCGGTACCTTGCGCGTGTTTACTTGAACATTCTGGATATTTTGCTAATTTATATAAACAGGCGCTGCAAGATGCGATCGAAGTAGTGTTGATTTGGCGAAACAAGCGAAGCTTCGGAGCGGAATTAAGTGAATTAGTGTGTTTAATTATTAGTGTTTAAGTTTTAATTTGTGTAAAGTAAATTAAAGTGTTAATTTAGGTAATTCTATCGGCAATTTTTATTGTCACGCACCTCAAGCTCGTAACAATAAGATAAAACATGACTAAACTAAACAAACAAATACTGTGTCTTGCAAAACAAGAACTTAAAATAAAGCTGAATTATAAATATATTTGGTTCAAAAAAGATTTTGTTAAAGCACGTAAGGATGATACGAGCAAAATACATTATCTTAGAACCTTAAATGATGTGCATGTATTAGCTAATCAGAAGCCGTAATTGCTTGACCCATATCTTTAGTTTGCCTTTCTGCCATTTTTGCTAAGTAATATTATTTAATCGACGTATATTTATCTTAGGTCCTTATAATATGATAGAAGAACTAAATGTTGAAATTACGGAATGTATAGACTGTATAAATATTAACAGCTTCTTAAAGAAAATACCAAACAATATTAATTTATTATGCATGCACGTAAATATTAGGTCTTTGATAAAAAAAACTTCGCCTCACTTGAACAAACTGTACTTACATCTAATGTATGTCTCGATCTCATTGTTGTGACAGAGGTTAATATAAAGGAATATATTAAATGCCTATTTCACATCCCTGGATATCAAATGTTAACTTCTCTGCGCGAAGCCTGAAGGGGAGGCGGAATTGTACTTTACATACACAACAAACATCAGATTACAACTAAAAATATCACTACGAAACATTTTCAAAGTATTTTATGTACAATCGCTTCCCATTCGCGTTATTCCGCAGACATATGTGCCGTGTACCGCCCACCTAAAAATAGTAAAAACTTATTCATTAGCGAACTAGATAGCACTTTACGTAAACACTGCTCCAATGGTGAGATGTTTTTAATAGGAGACATTAACATTGATCTTAACTCGGATAAACCTGTAAAACATAGGAGGAGCCTCACGTCGTAGCCGTCCGAGTTCGGTGACATAAAACATATTTGAGCGCAAGATATACCGAACTCGGTCTGCCAAGTTTTGCTCGGTGACGGTTAAAGATGGCTCCAGCTCAGCAAAAAGTCGATGCATGCTTGTACGATACGCAAAACCTCCAATTTCGCTCCCTTTCGCCTCAAAATACGCCCGCAATGCGTTGCTATTTATCAGGATTGTCCAACGCATACGACGTACTTCACCAGTGACGGATGCCGATTGCTGGGCCTGCGAAGATCCTGCCGACACCAAGCCAGCTAGTGGGGATGATAGATGCGAGGGGCTGCTGGGTGGTCGTCTAGCACCTCGCGCTTGGCTGGCGATTTGCATGATGTCGCGCCCATCACCAGCTCCAGACGCACCCTGGTGACCTCCAAGCAGCGGCTCTTTGCGTGTTCTTCTAATTTCCATCATCCGTTTTAGTGGGTCGTCGTTTAACGGGAGATGCTCACACCCGGCACCGTTTCATGGTGAGGCCATGTGCACCAGCGGGTCTTTGCACCTTCAACTTTTGCCAAGGCACGGCACTAACACCTTTTGGCGAGGTGCTGACTGACATAATCGTTACGTCAGCGGGCGATGGGATTTACTTATTACTATTATCTACATTAGTACTGCAAGAATTAGGATTAAAATCACCAATACGTTCATATTTAAATAAGCACAAAAAGCATTTTCTCTGTAAGTTAGAACATCAATATACTGATCATCGCCATAATTTGGTGGTCGGTACACCACACCACACCACATAAAACTTTACATGTTTGCAGTTTAGAAGAGCAAATACTAGTTCTTTATCAGGTGACATACCGTCAATATCCGGAACCACCCGAACCTCATAGCTATAGCGTAGCGTAGCACAGCCAACAATACTCCTCCCCGAACAATGTCGCCCAACCTATCTCTTTGAACCACAACATATGTTGAGGGAAAAAGTTCTTTAGACACAAAGCTAGTAAAAAACGTCTCAGTCAAGGCTATAATTTCGAAATTAGCTTGAATCACATTATTATGAAAAGTCTTTATTTTAATTCCTAAGATGTCAGATGTCATTATTTATTTTTTATTTATTATACGCTAAGGAGTATGTTAGGGCTGAATCCGAGTGACAGGGTGAGAAACTGTGTGATAAAAGAAGAGTGTGGATTGCAAGATGATGCGGTGACCAGGATTAAGAAAGGAATGCTTCGGTGGTTTGGTCATATAGAAAGAATAAATGAGGAAAGACTGACAAAGCAAATTTATGTTTCAGAAGTGAATGGAAGAGTCGGAAAGGGACGTCCTAGGCGAAAGTTTGTAAACCAAATTGGCGATATATTAAGAATGGGCCAAATTAAGAGTACCCTTTAACCTTCGGGCATGTATGCGTAGGTATATGGATGTGATGATTTCTTAAATTTACGCGAACACTACACATTGAATAAAACTATTATTTACGGATTTTATCGCGTTTAATAACTTTAATTTATTTTTATTATTATTCCGACGTTTCGGGTGCTTAACAGCACCCATGGTCACGGGGGGGACTGAGATGTTTGACGTCCCAATGTCATAGTTAGTCCGGCTACCTTCAGTTTTTTTAATATTAATTTTTGGTCCGATTTACGCAAAACGAGCTTATAGTATCATGAAGTCTTGCAGTGGTATGCTTGGGTTTGGGTTTAATTTTGTTAATTATAGGATCCCAAGCAGATGGTAGCACCCAACCATCTTCTCTATTGAAATTTGGATGTTTTTTTAATTTCAATAGCCTCGCGTATCATCCTTGGTAGGAATCGGTGTTCTTTTGCGAGAATTTGTGGTTTATCAAATCTAATGTAATGGCGGGGACGATCTTGAACATGTTCGCAGACTGCAGACTTCCCGGAGCGTCTGTGCTTCACATCAGCTATATGTTCCTTCACGCGGGTTTTTATAGATCTCTTTGTTTGACCTATGTAAGAGAGACCATATTCACAATCTAGCTTGTACACACCTGCATCTTGTAGAGGAATATTACATTTGATGGATGGTAAAAATTGACTAATATTCTTCAGCGGCTTGTAGTATGTCTTAATGGACGCTAGCTTCAAGATGTAGCCAATCTTGTCCGTGACTCCTCTAACATATGGTAGTACAGCAGGCGCGCGCTCGACTGTGGCCGGCTTCACTCGTTCACTTTGACGTAGGCGCGGGACCCGAAGCTTGTTGTCTTGCAATACTTGCTTGACGTGCTGAAGCTCCGCGGCCAGATGTTTTCTGTCACAGATCCCTTGTGCTCTCTGAAACAAATATTTACCCACGGTAGCTAACTGTGAAGGATGATGGTGAGATTCACCATTTAGATATCGGTTGGTATGGGTCTTTTTCCTATACACAGTGTGACCAAAAGTGTTATCAGGATTTCGGATGACTAAAACATCTAGGAAGGCTAAAGAATTATTTGCCTCTAACTCCATTGTGAATTGTATTTTAGAGTTTATGGAGTTAAGGTGGTCTAAAAATGCAGTTACTTTGTCAGATGGTAAAATTGTGAAAGTGTCGTCTCCGTACCGCTTGTAGAACCTTGGATTTACAGGAGCAGTAAGAAGGGCTTTCTCCTCAAAGTCCTCCATGAATATGTGGGCGACTATGGGAGACACAGGTGAGCCCATCGCCACACCATCTACTTGCTTGTAGAACTCCTCCTTCCACAATAGATAGCTAGATGTGAGGCAATGTTCAAGTAGTATTGCATATTCTTGAGGCATGTTATTTTCTTCTAGCTTCCTAGTTACAATTGAGATGCAGTCCACAATAGGTAGGCATGTAAATAGTGACTGAACATCAAAACTGACCATAGTTTCATTGTTAGCGAGATTATCTGCAGTGTTGAGGATTGTCTGTTTAAGAATAATATCGGTAAGGAAGATTTGGAGGCCATACGTCAAGATATTTCGTCCTTGTTACGTCGTAGTTCAGTTCCGAAACCAAACCTTCCCAAGGATGATACGCGAGGCTATTGAAATTAAAAAACATCCAAATTTCAATAGAGAAGATGGTTGGGTGCTACCATCTGCCTGGGATCATATAATTAACAAAATTAAACCCCAACCCAAGCATACCACTGCAAGACTTCATGATACTATAAGCTCGTTTTGCGTAAATCGGACCAAAAATTAATATTAAAAAAAACTGAAGGTAGCCGGACTAACTATGACATTGGGTCGTCAAACATCTCGGTCCCCCCCCCCCCGTGACCATGGGTGCTGTAAAGCACCCGAAACGTCAGGATAATAATAAAAATAAATTTAAGTAATTAAACGCGATAAAATCCGTAAATAATAGTTTTATTCAATATATGGATGTGGTTAAGGCGAGAGAGGTATGTCAGGATCGTGCTAAATGGAAGTCTGTAGTCTCTGCCTACCCCTCTGGGTGACAGGCGTGAGTGTTTCTTTTATGTTATGTTATTTGTTATATAAATTTCTACATTTTAAGAAGACCGATACATTTCTACAACCTACTTTAAAAAGCCATCAAATAGCTTTTAGCAGAAGCAAAGTGTATATTGTAGATAAAATGTGTCTGATTTAAATTTCCACAAGGTGATTGTCTTGAAAGTTTATTAAGACACCTTTTCATGCAACATATGGGTCATGAGAATCCATTAAGCATTTCGTAATTTCGTGTCGAAATCCCTTTACAACATTGTATGAGTATGTGTCATTGTTTATTTAAATTCCCAGTACGACCACAATTAGCGTAATTGCGATCCGACCGTGTAAAAAATATGTCTGAAAAAGTGAACAAAACCCCGTCAATATCTTTAAGTGAAATTTTGTGTGCATTTGAAAAACAATTCGGCTTTAAAAATCAAATAAAGTGGGGGACTGCTCTTCCAATAGTTTTATATCACATACTTGCAATTTATTGGTGTTTCCACTACAGTTTTCCTGTTAAATGGCAGACAGTATTTTTCGGTACATCTAATGTGATTTTAATACCAATAACATATATTTGTGATTAGTGTTTATTAAAATAACATAAAAAATCCAATATTCTTGCAGCTTCTATCATGTATGTTTTGAGCGGTTTTGGAATCACGGCTGGCGCCCATCGATTGTGGACCCATAAAGCTTACAAAGCAACGTTACCCATGAAAATCTTTCTCCTCGCTTGTTTCGCCAGTGCTGGTCAGGTTAGAAATGAATATTTTTTTAATCAGCTTATCACCTTGTACAGACAAAAACATTACAGTACGTACCCTAAATTGTGTTGGATTGTGATCTTTGGTATGTGTATACTGTGTACTTCTGTGTATACTTCTTAGGCATTTCCTAACTCGCAAAAATATGAAAGGAAGGAATCTGTTAAACTGGTAAGATAACTGCTCTTGCTTAAACTTAATTTAATATTTTTTATCACCACCAAACGTAACTTTTGTTACGTTAGGTAACTTTGGTAAAGCAACTTTAAATAGTCATCATTTACACAGTCACTGGCTTAAAATAACTTTAAAAATTGCGATACATGTTTAATACATCATAATATAGTTTACACTATGAAAGGAATCTCATAATATGCAGCAGTAACTGACATCCCTGCACTTTTAACTGTTTGATACTTATCTCCGCTTATGTATCGTATGTCTTTCCTGAATTATTATTATTATTTTATTATTTATTATTTATTTTTTACACAACGCCATCTAGTCCCAAGCTAAGCAGAGCTTGTGTTATGGGTACTAGAGACAACTGATACACATACTTATATATTTCTAAATACATAAATATTATATATAAATTACACCCAGACACACAACAAATGATCGTGCTCATCACACAAATATTTGTCCTTGGTGGGAATCGAACCCACGACCTCCGGCATAGCAGTCAGGGTCACTAACCACTAGACCAACAGGCCAGTCAAATGTGATGATTGTGACATATTCCGTTATCAAAACCGAAATAGGGAGACCCTACCCGTCTGATTCAGACATAAGTAAATCATTATAGGAAAAGATGGTAATGTGCTCCGACGAGAACGGGATGAAAACATCATCAAAAGTGCGAGACATCTGTTACTGCAATTGTCAACCCTCTCACGATCTCGACGTTCATGGCAAATTCCCCCTACGATAGGGGAAAGGGGGAGTCTAGCAGTTGACTTTTACGGGATTATAAAGATAAAAATGCAAGGAGGGATCTGAATATAATTAATTTTGACTATACTCCGTGACGTAGTGTCTTAGCATTGTGTTGCGGAGCTAAGGGCTGCAGAATCGCATTTGCTACAAATAATTGCACCGGGTCTGCATGTTTGTCCTAGTGCGATTTATGTATGTGTACTGCCTCTACTTTACGGCAGAAAATGCTAAAGTAGGGGTAGGTTTTAATTTTATTAAACAAAATATTATCGTTATATTCTTAATACCTAATAAATACACACGTTATTTATAGCTTTTCTTTATTTTCATAATAAAAAATACTGTAATCGAACATTTGCAAATATAATTATTTATTTATTTTATTTATGCAGTATTTTTTTCTTTGATATTAATTCAAGTTACACTTTGTGAGCGTGGTGACCATTGAGTTATACAACACCAGAGGAGCAAACCACATTACCGCGCGTCGAAAAAAGTGTAACCACTATCCAAACGCGACGACGTAGCTTTGAAACTAATAACAATTTTAAGTAAACATATATCTATCTCACTTACACAAGTTGCGAAAACAATATCGTCGCTAATATTAGATAAAGATAGACACACAAACACGCAATGGCGGGTTGGTATGGCTTACTATATGAAATTTTACCTAAAGTACGCAATAAAAATGAGTTTTTTTAAGCTGCAGTTAATTGTTTTTATATAAAAAAAGTATATTTTATTTTAAAATCTTTATTACGTCCCCTTAGAAAAAAAAGGATACAAAGCTTATCAGATGAATAAAAGTAAACATAATGATGAAATAAAACGTATTTTTATAGTACTAATAAATCAAACAATATAAAATAAGTAATAAAATATAATTAATATAAAATTTATATGAAATTATAAATAATAAGTATAAAATTATTAATATAAAATAGGTAATAAAATATCTTTAAGGGCCCCTTTTCCCGAAAGTTTAGGCATTTTACGCACTGAGACGGCTCGCGCCCGCGTTGCACAGGAGCCGGCGCGACATGAACTTCGGTGACCTATGGAGGCAGGCGAGCACGCCACAGTATAAATAAATCAGTAGTTCGATTTTGTTAGCTATCCTAGGAATGTTGTTGATAAATAAATTAACTACTTATCCTATACTATTAAACGAGCAATATTTGTATATTTATATATTTATATATATATATATATATATATATATATATATATATATATATATATATATATATATATATATTTAAATGAGTTCTCGAAAACGGTCCTAACGATTTCATGAAAGTTTCAATTTAGGGGTTTACGGGGACGAAAAATCGATCTAGCTAGGTCTCATGTCTGGGAAAAATCGTTTTCGTCCGTTTTCGCCCTATTTTCACGCATAAAGATTTACCCGCGCAGTATGTTTCGTAATTTCGCCGCTATTGTTACGTAGCCGAGCGGTTATAGTGTCGGCCTATGAAGTCTACGCTGAAGAAAGGTTCGGGTTCGAATCCCCATTCAGACTTTTTGTTTTCGTTTGATCAATTTTTATTTAGTTTTTTTATTTGTACATTTTTTGTTGTTTTTTGTACTTATATTTTTTTTTGTATTTTATTTTTGTATAGAAACGAAATTCACAGAATACATCTACCTACTAAGTTTCAAATATGTAGTCCGAATAGTTTCGGAATAAAAGGCTGTGACACACGGACGGACGGACGGACAGACATACATGACGAATCTATAAGGGTTCCGGTTTTTTCCATTCGGCTACGAAATCCTAAAAAAGCTTGAAAAGGCTTCTTTATAATCATTTACAAAAAAATTAAAATAAAATTTGGGTGAAATTTTAATAATAGAGGAAAATAAAAATTGAAAAAAGCCAACTAAAAATTAAAATTCAATAAAATCTAGTTATCGCGTGCTAGGTCCAGGTTCATATTCATCGACCGATATATTCCTTAATGCTGGGCGTGAGTCTCCTCTTAGAGGGTCAAAGCCACAGTCCTCATGGCGCTCCCCTCCGTGTTGGGGACTAGCATCTGATAACAAATCAGGACTGTTTTGTGTTAGAGGTTCCTCATTTTCCTTATTTTCGGATGATTTGTTTTCTTCAAGTGTCAGATTTCTTATGCCCATATGTCTGGGATTCACGATTTCAGGAAGTAGGCATTTATGGTAAAACTGTATTAATTTGGACTCCATCTTCGATTTCGATACAAATAATAATAATAGGTAAAACTGTTCCTCCCTAGTATACTGTGTAATATGTATAATATAATGTACTTACGCATACTGCCTCTCCTTAGAGTGCCCATCGGCACTTTTTTTGGACATCAAAGTACCTTTATTGGTACGAGATCTCAGAGCACTGGAATGGAATAAATAAATTTACAAAATTTCAAAAAGCAAAAAAAAATGAATTACTAGAGTTAGTAGGTATGCAAAAATATAGGTGAATGTTACTATAGGATTTAAAATTCTTGTCATACTGACTTCGCTAGTCTGTGTAGCTTAGCTAGATTACAGTAAATCATAATATTGTGACGAATCCACCCACTAAATAGTGGAACATTAGAAAACGAAAATAAAAATTGTCATACTCATTTAGCTAGTCTATGTCCCTGTTAAAGTAGATATCTAATTATTCCAGTATATATTTTTTTATTGTAAATGACCTGTTGATATTACGCTAGGACTAGGTTATAGGAACTTATTAAGTACTTACGCAATACACTTTCGGATCTTCTTCACTTTAGGTAGGCTTTATTTCCTAATTTTGTATTTTTTATTCGCCATTTTAATTAAATCACAACGTACAAAAAATATTTATTTACAAACACTGTTTAAAAACATAGGTCAGTATACTTAGATACGAGTATTGTCTTTTTAAACTAATTTCTATTATATTACATATAATACAACAAGTTTTTATGCTAGTAGGTAGGTACTACTACGCGAGCGGCGACGACAACGTAGTCGCGAGCAAAAATAGCGCAAGTCCTTACTCGATGACGTCCGGCTGGACACTGGCGGCACTGGCGTGGTGCGCGCGAGTCGCTTTTTACGTATTTTATTTTATATAGAAAAAAATAAGTGCCAAATTATAAATCTATCCAGTAATATCCCTGTCAAACGTGATAAGTAAATGAAATGTAAAATTTTCATAAATATAGCGTTCCCCTAATTCTCATAAAACTGAAAATGCTTTCAAAATCGATGTTACTTCTGATTTTTTTTATCGAGTTAAATGTTTAATATTGTATTTTTATCCAAAAAAGTCACTAGATCAAACGTTTATCTGTACTATATATTTTTTTTAGGATTTTAAATATGATGAGTTCTTTGAAAACAACACGATTTAGAAACATAAATTTGGGAAAAGGGGCCCTTAATAAAGAATTCATGAATAAACTAAAATGAGAGTAATTAATTATTTTGTATGAAAGTTAAAACGTAGTGTTTATTATAATTTCCAAAATATTTAAAATCAAAGGTAACAAATTAACTTACACCATTAATTATATAGTCTCCCATTAATGTAGAATAATCACAAATGCGGAAAAGTGGCAACATTGAACCTAAATGGCAATATTCGATAATTTTATTTAATTATTTGAAGTTTTTTTAGAACTTTTGAGAACTAAAAATTATGTGTTGAAAGTGATTCCGCTTGATTGATTACGTTTTTGTGACCTTAAATAGCATTCTTTCTCTACGCATTTACCCAATTTTGTCGCGGCTCAACTCTGTCGGCGTCACATTGAATAATGAACTCACGTTAGCTAGGCATATGGCTGTGAACATATGTGCAGAGGCAACGCTTTGGCGCGATTATTACTGATCTAGTGTTATATAAATCAATGGTGGTGACCGATAAGAAAACATTTTTTTTCTTTTATTGAATAAATGAGAACTTAAATACGTCTGGTCGTACGCACACAAACACCGTGCCGAAGTCTGTCGAACCAAAACGACGTTAGACGATGTACGGCTTTCAACGCCGCACCCACAGAGTACATTGTATACTTATATAAGGAAGTTAGGGAGTGAGGGATGTTAGGTTTATTTTCGTTACGGAATTTCTTGATTCGGTCGCCGCGCTCAAAGCCCGCGATAAAAGCTATGCAATAGCTTAAAAGTGTCCATTATATGCAATTTTCGTTCCAGAACTCACTGTACCAATGGGTGCGCGATCATCGAGTCCATCACAAATACAGTGATACGGAGGCCGACCCTCACAACGCAAACAGAGGTCTATTCTTTTCTCACATAGGATGGCTTATGATGAAAAAAAATTCTGAAGTACTTCTCCGAGGCAAACAAATGGACATGAGTGATATTGAAGCGGATCGTGTGCTTAGATTTTACAACAAGTAAGCATTACAACTTTGACTTAATGGATAAAGATTAAGTTATAAAATTTTATTTGTTTATTACTTTTAATTTTTTCAACCCCCGTTTAATTCACCTTCATTTTCACAAGTCCACTTCGACCAATTAGTTTATATAAGCTGAACTTAGGTCGGTTTTTAAACAAAATAAAACAATAAAATTTGTCATGTTAAAGTTGTAAATTAAGACTGGTATAATTATTTCATAAATTTTTAAGTCGATTGCTAAACCTTTTAGAGGATGTTCCAAATATTTATTTTTTTGAAGGCATCACCCATAATTATTAGGTTTTTTTAACTTCCCGCTAAGAAAATTGAATTGAATTGATCTCGACGTTTTGAGATCCTAGGAAGCTATTCTGACTAATTTCACGTGGACGTATATATATATATATAAGGCGAAAGAATTTGAAAACATTTTTTAACATAACTTCGAGATTTCGAACATAATTTGGTGAAATTTGGAGCGCATTGCATTCGAAATTAACGGGAAGTTCCAGGAATGGCCTGCAGGGTCAACCAATTTTTGTCCATGGTACGCCCATGATATAACATGATGAAAAATAGTACTTAAAGGTCAAACGGACAAAAAGTCGAAACCGAAGCACTATTAATGTTACTTTCACCACCATTGTGACAATTATTCGGGCTTAGGATTTTTGGCGTTGTTTGCTATTAGGTGATTTCCAGGTGCTGATCCGAACGAGGGATCTGCATTAGTTCATATAAGGTAAGATGATCCTGCCACAAAATTGTTTGGTGAGGGCACCAGACAATTTTGTGGCGATTCGGGATGCACAACAACCCCATATTTTAGTTAAGGTACTTAAATATATTAGGTTTCGGCATCATCGGTCATCGCTTTTCATGAGCCTAAGCTGCCCGTAACGCTCTTGTGAGATTATTTTGACAATGTTGTTCTCACTATAAAGATTTATTGTATACGCCAAGCTTACCAGACGAATCTGACTGCACTCAACTGGGAAATAAACTGCTTCCCGACATTCACTTAAATATATCTTTCCCTATCAATCAGTTGTCTGAACATATTCGTCAATCAAAAAAAAGCTAAATTATTCTCCCTTATACTTCAGTTACATCAAGACAATGTTTTCTTAGGTATTTCAATTACTTCAAGATAATGCTTTGCTACGTGATACCAACTACAATGAGTATATGGTTGTGGGGAGAAAACTGGCGTTGCGCTGTGGCTTGGCAGTGCTTCATACGATTCCTGAGCATGTTCCACAGTGAACTTACAGTTAATAGCTTAGCACATGCCTATGGATACAAACCTTATAACAAGTATGTATACCGTATTGAACTAAAGATCATTTTAATAATAAATTATACTGTTATTTTTTGGTCACCGATAGTACCTATAATATGTATTATGATAATTCAAAATGCTAACAATTAGTTAATATATTGTATAGAAAACTGTATAGTGATAAAACGTGTAGTGGCGGTGAAGGAATATCCACTACCCCATATCCCGTGGGTGTCGTAAGAGGCGTCAGAGGGAAATTGAAACAGGTGATGGGCAGCCGCATCTTCCTGATAACGACTCAAAATTATAAAAAAAAAACTGTGTTTGACAACCCGCTCGCCATGCGTGGCAATGATGCCAAAATCCCCCTTAGAATACTATAATACACAATAGAATGGCTGTCAACCTTACTTCGTAGGAGGATTGGCGTCGCCGGGAGCACACATACAAGCAATCACGTCGTATTATCAGTTATGACTACTACAAACATATTTTAGACTTTTGATTAATGTTTTTGACACATAAATGTTTCTTTATTTTTGTTTCTAATATTCACAAAATATAAATAGTTTGGCCCGGTTGTAGAATATGTCTCCTTTATTTAAATTCGATTTCCCGCTGGCTTTCGACACGATTTTATTATAGCACAATTTGCCGTTTTTTAGCGTATAATTTGCGTGCAGCGACGCTTGACACGAAAATTGGAAACGATTGATTGTGTTGACATTTATACGTGTAAATATACGTATTAGTGACATGTTAGTGGCTACACGGGCTCCGCCCACTCACCCGTTCTATCATGTATGTATTATAGTATTCTATGATATCAAATCTATGTTCAGCAGTGGACTTTTGTAGGCTGTGCTGATGATAGAAAACTAAAGTGACAAACAAGCTTACATTCCACCTGACAGTAAGTAGGTACTGCGCTCCATGGACACCTTCAGTCAACTTCAAACAAAGAAAAAATTCATGGTCACATGTGAGAACTAAGATGGAATATCTGAGCCTATAACTATACTGCCTATCTACACTCCAGACCGGAACCCAGCATTGCAGATACTGGTGGAAGAAAGAGGCCCATAAACTAGTTAAAACTTTAAATTTAAAAATATAAGCTGGAAAAAGGCTTTAATTTAATTATAGTCAGTTAAGTCTAGTCGCTTTCTCACTATATACCTTATATTTATCCTCGAAAATAAACATTATTGTTTATTATTGTACGAGTTTATATTGTACTCGGTATTAATATTTGTTAAATATTACCTAAATACTCCATTATTAGTTGTATCAGTGTAAATATTGCAGGCCAATCGCCATCACCTCCTTGTTCTCCAAAACAATGGAGTCCATTGTAAACTGCCAGCTCATGAGGTACCTTGAGGATCACCAGCTGATTAGTGACCGCCAATACGGTTTTCGCCGTGGTCGGTCAGCTGGTGATCTTCTGGTCTACCTCACGCACAGATGGGCGGAGGCAGTAGAGTTCAAGGGGGAGGCATTGGCCGTTAGTTTGGACATTGCGAAGGCCTTCGATCGGGTTTGGCACAAAGCGCTTCTTTCGAAGCTCCCTTCCTATGGGCTTCCCGAGAAATTGTGTGATTGGATCACCAGCTTTCTTGCAGATCGGAGCATCAAGGTCGTTGTAGACGGTGCAAGCTCTGACTGCAAGCCTATTAATGCTGGTGTTCCACAGGGCTGCGTGCTATCGCCAACGCTGTTTCTTCTGCATATCAATGATATGTTGCAAACCCGTAACATTCATTGCTATGCGGATGACAGCACTGGTGATGCTCTTTACACCGGCCGAGCCAATATTTCTCGGGAAAACGTCTCCGAGTGCCGGGACAAACTTGTGTCTGAAGTCGAGTCTTTGCTGAACAGAGTCTCGGATTGGGGACGACTAAATCTAGTCCAGTTTAACCCCCAGAAGACACAAGTTTGCGCGTTAACCGCTAAAAAGAACCCCTTTGTCGTATCCCCTCAGTTTCAAGGCATTCCCCTTGTTGCCTCAGCCAGTATCGGAATCCTCGGCGTCGACATATCGAGTGACGTGCAGTTTCGTGGTCACTTGGAAGGGAAGGCCAAATTGGCCTCTAAAAAGCTTGGCGTGCTCAGCAGAGCGGGACAGTATTTCATGCCGGCACACCGCCTGCAACTTTACACGCACATGGAATACTGTTCCCATCTCTGGGCTGAGGCTCCCCAGTACCAGCTCCTTCTACTTGACCGCATCCAGCGCAGAGCGGCTCGAATCGTCGACGACCGAGTGCTTTCCGATCGGCTCGATTCACTGGCGCTGCGAAGAGATGTTGCATCTCTTTGCGTCTTTTATCGCATCTATCACGGGGAGTGCTCTGAGGAATTGTTCGGATTAATCCCAGCCGCCAAATTTCGTGAACGCACTACACGGCAAACGTCCCGATACCATCCACACCATCTGGATGCTTGGCGGTCCACCACTGTATGTTTCACAAGGACTTTTCTTCCACGTACAACCTCTCTGTGGAATAGTTTACCACCGGCGATTTTTCCGGACCGATACGACCTGGGGACCTTCAAGAAAAGAGCTTACTCCTTTCTAAAGGGCCGGCAACGCACCCGCAATTCTCCTGGTGTTACTTAACATCAGGTGAGCCGCATGCTCGTTTGCCCCGTCTTCTATAAAAAAAAAGTAATCAAACGCAGTTTTTACTTCTTAATTTTTAGGAATATAGTCCCGAGAGAAAACCGTTTTGTTGCGACATGCACGCTTGGAGAGGGATGGCATAATTACCACCATGTTTTTCCTTTTGACTACAAAGCTGCCGAACATTTTGATACATTTAACTTTTGCACCACATTTATAAACATTTTTAAAAGAATTGGATGGGCGTATGATCTTCGTGAAGCGACGCCTGAAATGATTAATGGAATAGCGAAAAGACTGGGTGATGGAACTCCTGTGCACTTTCCTATGCCAATACAATCTGAAAACTAAACAACCGAAGTACTTAACGAAGTGAACCAAGAGGTTAATGAAGCAAAAGTTTAATATTTTATTCACCAATTATATTTATTACTTTAATCTATTTGTTTCAATAATTCCCTAGGGGGGCTATATATTTTTGTATGTTTATGATCTCCCGAACTTATTTGCTGAAATCAACACGACTGGCTTATAGATCGGTGTCTCACACTATAGCGCTGCTTGTTCGTCGCCAATATGTAATTTAAACTTAACATATGCGAGTGGGCAAGTTATTGCTAAGTCCACAAGAACTTGAAGACTTGCTTGAACATAAATCTCCTCCATAGATTAACATGGAAATCTATGTAGGAGATCTACATACAGTGTACGTTATATTTTAATGTTTAACTGTATCGTGGATCTCATTTTAACTTATCTAAGTGAACATGTAGCCAGTAGACTAGTGTAAAAGTAATAAGTTACACATATTATTTTGCTATTCACGGACATCTTCTTATTTTTAAGATGGTTTTAAGGCAAGGAAAACTCTTTACATTTTTTATTCATTCAAAAGTTCACTGCTATACTAACGTCTCCTCCGTAGATTGCCTCAAAGTGAGATAATTGGTCGGTTCAACTGATCATTCCAACTGATCAGTTCAAATAAGAGCTGTTGGTATTTTTTAAAATATCGGATTTTCGATATATCCATAATTATAAATACATCAATATCGGAGTGTTATATGTATGTCGCAGGTATATTGTAAAAGCCGTGATATAACAATTTCACTAGTGACATTGTAAATGAACGGTGGTGGAGCGACGAGCCTAAGGCTACCGAAGTCCAATTCCCCGGTCGAGCCTTAAGCCTATTACGCGAGATATTAACCAAAGTGGACTGTATATGCGAAATGCTTCTACGTTTACATAAAATGGCGACGCGGTTTCCCATACAATGCACTCGCTCTTCCCTAAAACGAACTATTATTTGCCAAATCTGAATCCTGCTTGATTAGGAGAAAATAAAATTGGAGCGGATTAACTATTAAACACAATTATATCAAGCAGGAACTATTAGGAATGTTCACTCACCGGGGTGTTTCTTCTATGCTGCTTGGGCACTATAAAGCTGCGACTTCTGGAAGATACTCTGGGTAGACTCTCTGAGGCCCCAGAGATACGTCGGGAGAGAGGCGGTGTGGTTCCAACGACGAGCGCGGCGGGAAGAGGCCTGCGCGTCGACCGCGCTTGCCTTTTAGCCTACCGTCAAATAAATAAATACGAATGGTTTTCCGCGCAACAATCTCCCCCGCCCTTGAAGGATTTCCTTCAAAAATAATTAAAACAACTAGAGCTAAGATCAAACGAAAAAAGATTACCTAAATTCAACTACAATTTCTAATCTAGAAAGCTAATTTAAATTATGGAAGAGGCAAGGGGCACCAACGGACAACAGGACGCATGTAAGACCCAACCGTGTTCTTAACGCGAGCGAATTACTCCGTCGGAACCGGGAAAGACCTCTTCGACAATTCCTAACGGCCAATGGAGAGGCGGCGTATTCTCTTTGGTGAGCACAACTACAGTTCCTACAGCTAAATGCTCAGTTGCTGTGTTCCATTTTTGCCGAGACTGCAAAGTATGCAAGTAATCCATCCTCCATCGTTTCCAAAACGATTGCACTAACCGGTCTAATAATTTGTGGCGTGCGGAAATGCTAAGTCTGTTCTCATCCATATCTACGGCGGGCAAATACTTTAAAGGCGTTAAATTCAAAAAATGTGGTGGAGTTAGAGCCAGCGGCTCCGAGGGGTCACTAGACAACGTACGACAAAGTGGGCGGCTATTCATTACGCATCAATTTGAGCGAGCACCCTACATAGCTCTTCGAAGGACAAAATTTGATCTATTACTCGGTATAAGTGACTTTTTTTTTTATAGAAAGGGGGCAAACGAGCATGCGGCTCACCTGATGTTAAATGACTACCGCCGCCCATGATCAACCGCAACACCAGGAGAATTGTGGGTGCGTTGCCGGCCCTTTAGAAAGGAGTAAGCTCTTTTCTTGAAGGTCCCCAGGTCGTATCGGTCCGGAAAAATCACCGGTGGTAAACTATTCCACAGAGAGGTTGTACGTGGAAGAAAACTCCTTGTGAAACGTACAGTGGTGGACCGCCAAGCATCCAGATGGTGTGGATGGTATCGGGACGTTTGCCGTGTAGTGCGTCCACGAAATTTGGCGGCTGGGATTAATCCGAACAATTCCTCAGAGCACTCCCCGTGATAGATGCGATAAAATACGCAAAGAGATGCAACATCTCTTCGCAGTGCCAGTGAATCGAGCCGATCGGAAAGCACTCGGTCGTCGACGATTCGAGCCGCTCTGCGCTGGATGCGGTCAAGTGGAAGGAGCTGGTACTGGCGAGCCCCAGCCCAGAGATGGGAACAGTATTCCATGTGCGGCCGAACCTGCGCCTTGTAAAGTTGCAGGCGGTGTGCCGGCATGAAATACTGTCCCGCTCTGCTGAGCACGCCAAGCTTTTTAGAGGCCAATTTTGCCTTCCCTTCTAAGTGACCACGAAACTGCACGCCACTCGATATGTCGACGCCGAGGATTCCGATACTGGCTGAGGCAACAAGGGGAGTGCCTTGAAACTGAGGCGATACGACAAAGGGGTTCTTTTTAGCGGTTAACGCGCAAACTTGTGTCTTCTGGGGGTTAAACTGGACTAGATTTAGTCGTCCCCAATCCGAGACTCTGTTCAGCAAAGACTCGACTTCAGACACAAGTTTGTCCCGGCACTCGGAGACGTTTTCCCGAGAAATATTGGCTCGGCCGGTGTAAAGAGCATCACCAGTACTGTCATCCGCATAGCAATGAATGTTACGGGTATGCAACATATCATTGATATGCAGAAGAAACAGCGTTGGCGATAGCACGCAGCCCTGTGGAACACCAGCATTAATAGGCTTGCAATCGGAGCTTGCACCGTCTACGACGACCTTGATGCTCCGATCTGCAAGAAAGCTGGTGATCCGATCGCATAATTTCTCGGGAAGCCCATAGGAAGGGAGCTTCGAAAGAAGCGCTTTGTGCCAAACCCGATCGAAGGCCTTCGCAATGTCCAAACTAACGGCCAATGCCAATGACTCTTTAGACTCTTAATATTAGTATCCCAATCGCCCCCAAAATGACTCGCGGCTGGGACGTTCAGAGACCGCTCAATGCGGTTCTCGGCTAGAATGTGAGCGAACTCCGTATTATAATACTTGCTAGCTAAGAGCTCATGTAGTTCTGATAAAATACGTTTTGCACCGACGTAGTTCATACCGTTATCCGAATATAATTTACTTACAGAGCCACGGCGGGAAAGAAATCTTTTAAATGCACCCATAAAGCCTGCTGTGCTTAGATCACCAACGAGTTCTATATGCACCGCTCGAGTAGTTAGACATACGAAAACGCAGACGTAAGCCTTTGTGGATCTTATACCACGCCCGCGAGTGAGCGTGACCTTAAACGGACCAGCGAAATCAGACCCGGTGTGCGTAAAGGGCTTTACTGATGGTATTACTCTACAAGATCTAAGTTCCGCCATTTCCGGAAATGACGGCTTGGGGCGTGCCCGAAAGCAAGCTATACATCTGTGCACCCGATTGCGGATTAGACTACGTGCAGAAAGAATCCAATAATTCTGACGCAAGATCGACATCAGCACGTCGGGGCCAGCGTGCGAATTCAATTTATGATGGTAATCCACTAATAAATTCATGATATGGTCTTTACGCGGTAAAACTATAGGGTGCCGTTGGTCGAAACTCAACTGCGAGTTGCACAAGCGTCCACCTACCCTTACAATCCCATCCTGTAAAAATGGCTTAAGGCGTTGAAAGGCGCGACTACAAGCTCTATTCGATTTTAATCTTGTGATTTATTCAGAGAAATGCGCACGTTGAAGTTCACGCGATACTAGCGACTCGGCATAGTTGTAATCGGACGCTAAGACATACGAACGTCGCGGTAAAAGCTTCGCGAATCGACAAACGTAAATTACGCTACGCAATAATTTCGACCAAGAGGACAAGCGGTTCGCCAAAGCAATGATTGGAGAAACCTCGCTCGAAACGTTCGCCACTAGAGCGTGTCTCTTTTCTTCCGGCGGTTGTGACACTGACGAAGGTTCAAAATCGGTTATTGGCCATTGCGAGGGATCCAAGTGAATCCAAGAAGGTCCGTGGAACCAAAGCGGGTGGTCCATTATTTGCATCGGGGTGAGTCCACGGGATAGACAATCGGCAGGGTTTTCCGTACCGAACACGTGATAAAAGTTCTGCGTTTCTAACTCGTCTTGGATCTTGGCCACTCGGTTCGCGACAAACGTATCCCAACGGTGGGGTGAAGAATGAACCCAGCATAAGGCGACGGTGGAGTCGGAAAAGGCAAATATCCTTTCTATGTGACCTCTATCCCTACATGCGCTGATAACTGCGGTAATAAGCTTGGTGGGTACTAATATTGCGCAAAGCTCTAAGCGCGCCAGAGAGACAACCTTACGGGGGGAGACTCTCGACTTAGAACTAATGAGGCTAATCGAATTTCTACCATTATTCTGGACGTGGAAATATACAACGCCCCCGTAAGCCTTCTCGCTGGCGTCTGCAAACCCAACGACCGTGATGACGCTATTTCTATCGACGTTTATATAACGCGGTATTTTAATTTCTCTTAGTAAAGGAAGTTCCTGTCTAAAACGCTGCCACAACCGTACAATGCTGTCAGTGGTTAGGGTGGCCTCCTCCACGCTATCGACCGAGTACACAAAATCATCCATATATAATCCACTTTCAATTGCCCTCTTAGCTTAGGATAAGAGGGACCTTCATCGTGGGCGAGCTGTCTCACCGTGCGTAACGCATGAAATGGGCTCGACTTTAAACCAAAGCAAACGCGGTTAAATTCAAACACCATTAGAGGTTCCTTTGGGTTGAAACGATATAAAATGCGTTGGAATCTACGGTCGCATTCACGGACCCCTATGCAAAGAAACATTTGGCGAATATCGGCGGATAGTGCTATACTAAACAAACGAAAATTGGCTATTATATTAAATAAACTGCCCTGTAAATTTTGCCCACTATAAAGGATATCGTTAAGCGACAGGTGAGTGCTAGTTTTAGCACTAGCGTCGAGCACTACACGTAACTTAGATGTAAGTTTGTCCTCCCTAATGACCCCGTGGTGTGGTATGAAATACGACGGTGTGTCTTCGTAGTTATCTAATTTCGAAGCCACAAGTGATATGTAACCTTCTCTTATATATTCGTTAATGACACCGTCATAAGCTTCTTTTAACTGGGGTGAAGTGAGCATCCTACGTTCCAAGCTGTAGAAACGTTTTTCCGCCATGTGACGCGAATCGCCGAGAGATAAAACATCTCCTTTAAAGGGTAGCGCTACACTATATCTACCGTCTCGATCACGAACGGTCGTGCGGACGTAAATTTCCTCGCATAATCTGTCATCTGAGCTAGCTATGGGTGGGACGTTCACCTCCTCCATCTCCCAAAATTTGCGGACTAACGACTCGAGCGGTTCGACAGCCATACCACAATAAGAGGTTGCTGAAATACTATCTATGATGGGGCGGAGCCAACGATGACATAGTCCAATACGGTTTCCAGTGCGTAAGGCGCGGTATGCGAGGAGTTGCCCCTGACCTTATTGTTTAACAAAAGATGAGGGAAAAGCGATGCTCCAATGAGCATGTCTATGTTTCCAGGAACGGCGTAAGTGTCGTCTGCTAGACTCAAATTTTTAAATTCAATCATTGCCAAGGGTTCAACCGAAACGGTTGGCAGCCGTTCAGTGAAGTTAACATTACGATCTATCCGAGAATAAAACTTTAAATTTATATATCCCTGAATAACTTTACTAGTACCTCCGATTCCTTTGACTACGGGACATGAAAGTGACCTATTTATTACTAAGCCTAAGCGCTGACAACATTGTCGCGTTATAAAACTATTTTGTGCTCCGCTGTCCAGCAGTGCACGGATGCTTTGTTCGTTTCCACGCGAATCCCTAACCAAAATACGTGCCGTACCCAGTATCATGGTTGAAGGAGGTTGTGCTCCCATATTTGCCAATGAGCACAAAGCGACATCACCAAAGGAATCCTGCTTGATTAGGAGAAAATAAAATTGGAGCGGATTAACTATTAAACACAATTATATCAAGCAGGAACTATTAGGAATGTTCACTCACCGGGGTGTTTCTTCTATGCTGCTTGGGCACTATATAGCTGCGACTTCTGGAAGATACTCTGGGTAGACTCTCAGGGGCCCCAGAGATACGTCGGGAGAGAGGCGGTGTGGTTCCAACGACGAGTGCGGCGGGAAGAGGCCTGCGCGTCGACCGCGCTTGCCTTTTATTCCTTCGGTTGCGATGATTACGTGATATTCTAGAATCATCTTCTTTCCCCTCCCACCCCACCACCCCGATGTGTCGATAGGAGGGTATGAATGATATCGTTTGGAAAGGGATAAACGATTTGGCAAGCCTACCGTCAAATAAATAAATACGAATGGTTTTCCGCGCAACCAAACGGTATATTATCAATCGACTTCATTTCTTAAAATTTAACGGGCGCACATCTTCGAATATAATCGTTTATAACTTTTTATCAAAGCATTAAACGATATTTATATTTTTTTGTTAATCTACACAAAAAATTTAAAAAAATAAACGTTTTTTTGAAAAAAAATCACGTATTTGTTTATTTATTATTTTTTAGGGAAGCGAGCTCGGGACTTAGGGCATCCGTTCTCGGACTTGTTAGGTTAGAAGGAGATGGCGGGGTCGAGTGAGCGAGCGATTAGGGAGAAATAGGCTCCCACGAAGCAGTGCTCCGTCGACAGGACCCGTCAAATTGTAAGAAATGAAGTCGATTGCTAATCTACCATTCAATTATAATATCACTACTGAAATTGTAATATCACGGCTTTGACAATATACCTGCGACATATATACGTTTATTTATCGATATATCGAAAATCCGATATTTAAAAAAATATCAACGGTCCTAGTTTGAACTGATCAGTCGGAACAATCAGTTGAACTAACCGTATGTGTCGTCCATTAGAATCGTAGTTTTTAATTACTAGCATTGAGTTTTTATTATTAAGATGCTACTGTCTAACTCCTGTTTGGGTTTCTCTCTGCACGACAGTGACGACACCCACGGAATGATATGGAGTAGTGTAATTTGAAAGGCTCATTAACCTTGATTTAGTTGAAACCAATCTTGTCGGCCTCGAGCTCAGACGCAGAGTAGCCAGCCTTTCGTTATTTAGGAATTACATGCTTTAATCCTTCCCTCTCTTTTCCACCATCGAATAAACAGCCGCTCGGCTGGTCTTCACCCCTTTGTGGTCGATGTTCCACACGTTAGAACCAAACGATTTGCTATATTTTTTGTAATACGTACAGCAAATGAGTGGAATAATTTGCCGGCGTCTGTCTTACCGTCCGAATACAATCTGAGCATCATCAAGGCAAGAGTGAATAGGTTTTTATGGAATAGGAGTGAATAGGTTCACTTAAATCACCACTCACCAACAGTAAAAATAAAATTCATTAATAACAGCCAATCAGAGTGAGCCGTGGTAGCTCAGATGGTTAGCGCGGTAAAAGAAAACATCGTGAGGAAACCTGCATGTCTGAGAAATAAGAAAAAAAATATTTCGAAGACATGTGAAGTTCGCCAACACGGATTGCGGCAGCGCGGCGGACAATTCCTTGCCCTAAAACCCTCTCAGTAATCAGCGTAGGCCTGTGCCCATCAGTGGGACGTATATAGGTGGTAGGTAACTTTAACTTTTTACCTTTAAAGTCTACTACTGAACATAGGGATCTCCATAGCATTGGGAGGTATATTGTTTCCACGTTTGTCTAACAAGTTGGTCAGGTCCCACAATTTTTTTATTATTTAGTTGTCATCAGAAAGATGCTAAAACCAAGGGACGATATGATGTAATGAATATTTTTACACGACAACTGCATTACATGTCCTTAATTATTTTTAATGTAAATAAAAACACGTGATGATCAATAAAAAAAATTGCAATCAACAAATTTGTCAGTGCCAACGTTTGATCTCGTACTGTATAATTTTAAAAAGAGTGTTCATCCCTCAACTTTACCCCGACTCTTTAAAAATTAGTGCACAGTAACTTGCCACAAATGTTTCTACGAAATTAAAATATTAACCAATACATTACTTATTATGTGATATTAAATATTTGAAATTTGTTAAACTTTCAAGCAATTTGTATAGTTAAACCACTGACACTTACAAGAGTTAAACGTTTAACATGATTACTTATTACATGCCTCACTTCCTCAACTACATAAGTCAAATCAAAGACACATATGTGTATATATGAGACATACATACACAGATCAAAGTAGTAGTGTCTCATAATGTAATTCAGCTAGCTTCTACAGCATAACAGCAAGAAGAACGATTCTGCCAAGATTTTAAATAACTACAGGATAGTTGTACACTACTAACGACACCGTGTTAACCGAAAACAGCAGGAAAAATCTTTACTTTATAATAAATTATAATATAATGTCCTCCAGACCGAATTTCGGCCACAGCGGCCAGCCTCAACGGAGGCTAGCCATCGGCGAAGGACAAGATTATAGTGCACTCTCTCTTCCCTCCCTCTCATAATACGATTGGACGGTAAACCGACACAACCGGAGAGATATCAGGCGCAGGATCAACGGCTTTACATGCTTTCCGATGCACGGGGGTGAGACACCGCCAACTTCCAGACTCCGGGCAACTACTGAGAATTTCTCGACGGAAAAACTCAATAATTTATTTTTTAGTCCGACCCAGGATTCGAACCCAGGACTTCATGATCAGCAGTCGCACTACTACAACCGCTAGACCAACGAGGCAGTCAATAAATTATATCAAAGCACTTTTAATTTTGTCAAGCCTAATTAATAAAAAAATATTGCACGCAACTGTTTTATATTTTCAAACTAAAATTAAGCTTTGATAAATTAATAAAAAAGTAATTTCCATTAGGTTTACGGGATCATAAAACAAAACTCAATCCGAAACTACGTAATTGGATCCGGCATATACTTTACCTTCGGCACAGTTCGTGAGGTTATAAAATAAAACAACAAGCTCAAAATTGAACAGTATCTGCCCTAGGGATCGTCAACAAATTTTCTTATAAAATTTGAGCTTAAAGGAAAGACAATTTATTTGGAAAAAACCTCTAATAAATGGACGAGATAAACTTGCTATTCTTAATGTATTTAATACCTTTTATGATAAATTGAAATTGAATAAAACTATTATACGGATTTTATCTCGTTTAATTACCACTTTAATTTATTTATATTATCCCGACGTTTCGGGTGCTTTACAGCACCCATGGTCACGGGGGGGACTGAGATGTATGACGTCCCAATGTCATAGTTAGTCCGGCTACCTACAGTTTCTGAATATTAATTTTTGGTCCGATTAATTTCAGATTTAAATTAATGGAACCAAAAAAAAATAGAAGATTTAAATATTAAGGTCCGAAAATTTAAAAAAAACTACAACCGCCGGTGTGCCCACCCCACATTTTTTAAATATACTAACTTTGGCCTCTCAGTATATTTACGCAACTTTAATACCTATATATTCACAAAAACAAAAGCTAAAACTGATAAAATATACAATGTCCTTACCCCATGTGCTATGTTAAAAACAATAGATGTATACAAAGAGTTATTATAATAAAAATTAAATATTCACAAAAACAAAAGCTAAAATTCATAAAATATACAATATCCCTACCTCATGTGCTATGTTAAAAACAATAAATGTATACAAAGAGTTATTATAATAAAAATTTAATTTGGAAATTGGGAAATCGGAAGCGATCGGAAGCGAAACGTTTTTCCCAGGACAGAGTTATTTTCCGAACCAGCGGTAAAAGTAAAAAAATACTTTTAATAGGAATTACTCGTAATTTATATTGAATAAGAATTTTCTAGTCTATTCTGTATGTGAATTACATATATGCTTTAATATAGTTCTATTATCCTCAATTATTACGTCTATAAAGCCTTTTAATAATTTAGTATTAGGTACTACGTATACTTGAAAAGCAGTATCTAAACTTAGGCCCTCTCTACAAATGGCGGCTTTCGTCATATAATAAAGTACTCTGTGGCGACGATTAATACCGCGAAACTAATTGGCACACTAGAGAGTAGAAAGTAAATTCAAACAATGTTATTATAGCTCCGATATGCTAAAATAGGTATAATAATTGATACTTTGGCAGTGTCGCCCACTGCCAAAGTAAAAAATAAAATTTAAAATATTAATTAGTATACAACTTAAAAGAAAGTAAATTTATTTAAGTTGTATACTAAGATTACTCTGACATTATGTTAGCAAAATATTATAATAAAGTTTACGATAGTGCAGGTAGTAGGCACTATTCATACTTTCTTTATTCAGGAAAATTTTCTGTTTATGAAGAATGGTTCTCCTTAATAGAAATATATAAAAGCTTCAGAGATGATTTTAAATTTGATTGAAATTCATGAATTTGTTGGTCGTGTTTCTTACTTACATTTTATAAGTACAATATTTGTGCGGGACAAGTGAAAATAAATAGAATTAGTCTATAATTTTATTTCTTTAATCTTATTTTTAATTACGTAAATAAGACGAACATTTTCATGTTAATGGAATAAATATTATAGTTTAGAGTTTGTACTTAAATAGGATATAAGCGTTTATGTTGTGATTATAGTTTAAAGTTACACATAAAGAAGATATAAGCATTTTATATTAAGAAAAATAATAGTGTAAAGCTTATATTCATGTATTAGAATTAGTAATTCACTTTGTATAATAATATAACTAGCTTAAGGTAAACAATGTAACTCAGCTCTGTCGCGCCTCGCGCTGATTGGTCGACGCCGTCACACGGTACGCACGCCGTACCACTCGACCCGGCCGAGGTAGTATAAAAGAGGGGCGATTTAGCTTGCGCCCTCCTTTCTTTGCGCCCTCCTTTCTGCCAAGGAGGGTCGCGTTCGTATACGGCTTAGAGATCTCCAGTCAGATCGTTAAGCCATTTCCTAAAAGGTGGTGTTTAGTGGGTAAAAGTCGCCACATAACCACGCAGCCGGCTGCGTGGTATGCTATGAGCATTCACCACCTCCCTCCCCCGCTTTCCGGAGGGTTGCCCATATTTGCTTCGGGCGCAAAAAAAAAAAAAAAAAAACGTCGTTTGACACAGTCGGCGGCCAGCTCTCTCAAGGAAAACATCAAATATAGAAGAAAGAAAAAAGTGTCAGTGTTTTTATTCTCCACCAACCCAGCAAACAAATGTGCTTGTAGGGCACATTTAATGGTCCTTCGCCAGCCGAATATTGTGGAAAATAATTACCTGAAGACTTCAAATAGTGCTACATCGAGTTAAGAAGACTTCTCGGAAATCGTCATTCGATGAAAAAGTCAGCTAACAGTATGGCCGTTACGCGTTCCGAGGGAAAGAGCAGCAAGCCGCCGTCGTCCAAGGCTACCACCTCGGCGACCGGTACCACTAGTGCGGAAGCCAGTACGGAATCGACAGCTACAGGGACGACCGCCACGGAGACTTCGGAGTATACAGACACCTCCGCGGCAACTGATCCATCCACCGTGACTTCCGCCACCGTAGCAACCACTTCGTCCGCCGCCACCTCAGCCGCAACCGCCACCCCCGCCGCGCACCCCGCCAGCACCGTCGCTCCTTCCGTAACTCCATCCGCGGCGACGACGCTAACTGCGGGTGCGAAGGCCAAACAGCTGATGAAGCCGCCCGCTACTGTCACCAGAGCAACTCGCCGAGAAACAGAAACTGATACAGTGAAGCGAGCCATAAGAAGCACCGCCGGTCCATCGAAGCAAACCGGATTACAGGAACCCCGCCTGCCCAGCAAGAAGGGAGGAGGGGGGGGGGATCTACACACAGTAGAACGAAGCAGCTGAAGCTTGCAAAGGCGAAAGAAGATTTGCTACGCCTTCAAGTGGAATTAGCCGCAGCACGTCTTGCTGCCTTGGAAAGGGAAGACTCAGAAGAGGAGGAGGAAGAAGAAGATGACGCCTCCCTCTACTCAGAAGTCAATGCAAGAGTGGACGACTGGTTGGAAAATCAAGTGAATCGCCCGGTGTTAGCAATCACCAACGAACCTCACCATGCCATAGAAGAACCAACAACCGCCCACGCAGAAGAACCCAGACAGCAAAAGCATGAACAAACACATCAGTCACCGGCGGGAGGTCAAACTGATGTAGCCCTCCTAGCTGAAGCCATCACTCGGGCTGTCAACGCCGCTCAACGACCTAAGTTCGTCGAGTTACCATTCTTCAGTGGGTCTCATCAGGAATGGCTACCCTTTCGCGCCGCCTATTACGAGACAGAAGCAACATTCAGTGCAGTTGAAAATACGAATCGACTCAGAAGAAACTTGAAAGGGAAGGCCAAGGAAGCAGTTGAGGGCCTACTTATGACCAACGCACACCCGGCTGAAGTAATGAAGACTTTGGAGTCAAGATTTGGAAGACCAGAGTCAATAGCCATGCTGGAGATGGAGACGCTTAGAGGTCTGCCGCGCCTTACTGAGTCACCAAGAGATATATGCATATTCGCCACCAAGGTCTCCAACGTAGTGGCGACTCTGAAGACTTTGGGTTGTTTTAACTACATGTACAATCCTGAACTCGCGAAGACAATAGTAGACAAACTGACGCCAACTCTGCGTTATAGATACTACGACTTCTCAGCCATGCAGCCACGTGAAGACCCTTGTCTCATCAAGATAGAGAAGTTTTTCAAAAGGGAAGCAGAATTGTGTGGACCCTACGCGCTGCCCGAACAGATGACACCGCCTACTACAGCCGCACCACAAAGGAAGACTCAAAGGATCAACAACGTGACTGAGAAGACATACATACCAAGGTGCGTTGTATGTGAAGATACGGGGCACACCAACGCCACAGAATGTGAACAATTCAAGAAGTTAGATGCAAATGCAAGATGGGACATGGCCAAGTCCAAGCGCCTCTGCTTCAGGTGTCTTCGCTATAGGAACAAGACACAATACTGCCGACCCAAGTCATGTAATGTCAACAGTTGCAAGTACTCCCACCACAAGATGCCGCACTACGAAAAGAAGTCGGTAGACACAGAAGCAAAAGAAAATCAAGGGGCATCAGATCAATCAGAGGTCATCAACTCAACGTGGACCGTCAAGAAGCAATCGTATTTAAAAATCCTGCCGATCCAGGTTAAAGGACCAAAAGGAGCTGTCAACACCTTCGCGTTGATGGACGACGGCTCAACAGTCACGCTTGTCGACGATAGCATAGTAACAAGCGTCGGAGCGACGGGCCCCATAGACCCACTGAAGATAGAAACCATCAACGACAAGAAAGTATCGGAGTCAGCATCAAGAAGAGTCACCATCAAACTAAAGGGGCTCAACGATCACGAAGAACAAATACAAGCGCGCACAGTGAAGAACCTGCAAGTCTCATCTCAACGGGTCCCACAGGAACTAGTGGAGGAGTGTCAACACCTCTCTGATATCCAAGGACATCTCACGTATACAAACGCAAAGCCACGAGTACTGATCGGTCAAGATAACTGGCATCTTCTGCTGACATCAGAAGTAAGAAGAGAAAACAAGAACCACCCAGTGGCATCTCTAACGCCACTAGGTTGGGTACTCCACGGAAGCCAGACACGGAGCTTCGGACGGAACATCGATTTCGTGTCACACATCACAGAGGATCCAGACGAGAATCTAGAGGACCTTGTGAAGCGATACTTCGAGATGGACGCACTCTGCATAAAACCCAAGAGACCGAAAACTGATCCAGAAGAACAAGCACTTCGTATCTTGGAAAAGACCACAACAAAGATAGAAGAAGGAAGATTCCAGACCGGTCTTCTCTGGCGCAAAGAAGATGTCAAGTTACCAGACAACTACGAAAACTCGCTGAAGAGGCTCTTCAATATAGAAAAGAAGATAGATCGTGATCCTATTTTAAAGAAGAAATACGTGGAACAAATGGACGCTCTCGTCGCAAAGGGCTACGCCGAACCCGCCCCAAAACAGAAGACAGCTGACAAGACTTGGTACCTACCCCACTTTGCAGTAGTCAACCCAATGAAACCGGAGAAATTGCGGGTGGTACACGATGCCGCAGCCAAGACCAAAGGGGTGGCACTTAATGACATGCTACTCAAAGGGCCTGACCTACTACAATCGCTACCGGGTGTCGTCATGCGCTTCCGACAACACATGATCGCGGTTACGGCGGACATCAAGGAGATGTTCATGCAAGTCAAGTTGCAAGAACAAGACAGGGACGCACTGCGTTACCTGTGGCGTGGGGATCGACGAGACAACCAACCTCCGGAAGAATACAGAATGACATCGTTAATCTTCGGAGCATCGAGTTCGCCTTCGACAGCAATATACGTCAAGAACCTGAACGCCAAACAGCACGGGGAAACTCACCCAGAAGCCGCAGCTGCCATCATAAAGAAGCACTACGTCGACGACTACCTGGACAGCTTCAGAACCCTCGAAGATGCCAAACGCATCACGAAGAGTGTACGAGCCGTGCACATGAAAGCCAGCTTCGAGTTGAAACAGTGGAAATCGAACTCAGCGTCACTCCTAGAAACACTCGGAGAAAACAATCAGACAGAAGACATGGAACTCTACAAAACAGAAGAAAAAATGGAACGAGTTCTGGGTGTTGTCTGGAAGATCAACTCAGACGAACTCACCTTCAACCTTAACCTAGCCAGAATATCCTTAACACTCCTAGAAGGGAAACAGCCGACGAAAAGGGAAGCACTGAGAATAGTGATGTCGCTCTTCGACCCGCTCGGGCTCGCCTCACCTATCACCATCAGGGCAAAACAACTACTCCAGGAAGTCTGGCGTAGAGGAACAGCATGGGACGACAAGATCGACGAGGACCTGGCGGAGCAGTGGGAAATGTGGATGGAGCATCTGAAAGGCCTCCGCGAAGTAGCAATCCCGCGGCAATATCTTCACTACAGCGACGCGGCCTCCCTAGAACTTCACGTCTTCAGCGAGTCAGCCTACTCTGCGGTTCTCTTTTGGAGAACTGTAACAACAGTAGGCGAGGCCCACCTATCCCTTATTATGGCGAAAGCAAAGGTGGCACCGTTAAAATTGACGTCCATCCCAAGATTGGAACTACAGGCTGCAGTCATGGGCACCAGGCTCGCAGAAACAGTAGTCGAAGAACACGAGAGGAAACCTGACCGCAAAGTATTCTGGACGGACAGCAAGACAGTACTAACCTGGATAAGGACAGGGTCACGTTCATATAAGCCCTACGTGGCTCATCGTCTAGCAGCAATAGAAGAAAGTTCCAAAGTTAACGACTGGCGCTGGGTGCCAACAAAGCTGAACGTGGCGGACGATGCCACACGAGACGTGCCAGCAACATTTAATAAAGACCATCGATGGTTCAAAGGACCTGACTTCTTATACCTAACAGAAGACTTCTGGCCGACGGAAACCACAAGAGCAATAGCGGAAGAACCTTCCGACGAAGAAAGAACACATCACGTGAGCAACAAAGGAAGATTGAAGCTTGCAGAAGGTCTACCTGATCCAGCGAAGTTCTCCAACTGGGACCGACTCCGATACTCAACCGCACGTGTTCTACAGTTCATTCAACTCTGCAGAAACACCAAACAGAGAGTCAACTACAAACGAACAAAGAAGAATAAAGAGGCTGATCCCACTTGGAAAAAGAACAAAGTTACCGTAAAATATCAGGCGCGCACGACGACAAAAAAGCGGTCACCAGAAGACATAAAGCCGCTAATGGTCTCAGCCGAGCTTCTTAAAACAGCTGAAGAACTCCTGATGCGATCCTCTCAAGAACAATCCTTTACGGAAGAAATAGACAGTCTAAACAGCGGGAAGCCGATCAACAAAGAGAGCCGCCTTCGCCAGCTCAGCGTCGAGTCCATAAACGGCACACTACGACTTAGAAGTCGTATTCGAGCGGTCTGCGACATGGAAGAAAAGTTCAAGAACCCGATGATAATCGACGGTGATCATCACACGGTCAAACTCTGGGTACAGGCTATACATCGGCAACTCCATCATGCCGGTGTAGAGGCCACAGTCAACGAGTGCCGGCAGCAGTATTGGGTACTGAGACTGCGTCCTACCGTACGCGCAATAATACGAAGATGCCTATTCTGCAGAATGAAGACGCAAGTACCGCCGCATCCGAGAACCGGAGACCTGCCAACATGTCGCTTAGCTCACCACAAGCGCCCCTTCACCTACACCGGGGTGGACTATTTCGGACCCCTTTCAGTGACCGTCGGACGAACTCGACAAAAGAGATATGTGGCCATCTTTACATGTCTCACTACGCGAGCCATACATCTAGAAGTCGCCGGCTCACTCAGCGCTGACTCCGCGGTAATGGCCATAAGGCGAATGATCGCGCGGCGAGGCTGCCCGACAGAAATATGGTCAGACAACGGCACCAACCTGAAGGCAGCCGATAAGGAACTACGACGGGCGGTCGACGCAGCGACCTCAGAAGAAGCAGCGAAGAGGACTATCTCCTGGCGCTACATCCCGCCTGGAGCTCCATTTATGGGCGGAGCCTGGGAGCGAATGGTTCGCTCCGTCAAGACCGCTCTCATCGCGACGTTGCACGAACGTCATCCGACAGAAGAAGTCCTCACAACACTACTAGTAGAAGTAGAATACACAGTCAACAGCCGCCCGCTGACTCACGTCTCAGTCAGTCCAGAGGATCCTGAAGCTCTCACTCCTAACCACTTCTTGTTGGGAGGACCGGGACGAGTACCACAGCCAGGCACTTTCACCGAACGAGACACCCTCTTACGGTCAAGTTGGCGAGCTGCGCAGAGACTAGCCGACATCTTCTGGCTACGCTGGGTGAAGGAGTACCTCCCTGAGCTCCAACACCGGCGGGAGCCCCACGGACGAGGCCGAGCAGTACGCGTCGACGACCTCGTACAGATCGTCGATCCCAACCTAAACCTCAACGTGTGGATACGAGGAAGAGTCATCGCTACATATCCGGGTCCTGACAACATCGTGCGGACAGTGGACGTGCTGACCAAGGGAGGTGTCCTACGCCGGCCAATAAGGAAGCTGGTGATCCTGCCTCTATCTACGGACGTCGAGCCCGCACCGGAAGCTGATGCGACGCGGTCGCACGGCGGGAGTGATGTGCGGGACAAGTGAAAATAAATAGAATTAGTCTATAATTTTATTTCTTTAATCTTATTTTTAATTACGTAAATAAGACGAACATTTTCATGTTAATGGAATAAATATTATAGTTTAGAGTTTGTACTTAAATAGGATATAAGCGTTTATGTTGTGATTATAGTTTAAAGTTACACATAAAGAAGATATAAGCATTTTATATTAAGAAAAATAATAGTGTAAAGCTTATATTCATGTATTAGAATCAGTAATTCACTTTGTATAATAATATAACTAGCTTAAGGTAAACAATGTAACTCAGCTCTGTCGCGCCTCGCGCTGATTGGTCGACGCCGTCACACGGTACGCACGCCGTACCACTCGACCCGGCCGAGGTAGTATAAAAGAGGGGCGATTTTCGTCGTTTGACACAGTCGCTCATGATAAGGCACAATAGAGCTTAATCAGCCAGCTGCCTGTCCCCAAAGGCGGTTTTTAGGGGGTATCACTTAGGGTCCCCGGTAGGACAGTGAGTCCCCCATAACCACGATAGACCGGCTATCGTGGTATGCGTAATGCATTTTCCGCCTCCCTACGTACAGGGTAGCCCTTTAATTGCTTCGGGCGCAAAAAAAAAAAAAAAAAGTCGTTTGACACAGTCGGCGGCCAGCTCTCTCAAGGAAAACATCAAATATAGAAGAAAGAAAAAAGTGTCAGTGTTTTTATTCTCCACCAACCCAGCAAACAAATGTGCTTGTAGGGCACAATATTATTACGAAAGTAAAACTTCAATACTCATATGAGCCCTGTTAATGTATAAGATTAACGAGTACTTTGGTATAATTTGGATCGTGATCAAACTTTAGCGGTCTTGGTTGGATTTAAAAAGTTATGTCGTTAGGAACTTTTATGCATTACTGGCACTAACGTGGATATTGATGAGTAAAGTGGATATATAACTTAGTATTCTTGTAGTAGTAAAAAGTTTGTAGTAGCGAATTAAAATTATTTAGCCATTAAAATTACATTAAAATAATTTTAAAATGATAAGCTTTTTAAATAGTTAACGGTGAGTAATGGTACCACCTATTTACTAAAATGCTTCTTTTTAACTTTATCATTTTTAAATCCATTGCTATTTATTTTCTTTTTTTCTTTATACGTAGATGTAATAGATAAATACATAAATTTCACAAGGACACACATCCAGACCCGGAACAATTATTTTTGAGCCGTACAAATATTTGTTCCGTGTTGAATTCGAACCTGTGGCTCTTAATGAAACCTATTTATTGCTAACCCACTGTGCGACGAATCCTTCAATTTGAATTTTGGCATGCATTTCATGAACCTTAGAGAGTTAGTGAACACAGAGCTGATTTCTGTACCCTCATACTGGTTTTAGCATATTTAAATAAAAATTTCACCACCAGTAGTCAGTCTCGTCCGTTATTCAGTAAGTTGCAAAGCATCAAAGCGGGGTAGAGATTTGGGAAAAACCTATTTTACTCCTGTTACATGTACTAATAATTTGTAGAAAAGTTGTCATTTATTGTATCTATTATTTCCTTGAAAATAATATGCCACCTGTGTTACTTGAATAATACACTGTTGTAAAAGGAGACTAATAAAATATTGGGTAAACCTGGTCCGAGGAGTATCTACGTTGCTCTTTAGACTATGCCTAATAATAATGTTAAGACATAGGTACACACACTTTGAAACAAAAGGTTGTCTTTTTTGACAGTAAAGAGGCGGATGTTTCTTTTTTATATCATGTCCAGAATAACAAATTAAAATAAACATTACTTCCACCCTAGAATTTCCCTGGAAGCCCATAGGACGGACGGAAGCTTCAAGACAAGCGCTTTGTACCAAATCAGACCAAAGGCCTTCGTTATGTCCAAACTAAACACCAAAGCCTCTCCCTTGGACTCGATCGCCTGCGCCCATCGGTGTGTTACTCGTAGATCAACAAGAAGATTTATCGAATCCGCGATCCTTAGCGCTGCAACTCATTGCTAAACCACTGCGTCACGGAGGCGTCAATACTGTACCGTTTTTTTTTTCACATGGGGAAATGCCTACGCACACCCGCCTTTTGTGTCAAACTAGCAGGACCACAGGAGCGCTTTCATACACATCCACGGTCCCATGATTCCCTTCTCGGAAGAAGATTCTCTTTCCTTCTAAGATAAGGCGCGACAGAACATAAGGTGAGCCTTCCTATACGTCCCTCAACTCAAGCACCAACTTTCCTGTCCCCAGCGACTGCTCTTCCCCTGCGACTCCATCTCGGCTGGAGGACACCATTCATAGCCTACCAACTGACATCCAAAGTGAGCTCGCCAAGTCCACTTTCGGCCGGTCATTCACCTCAGGCCAGCCATGTGGTTTCCTCTTGGTTTATCATGGGTAACTAAACCACGGATACTAAGCCGTCCCATCACGACAAGGCGGAAACTCGTTCAGAGGTGGCATACCGTACCTATTGTCATGCACGATCCTCTCTAGATTCTTTCACATCCATATAATTATCCAAGTATACATGGTCATTGGTTAGGAGTGCTCATAATTATCAAACCATCACTTTTGTCCTACCTGCATTCACTTTCATTCCCCTGCTTTTAAATGATACGTTGATTATATTATTGTACCTAATGGCTGCTATATACGGAGTCTTAAATATTTTAAGATACTTTAAGGTACTTAGAGAGTTTTTACTAACCTGGAATGTTCTCCAGCCTTCCCTTTCCTATTAAAATTATGTTATTAAGTCTATACTGCGCGAGCGAAACCGCAAAAGATATAGTTATGAATATTTTAATGACACGGTGACGTTCATGAATCGGGGTAGGCAGACAATTTCGTACGCCAGTATGAGTCTGCCGCTGCCTCTCGAAAACCTTTCTGCCCATCATCGGTTGTCAGTCTTTCGAGCTATATAGCAGGCCCATTGCGACTTCAGCTTACTAATTCATTGGACTATGTCGATTACTCTGCTTCTATTGCGGGAACCCTCACTTTTAAGTCTATCACGCAGAGAAACCTCAAGCATAGCACTCCATAGCTCGCTGAGCGACCTTGAGCGTCTTGTTCTTTGAGATAACTGTGTTGTCGCGTCTCTCCTCTCTTCTTTTCTTTTCTCATCTTAAAATGCAACAAAAGGAAATAAACCAGGAGATGGGCAGCAGCATCTTCCTAATTATATCTAAAAAACATTTGCCTTCTGCTTGCCAAGCGTGGCAACTAAGACAAAAATCCCCATATGACCTATTATATGAGGGAGGCCTATGTACAACAGTGGGCTTTTGATAAGCTGTTACAGTAACGGTAAACAATTACAAAGATTCCAATGGAATTTCATAGGGTTAATCTAAAGATTAAAAAATCTTACATTAATAACTGTGTCGATATTTTGTACCAAGTAAGTACTGTGGTAATCGCAAGCATAATTTTTTGCCGTACTATGGGCACTACAGAAATCTAAATAATATTTACTTATTATTTAGATTTCTATGATGTGACGTTCTATGTGTGCCTACCTGTCGCCTACTCGCCTATTCCCCCATGTCCTCACGGAGCTTAATGCTCTCCTGGACACAAATCCTCAGTGCGACCTGTTTGCGGATGAATGGACGGTAATAGTCTGAACTGAATGCCCGAAGTTTTGTGAGCGAGAAAAAGAATATGTTATCTTTAATTAATATAATTTGTTTAATCTAAAAAAAAATAACTTAAATTCAAAGTACTTACTAAACTTCTATTTTATGTCCTTGTAAAATTAGGTCGATATCGCGGAAAAACGTATAATGGTATGGGTACGGAGTGTACAGTGGCGTAACAATAGGGTGGCAGGCCGAGAAAAATGCCATGGGCCCCCGCCGGAAGAGTCCCCGGGCCCGAGAGGGCCGTGAGCACAAGAGGATCTTCACATTTATTAATACAACATTTAGTGAAATGTATTAGTTTTTTTTTTTTAAAGAATAGGGTGACAAACGAGCACACAGTCCACCTGATGGTAAGTGGTTGCTGCGGCCCATAGACATCTACATCTATCTTCCATTAAAGATCAAAATGCAGATGCGTTGTCACCCGTGAGGACTGAGATGGAATGCCTCGTTTCCAGTAAAAAGGGTCTCCGGTTCTCTACACTCATCATACGAAATACAGCAGCATTAAGCTACTATTTCACGCTGGTATTCTGTGAGAGCGTGGTCCTTCCCCGGTCGAGCCGACCCATTCGTGCAACAACTATACTACTAATATAACTGCAGCATGGCTCTACCACGTACATATAGTTTTATCTTCAATTAGTTTAGGATAGGTAACGTGCATTGTGTATGCAGTTATAGAAAAAGTTATCAAAGTTTGTTGGAAAAGATGTCATCCAGTCAGTTTCAGAACGTATCCGGTAGGTAAAAAAATCCTCGTCACTTTAACCTCTCAGGTCCTAAAGAGTGATAAAAACGCAACGCTGCAGCTGGAAGTTGGAAAAAAATTAAGTTTTCTTGTTAATTCATATTTTTGCCGCAAGTCTTCTGTTGTGGCGTGGGCTCTCGGATAATCCTATAGAGACGTAGGTACATCATATGACTTACACATACAGTGCCGGATTAGTAGTAGCAAATTATATCGGAAGGCCCTTGTTATGCTATAGGTAGGTTTTTAAATATAAAGTAAAAACAATTTAATACTCAAATAATCTCTAATCTCACATACCATCCCAATCCACCAACCTATAGCGGCGGCTGCCTACATTTCGTGCCTGCAATGAAAAAGTGATGGACACTGTACTCCGGATCAGTAAAAGATCCGAAGAACCAAGAAACCCATCGACGGAGACCTAATAGCCGTCCGGATGAGAGCTCAGCAGAAGGTCCAACAGAGAAGGTGTATGATCCTCTACATCTGGAATCTGCGTGGGCAAAGTGACCAGTTGTGTCAGACCATATGCCTATATAGGCAAAGCCGTAAACAGATTGATCGGTAGTATGAGAACCGAGCCATTCGGCGTATTGGGCGATGAAACTTGTGCGTTTAATGTATGAAATTCTGTGTTTCTTTTTCCCCAACGAAATAATCGGTTACCAATTGTCATTTGCAACGTTTCACGTTTATGTGATTGTTGATATATCAAGTAAATTAAATATACCGTCTTAATAAGTCTTATTTAAAAAAGTTTCAAGTTGTCAGGAATTTCTTAGGAAGTTTCATAAAATTTTTAATTTTATTTAAGGCATAGGTATAAGCTCGCCTTTTAATAATCGTTTTATTACTAATAACTGGGTAAACCCTTAATTTTGCTTTTCTTATACTGCTTCTCTCTTATTTCTGCAATAATTCAGCAGAATTTATACCCTGTCCGTATCAAGCAATGTAATTGAACAAAGTGATTATTTAAGCGCTTGTTTGAACAGCGTGAGAGAAAAGCAGAACAAAAACTCATAGCACTTTGTACGCAACGCTTAAACTACACACAAAAGTGTGTGGAACGTTAGAACGTAGAACGTCACAAAAGACGACTGGACGAATCTTAGATAAACATATCCAAGGGACGGATGTAGTCGAAAACAAAAAAGAAAACTTTCTCGAAGGTTTCGACAAATAACTAAAGTAGAAAACTTGATGGTGATAGAGAATCGATACTGCGATTAACATTTTTTATACACGTAGGCAGAATCGGCTTTACCTAAGGTGTAGGGTGCGCAGCAAACACGGGCTCAGGGTCTAAAGATTCGTCGCTCGCGGCACCGGCACTCTCAAAAATCCTGCGCCCTTGTTATTTTAGTTTTTTTTTTTTAATTCAGCCTTGTTCTTGCATGCATTTAAAAGAACCTACCAAACGACGACTGTTCTTCGTGTGTAATATTTAGAGTGCAACAATTAATCAATAAATAGGTAATAGGTACTTAATAAATATTTTACAATTGGTCCAGCAAATCCACATCAGTCCAGCCGCTGCCACATATCGCAGTTCAAATATTCCTCTACAGTATAAAAAGCCTTTTCACTGAGCCATCTGTATCTCTCTTTTAAATTTAATGACAGGTAGGTCTTGAATTTCTTGTGGTATCTTATTATATACTGTCATACACATCCAATAGAATTATTATGGAATCTCGCGCTCTTGGGTATTATGGTGGAAACCAACCTATTCCTATTTCTAGTGCCTCGTTTGTAAAAGTCTTTGGCTTGTGTGAAATAATGCATATTATTTTTTACAAAATTCGCCGTTTCAAAAATATATAGACAAGGAAGTGTCAAAATTTTCAAGGATTTAAACAAGGGCTGACATGGCTCGTCAGGTACAGTACTACATATACGCTAATATAATCTTTAATTATACCGAGACCTAACATGACTGCCCCTCCAGTCCTGTCACGTGTGAGACAACCCCAGACGAGATGCTGAGCAACTCAACACGCTGAGCAGACACATCGCCCAGACCGCAGCAACCGCCCCTAGACCATCGGCCATCTCCGAAGCAACACTCCATGGGACAATACCAGCTGAAACTTCTTCCTGAGAGACGCCAAGATGTTCAGCTCTGAACATTGCAACGCACCCACACTGTGACCGCGTTTGACCAAAAATCACGTACACCAATAGGTTTGCTAAATAATCATAGGAATGACGTTAATATTAACCTCAATGCAATCATATAAATTGTAATGATTTTTAATAAAATCCTCTATCAACGCTGGACGACGTCTACGTTACTACCGACGACATTCCTGGTAAGACCTCCCTCTCACTGCGGCCAGCACGTAAAGCCGTTGGTCCTGCGCCCGATCTCTCTCCGGTCGTGTCGGTTTACCATCCCATCGGATTATGAGAACGAGGGAATAGAGAGTGCACCTGTGGTCGCGCATACACTTGGGCACTATAATCCTGTGCTGCGCCGATGGCTAGTCTCCGTTGAGGCTGACCGTAATTCGGTCTTCAGGACATTATTATATGGTTTATACTGCGCTTGGTACTAGTAATTTTACTTTTAAACTTGTTTTCTTAACCTTACATTTACCTACACATAATATGGACGTCCGAATATCCTAAAACTTTCATACTGAACGATATTTGACACTCGTATTTTTAAGTTTAGTTATATTTTTATAAATGTAGATGCGGACGTCGGCTTATCGGTTTATTTCATGCTGCACTATATTTTAACATTTTACATTGGGTACTAATCTGCCTAAAAGAACTCTTGTTAGGTATTTCGTAAGCAACCCATAATTCTGTTTGAGTATAAGTTACCTTCTGATTGAGTACAGGAAGATGGACTTAATTGTAGATATTGACAGGTTTCATAGAAGTTTGTTTTATTATATTGTGACTTATCTCTGACTAATAACCTAATATGGTCTGGCGAAGAAACTCATTTTAATATAAGGTTTTACTGCATTAACTGCCAATAGGTTGTTATAAAAATAAAAAAAATTCTACAATAGACCGTGACATATTGTTGCTGACATAGCTCCGAAAATATAATTTATTTACTTGATCATGTTTAGTTTTGGTGCTCTCACTGCATCTTAAGGATGAGTCTATCTTCTTCTCATCTATCGAAAGCCTACATAAACAAAATATCACCTTTAAATAAAATATTACAAAGCGGAGTAACTAATAAGAGTGGCAACGTCGCACCATACAAAGGAATTGCGTTAAGCAGGAGAATAAATTAAAAACTATGTATACTACGGAGATTCTGGATAATTTGTAATATGGAAGGGAGTCCTGATTGGTTTCCCTCCAATAAATATATAAATATAAAATTATATTTATAAAAATAAAAAAAATATAAAATTTTGGTGTTACCGAACTCTGATAAATTAAGAAAGACCATTGAGCTAATATGTACTACGTACTAGAGGCGAAACTGCATTCAGCTACTATGTTCCATTCAACTGCGGTGCATACACCGCACTTTAATCAGTCACTCGCTAGGCGCTTGTAGAGTTGACACGTGTTGTGTTGATTTAAAAAAAAATCTCGTGATAAAAATATGCCGTCGTGCATACTTAGATATTGCATAAATAATTCAAGAAATGTCAGTAAAAACCAAGGAATTACTTTTCATTGGTTATTAAGATACTTAATCAATAAAAAAGTATTATAAATTAGTAATAAAACAAATTTCTAAGACGCCATCTTGCGTCACGTAATATAGATTATGAAATTAATTTGTTCAGATGCAACATTTCTGTGGGTACTTAAATATAGGACGAATATATTATTATACACATTTTTTTGTAGAAACATATATGAATTATTATAATTAGGCCAAATTTTTTTATATTTAAATCTGCTATTTATTCTTGTATTTTATTTTTAGGTTTCCATATCAAAGTAAAAGTGGAATAAATTCGTCCATTTTTAACTCTCGCGTGCCCAGCGTTTACGACGACTCTTATTCTAATTTAAATAAATATATTTGTAATTTAAATGTTATGTTAATAAGTTTTGTTAAACATGCATTTAGTATGTTTTTTTTATATTTGACATAGATACCTTTAAAAATATATTTAGACAAAAATATCGTTAAAATATAATTGTGATATAATTTCATGTAATATTATATTAAATAAGCAAATATAATATACAAAATAAATGACAAAATTTACATATTGTTCTCGATATAATTTACCTATTTAACAATACAATCTAGTATTACCTACGGATCATTCTACCTATGTTTATTCTATGATAAAAAAAACAACCGCGCGAACACAGAGTAGCGCACATTTTTTGTTTGAAACAGCTGTTCTAGTACGTAAGTACATATTACTTCAATGAGAAAGACAGTGTAAAAATAATAGAAAGCAACAGTACAGGCTTGTTTTAATTCATTCAAACATAACAGAGGTTACATCTTAGTTTGAACACACTTTTTGGAGTACTATTACTTTTTTCTATACGAGTCCGTTGAAAATTCACCATTACGTCCATTCTTAGAATACGAGAATTAAAATATAAAACCCATCGAGATCGTGATTACACTGAAGTGTGCTTTCTTTTGGCAGTGGGGCGGTCGAAGACCTGTTTCATTCCGCCTCGGAAGTTGGCCAACCTCGCAGCCGCGCCCTCATTGTTCCAAGCAGAGTCAAATTCTGTAGTATCTTGATCCACCAAATGTGTGTACTTCGTCCGACCGGATCGGCCAAATTTCTTCACTTGCATCACCTATCAACATAATGCTAACGTTGACCAAGATTGTACAATTGTCTATAGTTTCAGAGTTTATAGATTAATTTTATACCGTATAATATATACCACTTTTGTCTACGGTAGCAAATAGCAGGTATGGTTTGCAGATAACATTCGAACAACTACCCTTTAATGCGTTTCTGATTAAGAAATTACTACATCATGTAACCGGAATTTGATACTTTTCTAAAATTATTGTAAGAAAAATCCAATAACGTTTATTTGATTACAAGAAACTATGATGTCGTTTAATAATGTTTTCATAGAATCTCAAGATCTTTTTTGCTTATAAAGTAAAAAAAATAATTCAGCTGTCACTACTAAACCGTGAATAACCGGTGAGTAACCGGTGAATGCCAACTCAATCAAATTAATTTATTATCAAATCTGGTTGAAATATTTATGGAATCATATGCACGTGGGATTAAGTTACTGATTTTCTTTAACAAAAAAATCCGTAAACTAATACCAGGGACACTTAATGAATAAAAATAATATAGTCCGATTGATACCTTCAATAATCCCCGGCACGAGTAGTGAGCACATTTTTATTGGTCGATATGACGTTGACCACGCTGACGCTCAACGTGATTGGTTAGTCAGTCGATGGTCGTCGTCTATTGGGTTCCCGCGTATCATTCGGCTACCGTACACTTCAGAGCAATTTTAGTGACAACTTTATTTTTGTTAATTATTTTAATTACCTCTTGTTATTGTTTTGTTATTATTAGTTTTCCCTTTTTTTTGTATTTTCTTGTTGTTAATTATTTTCGTTGTTATAATTTTAGTGTTCAGTTTTGATATAAATATGCAGATAGACAATAAGAAATTCAACGTAACATAGACAATCCCGAAAAATGGTTTATTAAGTGTTTTGTTACATGAAAAAAATAGGTATTATACTATAGAGGAGTATAGTTAACGGAGTTAACCGACTCAGAATATCTGGTCATATTTTGACCAAATAACGGAGGAGCTTATCATTAAAGTGGGCAAAGATGCTCTGAGTCCATTTCGGAGGATGATGATGAGGACAAAGATTATGGTGATGATGATGAACTCGAAGATGAAGGGGCCTCTACTAGCACCGCAACTTCAGAATTTATGGAAGGCATATCACCTCTTCCTTCCTCTTATTAAAATATACAATTTTAACCACATGTAAATTGTTCGTTTGAGTTTTACAGACATGGGTATACATTAAATACTATATAGTAGATAATAAAATAATGGTCACGAATATCTGAAAGATTGCAGTATCAAAGTAAAGTTTATGTATTCAGGTAAACATTTTCAAGTCGGCGAAAATATTCAATTACCAATTGAAATAATAAAGGAACCCAATAATTTTGACCGACAGTGTACCTATGCTGGCTCAATCCCCACCACAGTTCATCTGTGCTCACGACTCGTGCCGATAACTATAATTAATAGTAATTTTATATTCTGTATTACTTAAACAAACCTTTGGCAGAACAGTCTTATCGAAATGATCATCCAATGTTGGTCCAGAGAAGTCTTGTTTATATACATCATCCTCTTTGTCCAAGTAAAACGCACCTCTGTAACATAATGGTATTTTTTTTATTTATTTAATTTCAGAACATACAACTATAAGAAGCGAAGTAGTTTTATTAATTTTCAAAACCTTTATGTGCCATATTATAAGTAACGCACACACACAAATTATTGAATCACGTAATTAATTCATATGACAACTCTTTGTTTTTGAAGGTGAAACTGTTATTAACTGGGAGAGAATGTCAAAAGGCATTAAGTTTGCCTTTTGTGATCCTTTTATTAAGTTGTCGTAAATAAATAAATAAATAAACCTATAGTAAAAAGACAATCTAACAGCCTACATAAAATGGTACATCCTAGTGTTGAGCGCAAGCCTTTTCTCGCTTCTGAGAGGAATTTAGGGAGAGGAAGAATCCATTGCACTATAATAATACATATAGGCGGACTTCACATGTCCTCATATTTTTTTATTTCGTTCGACATAATAGTATCTAATAAAGAGTTACGTTAAAAAGTTTGAATATATAGTAAATACACTATATGAACGGGTACAACAAATTCTTTCAGTGATCCAAAAATAATGAAAATATATTTCAAAAAAAAATTTTACGCACTTCATCATCAGCATGTATTTAAAACGACATGTCACATTCACACAACAATGAACAATAAAAAAATATAAAATAAAACCGAATCACAATCGATAATAACGATAAACGATTTACGTAATTTTTATCGCGCAATATTCGCATATCTATAAATATATATAGTCTATATATATAGTCGTATTTTTAATTTAGACGAAGCCAACTGACAGTAGCTAATGTCACTTTGTAAAATAATGTTGCCATATTTAAAGTAATAGTGATGCGTTCAGTTCTCGTTCAATCAGATGAATGAACAATGAGTGTGAATAGTTAATCATTTCAAACTATAAAAGAATATTATTTCTATTTTACAATAAAATTGTATAAAAGTGCTCTGATATAAGTTACTAGTAGCATGTAACTACAATCAGTTTTTTGAGGTTTTATTACAAAGCGCGGCGCGGCGACTAGTGCCAACACCGATCAACGCCGCGCGCGTCGGTCGCCATTTTGTTTGTTATTCGGCTTCTAACCTCTGGTCTGATAGCACGAATGTTTTTTCTGCGCTCACGCTGTTTAGTTATTGTTTTTGTTAAGTTTTTCGTTAGGTTGTGTTTGTGGTAATTGTTGTGTTTATTTGTTGCTATATTGTTTCGTACAAACGATATGGATCCTCAACCAAGCACGTCAAGCCAAAGCTTGTCTCCAAGAAAGAAGAGACCACGGATTGCTTTAAGCGTTACCGAAAAACTTATGATACAAAACGTCTACAAACACGTATTTGAGGAAAAAGCTGCTTCACTATTACCTATTGAGGCCCCCGAAAAAAAAGAATGTGTTTCGAAAACAGCTGACATTTTGGGAATTGGTGTGACCTCAGTTTACAGTGTGTTAAAAGAATGCAAAGAAAATGAACAATTTAAGTCTCCCGAGAAACGTGGACCGAAACACAGTTTCAAAGATAAATTAGACGATTTTACTTTTGCCGCTATAAGGCGAAAAGTACATAATTTTTTTTTATGCAAATGAGTCACCCACCATTATAAAGGTAACTTAAACTTTATTCCTTCTACTGCATTATATTCTGTGTCCACCATAATGTTCTTTGTAAAACCAAAGTATTAGATTGCGTAGACTTGGGGTTGAGGTTGTCAATGAAGACCCAGACTTACCCAATTTTTCTTGGAGTACATTAAGAAATGTTATGAAACATTTAAATTTCAAATATGTCACAAAATCAAGACACAGCATTTTAATTGACAGACAGGACATTATTCTATGGCGCCAGCGATACCTTCGAAAAATTAAAGAGTATCGAAGGGAAGGAAGGTATATTTATTACCAAGATGAAACCTGGATCAACGAAGGTAATTACAATTTTCTGTTTTCTTTACATTAAATTGTACTTTCAAATAATTAATTGATATTTTTCACTATCTTGAAGGTCATGCACCGAAGAAGGCATGGATTGACCAGACAGTGTTATCGTCCCGCCAGGCCTTCCTAGATGGCTTGACCACTGGCTTAAAACAGCCTTCAGGAAAGGGCAAACGATTAATTATCGGCCATATAGGCGGGGAAGAAGGATTCGTAGAAGACAGCTTATTAATATTTGAAGCCAAAAAAAAAAAGAAGATTATCATCAAGAGATGAATGCCGATTCCTTTGAGAAGTGGTTTTGGGGTGTCTTGCCAAAACTAAAACCAAATTCCGTAGTAGTGATGGATAATGCCCCCTACCACTCCAGGAAACTAGAATCGCTGCCTAAAATGTCTTGGACTAAACCTAGAATACTAGAGTGGCTAACGAGCAAAAATATTTCATTCGAAGCAACAATGGTTAAAGCTACTCTTATAGACATTGTACGGCAGCACAAGCAAGAACATTGCGATAAGTATGTTGTGGACGAGATGGCAGCGCAGCATGGGATAATTGTTTTACGTCTGCCCCCATACCACTGTGAGCTCAATCCCATTGAGTTGGTATGGGCGCAGGCTAAAGGATATGTTGCAAGAAATAACAAAACCTTCAAAATGACAGAAGTAAAAAAACTTTTTGAAGAAGGACTTCAACATATCATACCTGAAAAATGGAATAGCTGCGTGTCTCATATAATTAAAAAAGAAGACAAAATGTATGGTCTCGACCACATGATTGACAATGTTACTGACAGATTTTTAATTAATGTCACCGAAAGCGATAGTGATGATTTTTTATCTGATAATGAATAAAAACAAATTATGTAATAAGCGATTTTTTTTATTCTGATTACCTACCTATAATTGTTATATTTTATACATCTATAGTTTCAACTACATGATGTATTGAAAATAGGACAGTCTTACAAGTTTCCTCGCAATATTTTCCTTAATGTTTAAAACACTCGGTATTCAGTATAGGTAGATATTATAGGAACATAGTCGTCGAAAACTCGTTGGTATGTAAAAAGCACGACTAAAATTCGAACCCCGTACCCGATATCGGCAGTTCAGCACACTAACTATTCACTAGACAATCGAGGCAATTTCATTAATTCAGGAGTTTTTCAATCATTCACTTTGTCACAACACTATTTTTATTTCATCAAAAACTGACAACACAGTAAACGTCAGTTGACTTCGTCTAATTAAAAATACGACTTTAGTTTTAGGTACTCCCCTAAAAACTATGGTCGTCTTCCGATATACGGTTATGCACTGCCAGTATACTGCCGCAGTACCCTAGGGAAATTATATGACGTCATAAATCGCCGCCATTTATCTACTGTGAGCACTGGCGCTTTCAAGATAAGGTGCTCTCAGTACTTTGAGCACGTGATCAAAAAACATAACAGCGCCTAGAGATTAAACAGATTCCATGAATGATTGTTTTTATTTTTAATTAATATTGTTATTCAAATAAACTCGCACATTAATTTTTAAAAGCAACAACATTCAAATAATGATTTTTCTTTTTGAACAGAAAATGTGTACACGATAAATATTTTCATTTGAAAACAGTGTCGAAAATGGGGATGACAATATACTGGACTATAAGGCTAAACTGCTATAAGGGCTACTATTTAAAAAAGGAACGCCTTTTTAAACACGCCTTTTTATAGCAAACTAAAAAGGAACAGCTTCACAGTATACTGAATTGACGCCCTTACAGTGGTCAGTGTATATCTGAATACCTTATATCTGCACAGCCACTTGTGACAAACTTCAGGCCAGTCAAGATAGAACGCACGGACCGTTATATGGTAAATTAGCACTTTACATTGCAATTTAATATATCATTAGTGCCGACGGGAAGTTTGCTCGCGTACTACGAAATTACTACTATACTAAGGCGCAAGACAGAGCACAGACACCTTAAACATCATTCATGCATAAAAGAATCTCACACCTGTGATAGTACTTCTGAAGAAACTTGTACTTGCCCTTAACAGATTTATTTGTCACTATCTTAGGGTTAAGACGTTGTTCGACGCGCCGTTCTTCCTCCGTCATGTTACGCATTCGTTCCATTGCCAGCAACTCCTTCTCAATGCTAAAATAAAAATATATTATGTATTTGTTATTTTCTGTTTAACAAGTAGTTATTTATTTAATACAGTATGATGTACAAATAAAAAGTATTTTTATTAAAATCATAACTATTGCCAAAGGTTTAACAGCAGAGAAATGTCTATCAAATAAGTTAAAAACTAAAATGCATAAAATATTAAACTTACGCCTCTCTTTCTTCTTTGTCCCGTTTTATCCTTTTCATTTCACGCAATTTCCACGCTTCATATTCTAGCTCATCATTCTCGTCATCAGTGCAAACATCGTTTATATTACCCTCTTTGTGATCTGACTAATAAGATATAATATTAAAAAAAAATTATTAATACACTTATAAACAATTGAAATTTTTTAAACCTGTGCATTCCTTTGTTCGGATCGTATGGTTTCTTCTACTAATTTTAAGGCTTCCCTACGTCTTTCCTCCTTCTCTTTTCTCGCTTCCGATTCTTCTTTTTTCTGTTGTTTTATTTTCCGCTCTTTTTCCGCAACGGTCATCCTTTCTGATGCTCTAACAAATACAGGTTTAACCCTCGGACCTATAACATTATAATTACTTCTCACGATATTTTATCCATATTTGTGAAGATGTCTTCTTCAAGCTTTTCTTTTGGGTGCCACAATTCTATCTTGGGTAAATCAAGACTAATGAGTAATCATCACAATCTAGATCTGGATAGTGTTGTGTGTAAGCCATCTCTGTTTAATTTATTCTAAATATATGCGGCCTTGAAATTGCCTTTCCCCTGACCATTGGCCTTAACAGATAAGCTGTATTTGCAATATTAGAGTCACTATTTATTTGCTTTTTTTTAGTAGTGTTTATTTGCAATCATTCGCACTTGAAAAATTACCAATGATTTTTAGTTTTCCTTACATCAGTAATAAAGCCTTAGATTTGAGTTATTGTGGCCCCAATGTAGATAATTGCATAATATGTATATTCTTACTTAAAAATATGCCAATAATTTCAGGATGAAAACCCTGTGTATATTATATATTACGAGTGATTGAATAGAACTTTCAAAACCTTTTAGGTTCTAACTACAATTTTTTAAATCTTATAATTTTCGCCAATATTAGATTTAAGACAATAAAATTTAAAGAACAATACTAAATGGTAAATATAATTAAACAGAAAAAGTCTCCCCTTATAATTGTATAAGTTCTCAGCATACACCCATGTACCGGCATACACCACACTTACTATGTGGTTATTGTGAAGTGGCGGTGCAAGAATATCCAATACCCCATATCATTCTGTGAGTATGATATAAGGCGACAGAGGTAAATAAACTGTGAAATGGGCAGCAGGATCTTCCTAGTGACGACTAAAAATGAAAACTGCGGTTGTCAATCCGCTTGCCAAGGGTGGCAACTATAGCAAATATCCCCTGAGGAAATCTATGGGGGAGGCCTATGTTCAGCAATGGACTTTAATGGGCTGCAATGATGATGATACACTACGCGCGAGTAACATGTTTAAAGGAGTGACAAAGCAAGAATTTCACCATTATCAAACTGGAAGAGGTGTAAAAGGAGAAACAAACCAGATGATGCGCAATAGCAGTCTTCCTAATAATAAAAAAATTAAAACCTACAGCAGCCAACCCACCAGCCGAGTGTCACAACCATGTCAAATATTCTCCCTATGAGGCAATCTATGGCGGTATATGTTCAGCAGGGGAGTTATCAGAGGGTGTAACACCAATAGTAACATATATTAATATTTATCTCTCTATATTTATATATTCTACGTGGTAGAGCCACGCTACAGCTATATTATGGTTGTAGCACGAATGGGTCGGCTCTACCAGGGAAGGACCACGCTCTCACAGAATACCAGGGTAAAATAGCAGCTTAATGCTGCTGTGTTTTGTATGGTAAGTAGAGAACCGGAGACCTGTTTTACTGGAATCGAGGCATACCACCTTAGTCCTCAGGGGTGACTCAGGGGTAAATGTAGATGTCTTTGGGCCACAGCATCCACTTACCATCAGGTGGACTGTGTGCTCGTTTGTCACCAATATTCTATAAAAAATAACAATATTTTTCTAAAAATCCCTTAACAAGTAATAACACAATCTATTAAAATGGGAAGAGTGTAAGTTTTTATCAGACTTAAGTAAATTTTACCCAAATTCTACTGATGCAAGACTCAGAACAATACTTTAAATTTTAATGGATGTTCCAAAACAATACAGGCCTGCCAGACCAGCAACAGACAGGATAATAAATTTACCAACTGCTCAATTTTTGAACTAACATATATCTATTTTTCCATTAAAAAACAAACTCTACAATTTCTATTTTGCGCAATCTTGACACACGTCCCTTGCTTCTTTTATATCCCTACAACTATGCACCGTGAATTCACGCGCAAATTCACGCCATGAATTCAAGGCACAAGTCGTGCCCCTCCACATTCACGGGATACTCACAATCGTTCGTGAAACCCGCTGCGAAACGGACGTAGAAGCTGCTGCTGCAATAACTTTATTTGCTGTGGCAACATATCACTATTTATACGTCCAAAACAAGAAATTTATTAGAAAGCGTAGGAAAAAAAAGAAGATGGTGTATGATTAAAACACATCGTCCGTACGCATTTGTAGCCCGAAACGAACTGGCACGGGGCCGTAAATGTGGATGTGTACGCGTGAACGCCGCGCGAAGGGGGTGTGAACCCTTTGTCGCGGGAAAAAATACCGACTCAGATGGAGGAACAGCTGGAACTGGCGTGAATCCCGCGAAAACCGTCCACATTCACGTTCACTCCCGTTAACGGAGCTTCACGGCGATAATGGGGAGCCGCCATTAATTGTACTCTTAATTTAGCCCATTATCAATATATTGCCATTTTGGTCAAAAAAAGTTCCGTCTGTGTCGGGATTAGCTGTGACGGTAATAGAACACATAATTGCGAAAGAGAGGGTGCTCTTCAAACTAGGTAATCACTTTTAATAAATAATCATTTTCATTTTTCACGCGGATAGTAGCATATTCATTTTAACATTTTTAATATAATGAATTTCTACTAAGTAACACCTGAATCCATTAATTATCAAATCAACACATTGTTATTCTGTCACATAGTATCAAATAATAAAAATGTCTCTATTTTTTAATATGCACTAAAGATCGGATCATGTTGTAATACTGAGCGTTTAAAGGATCATTGTTGTATGGACCAACCTAGTAATGTTAGATCAACTTTCTAATAAACTGATGGTGCTATTGAAAATAGTATTTATTACAATTTTTACCTGTATCTTCTTCACTGTCCGTGTATTCTGTGTCTGAAGAATCACTCTCCTCCTTATCACCATCCAACATTTCCTCGTCCTCATCTCTACCCAGGACTTCTTTCTCTGCTTCTCTAGAAATTATAAACAACATTAATATTAATGTGACCGTGATTTCTCAATCAGTTTTAATAATTGCATAAATAAAATTGCAAATGAAACTTGAAACCCAAATTGAAAGATTTATTTTGTTTCAGCTGTGAAAGTAAGGCCAATCCTGAAACTTACAGGCTGAATAAAAGTAACAAAAGATGTAAATGTTGTTTTCGTCTATTTATTATTTTACACTTTATATTATAGCAAAAATATTAAATTCAAGCATTTGACAAAATGATACAAAGTATTAAAATAACACAGAAGCAAAGACCAATAAACTGTGGTGGCTCAGCTGGTTGGCGCTCGCTGAAAATTTCACAGTATGCGAGCAAGCCAGGTTCGATACCCGCTGGCACCAACGAAATTGTTAATAACAATTTTAAATGCTGGTTTACCACGTGATCGGCGGTGAAGGTAAACATCGCGAGAAAACTTGCATGTCTATGAAATAAAATGAAAAAATTTCAAAGACATGTGAAGTTCGCCAACACGCATTGGAGCAGTGCGGCGGACACTTCCTTGCCCTAAAAACCTCAGAAATGAGAGGAGGCCCGTGCCCAGCAGTGGGATATATAGGCTATAACTTTTAAAGACCAACATGGTGATTTTGCCTAACATGGGATAAATCCATCGCCAATGGTGATATATCTGAGCATTGTTAAATCAATGATGCATGAGATTATCACCACATATTAAGTTATATAGTTAAAATTTAAAAGTAATCATATAGTACCTGGGTACCTTCATAGGGCTTAGCCGTGAACTATAGCCATAGCAGCGATCACAATAAATCTTGTATGTCGCAGTGATACTGGTGTCTTTCCCTAGAACTGCATAGCTGCTCGCATATAATTAAAAAAAATTATAGTACCTGGCAGCCAATTTAGCTTTTAAGGCTTGTCGCCGTTTCTCTATTTCCTCTTCGTCTAAATCATCTTCACTTTCAGAACTGTGCCGCGCTTCTTCGGAATTTGACTCAGACTCTGGTTCCAGTTCTGCATCAATAATTTCAGGTTTATGTTCGGCACGACGGTTAGGTGAACGTGTTGCCATACGTAGACGGCGTAAGCGGGGATCGTCAACCTGAAATTGTAAATGCAAACATCAAATTACAACAAAAAATTTCTTGAGATGTTTGACATCCCAATGTCATAGTTAGCCCGGCAACCTTCATTTTTTTAATATTAATTTTTGATCTATGCAGAATGAGCTTACAATATCTTGAAGTCTTGCAGTGGTATGCTTGAGCTTGGGTTAAATTTTATTAATTATAGGATCCCAAGCAGATGGCAGCACCCATCCATCTTCTCTATTGAAACTAGGATGTTTTTTAATTTCAATAGCCTCCCGTATCATCCTTGGTAGGAATCAGTGTTCTTTTGCGAGGATTTGCGGTTTACCAAATCTGATGTGATGGTGGGGACGAATTTGAACATGTTTACACACTGCAGACTTCCCAGAGTGTCGGTCCTTCATTCAGAACAGTTGTTCTTTCAGAACCATTAAATTTGTCGTATATCATTTTTATTTACTAGGAGGTAAGACATGTTTCCTGCCTAGATGTCCCTCTGGGTAGGTGTAACAATCTTACCTACTCCTGCTGCCAAGCTATAAATTAAAGTATAAAGAACAATTTTATCATAGTCCACAGTGGAGACAATGCATATGTAGCCTAGGGATGCCCGATCTGAATTGATTTTCTGGAAGATCAATTCATGGCCATACAATCTACAGATTTTTTAATTGATACAAGGGAATGCAATCTTCACTCAGATCGAATCATATGCCTATAAGATCGTATGAAAAAATTGTATAAAATAAAACCTAAACATCAACCAAACTGTAACATACTAACATACAAATTGATCTTTGCATAACTATTGTATTGCCAAGGATAACTTTTTCTACTTACGTTACATACATTCTACTACAGCAATTACTGAAATCTTAAGTATCTATCTTCTATAGAAATAAATAAAATTGAAGTGTCTGTTTGTGTGCATTGAAGTATGTGAGAATTGTTGCAACATCGGTCCCCTCAGAAGGGCTGTTTTCCCTAGCTGGAAATACATTAACAAATAGCCATAATAGGCTAGATCCAGTGCGGTAATTAAAATGTAGATAGCTGGAATTTATAATATAAAACCTGTTTTATAATTTTCAAAAATAGTAATTTGGAAAAACTCAGTAGATACCGTAATAGGCATTGTTAAAATAAATAATTTTGCATGAATACTGTTATCAGTGATTGTTATATAATTGCTACTAAAATCATTTCAATAATAATTATGTAATTATCTTTTTCTTTTATATTACTTTTCTTAATTATAAATATAAAATTGATTGTAAGTCATTGTATTGTCATAGATAATTTTCTCAGCTTATTTTTAATTTAGAATTTGAGAGATTTGCAAAGAATATTATATAAGTAATTTCATTTCCTAAACATTTGAAAAATTAATTGAGTTAGTTTAGTTTACGACGGGCTGTTATCCGCAACTCCATGTTATGCTTATTCGAGCCATGATATCTCCCCGAAGAAGCTCAACAGTCCCTTGATGTTGCAAGCAACTTCGGGGAGCGATCCCGGCGTGCCGAGATGTTTAGCCCTGTATGAAGCGACTTCTGGACATGTCAGCAACACGTGAGCCGCCGTTTCTCCCTCTCCCATTCATGCCCTGCACAGGGGGCTGTCAGTAACACCTATGGTGAACAATTGTTTGCTAAAAGAGCCGTGTCCTGTGATAGCACTTCTTACTATCCTGATCTGTGGCTTGTTCAGTCTCATTAGAATCTTGGTTAGCCGACTGTTTATTTCAGGCAGGGCCTTCCTAGCTTGTCTACAGTCTACAAAATTTTTCCAAAGCTGAGCGTGTAAATTATTGAAGTATCTATGTAATGTGTATATAAAGTGAATGAACGTAGCCAAAGGGGATTGGTATTATTGGTTCCGGTCCTATAGTTGCCAGGGCCGATCCCCTTCTGGCCAGTTCATCTGCTGCATCATTGCCTCTAAATCTACTGTGTCCCTTGATCCATTGCAGGGTCACATTGTTGTGCTTACATACCTCATTCAATAGTTGATGGCACTCGTATATCAGTCCCGAGTTCGTCACATTGCAACTCAGAGCTTGTAGTACCGCCATACTGTCGGTCAGTATTCTGATGGAGAAGTCTTTCACCTTCCTAGCATCTATTGCTATGGCTACTTGGATGATACCCATGCATTTAACCTGGAAGACTGTGTTGTGGGTACCCAGCGGTGTGCATATGTGGATATTAAGGTCTTCAGAGAAAGCCCCAGACCCCACACCTTCATTTGTCTTAGAGCCATCTGTGAAAACTTTGAGCTCTTTTGAGCCCAATCGTTTCAGATGGTCAGTTTCCTTCAATTGTATCCTGTACTTCTTATCGAATACAAGTTGTTTTGGGATCCTATCATACTTGGCTTGTAAGATAGGATTTTTTAAGTAAATTCTATCGATTACATCCATATGGGGGACTCTACTCGTACTTAAAAGATTTAGGGTCTTGAGTCTAATGGCAACTAAAGTTGCTTCTTGTTGTATATGTAGATGAAGAGATGTTAGCTCCAGCATAGCCTCCAATAATTGAGTTATCGGTAACATTTATAACAGTTGATTACTTATTATTATTTCATATTATAAAAGTATTTGAATTGTATAATTCTTACACATTCAAACTGTTGCCAGGTTCAGTTTTGATAGGTAGAAGGGATAGGCTACCACCATTGTGTGATATTATTTAAACAATTGCAATAATGATTGAGTGGCTTTTTCATGCTGTAACTGTAATAAAGCAGACGTCAAGTGATCAGGCGTATTATTTATTCCTTTCTGCGACTCCTATAATAATACTGTGCTTTTCTTCATTTTTATAAAATTATGACATGATTTTACAAGATTGAATAAGATAGATTCAATGCAATATGATTAAATCGTGAATCGATTCACAAGGTTACGATGCATGACGATCCAGAAGATTGATTCAATTGGAAAAAAGGGGCGTCCTTAATGTATTTAATATAATGTAGTTTGTCACTAAAAAAAATAACATCTCACAATACATATGCCTCATCAAAGGGCTTAGATCTCTCTTAATTCTGATGTTATTACAGAACATGAAAAATTAGGGCTGTGTGTAATGGCAACATAAGAATATTCACTACCTTTATCATCCTATGGGTGTCGTTAGAGGGAATAGATTGAAAATAAACAAGATATGGGCAGATTCATCTATATGTATAATAACACCTCTAAGTTAACAAAAAGACTGTAGGTAATTATCAACCTACCTACAGTCAATTATGACAACCATATTATGTTCAGCGGTAGACTTGATTCAAACTAATATAGTAATGATGAATCTATCAATTTTTTTAATGAATCTTATCATTAAAAAATTTCATTGTTGAGTATCATTCTTGTTGTTGCATTATCAACACTGCAAGATTCAAAGAAGTTGTGTACATTAAAAGAGGGGTATTATAGCAAACAGCATTTACTTTAAGTTACACTGCCAGAATGTTTTCGAATTAGCTGGTAACTGGTGAATTGCTAGCCAAAATTTAATAATTATAGAAATATTATTTAAAATTTGTAATAGTTATATAGAAATACATTCACTGAAATTGAATGACATACTTATAAATAAATTTGTAGGTGTGATAAGCATTAATTGTACTATGCATATAATCTTTGTGCAAACAATAAGTTGACAAAGTTTACTGCAATCGGATAAATGGCATAGCAGCATTTAAAATATGAACAAACAAATATTAATTTATTTTTGAAACATAAATGTGGGAGAGAGCAGGGCAACCTCTGCCGTAACAAAAATACTCTTTTTTATACAAATTCTGGTCAAAATAGTTTTGAGCAAATCTGCATTAAAAGCACTTTGTTACCGGCCATACCCAATTTTAGGACATATTATTAGTTTATCCTAGACTAAACCAGTTTTTCTATGCCACAGAGAATAAACCAAATGTTTGCTGCCTACTATAAACTAAAAGATGAATAAAAACCCGCTTTAAGAACACAGCTGATGTGAAAAATTGACGCTCCAGGAAGTCTGCCTTCTGTGAACATGTACAAGATTATCTCGCATCACTATATCAGATTTGATAGGCCACAAATCCTCGATAAAGAACACCGATTCCTTACAAGGGTGATTCGCAAGGCTATTGAAATCAAAAAACATTCTAATTCTAATAAAGAAGATGGCTGGATACTGCCATCTGCTAACGTTCATATACTTTAATTAAATCTCAACCCAAGCATACAACTGCAAGACTTAAAGATACTATTAGTTCATACTGTGTAGATCGGAACAAAAATTAATTATTTTAAATCTGGAGGTTGCCATGGTTAACTAAGACATTAAGACATCAAACGCCTTAGACCGCCCATAACCATGGATGCCGTAAAGTGCTTGAAACATTGGGAATATAAAATAAAATAAGCTAATAAATGTGATAAAATCTGTGGAAACTTGTTTTATTTAAATGTGTAGTATTTGCATACATATAAGAAATCATTAACGCAATATTAGTTATTTTTAATTTTAGTTGCATAATACAAAGATAAGAATTTTCAATTTTATAAAACCTAATAATAAAAAGCTAATGTCAAACAAGAAGAGTTGTTATTTTTCCTCAATTTTGTACTTATATGATGTGTTAAAAAAAATTGAAAGTACTTTTTTGGGTAGTTAGTGTAAAGGTTTCTTTGTGCGATTATTCAAATAAAAATCGTATAACATTTGTAATATAAAATGAAGTGTAATTAAGAGTAACTTTATTTTTACTAGCCTCTTTTTCAGAATCACTGTGTTCTTCTTCATTTTTAAGCCCTACTTGACCAATTTGGAGTCTACGTTCTGGTTTTTGTTGCTCTATAAAGTCTTCTCCGTCCGATTCTTCAGATGAAGATACACCTTGTGCATAATCAGGTTTTTTTCCTGATATATATCTTTGTACTTTCACCTTTTGCATAGATATTTCACCTGTAAAAATATAATTATCATAATATGTATATTAACAAACATATAACTAGCAACCCAATAGTTTTTACAGGCTTGCCATAACATTTTATCCTTATCCTGAGTAACATGATTGTGTGTCAACAATAATTTATAGATGATAACTAAATACCACACTATATCACAGCTTACGAACCTTTTTCATTTCGAATTGGTACTGCTCCTGCTGTACTTTGAATGCCTGTAGGTTGAGCTGGTAGCACATTCATATTCATGTTGTATAAAAACGAGAGTAGTATATTCCGTGATTTATGCTATGTACTCTAACGGTTGTTAGATTATCAACTTCAAACGATATTTATATAAAATCAAACCACTTTCTGATTACCATGTACCTACTACATCTACACTACAGTACAACAGTACATAAGGGTATGTTCCGAAATACAACGCAGTGTACTGTCCAATGCAAATGACGTATCATTTGACACTTTATTGTACTAGCGTGCCGCCGCCATATTGTGTCGGATATCCGGCCATAATAAAACAATTTTTAATTGTGTGTTTGCCGAATGAAGCATGCCAGAATTTGTTTCTATTTATTCAAATACAAAAAATTATAGAATAATTGATGGTATATCCATTAGGAGGATATAATGATTTTTGGAGCACAAAATGACAAAATAATCGCCAACACTTTTCCAAATGTCACTAAAGTATGACGTCATATACTGTCCAATGTTTTGGAACGACTCACCAGTATAGCGTCGATTCATGACGTCATTTGCATTGGACAGTACACTGCGTTGTATTTCGGAACATACCCTTTAACTGGCGTTACAGCTCTGGGTTCTAGCCCTTCTGAGCCTCAACATAGTTAAATAGACATTACTTCACATATATATATATATATATATATATATATATATATATATATATATATATATATATATATATATATATATATATATATATATATATATATATATATATATGTATATATATTATATACTAGTCAGAGACACCACTCGTAGACTATAATCCGTTCGCGTTAAGAAAATAGTAAGTCATCAGTGCAACTACAGGGTAAAGGTGTATTCACAGTGGAGTAAAAATTCTTTTTTTTTCAAATATTTAATTAAGTTTAATGGAAACAAATTTTCTTAAAATTACTTAAATCACTAAACAGTATCGCTAGATTCTCCAGTTACATTAATTATGAAAGAATTTTGTTCTGCAAGTTCCATGATATCATCCAAATTCCACGTGATATTTTCTTCGCGTATCACGTGGTCGCAGCACTTCTTCCAACGATTAGCGTCTATTAATGTTATTGCGTCATAATAATTATAAAAAGAAAGAAATATTTATTATATTGTGGGGCGATTTCGGCAACTTTCATTAATATTAAGAATAATATTAATAAGATGATAGGAATTATTGTTAAATTAATAAATAATAGTATACGCCAAGCAAAGTATCCAGATGAATTAAAAATAGGTATTGTGAGACCGATATATAAAAAAGGTAGTCACAGTGATTATGCCAACTATAGACCAATTACTATCCTACCAATCATTGACAAGATAGTAGAAAAATACGTTTGTAATCAGATACAAGACTTTTACATTAAAAATTACATCCTATCAAATTCACAATACGGTTTTCAACCTAGATTTATTAGGTTAGCTACCAAATCTCTCATCATCTCTCTAATCTATCTATCTACCTCTAAACTGCTGATGACAAATGATGTAAACAAATTTCTAGATGACAGAAACCACGTAATTCTGTTATTCATAGACTTCAGCAAAGCGTTTGATACGTTTTGAGACGATATTCTCTTAAAAAACTAGAGAATACCGGTGTACGCGGTCCAATTTTAGATTGGTTCAAAGATTACCTCAATAATCGCAAATATAAAGTAAAAATATGTGATGAGGTCAGCGACGCTATAGATGTTACTAAAGGAACAGCTCAAGGGTCGGGGCTTAGACCCTTGCACTATTTAGCATACGTCAATGATATGGAGCATATTGTCAACCATTGTTCCGTTTATCAATACGCAGATGACACGTGCCTTTTGGCAACCAGCAAAGATCTAAAAGAAGCAGCTAAATGGCTGCAGCGGGATTTTACACAGGTATCCAAATGGTCACATGATGCGGGACTTGTCTTGAATGCAAATAAAATCAAAGTGATTCACGTTCACTCAAGCTATCTAAAACACAACACGTATTTTAAGATCGTTGCTCACAGTCACAGATGTCTGCACAAATCAACTTCATCTAACGCTTGTAAATGTGAGGCAATAGAACAAGTAACGCATCACACTTACTTAGGATTAATTATAGACAATAGATTTAGCTGGAGATTTCACATAGATTCTCTCTGTGAGAAGTTACGAGCTATACTGGCTAAATTCTATATCTTAAAACCTAAAGTACCGTATAAAATACTGCTGAATATATATAAAGCCTTAGCTGAGTCAATTATATCATACGGAATCTCAAGTTATGGACGAACCTTTAAGTCAAAAACATAAACACTCACGCCTGTCACCCAGAGGGGTAGGCAGAAACTACGGACTTCCATTTGGCACGATCCTGACACACCTCTTTTGCCTCCTTCACATCCATATATCTACGCATACATGCTCGTCGGTTAAGGGTACTTCTAACGTGGCCCATTTTCAAAATATCGCCAATTTGGTCGATAAACTTTTTCCTAGGGCGTCCCTTCCCGAATCGGCCGTTCACATCTGCCATATAAATTTGCTTTGTCACTCTTTCCTCATTCATTCTTTCCACATGACCAAACCACCGAAGCATTCCTTTCTTAATCCTGGTCACAACATCATCTTGCATACCACATTTATCTCTTATCACGCAATTTCTCACCCAATTTCTCACCCTGTCATTCAGATTCAACCCTAGCATATTCCTTAAAGACCGCATTTCTACAGCATTTATTCTACTTTCGTGCTTCTTCTGCCACACCCAGCTTTCACTACCATACATTAAAGTAGGGACTAACACAGCATTATGAATTACCATACGTGCCTGTTTTAACACATTCTGGTTCTTCATAATAGAGTGTAGTGCCCCATTCACTCTATTCCCTGCATTTACTCGTTGTTCTATATCCCGCAAAACATTCAAAAAGGTTTAAACATAAAAAACTATAACAAAAACTCAAAAAATATTCTTACTATAATATAAAGAACATCGTCTTATAAAATCAATCAGACTCATAGTTATAATTTAGTTTGTATAATAGTGAAACAGCCTGTATATAGTTAAGTAGTTTGCGCTGCCTAATAGAACCGGTTCGTCGAATAGTCCCAGGTGAGAATTGCAAATGGGTGCTTACCACTTACACAATAGAGAAGGCGTGTGGCTGATGGTGAATTAAACCACACATATACAGTTAAGAGTTTATTACAGTCAGGTATTGAAGGACACATAAAAACAATTAAGGGTGCACAATAATCGTATCGCGTAGCCGTGAACGGGGCGCAAGACGGGCAGCCTCTCAGCGTCGTCTAGCTAGACCGACTGGTGAGCTGGAGAAAACCGATTAAAACCGAGTGCCCCTTGAAGCTGCGTCTGCCCCACCGACTGTTTACGAGAACTCCCGAGGCGGAGCGCGTCGTTTCTCCATATCAGCCCCCCCGGAGACCTTTATGGTCGATAGCAATTAGCGAACCTCACTCTCCTGCCGCATCTAGTAGTATAGGGGGAGGTTCTTCTGATGGACTCAGCTTACTCCTCTGCGAGCGCTCTGGTGTCTCGGTGAGCAGGTAAGCAGGCTTAAGTCTGTCAATGGAAACAGTTGTGATTTTACCATTAAGATCAATTTTAAATGTTTTATCACTACGTTCTACCATTCTAAAAGGTCCAGCGTAAGGTAGCTGTAAAGCTTTTTTTATGGTGTCGTGTCTTAGGAATACATGTGATGATTTACGTAGGTCTCTGTGTACGAAAACTTTTGTTGGAGCATGTCATGTTACCGTTGTCGGCTTTAAGTTTTGAATGTAGTGTCGTAATCGTGATAGGAAGTCATTATAATCTATGACTGCTGTGGAAGTAGAGTCGAAAAAATCGCCTGGTAGTCTTATAGCTTCGCCATATACAAGCTCTGCCGATGAGGATGCGATATCTTCTTTCCATGAACTCCGTATTCCGAGAAGAATTAATGGAAGGATTTCATAACAACTTTGCTCAGCATGACACATGATGGCTGCTTTCAGCTGCCGGTGGAACCGCTCTACGAGCCCGTTTGCTGCCGGGTGATAAGCAGTGGTGGTGATAAGCTGTGCGCCTGTTAATTTGGAAAGCTCTTTAAAAAGGTAACACTCAAATTGCCTGCCTCTATCCGTAGTTATTTTTAGCGGGCAACCAAATCGTGATATCCAACCTCTGACGAATGCATTGGCTACTGTTTCAGCTTTCATGTCTTCAAGTGATATCACTTCAGGCCATCGTGTAAACCGGTCAACAACGGTTAAGCAATACCGATATCCTTTGGAGATATGCAGAGGTCCGATAAGATCCACATGCACGTGATCGAATCTGCTAGTTGGTGAAGTAAAAGCATGTACTGGAGATCCTGTATGCCGTGCTACCTTTGAGAGTTGGCAATCAACACAGGTGTGTGCCCATTGTCGACAGTCTTTTTGAATATTAGGCCATACGTATCTTGCTGTCATCAGATTAATCATGACTCTCGCACTTGGGTGACTCAGGCCATGAATCGTATCGAAGGCTTGGCGTCGTAACGTTTTAGGTAAGTGGGGCATACCTCATACATCATAGTAGAGTTTCATTCCGGTGCCAGATAGGTCTAACTGCTTAAGTTTCAAAGATGTATGATGGCGAAGATTTGCGACGAAGTTCGTCGTCTGTCTCCTGTGCTGCACATACATCCTCTAAGTTGACTGCACTGCTTATGATATCTACTCGAGATAAGGCATCTGCAACGACGTTGTTCTCTCCTGAAATGTAGTGAATGTCGGTTGTAAATTGGGCGATATAATCTAGGTATCGAAATTGCCTAGGTGAGCAGCTGTTCGAATTTTTTATAAAGGCGGAGATGATGGGTTTATGATCGGTAAAAACAGTGAATGGCTTAAGTTCGACCATATACCTAAAATATTTTATGCTCTCGTATATTGCTAGCAACTCTCTATCGTAGGGGCTGTATTTACGTTGAGCGTTGTTCAGTTTCTTCGAGAAAAATCCTAGAGGAATCCATTCTGAACCAAATTTCTGCTGCAGCACTGCGCCTATAGCACTGTCGGAGGCATCGGTGACGATGGCTAAGCGTGCTCGTGCTCGTGGGTGTGCTAACAGAGTCGCTATAACTATACTTTCCTTACTTTCCTCAAATGATTTTTCTAGTTCGGTTGTCCAATTGATTGGTGTAGTGGCCTTCAGAGACGTCCCTGAGAGGAGGCAATTTAAAGGTGCCTGTACTCTAGCTGCATTAGGTACAAATCGCCGGTAGAAGTTCAACATGCCAAGATATCTGCGGAGTTCTTTTATGTTCTTCGGAAGTGGATAATTCAAAATGGCACTGACCTTATCTGGTGTTGGCTTGGTTCCTTCGGCGGTTACAATAAAGCCCAAGAACTCCACTTCAGGTGCTCCAAAGATTGATTTTGAGCTGTTGATTAGCACACCATATTCTTTGAGGCGCTCGAAGACTGATCGTAAGTGTCGCTCGTGATCTTCTATGTTTTTAGATGCTACTAAAATGTCATCAAGGTAAGGAAATGCAAAATCACAACCTCTTAGAATTTCATCCATAAAACGTTGGAATGTTTGTGCCGAGTTGCACATTCCAAAGCCCATATAAGGAAACTCGAACAGACCAAACGGAGTTGCAATGGCAGTTTTAGGTACATCCTCAGGTGCTACTGGTATTTGGTTATAAGCACGTACCAGATCTATTTTGCTGAAGATGGTGCAGCCAAAGAGATTGTGTGAGAAATCTCCGATGTGTCGAATTGGATAGTGGTCGGGTATCGTGCGTGCATTTAACGCCCGATAGTCACCGCATGGACGCCACGTGTTGTCCTTCTTTGGAATGAGATGCAGAGGTGACGACCACGAGCTGTCGGAGAGTCTAGCAATACCTAATCTTACCATCTCTTCAACTCTTCTTTTGCGATGCGCAGACGGTCAGGTGCTAATCGGCGTGGACGGCAGGTGACAGGTGGTCCAGACGTGGTGCGAATGTAGTGCACAGTGTTGTGTTTCACCTCACGCGCACCGTGACAGCCTGCTGGGCGCGTGATCTCCGGGTACTGTGCTAGCATATCATAGAAGCGTGAAATGCCTGTAAATGTTTTAATTTGGTATAAAGCAGGTAATGCAACAGGAGATGCTTTAGCGACGAGAGATATGAATACTAAATTCACCCAGTCGTAAGTAGCAATGGTAGACCCATTTGCTGCAAAAAGTTCGTAATTAGTCTTTAAAAGGCGCTTACTGCGTAGCATGCCAAGCGGATATACACACAGATCTGATCCGGTGTCCACTAAATAACACACTTTCGTCTTAATGTCCGTAACAAACAAGCGGCCGGAAGTACGGCAGTCATTGGCCGCCATCACTGACTGCCTTTGGTGTTTCCCGGTTGGGGACCGGAGAACTTACACGGCGTTCTACACTTGTTAGCGGAGCTTCCGAACTTCCAGTGATACAAGCACTGGTCATGGGTGGAAGCAGAACGGCTACGTGAACGTTTACGGTAACTAGAAGTACGCCTTCGTGATCTTGAACGCGCACGATGCATGGTCAGTGAAGCTACTTGACGAGATAGGTCATCTAAGCGACGTCTCAAATCGTCAAACTCAGATGGCGCTGCGATCATCGATGTTGAAGCCACGTGCTGCACCTGTGGCGGAAGCACCTCGTTGACCTTGTCAGCCAATTGTGCCACGGCGTCTAAACTGGTACCTCTCTGCGTTATGATAATAGCCTGGATGTGGTTAGGCAATCGGTTTGTCCAAAGTGATCTTAGGAATTCGTCTGGAACGTCGTTACCCGCTAAATTTCTTAGATGTCGTAAGAACTGGGACGGTTTCCGGTCTCCCAGTTCTTAGTGCGTCAATAGTTGTCTAACCCGTTGTTCTTGGGATGCTGATAATCTGGTTATAAGCTCGGTCTTAATTTTTTCATATTTGTTTTCAGACGGCGGTTTAGTAATTACGTCTTTCACCTCCATTACATATCTATAGTCTAAATTGGAGATAACATGATTGAACTTCGTATTGTCTGCAGTAATATTTGCCAGTTGAAATTGTCCCTCTAATTGTGCGAACCACAACGCCGGTTCGTCAGGCCAAAATGGCGGTGCTTTTACACCGACACGGCATACACTCGATTCCGGCAGCGTCGGTGCCGATGCGTCAAATTTGCTATTATTCATTTCGAAAATAGCGAATAGCGAAATTAAAGTCTCAACACTGTCTTTACACTCGCGCGTGCGGGGTCACCAAATATATGTGGCTGGTGGTGAATTAAACCACACATATACAGTTAACAGTTTATTATAGTCAGGTATTGAAGGACACATAAAAACAATTAAGGGTGCACAATAATCGTATCGCGTAGCCGTGAACGGGGCGCAAGACGGGCAGCCTCTCGGAGTCGCGTAGCTAGACCGACTAGTGAGCTGCTGGAGAAAACCGAGTGCCCCTTGAAGCTGCGTCCGCACCGCCGACTGTTTACGAGAACGCCCGAGGCGGAGCGCGTCGTTTCTCCACAGGCGTATTTATATGTACTAGTCGTTCACTTCAAGAATGTCGTTACCTCCCGCCGCGCCCCCTCATTCCGCGCCTCAAGCGTCGCCCTTTTAGTACCGATAGCAACGTCGAAGTGTACTTACGTCCGTTTTTTATGCTCCCGTACGTTCTCTAGTTTGTTACTGTTTTTGCTGTCGTTTTGTTACTGTTGATTTTTTGTTTTTGTTTCTGTTGATATTCGTTAATTTGTTCTGTTACAATGAGTAAAAGAGGAAAGGTCTTGCACAGTGGCGAACGCAATTCATTATATAAGATAATGACATTCTTTGAACAAGAAAAGGTTGAAAAGCAGTTGATAACGCCTTATGATGTTCACGATGTCGTAGCTATGAAAAGTATTGCCAGATTAAAAAATGAAAACTCACGTGATACTTGTGGCAGCACACTGCTCACACAGCCCGATGCACCGTCGGAAGTAGAAATTAAGTTGTTGGAAAATGAAAAGAAGTACCAGGCGCTATTAAAATCATTCGATAACGTTATCAAGAGAACTGCGGCCGCCACTGGTATATCTGAACGTACTTTAAGAAATATAAAGACTGAAGCAAAAAAAATTAAAACGAGCTCACCTGAGCCCAGTACTTCAAGTACACAAGAAATAAAATTGACGTCACCGAGAAAAAAGAAAATAGCCACAAAGAGGTTGGAAATAGATGATTTCATGGTGTGTTCGATTCGAAACATAATTGACCGTTTCTACACAGTTAAAAAGGAAGTTCCTACGCTGCGCAAGATATTAGCAGAAGCAAAGAAAGACTTCAATTTTCCTGGGCAAAAAGTCACTCTCTGGAAAATTATAAAAACGAATCTTGGATATAAGTTTACAAAATGTAAAAATATAAGACAATATCTTATTCAGAAACCGGAGATAGCAGCACGTTACTTAAGGAGATTACGTGAAAATGATGAACAGGGAGTCTATAAAAAACCAGTCATATATTTGGATGAAACGTAGATACACAGCCACTATACCGTTTCAAAATGCTGGCAAAATGCAACTGATGCAAGTGTAAAAAAGAATTTCAATCCCGGACAACGTTGAATTGTGGTCCATGCTGGCAGCGAGAATGGTTTTGTCAAAGGTGCCGAACTCCTTTATAAATGCAAAAGCACTGCAGGGGACTACCATAATGAAATGGACGCAAATAATTTCAAAAAGTATATACAGGAAAAACTCCTACCCAACTTACCTCATAATAGCATTCTTGTACTTGACAATGCACCGTATCACAGCTGCCAGATTGATAAACCACCGACTTCAGTGGCACGCAAAGAAGTTATGCAAAAATGGTTGCAGGAAAATGGTATATCCTTTGACCCAAAGATGACGAAGCGAGAATTATACTATGTAGTATGTCGTTCGAAGCCTACCAAAAAATATGAAATTGACGAAATTGACCAAAGTCATGGACACGAAGTCTTACGCCTACCACCGTACCAATGTGATTTGAATCCCATCGAGTACATGTGGAATCTAGTGAAGCAAAAAGTAGCCGATAAAAATGTAAGCCAGTCTGAAAAAGAAATACAAAAACTCACTCTGGAAGCTATTAATAGTATCTCTGTAGAGGACTGGAAAAAAGAGGTAAACCACGTTGACCGTTTACGGCAACAATATTGGGAAAGCGATAGGTTGCAAGAATTCAACGAAAGAGAATTGATTATTTCGGTGGGCGGAGAGACTGATGACAGTGACACAGAATGGAGTGATGACAGTGACACAGAAACAAGCGATTTCGAAAATCTTTAACTTGATATATTTAAAATGTAAAATAAAACTATAAAAAAATATTTTATTTTATCGAACACGTTATTATTTCATCATCATCATCATTCAAAAAATATTTTATTTCATCGAACACGTTATTATTTAACTTTATTGAAAATATGAATACTAAAAAACATAAACATGATGACTTTTTTCGTCTACGGTACCGTCAGCTGTGACGTCGTAACGGTCTACGACGGCAAACTCGAAATATTTACATTTTTTTAACTTTTATTAAATTAATTAAATATTTATGTAAAGCAGTGCGTTAGTTGCGAATGTGAGTACCAATACAAACCATTATTGGTTTAATGGTACAAATCAAGCAAATATGTAAGAATGCTTTTGATAAATAAATAATTCTTTTTTTAAATAAGTCATGTCCATGGATTTGCCTTTGCTTTGCAGCCAATCTATTATTTGGTGCTTGTTCCAGCTGGTTGTTGGTATGTTTTCGACTCATACCGAATGATGAATGAGGGAGCGTTATCCATGACAACCACACTTCTTGGTTCTAGCTTAGGCATTATATTAATGAACCAATTAAGGAATCTTTCACCATCCATCTCTTCATGATAGTCTTTTGTAGACTTAGATTCGAATACTAGTAGACCATCTTCCACGAATCCTTTGTCGCTGCCAATGTGCAATACAAATAACCTTTTACCTTTTCCTGTTGGAGCTTTTGGACCGGCTGATAAGCCATCTAGAAAAGCTTGTCTTTTATTTTTTACCGTTGTATCCAACCATGCTTTTCTCTTTACGTGTCCGGCGTTTACCCACGTTTCGTCAAGATAGTAAATGGTTTTATTAGCGGCTCTGTATTCTTTTATTTGCCTCAGATATTTACGCCTCCATAAAACAATATCTTCTCTTTCGAATAACAATGTTCTGCTATCCTGTTTATTGAAATCGAAACCAAGCTCGTGCATTATTTTATGAAGTGTGGTACGTTTGAAAACAGGAATATCTTCGTCAGCTTCGCAAAGTGTCATAATTTTGTCCAATGTCGGGTAGTCGTTATTTAAATATATTGAGTGAACTTTTCTCCTTATTGGACATTTGTCTAGTTCTATCTAATTTATCGACCGTCGATAGTCGAGCTCTTTTTTTCACGGGTGATTTTAATTTGTTAATATCCTTTTGTTCTTTAATAATTTTATAAACAGTATTTTCGGACACACCACATGCACTTGCTGTTTTTATTACTGTGCTCTCCACAGTCGCATTTAAATCACACAGTTTAAAGTACATATAAACATTGTAAATTACGCGTCTCTCTCCGCTATGGATTATTGATCCACTTTTATTCTTTCGAATAGGTGAGGTATTCATTTTTAAAATGTAATGTTGAACGAGTAACACGCAAAATACACAACCGTTTTGTTCGAAGGCCTGACTTCAACTGGTCACTGTGAACTCGACTTTCCAATTTCTTGCATTTTAATTGGCTGGGGGCGTGGTCATGCCGGTGGACAACGATCTCTGTCTACGGATGACTCACTATTTTCTTAACGCGATTAGACTATAGTATATCGGTGGACACCACTACGTTAGTACTCATAATAGTTTGTGGATCGTAGACAGAGAAACAAATAGAAAAAATTGACGAAATTGATTTCGCATTCGCACACGAAAAAGATAGATTTATGCAAATGTAGGAAGGTAGTTAAATAGAATTAATTTACAATCACAAAATGCACGGATCACAGGTAATATATAAAAATAAGACAATAAATAAAAATAAAAAAGGAAAATAAAATGTACTGAGACTAATTTAATAGGTGTTGATAATAATTAATTCGTTTCCACGAACACATTATCCGAATAGTTTAGGATGAGCTAGTAACGGGATACAACAAGTGAACCGTACCACGCCAGAGCCATGACTGCCCGTACGCTCGGCAGTGGTACACATGTGACTAACACAACGCCCTCCGCCCGCTCGGCATTGGTACACATATGTTCACTAATAATTTATGAGGGCGAACCCGACAAAAAAGGTTTGTCATTAAAAATTATAACAAATTTATACTGAAATGTATAATACAGACATAGACAAAGACATACTCTTTAATTTGGTACCATAATCTGTCAATTTCGAACTAAAAATAAACATAAAAATCATTCTGACGTAATCACTGACCTCTATATATACAATTACAAGTAAGCTGGACTGGCTATACCATACAAAATGACTGTGCCAATTTGAAGCGCCGCTAAAGCATGTCTTGAAAAATAAAATTGATATAATATGTCAATGTCTGTTGTCTTATTTATATTGTCTTATTTAATAAGTCTGTATTTTGAACTTTTAAACTAAAAAACGAAAGTATTTTATGTTGTTTGATTTTGTATAATATTAGTTACATAATAAGAATTATTTTTATTAATAATGACAGGGTGCATAATCTGTAAAACTTGTTACCAAACGGGAAATGGTATAACATTTCACAAGTAAGTGAATTTGCAGCAAATATTAAACAAATTAAAACTATTTGACAATATAAGCACTTAGAAATTTGTTAATAATCTTAATATCATATATACCAACATGTTTGGCTGTATATAACTGAGTTTTGATAAACAATAAAATTCAATAGGGTTGTCGAGTTCCTTGTCTATAATACTTATCGATGTTCATTTCTACCCATATCTGTTAACAAACAAAGTCACCAACAACAGATGATTATCAAATGTTTATTAATTAACAGGTTTCCAACTGAACCTAGACTAAAATTATGGCTTAAAATCATAAATCTTGTGAATTGGCGTCCGAAACAAAATGATCATATTTGTTCCGAACATTTCACATACGGCTGTTTTATTAGACATGAGAACTGCACTACTTTGAAAAAGTGCAGTATACCGACAATATTTTGTGGTAGTACCAGTACCAAGCACTACCAACTACCAAGTACTATGTATTAGATTATTATTTCGAATGTTTTTTATTTATTCTTTCCTCATTTTCCACCAAACCCAAGGGCCATAGCCAAGTGTCGAAAGATCACCTGATGATGTCGAGCCACGTTTGCGTGTTAGTGGGCTGCGGCTAGAGGAGATGCCTCTACCTGTACCGCTGTAGTCGAGGTGGGGTCGTAAGGAAAGAGTGTTGGTATGGCGATTGGCAATGCGCCACTCGACTGTTTTTCGCGACTTTGGTGAGGTTGCACCACTTGATTCTTCCAAGTGCTCGTTTTTCCCTGGCTTCATTCACATATTTCGGTAATTGATAATTTCAGTTATTTTTTTAATATTGTAATTTTAATTTCGAAAATGACGTTGTTAATAACTGATAACTACGTAATTCAAAGTTTATATTTTTTTATAATATCTTGCTAGTTCATACCCGCTCATGCTCATACCCCGCATTGCTGCCGCAGAAGAAATAATTGTGGAAATATCGTTAAAAATGTGGAACAGTTATATTGTATAATTAAGAATGATAATACAATCATTGCAATAGAATGATATATAACTTTCTATAACTTTCAAATAAATAGTCAGTATAATACGCACGCAATCTAGTGTCAGTTAATTGTACCATGCGTGTAACCTTCGCACAAATGCAACCAATAAGTTGACTAAGTTTTACCGCAATCTGATGAACGGTATGGCATCGTAGAAAGTACGAACGAACTTAAATTTTTATATAGTAGAAAATATTTTACTGTCTATAGACAGATCTGTAGTTGATTAGAATAGGCGTTATTATAGCAGCTGATTTGTTTTTATAATACTAAAACAAAATGAACGGTTGACAATAAATTATTCTAGAAATTATGTTTTTATTTTTATTTTGTGTACTTAGTTTAATCTTAATAATTTTTAGTAGAATGGTTAAGGGCTATGATGGCTATCCGAGTACAGAACCAGAGTACAAAACTAATCCAACTGTAGAGATGTGTAAGACAGGGTGACGTAATATCCCTGCAATGCTTTGCTGCTGCATTGGAAAACGTTTTCAACCTACTGGACTGGAAACGGTATTAAGGTCAATGTTGTGTACGTCACTCACCTTCGGTTTTCCGACAATATAGTCCTTATGGAACAATCGCTGGAGGACCTACGTACTATATTCAATGACCTCAATAGTATCTCCCAACGGATAGGTCTTAAGATGAACATGGACAAAACAAAGATCATGTTTAATGTCCATGTCACACCTATGCCGGTTGTTGTTGGGAGCACTATGCTCGAAGTTGTTGACGAGTACGTTTACCTGGGACAAATAGTCCGACTAGGTAAGTCCAACTTCGACCGAGAGGTCAATCGACGGATTCAACTCGGCTGGGCAGCGTTCGGGAGATTACAATACATCTTCTCGTCAGGAATACCTCAAAACCAGATTGTACAACCAATGCGTGTTGCTAGTGATGATATATGGATCTGAGGCGAGGTCTTTCATGACTGCTGGCCGTATGAGGAAGCTCGAAGTCAATCAACGAGCTACGAAGAGGGCTATGCTCAAGGGTTCAAACTTAGGAATGAGGATATCTGCAGCAGAACCAGAGTAACCGACATCGCCCAATGGATTAGTAAGCTGAAGTGGCAATTGACGGGCCATATAGCTCGAAGAACCGAATACCGATGGGGGAAAAAGGTTCTCGAGTGGCAGCCTCGTACTGGCAGGTGAAGTGTAGGACGTTCCTTCCCCTGCCAGTACGAGGTTCGACGTTCAAAACCTGGTAAGACATGCAGGAAGTTGATGGATGCAGGTAGCTCAGGACCGTGCTTTGTGACAGTACTTGGGGGAGGCCTATGTTCAGCAGTAAATTTGTGAAGGGTTTTAATGATGATGAATGATAATGGCATTATATTAATATGATACATAAATAGAATGGACGTTACGGGTAGAGTCCATCTATCCATAGAGTCCATTCTATTTATTTAGGTATAGGTAGGGTATAGAATTTATATCGATATAATTTGGTACACTGTCTTATCCCTAGTATTAGTTCCGTGGACGTGCACTTCTGCAGTCAGCGCCAAAATAGCGGAAATCAAATCGCTTAATCATGTCACGGTGTATAGCCAGTCCAGCGTACTTGTGTATATAGAGGTCAGTGGACGTAATGGATTTTTACACCATTAGTGCGTGGTAGTGCGTGAGCTATTTCGGAGTGATTTCTCCGTTTTCCTGTGTGTTTTTGAAATAAAAAGGTGAGTTTTATACATTTGTGTATTCCTCGTAATAAAACAAACACGTAGATATATAATTTGTGGCATAAAAAGTGAAAAGTAAGTGCCAAAAATACTTCGAAATCGAGAAGGTCCATTTTAGCGGTTGGGTCAAAAATGTGTTATTTTTCCAATTCTCATTTATTTTTAGTATAAAATGTAACTAAAAATAGTTTTATAACATATTTCAAATAACTTGACGTTGTATTTATTTCAAATTTACACAAAAATATATTTGAAATATTGTTCGAAATCTCATACAGATAAAAATAATTTGATTAAAACTACTTTTACGGATTTTATCGCGTTTATTTTTACTTTTTATTTTTAATTCCCGACGTTTCGGGCGCTTTCCAGCACCCATGGTCACGGGGACTGAGATGACTGACGTCCTGATGTCATTGTTAAACCCGGAGTACCTTCAGCTTTTTTAATTATTGTATGCTAAAGCTGAAGGTACTCCGGGCTTAACAATGACATCAGGACGTCAGTCATCTCAGTCCCCGTGACCATGGGTGCTGGAAAGCGCCCGAAACGTCGGGAATTAAAAATAAAAAGTAAAAATAAACGCGATAAAATCCGTAAAAGTAGTTTTAATCATGTGCAATGTTCGCGTAAATATAAGAAATTATTATAAAAATAATTTTTTTTTATTTTATATTTTGGTATGAGTAACGAATAGAAACACATAAAAATATACATATTTTCAAACATTTTGATATAGATTTCTCCGAAAACAAACGTGTAGAATTCAAATTTTAAAGTGGTAGAGCCATGCGGCAGCTTTGCTGTTGCACGTATGGGCCGGCTCAAACCGGGGTGGTACCACGACCTCACAGAATACCGGCGTGAAGTGGAAGTTCTGCTTCCGCGTTTCGTCTGGTGAGTGCAGGTGGCCGGAGGCCCAAATCCCCCCCCCATCAACATGGTAGCGGAATTAAATAAAGATAGACTACCCCAGGAGGGTACCAGCACCCCTGGAGAATCCCTCGCTGAGCATCCACGACCATGTTTCTCCACTTCTGAGCGTGGGTGCTCAGGCTGCCCCGCGTATTCTGGGGGGGGGGCGAAATTCCGCTCAAGACTAAAACTGCTCGGGGCAAACGGAGCAACAAGACCAAGGCGACCCCTGCCACGCTGTCCGTGAATTTCTGCAATATCAGGGGACTTCACTCCAACCTAAACGCCGTCCACTACCATCTCGAGACGGCGAGGCCGGCTCTGCTCTTTCTGACCGAGACGCAGGTGTCCTCTCCGGCTGATGTTTCGTATCTCTCCTACCCGGGGTACAAACTGGAACACTCCTTTGTGCCTCGGGCTGGAGTTTGCGTTTACGTCAGAGAGGATATCTGTTCTCGACGCCTCGGCAGACTTGAAGGTTCGGACCTGTCCATCCTTTGGCTACGCGTAGACAGCGACGACCATCCGCGCGTCTACGGGTGCCTCTATAGGTCCCACAGCGGTAATGCCGAAACAGACCGACTCTTCGACCACGTCCAAATGGCTGCAGATTCGTTGCTACAGCAGATCCCCTCCGCAGAGATCGTGATCCTCGGCGACTTTAACGCCCATCACGCCGAATGGCTCGGTTCACGTTTAACCGATCATGCGGGGAGATCTGTTCATGATTTTGCCTTGGCATATGGTCTGACACAACTGGTTACTTCGCCTACGCGGATTCCAGATGTGGAGGATCATGCACCTTCCCTGTTGGACCTTCTGCTGACCTCTCACCCGGACGGATATCAGATTTCCGTCGACGCCCCTTTAGGCTCCTCGGACCATTGTCTGATCCGGAGTGTTGTGTCACTCACGCTGAAATCGCGGTTGCATTCTGCAGGCTGCCGCCGTGTTTGGCACTATAGGTCAGCCGATTGGGATGGGATGCGGTCTTTCTTTGCATCCTACCCTTGGGGGCGGGTTTGCTTCTCGCCGGATGATCCCAACGTTGTTGCGGATTCTGTTACTGATGTGGTACTTCAGGGTATGGAACTTTTTATTCCTTCCTCTGTGGTGCCCATTGGAGGCAAATCTCAGCCATGGTTTGGTCGCTCCTGTAAAATAGCATCATGCTATAAGCAGGAGTGCTACCAAGCCTGGGTTGATGCATCAGCGTCCCGGGATGTAAACACCAGCGCTCTAAAAAAGAAGTATAATTCCGCCTCTAGGTCCTTCAAAAGAGTCATTGCCAAGGCAAAGTCAGAGCACATAGGCAGAATTGGCGAGAAACTAGTTCGCCTTCCTTCTGGAACCCGTGCATTCTGGTCTCTCGCCAAGGCTGTCCAGGGGAATTTCTGTCAGCCATCTCTTCCATCTCTGCACAGGGAGGACGACTCACTGGCCCATACTGCAAAGGAGAAAGCCGATCTTCTAGGCTCCTTCTTTGCGTCTAACTCGACTCTCGATGACGGGGGGAGTACGCCGCCGACCATCCCGCGGTGTGAGTGCTCCATGCCGGAAGTGCAGTTCACACAGCGCTCGGTTCGCAAAGCACTCCTCTCCCTGGACATCCACAAGTCGAGTGGGCCTGACGGAATCCCCCCAATTGTGCTGAGGACGTGTGCTCCAGAGTTGGCACCGGTTTTAACGCGTCTTTTCCGGTACTCCTACTCCCTAGGCGTAGTCCCAAAATCGTGGAAGATGGCTTTCGTCCACCCGATCCCTAAAAAAGGCGACCGCTCAGACCCGTCCAACTACCGGCCAATCGCCATCACCTCCTTGTTCTCCAAAACAATGGAGTCCATTGTAAACTGCCAGCTCATGAGGTACCTTGAGGATCACCAGCTGATTAGTGACCGCCAATACGGTTTTCGCCGTTGTCGGTCAGCTGGTGATCTTCTGGTCTACCTCACTCACAGATGGGCGGAGGCAGTAGAGTTCAAGGGGGAGGCATTGGCCGTTAGTTTGGACATTGCGAAGGCCTTCGATCGGGTTTGGCACAAAGCGCTTCTTTCGAAGCTCCCTTCCTATGGGCTTCCCGAGAAATTGTGCAATTGGATCACCAGCTTTCTTGCAGATCGGAGCATCAAGGTCGTTGTAGACGGTGCAAGCTCCGATTGCAAGCCTATTAATGCTGGTGTTCCACAGGGCTGCGTGCTATCGCCAACGCTTTTTCTTCTGCATATCAATGATATGTTGCATACCCGTAACATTCATTGCTATGCAGATGACAGCACTGGTGATGCTCTTTACACCGGCCGAGCCAATATTTCTCGGGAAAACGTCTCCGAGTGCCGGGACAAACTTGTGTCTGAAGTCGAGTCTTTGCTGAACAGAGTCTCGGATTGGGGACGACTAAATCTAGTCCAGTTTAACCCCCAGAAGACACAAGTTTGCGCGTTAACCGCTAAAAAGAACCCCTTTGTCGTATCCCCTCAGTTTCAAGGCACTCCCCTTGTTGCCTCAGCCAATATCGGAATCCTCGGCGTCGACATATCGAGTGACGTGCAGTTTCGTGGTCACTTGGAAGGGAAGGCCAAATTGGCCTCTAAAAAGCTTGGCGTGCTCAGCAGAGCGGGACAGTATTTCATGCCGGCACACCGCCTGCAACTTTACAAGGCGCAGGTTCGGCCGCACATGGAATACTGTTCCCATCTCTGGGCTGGGGCTCCCCAGTACCAGCTCCTTCCACTTGACCGCATCCAGCGCAGAGCGGCTCGAATCGTCGACGACGGAGTGCTTTCCGATCGGCTCGATTCACTGGCGTTGCGAAGAGATGTTGCATCTCTTTGCGTATTTTATCGCATCTATCACGGGGAGTGCTCTGAGGAATTGTTCGGATTAATCCCAGCCGCCAAATTTCGTGAACGCACGACACGGCAAACGTCCCGATACCATCCACACCATCTGGATGCTTGGCGGTCCACCACTGTACGTTTCACAAGGAGTTTTCTTCCACGTACAACCTCTCTGTGGAATAGTTTATCATCGGCGATTTTTCCGGACCGATACGACCTGGGGACCTTCAAGAAAAGAGCTTACTCCTTTCTAAAGGGCCGGCAACGCACCCGCAATTCTCCTGGTGTTGCGGTTGATCATGGGCGGCGGTAGTCACTTAACATCAGGTGAGCCGCATGCTCGTTTGCCCCCTCTTCTATAAAAAATAAAAAAAATAAAAAAAAATAAGTAGTAATTTTAGACAAAAGTGAAGTATCTACTACTACTATGCTATAAAGGGTAATTTATGAATTTTATTACAATTTCCAGCAACTAAAAATAATTTTGTTCGATAGTTTATACATTCAATAAGAATTTCTGTAAGTTTTAATATTGTCCCATAAATATTGTCTCAAAATGAAAATATAGCAAAATTTGAAAGTTAGCAAAAAATTTGCAATTCCCGCCATTTTACGTCGCGAGCCAACAGGCGTATCGAATAACGTCGCCTTCCGAACATACAGGTTAACGGCGGCTGCTCCGTCCGTTTTATACAACAGAGACAAGTAGCTATCCGTGCGCCACTGCGGGTGCAATGGGCAGGTGTGCGGTGCACGTGTTGTTTACAATAATTCCGACTAGTCACCGAGGCGCTGCTGCACGTGCAATGGGGCAGGTACCAAGACATACGTCTTACATAGAATGAGACAGAGTGGTGTGATTGCTTGTCGCTTTCTCCGTGCCAGCTTTTTGTTTAGCAAACTACACTTTGCTAAACAACTTTGATAGTTCGTAGCAATCTAAAAAGTATACAAGTTGGTTTAAATGAGAAAAAAGTATTTTGTGAGCTTAAGATTAGTGAATTTTGTTCAGTCCAGTTCTTAGAACAATTAAATATTTTATCTAATGTTAGCTTCACAATACAATTTATGTTACAGCATATCACTTTTATTTTATCCGTTTATAACTCACAATTTATTTATCGTACAAATAATCACTTCGTACTAATAATCACTGTTACTTAGTACCTTCACTTAGAACTGAATAGAACTGAATGCCCCGCTTGGGTCGTGACGGCCATATTTATACTCTTTTGTTAGGAGTCAAATCCGAAACTATTACAATAAAGATCTTACCGGAAATTCAACGCCACAAAAGCGGAAATCCGATTTACATTTATTTAATTTAGATGGATATTTCAAGAGATAACTACATTAAAATTAGGATCATTCAATATGTTATGCTTAATTGTTCTTTATACTTAATTGCTAACACTAAATATATTTAAAAGTCATAAAGATAATTGTATGACCCAAAACTATGTTATCGTCCTTTCTCACTCGAGGCCACGCTAATCATTAGTCTATAGGTTTCTCTGTCTACGTTGTGGATACCACAAACTATATACATAACTAAATACACGCGTATATATACGTAGCAAACTATCATGGAGTATAGAGGTAAGGAGGACAATCTCCCGTAGGAGAATAGTTATAAATGTGTCCATCCGTAAGCAGTAAATAACAGTTCAAAAACTCTCCACAACAGCGCTCGAGTAGCTACAGGGTATGATAAGTCGCCGTAAAATACATTGAGTGTGGTTATGAAAATCGAAATTTTGAAAGCAATAAAATAATTATTGTACAAAAATTATGGTGAGTCTGTGCAATAAAAAAATTATAAAAGTTCTTTAAAATTTAGACCATAAGACAGAGACAGTCATAGACAGTGGCGCCACCCTTATTTAGCGCTTTCCTACGGACACTTTTTTATACAGAGTCTGCACTACTTACCTCTACACTCCATACCCGCTCAAGCGTCCAGCTCTCGCGACTGATTTACCCTTGTACGTCCGGATACGCGCCTCTCTCTAAGGATCTCCTAGGTGTGTGTTGCTTGCAGTATACAGTGGCTGCAAATAACCGCCGGTACGACAAACTCCGCCCACGTTGAGTCCCGCGATTCCGTGAGGCGTTGAGGTCACCGGCCCCTAGGTGATTCTTGGCGCTTTATGCGTTGCGTGCATCTAGTGCCTAGTCGCGTTATAAAGTGCCACATTAGCACTTACCTTAACCCTTTTCATTGTAAAAGGGGTAGGCAGTGCCCCATGTGATTATACCAAAGAAGCTTATACCCATCCATCCGCGTCGCGCATTAGCCGAACGGCTGGAACTTAGACAGGGCCAATTAGACTACTGACTCTTAGGTAGGGTTTCACCATGTCCGACAAGGATAACGACAAGGGGGAGCCGCCGCCTAGGATTAGAAAACCACCGGACCGTACATCCATACTAGATCGACCGATACCATACCGGGACATCTTTCATCCGGAAAGGACTCGAGTAGTGTCTTCCTACTCGCAGATCCCGACCAGGAAGCCCCTATCTCCAGGGAAAGGACCCGCACCGAGGACCGCGCTCTCACCCATCGTACCTGAAGGTACGACTGGGCTAGAACCGGTACCCTTACAACAGCGGGCTAAGAAGTCGTGGAGAAGGCATACTCCACCCGAGACTGCAGCATCGCTTCAGGAGAAGAGGCAATGCCTTGGATCCTCAAACTCCTCGGATTACTCAAGCTCCGAGGAAGAGCAAGACCACAGACCTATTAGGAGATCTCCACCAAAATCGCCATCACCGAACAAACCCACCTCCCCTAGATCAGAGGAACACCACTCCAGCATAGAAGCTGTGGATCTAGAGCAGGGAGGAGAAGGGTCGTACGGGTGGAGCGCTACGACCTATGCGATCTTAGCCCCCAATACATCGGTTGGACACTCGCTGTCCACGTCACTGAGGAAGACAACCGAAAACCCGTCCGGGCGTCCGCTGGATGATGGCCAACGACCATCTACTAGCTACGCCCATATGGTAGCTGCGCCAGCAGTACCACGACCCCAACCGGCGGCAGCGACTTCTGATAAGCCTGCCGACCAGGAAGAGAAAGCGAGATATCCGCCCATAGTGGCCGAATGCCTCCCGGATTGGACGAGACATTTCAAGGAGCTCAACAGAATGTTGGGCCACCCGTTGAATGCCCGTCCATTCGGGAAGGGGGTTCGATTCACACCGCAAAGCGCCACGGAATTTAGGACTGTTCAACGCTATATGGTTGAACTTTCCAAGGCAACACCCAACATGTCGTGGTACTGCTATACCCCGGATGAGGACAAGCCCACCAAAGTGGGCATCCGGGGCCTACCAATGGGTACCGATACCAGTACCATTGAGGAGGCTATAAAGGCAAAGGGCTTCCCGGTGAAATACGTTAAAGCGATTCCACCGCGAAGGGGCAGACCAGGATGCGTCTACTTTGCCCAGTTCGACCACCTTAGCCTGGAGCAACTTAAGAGACTGTATGAAGTAGACGAACTACTCTATATGAGGGGAGTAGTTACTGAGGCCTGGCAAAGGAAAGCAGGACCGGCCCAATGCCACCGCTGCCAGGCCTTTGGACACGCCTCAGCCAATTGCTTCAGGCCGGTGAAGTGCGTACGCTGCGCCGGGGAGCATATAGCGAGCCTTTGCCCTCGGGGTAGAGAGGAGGAACCCACATGTGCCAACTGTGGCAAGAATCATACAGCTAACGACCGCCGCTGCCCAGTCCTGAGGAGGACTGCAAGGAGGCAGGGGATAACCTTACCGGGACTACTCCCGGAGGACCCGAAAAGGATCCCCCAGAGTCGCCCCAAAGCCATTACCATCCAGAATGATGGGTGGGCTACTGTCACGGGGAAGGGCAGACAACCACCCCCCCCCCACCCGTACCACACAAGGAAACGGTGGAACCCGTACAAGAAAGGGCAACCACCGGGGCGACTCTGCAACCTCCCGCCAACCCTGCCACAGAACGGCAGCCCTCAAAGAAGAGGAGGCGGGAGAGAAGCAGGAAGAAGTCGCAGCCTCCTCGGGCTGTTACCTCTACCCCGACACCTGGACCAATAGCCCCTCAGGCGCAGGTTATTAAGGAGACCACCAAGAAGGGTGTGGGTAGAGTGCAGGAGAGGGCTCCACCCGAAGAGAGAGCCCGAACTGCACACAGAGCGCGCTCTACCCAAAATCAAGAAACCCAACGCCCGAGACCAGCACCAACGCCTTCAGATAGGAGAACGCCGTCGACCGGCCTCGAAACAGCTGATGCAATCCAGCGCCTAGTTGGAATTGCCATCGAGGTCGGCACACAAGTCCTGGCCGACATCAGAGCCGGGACTGATCCCATAACAGCGATTATGAAGGCGCTGGCAAACCTCCTGGCCAGACACTATGGAGGATAATAACCTGCGCCTAATGTACTGGAACCCGGACGGAATACAGCAGAAGCTGCAGGAACTCCGCACTGTCGCCCAGCAACAGGACATACATATTATACTGCTGGGCGAAACAATATTAAATCCCAAAACGCGCATAAAGCTGCCAAACTTCCACATTTATAGAAGGGACGAGGTCACCTCTCGAGGGGCCGCCTATAGAGGCACGGCGGTTCTAGTGAGGAGGGACATCGTCCACCAAGAGCTGGATCTACCACCCTTCCAGACAATGCGCTCAATCGGCATAAGAATGGAGGCGGCGGGCGAGGAACTAAGGATCTATGCAGCTTACCGCCCGCCAGGGACTCCATTCTGCTCCTCAGACATCCGGACGGTAATGGAAGGCGATGCACCAGTAATCATCGCCGGGGACCTGAACGCCAAACACCCGGCGTGGGGGTCCAGAGTGATCACCCCACCGGGTCGTGAGCTTTACGAAGATGCTGAAAAGAACCAGTACGACGTTCTAGGTCCCGAGGAACCAACACACGTTCCTACCGACCCAAGGAGGCACCCGGATGTATTAGACATCGTGCTCACTAGGAACGTCAACTATCCGATAGTGGTAGAAGTGCTGTACGACCTCCCTTCACAGCACCTCCCGTTACTGATAACCCTTGGCCTAAAGGCAGTGACTACGCCACCCAGAGCTTTCAAAACCCGTGTCGACTGGAGGCTCTACTGCCAACACCTTCAGCAGAGACCTCCAGCACACCAACCTATATGCACAGCGGATGACGTAGAGGCCGCTGCGACTAGAATCACTAATAACATCAAGGAAGCCCTCCACGCGGCTTCTACGGTCGTCCCGATTACAGCAAGGCGAGACGATCTGCCGCGTGAGATATGCGTGCAGATCAAGCGCAAAAGAGCGCTGAGAAAGCTCTGGGCGCGTACTCGCTGTCCCAGGATCAAAACGCAGTTAAACACCCTAACGGAGGAACTGTCGGTTTCAGTCCAGGCCTTCAGAGGCGAAGCCTGGGATCGGCGCATCGAGAAGGCGGAAGAGCAAGATGCGTCACTTTACAGACTAAACCGACAGCTGACTAAATCTAAACCTCCCGTTTGCCCGCTAACTGATAATACGGGCAAACGATGCTACGATGCCAAGGGCAGAGCGGATATCCTAGTCGAGCACTTCGAGGAGCAATTTATGCCGAACACATCAAGTGCGGAGTTCATGGAGCTTCATGCCCGGAAGGAAAGTCGCGTACGGGAGTTCCTGTCGTCGCCCGCGCCACCTCTTGCAGGAGATTGGTTCATCTCCCCCGCAGAATTGCGGAGGACAGTAACCTGCCTGCAACCGAGGAAGGCGCCGGGGCATGACGGGATTACCAACGCTGCACTCCAACAGTTGCCCAATAGAGTCATAGTAGAGCTTGGTCGACTCTACAATGGGATATTGCGGACATCCCACTTCCCGGAGGACTGGAAAAAAGGCAAAATTATCGTCTTGCCGAAACCCGGGAAGGACAGGCGTAGAGCTGCCAACTACAGGCCGATCACGCTATTACCACATATAGCTAAACTGTTCGAAAGATTGCTGCTAAGACGTCTCCGTCCGTGCATCCAACTTCGGGCGGAGCAGCACGGATTCAGGAGGGGTCACTCCACAGTTACACAACTGACAAGAGTGCTGCACCTGCTTGCGGCAGAGTACAATCGTGGCCGCATATCGTTGGGCGTCTTTCTCGATATTGAGAAGGCGTTCGACCGGGTGTGGCACGTAGGACTATTATTTAAGCTGGAACAACAGACCAGTGTCCCTCCTGCTATATTGCGGCTAATAGCGTCATTCCTGGAAGACAGGAAGTTCTACGTCTGCGTAGAGGACGCCGAATCCGCAACAAGATCCATTAAAGCCGGCGTCCCACAGGGCAGCTGTTTGTCTCCAGTCCTGTACGCGGCTTACACCAACGACATACCTACACTGGCAGGCAGGCTTCAAGAGTGGGAGGACGACGTTGAGCTGGCGCTATTCGCGGACGATAGCGCCTATTTCACCTCGTCCAGAAGAGCCCACATAGCCACTGCCAAGATGCAGCGTCTGCTGGACCTGCTGCCACCATGGCTGGATGAGTGGAGGATGGTCGTCAACGTTGGTAAGACGACCGCTCTGCTCACTCGCCGTCTCAGGAATTTTCCACCTCCGCTGACCCTCAACGGCCAGGAGATTGCGTACCAGAAGGCTGTAACTTACCTTGGGTGCAGGATCGACAGGACGCTGCGCATGACCGCGCACGTCGACTTCGTCGTCCGCCGGGCCCGATGTGCGCGGGCGACGCTATTGCCGGTCCTGGCATCCAAGCTGCCAACAAGAACCAAGCTCCGGATATACAAGATGTATATCCGGACCATCATCACCTACGCTGCACCGGCCTGGTACGCACTCCTCAGCGATCCTCTGAGGCGGCGACTACAGGCTCAGCAGAATCTGACTCTAAGAACGATCGTCGGAGCAGGTCGCTACGTCCGGAATGACGTGATAGCGGCCGACTTGAAGGTCGAGAGTATCCACGACTTTGTGGCCCGATTAGCGCGCGGCATGTTTGACCGTGCCGATAACGGGCCACACGAACACCTCAACGGCTTTGCGCCGTTGCATACCCGGCCACCGGACGGGCGACCTCTTCCAAGAGAACTCCTCTCTATATGATTAGAGAGTTGAGTAACAACCCACAATGCCGCTGAAAGGCCAACTTTGACTCAATCAGATAACCTCTTTTTCCGTAGTTGGAATACTGCGGAAATTACTACCATTATACCACGGAAAAACCCGTGTATGCTATCAAGCCTAAAATAGGCCTAAGGACTGTCCCATAGTAATGGGATATGAGGACACCCGGGCAATGGGGGACACCCCGAGGCCCGATACCTGCACGTACATTAGTGCGTGAAGACGACATCGTATGGATACGCGCAGCCCTAATTCGGCTGCTACCGCGCTTGCATATTGTATAATAAAACCCACATAGCTACTTGTAGTGTATAGACAATCGTCTAATGAGTCATCGCTACTAGTGTATAAATACCCCCCGCTTTGGGAACATCGGGCAGTTGGATTGTAACCGGCGAGCAGACAACATCTCTGTTAACACGTATAACCGTTAGGTGTGTACCGTGTAAAGTGAAGTGTGTTAGTGACATTGTGTAATAAGTGATACCGTGCACATTGTACAAAACAAAGCAACGTATTGTATATTGGCGACGAGGAAAAAATACTGTAAGTAATTACAAATGTTTTTAAATAAACTGGAAAAGTTTTATGTAAGGATTTGATGTATTCTCTTTTAAAATATAGGTTATAATGCGGAGCCTAGAGTTGGGGACAATTAGCAATAGCAGTTTAATTGTTTATGCCGTGATTTATCTTTGTTAAAATCAAATGGACACCCCAATGAGATCGTCCAGGAGCAATGGACACTTATTGGTGATGGTCCAAGATTTACTAAAGCAAAGGTCCAGTCATGGACATGCTTTAGGTCCCAGAAAACGGTTTAAATTATTAAAGGCTGAGTTGTCGTAATTTATCTTTGTTAAAATCAAATGGACACCCAATGAGACGGTCCAGGAGCATGGACACTTATTGGTGACGGTCCAAGTTTTACTAAAGCGAAGGTCCAGTCATGGACATGCTTTAGGTACCAGAAAATGGTTTAAATTATTAAAGGCTGAATTGTCGTGATTTATCTTTGTTAAAATCAAATGGACACCCAATGAGACGGTCCAGATGCATGGACACTTATTGGTGACGGTCCAAGTTTTACTAAAGCGAGGTTCAGTCATGGACATGCTTTAGGTACCAGAAAATGGTTTAAATTGTCAAAGGCTGAGATGTCGTGAGAATGTAATTGCGTGACGGTCTAATAATAGACACACGTAATTAAAAGAGATATTGGTCACTGTTTTAATTGTAATGCTGTGTGCATTCGAAATTTTCCCGTTTTATTAGAAAAGGTAACAAACTATGGTGTTCAATATCTGCTTGTATATTTCCTTTCTTGCAGATTAAAAAAAATGTCTTCACTACCCCCACTAGAATCATTTGATTGTGATGGGGATTCTCATGGTGTTGGCGCAAAATGGGAGAAGTGGAAGCGAGGATTGGACATTTATCTAAAAGCTGCAAATATTGAACTACCCGCAAAAAAAGGGCTACATTATTACACATGGGTGGCCTTAGTCTCCAAGAAATATACTATAATATACCAGGAGCCCATGTTAGCAGTATAGATGATCCAACGAAGGATGTTTATGTTATAGGTATTGAAAAGTTAGACGAGTACTCCAAAAGAAAGCAAAGTATATGAGAGACACTTATTTCGGCTAATGAAACAGGAATCTGGAGAAAAATTTAAGAAATTTTTAATTAGATTAAGAAAACAGGCTGATAAATGTGGTTTTGCAAATAAGGACGAAAGCATTATCGATCAAATTACAGAAAAGTGTTACTCTAGTGAACTTCGTAAAAAAAAATTAAAAGGTGGTGACAAAATGACATTATAAGATATCATAATAGAGAAAACTAAAGAGGAATAAAATAAATGTTTTTGACATGGATAGATCACCGGATAAAACATTTTACGCCTATGGTAGCACTAAGCCACTAAATATTTTGGGATCGTTTAAAACTCATGTCCAGGTCAATGACAAAACTGAGGTTGCTGTTTTCTATGTGATAAAAAACGGCACTAAAGATATCTTGGGGAAAGTAACGTCCTTAGCACTGGGCGTTCTGCGATTAGGTGTCAGTGTAAACGCCGTCGAGTCCACATCATATAAAAATATAGCAGCATTTCCAAAATTTAAAGATGTTATTGTCGAGATACCTATTGATGAGAAAATAACGCCAGTAAGTCAACCTTACAGGAGAATACCTATACCCCTAGAAACAAAAGTTAATAAAAAATTCAAGAACTATTGGAGCTCGATATTATCGAAGAAGTATCTAAGCCGTCAAAATGGGTTTCACCTATGGTGCCTGTTTTAAAAGACAATGGGGATATTAGGATCTGTATCGATATGCGAAGAGCTAACGCAGCAATAATTCGCGAAAATCATCCACTACCAACAATGGACCAGCTGCTACCACATTTTAAAGATGCAAAATTATTTTCTCGCCTCGACATTAAAAACGCTTTCCACCAAATCGAAATCCATCCGGATACCCCGATACATCACTACATTTATAACTAGCAGAGGGTTATTTAGATACAAGAGACTTATGTTTGGTATTTCCTGTGCCCCAGAAATGTTTCAGAAAATCATGGAACGCACTCTTATACAGTGTGAAGGTACAGTAAATTTTATTGACGATATTGTCATTGTTGGATCAAATGAGGCAGAGCATGATCAACGATTACAGCGGACACTAAATATTTTGAAAGAGAACAATGTTCTGTCAAACAATGATAAGTGTATTTACAAAGTAAACAAAATAGTGTTCTTGGGGCATGAGTTATCTAGTGAAGGTGTGTAAGCCCTTTAAAAAAAGTACATTGACAGTATCCGAATGTTTAGAGCACCATCAACTATCGAGGAAGTACAAAGTTTCTTGGGGTTAGTAAATTTTGTTGGGAAATGGATACCAAATTTGGCGACACTCACTGAGCCGTTCCGGAAAATACTGAGGCTAAAGCTGGGAAAACATGCCAACATTGGAAAATTTTGGACTGCAGACTGAGAAACGCATGTTACAAAATAAAGAAAGCTCTATGCAATATGCAGTCTTTAGGATATTATGATTCGGCAGACAAGACCCAAGTTATTGCCGATGCTAGTCCTGTTGGGTTAGGGGCGGTGCTTATCCAAATTAATTCAAAGGGACCTAGAGTAATAGCATTTGGAAATAAGAGTTTAACAGACTGTGAAAAGCGTTACTGCCAAACTGAAAAGGAAGCGCTAGACTTAGTATGGGCTGTAGAACATTTTCGAATATATCTTTATGGTAAAAGTGAGTTTGAACTGATAAGTGATCATAGACCATTAGAAATTATTTTCGGAAGAAGGTCTAAGCCTTGCGCCCGAATCGAAAGATGGGTTCTTTGATTGCAAGCCTATAATTACAAAATAGTGTACCGACCAGGTAAATTGAATATAGCTGACCCCCTTTCAAGACTTTGTACTTCTAAACATAATTCAGTGACGTGTTACGTAATTTTGATGAGGAAAATATCGGGCATATAATTGAATACTCAAGACTCGTATCAATCAACGATATTGAACAATTTTCCAAGCAGGATTCCGAAATCGCTAAAGTAAGGCAAGGCTTATACTCGTATACCTGGGATCCTACCATCGCAAATTATATAGTATTTGAATCGGAGCTTTGTTTCCAATATAATATTTTACTTCGAGGTACAAAAATTGTTATTCCTGAAAAATTAAGACAGCGAGTATTGCAAGCCGCTCACGAGGATCACCCTGGTATTGTTTGTATGAAACAAAGATTACGGACAAAAGTATGGTGGCCTAAAATTGACAAAGACGCAGAAACAATCGTAAGAAACTGTAAAAGTTGCACATTAGTATCTGCACCAAATCCACCTAATCCAATGAAGCGTCGTGAACTACCGGTCGAACCATGGATTGATGTAGCTATCGATTTAATGGGACCTTTACCCTCTGGAGATTTCCTATTAGTTATCGTTGATTATTACAGTCGTTATAAGGAAGTAAAAGTGACAAAAAGTGTAACTTCACATGATATTATTAGGTTATTAAAAGAGATATTTTCACGGCTTGGTTATCCAGTTACCATCACTGCAGATAATGGCAGGCAATTTGTTAGTCAAGAGTTTAAAAATTACTTGCAGGAATGTGGTATAACTCTTCACAACACAATACCATATTGGCCCCAACAGAATGGAGAAGTGGAAAGACAAAACCGAAGTATCAAAATCAGTCAGGTTGAAAGAAAAAATTGGAAAGAAGATTTATTATACTATCTGATGATGTACAATAGCACACCCCACTCAGTAACTGGTAAAACTCCATCCGAACCATTCTACAAACGACAATTTCGGGATAAAATTCCATCATACATAGATATTGAAAATAAACAAATACATTCAGAAGTTAGAGACAGAGACGCGTTACAAAAAGAAACAGGAAAAACTTACAGTGACCGCAAGAGAAAGGCAAAAGGCCACAACATAAATGAAGGCGATAAGGTAGAACACTGGAGACGTAGTTATTCGCAATAATGATACAAATGAACAGTATCGACGAAATGTGGTTCACTTAAAAAAATTTGAAGGAGAGTGGAGAGTAGTTAATGATGAACAAGAAGAAAGTTTACCCAATTTGCATCAAGAAGTAATAGAGAATAACACTGATGAAATTAGGATGATTATTGAAGACTAATTTAAACTATTTTTGTAACAGAAAAATCAACTATTGATCATGCATGGAAACAGAAATAAAAAATATTAAGAAAAAGGAAGAGATCAAGTGTATAGACAATAGTCTAATGAGTCATCGCTACTAGTGTATAAATACCCCCCACTTTGGGAACATCGGGCAGTTGGATTGTAACCGGCGAGCAGACAACATCTCTGTTAACACGTATAACCGTAAGGTGTGTACCGTGTAAAGTGAAGTGTGTTAGTGACATTGTGTAATAAGTGATACCGTGCACATTGTACAAAACAAAGCAACGTATTGTATATACTTAACCATAATAGATAGAGTAGAGACAAAAACTACTAAAAATTGACAGAAGAATGCGAATTAAACCTATGTATGTTTTAAAACCCAAAAATTTTATTTAAGATATTAAAAATAGTTGTGAACATTGAATTTGAAGAAAAATAAACTTATAAATTTTATTAATTTACACCTCAACGAAGAAATATTGTATTTTTTACCCATAAAATAAAGTCGCAACAAACGACGTATTTTCCTTTTTTATGATGCATATATGTTAATTAATTAAAATGAAAATATAGCAAAACCTATCCAACTGCAGAAAGGTGTAAGACAGGGTGATGTTATATCCCCGAAACCCTTCACCGCTGCGTTGGAAGACGTTTTCAAGCTACTGGACTGGAAAGGATACGGTATTAACATTAATGGCGAGAACATCACTCACCTTCGATTTGCCGACGATATAGTCCTTATGGCAGAATCGCTGGAGGACCTTAGCACTATGGTCAATGACCTCAATGGTGTCTCCCAACGGATAGGTCTTAAGATGAATATGGACAAAACAAAGATCATGTTTAATATCCATGTCACACCTATGCCGGTAGTTGTTGGGAGCACTATGCTCGAAGTTGTTGACGAGTACGTTTACCTGGGACAAATAGTCCGACTAGGTAAGTCCAGCTTCGACCGAGATGTCAATCGACGGATTCAACTCGGCTGGGCAGCGTTCGGGAAATTACGACACATCTTTTCGTCAGGTATACCTCAATCTCTGAAAACTAAAGTGTATAACGAGTGCGTGTTGACTTACGGATCTGAGACGTGGTCCTTCACTGCTGGCCGTATGAGGACGCTCAAGATCGCTAAGCGAGCTATGGAGAGGGCTATGCTCGGAGTTTCTCTGCGTGATAGACTCAGAAATGAGGATATCCGCAGTAAAACCAGAGTGACCGACATAGCCCAACGGATTAGTAAGCTGAAGTGGCAATGGGCCGGCCATATAGCTCGAAGAACCGATAACTGATAGGGAAGAAAGGTTCTCGAGTGGCAGCCTCGTACCGGTAGGCGTAGTGTAGGGTGACCCCCCACTAGATGGAGTGACGACCTGGTAAGACATGTAGGAAGTCGATGGATGCAGGTGGCTCAGGACCGTGCTTTGTGGCGTTACTTGGGGGAGGCCTATGTTCAGCAGTGGACTTGTGAAGGGCTGTAATGATGATGATGATGATGATGATATGTTAATGTTAAATTAGCGTTATGTAATTAAATAAATCGAAACAAAACACCTACTCCTCGTAAATTTACCGCGATGTCTCGAGCGCTTTGGACTCGCTCCTTAAGCAAGATGGCCGCCTATTTAAGGTCTCAAAACACATTGAAATTTACGCAACTTAAAAAAAATTAGTTAAGAGATTTTTTATGTACAGTTTATTGAAAAAATAAAAAAAATATTTTACTAATAATAGTATTTTGCCGTGTAGTGGCGGTTGAGAATATCCACTACCCCATATCTTCCCGTGGGTGTCGTAAGAGGCGACAGCGGGAGACAGGCAGGAGATGGGCAGCATCTTCCTGATAACAACTGTGATATAATAAAAAACTGCGGTTGCCAACCCGCTCACCAAGCCTGGCAACTATGGCAAATATCCCCCATGAATAACGATGCAAACAAACGGCCCCCCGTACCCGGCGGCCCCGCTATTCCTGGCTACGGTGGCGACCATGTTAACGGCGGGGCAGGGGGTGCTAAGACTCTCCGGTGGAGGTTCGGTTACCACCTACGACGACTCGACCTGGCAACATATAACGCACGCACCCTGAGGATTGACGAGAAGATACTGGAGCTGGAAGAAGAGGTAGACAAGTTGCGCTGGCATATTATTGGATTATCCGAGGTCCGAAGAGAGGGGGAGGACACGGCAATCCTCGAGTCCGGCAACTTGTTCTATCACCGGGAGGGCGACCATCTGTCCCAAGGAGGTGTCGGATTTATCGTCCACAAGTCTCTCTTCAACAACGTTGTAAAGATTGGGAGTGTGTCGACGAGGGTCGTGTACCCGATACTCAGAATCACCAAACGATATTCGCTGAAGGTCATACATGTTTACGACCAACCTCGGCATATCCCGATAAGAAGGTGGAGAAAATGTATGAGGATATTTCCAGAGACATGCATTCCTCCAAAACCCACTACACTATGTTGATGGGAGACTTCAACGCAAAACTAGGCACAAGAGAAAGCGGTGAGCTGAAGGTAGGAAAATTTGGAGTAGGGCAACGGAACCGAAGGGGCCAGCAGCTAGCCGACTTTATGGAGAAAGAGGGACTCTTAATCATGAACTCTTTCTTCCAGAAGCGGCCCCACAGGAAGTGGACCTGGTCCAGCCCCGACGGTACGACAAAAATGAGATTGACTTCATTATGACGACCAGATGCCAACTGTTCAGTGATGTCTCAGTGATCGCAAGGTAGAAAACTGGCAGCGATCACCGAATGGTTAGAGGCACACTGAACCTAAACGTTAAGTTGGAGAGGTCTTGTCTAATGAAGTCAACGCTCCGTCCTCCTCGTGTTCTAATCCAAAATCCCGAAACCTTTCAGCTCGACTTACGTAACCGCTTTCAGTGCCTAGAAGATTGCAATGCAGTGGACGATATGAATGACAAGCTCGTGGAAACTGTCCATGTGGTCGACTTTAATACTGCTCGTATTAAAGAAGCGATTGAGCGGAACCAGGGCTCCAAAGTCTTTGCCAGAGATCTGTCTGCCAGTGACCAGTGTCTACCTACGAATTTTGGTATTTATGTTACCACACAACAATAATAAGTAATAAAATTGTTTACATTAAAAAAACATAGATGTCTAAGGTCGTTAGTTTTATGTTATTTTATACTGTTTTTTTTTTTAACGGATGGAAAGGAAATTAACCTATTATTGAACATAAGATATGATGATTTATCAGAATTATTTAAGATCACTTGCATGCCATTTAGCGTGCCAATGTTTAAACGTCGCCTTTCGTTTGCTTGTCAAAACAAACGAAAGGCGACGTTTAAACATTGTTTTAACAGTGGTAGAGCCACGCGGCAGCTTTGTTGTTGCACGTATGGGCCGGCTCAAACCTGGGTGGTACCATGACCTCACAGAATACCGGCGTGACGTGAAAGCTCTGCCTCCGCGTTTCGTCTGGTGAGTGCAGGTGGTTGGAGGCCCAAACCCCCCCCCCCCACTTAACATGGTAGCGGAATTAAGTGAAGTGATTGATTTATCCCAGGAGGGTACCAGCACCCCTGGAGAATCCCTTGCTAAGCATCCACGACCAAGTTACTCCACTCTGAGCGTGGATGCTCAGGCTGCCCCGCGTATTCTGGGGGGGGGGGGGGTTGGCAAAATTTCGCTCAAGACTAAAACTATTCGGGGCAAACGGAGCAACAAGACCAAGGCGACCCCTGCCACGCTACTCGTGAATTTCTGCAATATTTTTTTTTTATAGAAGAGGGGGCAAACGAGCATGCGGCTCACCTGATGTTAAGTGACTACCGCCGCCCATGATCAACCGCAACACCAGGAGAATTGCGGGTGCGTTGTCGGCCCTTTAGAAAGGAGTAAGCTCTTTTCTTGAAGGTCCCCAGGTCGTATCGGTCCGGAAAAATCGCCGGTGATAAACTATTCCACAGAGAGGTTGTACGTGGAAGAAAACTCCTTGTGAAACGTACAGTGGTGGACCGCCAAGCATCCAGATGGTGTGGATGGTATCAGGACGTTTGCTGCAGGACTATTAGTGCGTTCACGAAACTTGGCGGCTGTGATTAATCCGAACAATTCCTCAGAGCACTCCCCATGGTATATGCGAAAGAAAATGCAAAGAGATGCAACAACTCTTCGCAGCGCCAGTGAATCGAGCCGATCGGAAAGCACTAGGTCGTCGACGATTCGAGCCGCTGTGCGCTGGATGCGGTCAAGTGGAAGGAGCTGGTACTGAGAAGCCTCAACCCAGAGATGGGAACAGTATTCCATGTGCGGCCGAACCTGCGCCTTGTAAAGTTGCAGGCGGTGTGCCGCCATGCAATACTGTCCCGCTCTGCTGAGCACGCCAAGCTTTTTAGAGGCCAATTTGGCCTTCTCTTCCAAGTGACCACGAAACTGCACGTCACTCGATATGTCGACGCCGAGGATTCCGATACTGGCTGAGGCAACAAGGGGAGTGCCTTGAAACTGAGGGGATACGACAAAGGGGTTCTTTTTAGCGGTTAACGCGCAAACCTGTGTCTTCTGGGGGTTAAACTGGACTAGATTTAGTCGTCCCCAATCCGAGACTCTGTTCAGCAAAGACTCGACTTCAGACACAAGTTTGTCCCGGCACTCGGAGACGTTTTCCCGAGAAATATTGGCTCGGCCGGTGTAAAGAGCATCACCAGTGCTGTCATCTGCATAGCAATGAATGTTACGGGTATGCAACATATCATTGATATGCAGAAGAAACAGCGTTGGCGATAGCACGCAGCCCTGTGGAACACCAGCATTAATAGGCTTGCAATCGGAGCTTGCACCGTCTACAACGACCTTGATGCTCCGATCTGCAAGAAAGCTGGTGATCAAATCGCACAATTTCTCGGGAAGCCCATAGGAAGGGAGCTTCGAAAGAAGCGCTTTGTGCCAAACCCGATCGAAGGCCTTCGCAATGTCCAAACTAACGGCCAATGCCTCCCCCTTGAACTCTACTACCTCCGCCCATCTGTGAGTGAGGTAGACCAGAAGATCACCAGCTGACCGACCACGGCGAAAACCGTATTGGCGGTCACTAATCAGCTGGTGATCCTCAAGGTACCTCATGAGCTGGCAGTTTACAATGGACTCCATTGTTTTGGAGAACAAGGAGGTGATGGCGATTGGCCGGTAGTTGGACGGGTCTGAGCGGTCGCCTTTTTTAGGGATCGGGTGGACGAAAGCAGTCTTCCATGATTTTGGGACTACGCCTAGGGAGTAGGAGTACCGGAAAAGACGCGTTAAAACCGGTGCCAACTCTGGAGCACACGTCCTCAGCACAATTGGGGGGATTCCGTCAGGCCCACTCGACTCGATGTCCAGGGAGAGGAGTGCTTTGCGAACCGAGCGCTGTGTGAACTGCACTTCCGGCATGGAGCACTCACACCGCGGGATGGTCGGCGGCGTACTCCCCCCGTCATCGAGAGTCGAGTTAGACGCAAAGAAGGAGCCTAGAAGATCGGCTTTCTCCTTTGCAGTATGGGCCAGTGAGTCGTCCTCCCTGTGCAGAGATGGAAGAGATGGCTGACAGAAATTCCCCTGGACAGCATTGGCGAGAGACCAGAATGCACGGGTTCCAGAAGGAAGGCGAACTAGTTTCTCGCCAATTCTGCCTATGTGCTCTGACTTTGCCTTGGCAATGACTCTTTTGAAGGACCTAGAGGCGGAATTATACTTCTTTTTTAGAGCGCTGGTGTTTACATCCCGGGACGCTGATGCATCAACCCAGGCTTGGTAGCACTCCTGCTTATAGCATGATGCTATTTTACAGGAGCGACCAAACCATGGCTGAGATTTGCCTCCAATGGGCACCACAGAGGAAGGAATAAAAAGTTCCATACCCTGAAGTACCACATCAGTAACGGAATCCGCAAAAACGTTGGGATCATCCGGCGAGAAGCAAACCCGCCCCCAAGGGTAGGATGCAAAGAAAGACCGCATCCCATCCCAATCGGCTGACCTATAGTGCCAAACACGGCGGCAGCCTGCAGAATGCAACCGCGATTTCAGCGTGAGTGGCACAACACTCCGGACCAGACAATGGTCCGAGGAGCCTAAAGGGGCGTCGACGGAAATCTGATATCCGTCCGGGTGAGAGGTCAACAGAAGTTCCAACAGGGAAGGTGCATGATCATACAGCAGACCATATGCCAAGGCAAAATCATGAACAGATCTCCCCGCATGATCGGTTAAACGTGAACCGAGCCATTCGGCGTGATGGGCGTTAAAGTCGCCGAGGATCACGATCTCTGCGGAGGGGATCTGCTGTAGCAACGAATCTGCAGCCATTTGGACGTGGTCGAAGAGTCGGTCTGTTTCGGCATTACCGCTGTGGGACCTATAGAGGCACCCGTAGACGCGCGGATGGTCGTCGCTGTCTACGCGTAGCCAAAGGATGGACAGGTCCGAACCTTCAAGTCTGCCGAGGCGTCGAGAACAGATGTCCTCTCTGACGTAAACGCAAACTCCAGCCCGAGGCACAAAGGAGTGTTCCAGTTTGTACCCCGGGTAGGAGAGATACGAAACATCAGCCGGAGAGGACACCTGCGTCTCGGTCAGAAAGAGCAGAGCCGGCCTCGCCGTCTCGAGATGGTAGTGGACGGCGTTTAGGTTAGAGTGAAGTCCCCTGATATTGCAGAAATTCACGGACAGCGTGGCAGGGGTCGCCTTGGTCTTGTTGCTCCGTTTGCCCCGAGCAGTTGTAGTCTTGAGCGGAATTTCGCCCCGCCCCCCCAGAATACGCGGGGCAGCCTGAGCACCCACGCTCAGAAGTGGAGAAACATGGTCGTGGATGCTCAGCGAGGGATTCTCCAGGGGTGCTGGTACCCTCCTGGGGTAGTCTATCTTTATTTAATTCCGCTACCATGTTGATGGGGGGGGGGGGATTTGGGCCTCCGGCCACCTGCACTCACCAGACGAAACGCGGAAGCAGAACTTCCACTTCACGCCGGTATTCTGTGAGGTCGTGGTACCACCCCGGTTTGAGCCGGCCCATACGTGCAACAGCAAATCTACCGCATGGCTCTACCACTGTTAAAAATATCAGTATCAGGGGACTTCACTCTAACCTAAACACCGTCCACTACCATCTCGAGACGGCGAGACCGGCTCTGCTCTTTCTGACCGAGACAAAGGTGTCCTCTCCGGCTGATGTCTCGTATCTCTCCTACCCGGGGTACAAACTGGAACACTCCTTTGTGCCTCGGGCTGGAGTTTGCGTTTACGTCAGAGATGACATCTGTTCTCGACGCCTCGGCAGTCTTGAAGGTGCAGACCTGTTCATCCTTTCGCTACGCATACACAGCGACGACCATCCGCGCGTCTACGGGTGCCTCTATAGGTCCCATAGCGGTAATGCCGAAACATACCGACTCTTCGACTACGGCCAAATGGCTACAGATTCGTTGCTACAGCAGATGCCTGCCGCAGAGATCGTGATCCTCGGCGACTTTAACGACCATCACGCCGAATGGCTTGGATCACGTTTAACCCTTTCAGGACCATAAGATTATGGGAGGGTATGTAATCTTAACAGCTTTATATAACAGTTATTTATACATATAATAAAGATATTTTTTTATTAAAATACCAAAAATAATTACAGATTTTTTTAAAAATTTTGGGACAAACCTGTCCCTGTGGCCAATGGCCGATACCTTTTGCCTATACAACTTATTCTTCACGTTTTCGAGATTTTATCGGTATTTGAGGTATCGTATATTGAAAACCGCACATTTATAAAAGCAAATTTATCTATTCATGAAAAATATACAATTTAGAGTAATTAGTTGTGGTACTCAGCGAAACAGTTCCTTTCATTAGTGTAGCAGAGGTGAACTTTACATAGAACACAAGTATTGTTTGTTCGGTTTTCTATCCTGCACTTGGCACAGTTGACACATCTCTTCCTTGATTTTTCCATGGGGTGATGGTGGGTCATTGACAATTGAAAAGTGGTTCTTGATTACTGTGTGCTCTGGTGACGGGTAAAACAGCTGTAGACGCTGTTGGTTCTAGTGGCAGACTTACTGATTCCTGAAGTGGAACTGGAGTATCTTCAATTTCAACTTCAGAGACCCCTTGATCATCATCCTGCGTCAAAATCCTTTGATTTTCTTCGTCCAGGTGTAAGTCGTCTTCTTCGTCACTATTGTCACTCATCAAAATCTGTAGGACTTCATCATTCTTGAGTTCAAAAACGCCACGTCCTTTACGAAACATAATCTGTAACAATATCAATAAAAAATGAAGGTAATTGACAAAAATCATCAGTAGAATAAGATAATAATTGCTCATAAATAATGTCTCTTATGGACCACTGGGACGCTGGTGTCCCTTTATGTTTATGATGTCATATCACTGTAAACAACTTATATAATGGTTTGATGAACATATATTATATCAATTTACTTACCAGGCAATAATAATAGCACAATAAAAACAATATAAAACACTTTGTCGTCCCGAAAAACTTTTTAAAAATTTACCGAAAACGCGCCAAGCGAACTGTCAATTTCCAATTACCATAGACAGTATATCTTATTACCTACGTAGTGTTGTTGGCAAAAAAATTATTAAAGATGCGTTCAAGAACTAATAAAAAATAAAGGAATGGGCATTGGCTTCTTAATTATGAATATTTTCATAATTATTGGCTAGGGACACATTTGTCCCCGTAGTCGTCAAAGGGTTAACCGATCATGCCAGGAGATCTGTTCATGATTTTGCCTTGGCATATAGTCTGACACAACTGGTTACTACGCCTACGCGGATTCCAGATGTGGACGGATATCAGATTTCCGTCGACGCCCCTTTAGGCTCCTCGGAACATTGTCTTGTCCGGAGTGTGGTGCCACTCACGCTGAAATTGCAGTTACATTCTGCAGGCTGCCGCCGTGTTTGGCACTATAGGTCAGCCGATTGGGATGGGATGCGGTCTTTCTTTGCATTCTACCCTTGGAGGCGGGTTTGCTACTCGCCGGACAATCCCAACGTTGTTGCGGATTCTGTCGCTGATGTGGTACTTCAGGGTATGGAACTTTTTATTCCTTCCTCTGTGCTGCCCATTGAAGGCAAATCTCAGACATGGTTTGGTCGCTCCTGTAAAATAGCATCATGCTATAAGCAGGATGGCTACCAAGCCTGGGCTGACGCATCAACGTCCCGGGATGTAAGCACCAGCGCTCTAAAAAAGAAGTATAATTCCGCCTCTAGGTCCTTCAAAAGAGTTATTGCCAAGGTAAAGTCAGAGCACATAGGCAGAATTGGCGAGAAACTAGTTCGCCTTCCTTCTGGAACCCGTGCCTTCTGGTCTCTCGCCAAGGCTGTCCAGGGGAATTTCTGTCAGCCATCTCTTCCATCTCTGCGCAGGGAGGACGACTCACTGGCCCATACCGAAAAGGAGAAAGCCGATCTGCTAGACTCTTTCTTTGCGTCCAACTCAACTCTCGATGATGGGGGGAGTACGCCGCCGACCATCCCGCGGTGTGAGTGCTCCATGCCGGAAGTGCAGTTTACACAGCGCTCGGTTCGCAAAGCACTCCTCTCCCTGGACAACCACAAGTCGAGTGGGCCTGACGGAATCTCCCCAATTGTGCTGAGGACGTGTGCTCCAGAGTTGGCACCGGTTTTAACGCGTCTTTTCCGGTACTCCTACTCCCTAGGTGTAGTCCCAAAATCATGGAAGACGGCTTTCGTCCACCCGATTCCTAAAAAAGGCGACCACTCAGACCCGTCCAACTACTGGTCTATCGCCATCACCTCCTTGTTCTCCAAAACAATGGAGTCTATTGTTAACTGCCAGCCCATGAGGTACCTTGAGGATTACCAGCTGATTAGTGACCACCAATACGGTTTTCGCCGTGGTTGATCAGCTGGTGATCTTCTGGTCTACCTCACTCACAGATGGGCGGAGGTAGTAGAGTCCAAGGGGGAGGCATTAGCCGTTAGTTTGGACATTGCGAAGGCCTTCGATCGGGTTTAGCACAAAGCGCTTCTTTGGAAGCTCCCTTCTTATGGGCTTCCCGAGAAATTGTGCGATTGGATCACCAGCTTTCTTGCAGATCGGAGCATCAAGGTCGTTGTAGACAGTGCAAGCTCCGATTACAAGCCTATTATTTTTTATTTTTTTTATTTTATAGAATAGGGTGACAAACGAACACATAGTCCACCTGATGGTAAGTGGTTGCTGCGGCCCATAGACATCTACATCTATCCTCCATTACAAATCAAAATGCAGATGCGTTGTCACCCGTGAGGACTGAGATGGTATGCCTCGTTTCCAGTAAAAAGGGTCTCCGGTTCTCTACACTCACCATACGAAATTCAGCAGCATTAAGCTACTATTTCACGCTGGTATTCTGTGAGAGTGTGGTCCTTCCCCGGTCGAGCCGACCCATTTGTGCTACAACTATACTACTAATATAACTGCAGCATGGCTCTACCACATAAAAATATTGATGCTGGTGTTCCACAAGGCTGCGTACTATCGCCAACGCTGTTTCTTCTGCATATTCAATGATATGTTGCAAACCCGTAACATTCATTGTTATGCAGATAACAGCACTGGTGATGCTCTGTACACCGGCCGTGCCAATATTTCACGGGAAAACGTCTCCGAGTACCGGGAAAAACTTGTGTCTGAAGTCGAGTCTTTGCTGAACAGTGTCTCGGATTGGGAGCGACTAAATCTAGTCCAGTTTAACCCCCAGAAGACACAAGTTTGCGCGCTAATCGCTAAAAGGAACCTCTTTTTCGTATCTCCCCAGTTTCGAGGCACTCCCCTTGTTGCCTCAGCCAGTATCGGTATCCTCGGGGTCAAATATCGTTTGTGGTCACTTGGAAGAGAAGGCCAAATTGGCCTCTAAAAAGCTTGGCGTGCTCAGCAGAGCGGGACAGTATTGCATGCCGGCACACCGCCTGCAACTTTACAAGGCGCAGGTTCGGCCGCACATGGAATACTGTTCCCATCTCTGGGTTGAGGCTTCTCAGTACCAGCTCCTTCCACTTGACCGCATCCAGCGCACAGCGGCTCGAATCGTCGACGACCTAGTGCTTTCCGATCGGCTCGATTCACTGGCGCTGCGAAGAGTTGTTGCATCTCTTTGCATTTTCTTTCGCATATACCGTGGGGAGTGCTCTGAGGAATTGTTCGGATTAATCACAGCCGCCAAGTTTCGTGAACGCACTAATAGTCCTGCAGCAAACGTCCTGATACCATCCACACCATCGGGATGCTTGGCGGTCCACCACTGTACGTTTCACAAGGAGTTTTCTTCCGCGTACGACCACTCTGTGGAATAGTTTACCACCGGCGATTTTTCCGGAGCGTTACGACCTGGGGACCTTCAAGAAAAGAGCTTACTCCTTTCGAAAAGGCCAGCAACGCACCTGCAATTCCCCTGATGTTGTGGTTGATCATTATGGGCAGTAGTCACTTAACATCAGGTGAGCCGCATGGTCGTTCGCTTCCTCTTCTACAAAAAAAAAGTCACGCACACTACTAAAGAAGTGTCAATTTTTTCCGGGATTTCACTATTGTTTTTCTCAGTATATAATGTAAGTTATTGCCTATAAAAGTCAAACGCGTACACATTTCATTATAGAGAAGTGATAAAATGATTAGTTATAAAGAAAGAGTGTCTGTGTTAAGACTACCTTTGTAAATAAGAAAAATGATGCTGAGTTTTTAGATGAATGGCTATATTTTACTATCGGATGTTTTGTACGACTTTCTGCATAAATTACAAAAAGCTGATTATTTTTTAAATTACTTCGACATTCAATATAATATCGGCGCTGCCTCGCGAATCATGTATCGGGTGAATTCGATGCATCGGTGTATATCGAATATCCCTGGATCGTTAGGTTTTTCCTACATATAAATGATCTTAGACCATTCAAACCAACGGACGAGTAATGCGCCTAAAGCTACGAAAAAAAATTCGGTCACTTTTGGTGCGGGGGATGAAACACTACATAGACAGTACTGCACACCTACTCAATAAAATTTTGTGTCATTACGCAAATTACACAAATCTAAATCTCCAACACTATTACGTTTTACGCACATATGTAGGTTAAATACCTACATAGAAAAAAAGTTATGAGTATAAGATATACAATTGCGATGCTACCATATCGATATTTTATATCGATAGTTTCCCTAAGAAAAAGAAAAAAACTCACAAGCTTTAGCAAAATGTACGTGAACAATTAAAATCATCTTGTTAGTTGGTCAGCGTAGCAAGTTTTCTTAGGGTTTCATTGTAACACAACCAGGAACGCGTATAGTTTCAACAATTTGTCCGTTTGTCCGCGGCTTAATACAGAGACTTCTAAAGAGGCATGGTTAAGCATGGATACCAGAAATGAATAGGCTTTAAGTACCAAAAACAAAATGTGGAGGAATTTATGTTTTAAATAACAAGCCCTCATAACAAAAAAAAGTTTTAAAATCGACATTTATATTATTAAAATAAAATGATTTTGTGAAACAAGAATAAAGTGTCTCAACTTCTTAATTAGTACAATAAATATAAAGGAATAACATTATAAATAAAATATAAAAAAATTATTTGAGGCTGATCTTAGTGCCAACATCGTCTATTTTAAAACGGTATTCAAAGAAAAAAGTTACAAGTTGCGAGAAGTATTAGAATCGCTGACAGAGACATCTTTAGTAAATAAATAAAACAAACAGGTCCTTGAAAATATAGAAATTGAAACAAGCTAACTTTTAAAGAGACAATTAGTAGAAACTTAAAAGTAACATTGGAAAACTGCCCATAACTAAATATTTTATTTAATTCCTTTTGGAAAACTTACAGCTAACATAAACAGTAAATAAATGAATAACAACTATTTACAAGTTTTGACCATTTAAAAGTTTTGACCTATTGTAATTATGAATTTAAAAACAATAATTCTAAACATTTCAAGTCAACGCTATTGGAAATGTCATTAAAAGTTCTACATGCACGTATCATAAAAGAATTTTGTCCGGGTATACCGTATACGGCATATAATACGAATATAAGCGAGGCTTTCTTATTTGGGGAACTCCTGTTGTAAATCGTAACTTACTTACTTGCCAATTTAAAAAGATAAATCATATCTGCTATGCGCCTACGTTCGTACAGAGGCGAAATATGATTTTTTTATAATCCTGCGAGACGAGTCCATTGGGTTGAATGATCTAAGTAACTAGGAGTATCTAGTGTTATTAAATACGAAACCAGAGTTTCGTTAAAAAAATATATCGAAATTAATACGAATTCGATTCTCTAAAATAAATATCGCGATTAAAAATATTGACAATATATATCGATGATTTTGTGTAAAAATAATATAATATTTCGATATTTCTTACCTAAGCCCGTTGAACTATGGTACTATCCTTGACCTTGCCTTGATAATTAAAACTGATACTGTCACCATAGATAAATAAATATGTGACTGTCACAGCAGTAGTATTTCTGATCTGACTCTATAACAATCATAATCATAATTTATTTTACACCTTTCATTAAAAAAAGTATATATCTATCTACGCACAAGTCGAAATTATCTTTATCGTTGTTACAGACCCATTACATCAACAGTTGCTGCAATAATGGGTACTACGTCTGAATTGCAAAGTTTAGATAAACTTGTGAGTAATGCCCTCTCAGGTCAGGACTTACAGGAGTTTAATAGGATTCATTATGGAAGAATATCTAATCATGAATTAGAAATAAAGAAGAATAATATATTATTTGGCAATGAAAACCACTTTGAAATTGCCGCTTATAAATTCCCCGCAAATAAAGAAGAAATTAGAAAACCCCGTATTGTTAAAGTAGGTGTAATTCAAAATTCCATAGCAATACCCACAGATCAACCAGTAACTAAGCAAAGGTGTGCAATATTTGAAAAAATTCGAAAGATAATAGAAACTGCGGCTGATGAAGGTGTAAACATTCTCTGTTTACAAGAGGCTTGGAGTATGCCATTTGCATTTTGCACTAGAGAAAAACAACCCTGGTGTGAGTTTGCGGAATCAGCTCTTGATGGACCCAGTACCTTATTCCTCAAAGAATTGGCTATCAAATATGGTATGATAATCATTTCCCCAATATTGGAAAGAGATGAAGTTCATGGTGATACAATTTGGAATACTGCTGTTGTTATAAATGAAATGGGTAAAGTTATAGGAAAACACAGAAAAAATCATATACCTCGTGTAGGTGATTTTAATGAATCCACATATTATTTTGAGGGTAATACAGGACATCCAGTTTTCGAAACTTCATTTGGCAAAATAGCTGTTAACATATGTTATGGACGTCATCATCCACTTAACTGGCTAATGTTTGGTATTAACGGAGCAGAAATTGTTTTCAACCCATCTGCTACTGTTGCAGGCCTTAGTGAACACTTATGGGCTGTAGAAGCACGAAATGCTGCCATAGCTAATAGTTATTTTACATGTGCCATAAACAGAGTGGGAACAGAAAAGTTCCCTAATGAGTTCACTTCTGGAGATGGGAAACCAGCTCATAAAGAGTTTGGTCATTTTTATGGCTCTAGTTACATTACAGCACCAGATGGGTCCAGAACTCCTGGATTATCAAGAGTAAAGGATGGATTGCTTATAGCAGAACTCGACTTAAATTTGTGTCGGCAGATTAAAGATAAATGGGGTTTTGGTATGACTCAACGTTTGGACTTATATGTCAATAGCCTTAGTAAAGCTGTAAATCATGACTTTGAACCTCAAGTAGTTCCACGGGATTAATATCAAATATAATATACAGAGTTTGATTAAAATATACATGTCTATTCAATATTGTAGCCATAGAAAAAAAAACAAATACAAATTATTAATATATTTTTCCTTTATATTCCAATTATTAAATATGTAAATAATATTTATATGTAACAATCATAATTAACCTTATTATAATTATTACAATTAAGTTTTTTTGTTAGTTTATTAATGTAATTTATTGATGCTAAAAATGTATTTTTTAACCAAATTTGCCATGCTTGCTTACAACTACTAGGTGTGCAAAGTTGATAACATCCGGACATTATTTAAAAGGATACCAAATAAAAATATTTAGGCACATTGGCAATAGTATCATGTAAAAGTTGCTGATTTAGGAAAAACTATAAAGACAATATTTTATATACCTACTTAGATAATAAATTAAATTCTTTATTAAAAGAAGTAATATAGTTATAACCCATTTTTTGTAAATAATATAAAAATATATTGAAATATGAACATTTGTACATACACATATACAATATAACATTGTAAAACATTTAAAAAATTTCAACTCTGTATCTCTTTTATACAGCATAATTTTGCAATAACCGGCCAAATTTACAGTATAAGTAATATAGGCAAATGGGGAGGTTAAATTAATTAAAGAGAATCTCAAACATTCAGTCCTATTTATCTTTTAAATTCAAAATTTGTGGTAATGCATTATTATAACTGATTTTACTGCGCACTCAGTAAGGGTCAATCGCTAGGCAAAATAATGTTGCCCATAAATCACATTCAATTTGGGATAATTTCAAATAAAAGAAGCCGTGAATAAAACTATTTATACGGATTTTATCGCATTTAATTAACTTATTTTTAATTCCCGATGTTCAAAAGAAATCATTAGAAGAAGCCTTACCTTATGCATTCATATTTCTGAAAAACTGCAATAACAGTCTATCATTATTTATATATTTGAACTAAGTTTAAAATTTGGCTATACTCTGAAAAATAAACTTACATAGATAATAAAAGAGGTAGTCATAAAGCGATTTAGCATCATTTTTAATAAGCTGATAATAAAATTTGCTGATAGATTTAAAAGAAAATCTAATGATATGGAAAACATGTTTAAACTGCACTATATAATAAATTATATATATATATACATAAAATTATGGTATGTGAGTGTGTTTGTAATTCTTCACCACCTTAATAGCTTAAACGATTTTGAGAAAAAAATTATGTACCATCTGGTAGGTGGCACTGTTGTTTAAATCGAGAATGAACTCGTGGGAAAAAGGATCGCTAGTATATCATAAATTTTTATTAAATCCATCATGAAACAGAACTAACTTTCATTTGCACAGTAATAATTCCCAGTTTGATTTGTTAGTATGTATAGGGTTGTATGTCTGCCCATGCCCATAGCATTGCACTGTATCATTTTGTTTCATAGTCAAATATTGCACAAGTGCTAGAAAAGTTTAGTATACAGTTATGCAATTAGTTCAAAGTTTATGATATGAAGGGATAGGTCTTAGTCTGTCGGTTAGATTGATAGCTACAGCCACAGCAGTAGTGCAATGTACTGTATATCTATAGCTTTTTCATTTGAAGTTACTTTATTATTAGCTAATTTGCCACTTGTATAATTAAAAATATGGAATTAAAAAAATGATTTTCAATAATTATCATTTATAATCTATATTGAATAAAAAAGTTTCTGTTTTAAAAAACTACTGGTGGAAAGAGTTTTTGAATATACCAGACAAAATTAACAATGTCACTCTAATGAGAATAAGTGATACCTTTGATAATCATTGCAGCACTTTAACAAATTATTACCTTTAATTAAAATCAATAAAAGTTAACAATATGCCTTTACTTTATAAAAAATTATGTAATTTTAGCAGTCGCAGTCCTAAAAAAAAGACATTTAGGATTGTGATATCCCTTATTCCATTTAAGTCAAAATTGTATAAAATTTTTAACTAAAAAGAATAAAATAATTTCACATTCTGAAGACAGACTTTTAATTCTGCTACAATAGTTACTTTTTTCCATCCTATTCTATCCATTCATTTCAGCCTATCTAAGGTCTACAGCTGAAAATTGGTTTCCCCATACATATAGGGAGGGAGAATATTTGCAATTACAATTTTTTTATTATGATTTGAGTTGTAATCAGGCAGATGTTGCTGCTCATGTCCTATTTCATTTTCCTCTATTACCACTCAAGCCACATACTGCACTATTCTGCTGCCACTACATGGAGCTTCATTATATCAGCTATAAAATAAAACAAATTCTTAAAAACATGTTGTATTCAAGAATAATACAGGTATGATACTTTATAAACATAATATGTATTAAATAGGGGTACATTAAATTTCAGAGTAAATCTGTTACATTTCATATTAAAATTTTTGTAACGTGAATGAGTAATGTAATTACATAAAGTTATCAACAAAATCATAAGAAGAGCAGATCAGACTTAAATGAAACTAGAAACATGATGAGCACTATCACTTCAGTTATTATTATTGTTTATGTACCTCTATAAAGTTATTTAAAACTGATTATGTCTAAATAATTACATTTTATGCAATCTTTGCACGAATGGCAGCTCTCTTGCCAGTTACAGCCTGGAAACCAGACTTAATACTGGCAACAGAACAACGCGAGCCACATGTCTCACACTGAAGGAAAAATAATCTAGTATCCTTTTGTAAAATTGTATCAGGTGAACGACATGTGTGACAAGTAACATACTCCTTGATATATCTGCGTAACACATTTTCTATTTGTTTTTGTTGGAATCGACCTTTAATAATAAGTTGACTGTTACCATCTACAGAACCACTCGTACCCAACTCAGCCAACAAAAAATCCAATAAATGTTTTGGCTGCCGATGCAAAGTTTTGCAAATTTCTGTAAAGTTTGCAAATGATGTTTTTTTCGTTCCAATTCTAACAACTTGTGGTGGTCTCATAATGAACTTCTGTTTCTTTCCTGAAACCATACCTGGATTTTTCTCACGCATTATATCAAATACACGCTCAAGGAGTTCATCATATGTGTAATCACGGTCCGTGCTAACCCAATCACCATGTAAGTCATCAGCATTTTCTTGATCTTCACCTTTACTTTCTTCTTCAGCAACTAGTTCATCGAGATTTTTCTTCCTTCTCTTCTTCTTTGTTTTTGAGAAGTCTATTTCCAGATCCAGATCATCCACTAGATTTTCTTCTTGTGGCTCAGGCTCCTCCGCAGGTGGTTTGTCTTCTTTCGTCTCCGGTAATGCGCTCTCTAATTCCTCTAAATTGAAAAATGTCTTCTTTTTTTTCTTCTTCTTTTTACCGAAATTATCTAAATCAAGGTTGTCGTCCTCAGGCACGTCGACGTCACCAGCCTCGACAGGAGCCTCAACAGAGGCGCTTTCGCCTTGTTCATTTGCCAGTGCTGCATCAATATCAAAACCAGTCTTCTTTTTCTTTTTTTTCTTCAAAGAGGGATCAAATATCATATCGTCATCCATGTTTCTCAAAATGTGATTAGATTTTCAAACTTGGTTAGAATATTTTGGCAGGTGGCGAAAATCAAAAATTGTCGTCTTGCATCAGCCACTGTGCTGCCAATAAAAGTTATGTGTTGCCATCTAACCAATTAAATAAATTAAGATCGAGAGTGAACTAAACTAAACTACAAAATAGTGGTGTACCCTTTTTATATAGTATATAAGTCTATGAACTAAAACTCTAAAGCATAGAAACTAGACTAGAATTGACTTATACTATTTTTACTAATCCATACATATAATAAATACGTAGAAAAGTCGGGTCTGTATGTAAATCTAGTACATTCTTGAAAAAACAAGTCCATGAGATTAAATAAAGGGCACTGAAGTCAAATTAGTAGCGTTTATAATTTTTGTCTGTCTGTCTGTGTATTCACGATTTATGCAAAAATTACTACACCAATTTTTATGAATTTTGTACGTAGGTAGTTAGTAACCCGGAGCAATTATAGGTTACTTATAACTACGAGGACCCGGGACGCCAATGCGTAAGCCCAGGCCTTGTAACACTCCTGCTTTTTCCGCGACGCAATTTTACATGAGCGTCCAAACCAAGACTGAGATCTGCCGCAGATAGGCACTACAGATGACGGGATGAAAAGTTCCATCCCCTGAAGTACCACATCGGCGACAAACTCAGCAAAGAATTTTTTGAGATCATCTAGCGAGAAGCTAATCCACCCCATGGGTAGGATGCAAAAAAAGCCCACATCCCATCCCAATCCACTGATCTATAGTGCTACACACGGTGGCTAAATAGTAAATAATCCGAAGAGCCAACACGAGATGTTATCGACGGAGAATTGATGGCCGTCCGGATGGGAAGAGAGCAGAAGATCCAACAGGGAAGGTGTATGATCTTCCATATCTGGAATTCACGGGGGCGAAGTGACTAGTTGTGTCAAACCATATGCCATAGCAAATAGTGGCGAAGGCTTCATGCCCAGAAGGCTCAGAAGTCGGGCTTGCTCTATAAAACCGCTCAATCAATAATCAACTAATAAAATAATTCGTAAACTGTTTCAAATTATTTCAAATTTCCTGCGCGCTCCGCAGGGCATAACCTCGTAGCATATAATATGTAACGTCAACAGTTGGCAGTTTGTTTTCAATTCGAAATACACTGGACTGTCAAAATTAATGAACGCAAGGAGTTGATTGTGTCATCTCTCTCGCACACGTCGGCTTTTTACCGGGCTTTCGAGAAGACAATCGCGCCCTTCTAACCTATGGCAAAATGTTCTATAATGAAATATAACTACGAAATGTTTATATAGCAATTACTATGAAACCAAAAGCCATGCTTTGTCCTGAAGATGTTTAAGAGTGCGTGAGCGAGTGGGGGGGGGGGATACGTTGTTTTTGTTGTGTCTGTTAAAAATTTATGCTTTTTCAAAGATTTTTAGTGAAAATGGTGAAATTCCTTGTGATGAATATAAGTGCGTTAAAGTGCTAATAGGCGAGAAAAAGGTAAAATCTTTGAAAATGAAGTTTTAATTCAATAAACATTTCTTCATACTTCAATAGGTACAGGATTCTTTAGTATTAAAGTTTAATTATTCTAGACGTAATTAAATATTTAATATATTTCTATTATGGAAGTTGAACTTGTAGCAATCTATGAAGCTTTATCCTATATACAATCATGCAACTATAACAATGTGGTTATTTTGACAGATTCAAGGAGTGCGCTTCAACACCTTGCTCGGTCTACTTCGGTTTTTCGAGTCTTACCAGTAGCATATGCGATTTTGAAGCTTCTAGTTAAGTTGCAGGCTGACTCCATAATAGTACATTTACAATGGATACCTTCACACATTGGCTTAGAGGGTAATGAGAAAGCTGATATTTTGTCCAAACAAGCTATTTTGGAAGGCACTGATATTAATATTACCCCTTCATTTCAAAATTATATACCGTTATAAAAAAAATTATGACCTTTGGAAGGAATATTTTGATATAAGAGCAAAAGAGAAGGGTATATGGTACCGTACTGTTACGATTCCCCAATGCTAGGGAAAACCCTTAGTCTTGGATAATTATTGATTATATAGATTTCCACTAATTAGTCATGACATCATCTAAAGGCAGCTCTGCTTCCCGCTCCCTGTGAGCAGTCAGTCTCTGCCCGGCCGCTGAATCCCGAACATCTCTCTCTGTATCCTCGCGTGTCTGCCAGTTTCGACTCCGGGCCAATTAAATATTGTGATTTTTATCATTTTCTTAGTTTTATATTTTTTTAATATTACTATTTCTTATTATGAAATAAAAGTTTTTTTTTTAAACCTAAATTACGAGGTCCCGTATAACATTGGTGGCAGCGGTGGGATTTTTTTTAAGAAATAAGTAAATCCTCGGAACGCCTCATTTCTGTGAAAATAAATTAAATAAATTCTATTTCTACGTGTGATTGTGTCAGTGAAAAGCACATAATTCCAATCTCATCTCCGTGTCGCTGTATCCTGCATCCCTGTGCAAACACCGCTGTATCCTGCTGGTCTTACCAGACCCTCACGTGCCTTGTTGGGCATATACCGAAGACCTATTACTCACCTTGGGTGATCTCGCCTGACTACGAAATGTTTCGTGTTGCCGTCGTAATTGCAGTATTCCTGTAAGTACATTAATTAATCCTACATCGAAGCTATCCGTGTTGTGAAAAAGTGTCAGTGATTTAACTATAAAATTCCATCGCATAATTTTAATTTAATTCATAGTGTTAAAGAGTTTCAAAGTACATATTAGTCTTAGTAACATTTAATTAATCATTCTTTGTTCATTGTATTATTTCTTTATCGCTCAGTACCGAGAATAGTGCAACATTCCATTCTTATCGCAACTCCGTACCCCACGCTTTATCGCTGTTTTGACTAACTTGCTATGCCCAAAGACGAGCCTATTGCCATGTCTAAGGAAGTAAAAGAAATCAACATGAACTTTTTAAGCAAATTTATTAATAAATTCGATGGAAGTCGCGAAAAATTGAATGCATTTTTAAACAATTGCAGAAATGCAATAAGTCTTGCATCACCGTCTCAACAAGATATAATATTAAAATTTATTCTAAGCCAACTCGAAGGCCGTGCTGAAAGTGCGTGCTCCATCAAAGAGTTCGAGAACTGGCAACAGTTAGAAGAGTTTCTCAAAAATCAATTTGGCGAAAAAAAGCACTATGCTGCACTACTCTCAGATCTCCAAGATTGTTGTCCAATTAATGGTGAAACAGTCAATCAGTTCGCACTACGCGTAGAAACTTGCTTATAAAAACTATTAACAGAAATTAACATCTCCATACCAACGAAAAAGAAAGGTGAACTGACTGGCCGTGTCGCTGCAATGCAAGACCTAGCATTGCATACATTTGTAAGTGGCTTAAATCCTCGATTGTCAACGGTAGTCAGATGCCGTGATCCTGAAACTCTAAATGAAGCCATTGGCTTCGCTGTATCTGAAGAAAAAATATTGCAAACCTCCTTTAAACGTAATCCTTCGGCAATCCACACCGGTTCACCTAGTCAAGGACGTTGGCCTCAACGTCAATCCCAGCAAGCTCGAAATCCAACACAGCGAGGCTATTCAAATAATACTAACAGTCAAAGGCCGTCTACTTCAGGGCCTCCCGTGTGCCGTTACTGTAAAAACGTGGGCCACACTATTGAGGAATGTAGGAAACGTGAATTTAATAATAACCGCTTTAGAAACCAAAGTAATCGCGGACTATCTCCAAGGCGTTATCAAAATAATCAAGCTCAAATCCACGCGGTAAATGTTAATGAAAACAGTGAATATACAGAAAATCAGGATAAATCAAACGATGATTTAAACGCATAGCGGGCTCACGGTGGTGTCTCGTGAGACCCAAACGTCGATTTCCAAAACGTTACCATATCAAAGGCACCAATACTACATCCACTGTATCCTCTGTATCCCCTTACGACAGGGACACGCGAAATGAACGCAACACTGTATCCACTGTATCCTCTGCATCCCCTTATAATAGGGACTCGCGAAATAAACGCGACACTGTATCCTCTGTATCCTCTGTATCCCCCAGTAATAGGGATTCGCGAATAAATCGTAGCTATGCATCCGTCGTATCCTCTGCATCCGCTGTACCCTCTGTACCCACTGTATCCTCTGCATCCACCGTATCCTTTGCACCCACTGTATCCTCTACTTCCGCTGTATCCTCTGTTCCCGCTGTATCTTCTGCACTCGCTAACAATAAGGACTTGCAACCTAGTCGCACCGATGTATCCTCTGTATCCACCAGCCGCACCAAACGTAAAATAGATCAATCCGTACTCGCTAAATCCATCTCAGACCCAACTGGTCCTCATCCTATTCCTGAAACCAGAATTTACGAAATTAATATAGGTCCATTAAAGAAACGCTTACCCTATATCCTCGTGCATTCCTCGGTTTCAGACACAACCTTATCTCTCCTTATAGACTCCGGTGCAACTGTTAGCCTACTAAAACGATCCTCTATACAAAAATCAGTCGACATCGCAATGGAAGTAATTTTTCTAAAGGGTATCGACCCTATCGATCAAGCTTCACCTACAATGGGCCATTTCCCACTTGAGATAAAAATAAACGACAAAAATTGTATCACACACAGATTCCATATAATACCTCAAATAAACTTACCTTATGATGGTATAGTTGGCACCGATATGCTAATCGCTTTCGGCTGCACAATCGACTACACACGTGAAATTTTGAAAATAGGCAAAAATGAAATAAAATTATATTTTAATGAACCTACTTATGTAATTCCTCCCAGATCCGAAACCGTCATAGAATGCTCTGTTTCCAACCCTGAAGTAAAAGAAGGACTTGTACTAGATCAATACTATCACGAAGATTTGCTTATCGCTAATTGCTTAGTCGCGGTCAAAGAAAATAAAAAGTAATTAATACCTCTGAAACTCCTATAACCCTTCAATCAAATCTCAACATTACACTAATTCCCTTAAATTCTTTAACCAAACCTCTTGACCCAGTAAAAACTCACACAGTTTGTCATATAAAAAACACAGATTCCTATCTCCGAACACAAGAAGTATTAAACCTATTTAGAATCTCCCACCTCAATTCTGAAGGGGCAAACGCCCTTCACGATGTTTGCTCTGAATATTCGGATATATTCTTTATTCCTGGCGATAAACTTTCCCACACGAATGCTCTAAAATATAACATAAAAACTAGTGATCAAAACCCCATAAACGTAAAATCTTATCGGTTCCCAGAAGTACATAAACGAGAAGTTCAAAAACAAATTGACCAAATGCTCGACCAGGGAATCATAAAACATTCAGAGTCTCCATGGTCTTCACCAATCTGGATTGTCCCAAAAAAGATCGACGCATCCGGACAACAAAAATGGCGTATAGTTATCGACTATCGGAAACTAAATGACATCACTGTTGGTGACAGCTATCCCATACCACAGATATCCGAAATTTTAGATCAGCTAGGACAGAGCAAATACTTCTCAACCCTTGATCTTGCGTCAGGATTTCACCAAATTTTAATCAATGAGGAGGACGCTCCTAAAACAGCTTTTAGTGTACCACAAGGACACTACCAATTCACCAGGATGCCGTTTGGCTTAAAAAACGCTCCTGCCACTTTCCAGCGACTATTGAACACCGCTCTCACAGGCCTCCAAGGCATACGGTGTTTTGTCTACCTTGACGACATCGTCATATATTCTCATGACTTGAACTCTCACATCGATAACCTTTCGTCAGTATTCCAACGGCTTCGAAATTACAATTTAAAACTCCAACCTGACAAGTGCGAGTTTCTCCGACGTGAAGTCGCATATCTTGGCCATCAAATTACTAAAGATGGTGTAAAACCTAACCCTGAAAAAGTTAAAGCAGTAACTCAATTTCCTACTCCCAAGTCCCCAAAAGACATTAAGTCATTCCTCGGTCTTGTATCCTATTATCGCCGTTTCATCGCTAATTTCTCTAAAATTGCTAAACCCTTAACCCAACTCCTAAAAAAGGATGTCCCCTTCCTATGGGAAAACCAACAACAAGTCGCCTTCGACGAATTGAAACACAAACTTACTCTGCTCCCATCCTCATTTATCCAGATTTCTCCATCCCTTTCATCTTAACGTGTGATGCCTTAAATTATGCTATCGGCGCTGTACTCAGTCAAGGTCCAATAGGCAAGGATAAGCCAATAGCTTTTGCCTCTCGAACCCTCAACAAAAGCGAATGTAACTACAACACCACTGAAAAAGAACTCCTTGCTATTTTATTCGGTTGTAAAACCTTCCGCCCATATCTCTATGGACGAAAATTCAAAATCATTACTGACCATAGACCACTAAAGTGGTTGTTCAATCATAAAGATCCTAGTAGCAAATTACAAAGATGGCGCTTAAAACTAATGGAATATGAATACGAAATCGAATATCAAAAAGGAAAATTCAATGCCGCTGCTGACGCCCTATCCCGATATCCTGTAAACCCAATTCAGCCATCAGGCTCTGATCCTATCCCATCCACTTCTAATCAAAATGAAGATAACTCCACACCTCAATTTAGCCCTCTGACTCTCGACGATCTTGATATCCAACTACCCACTGATTCCTTAGACCTTGATGATAGACTACCTTCTGTAGACCTCTTAGAAAACGACGATTCATTATCAGGAATCGACGATCCTCCTACACCTACCACATCCAACATATCCCAAATTCTCACACCAAATCCTTCCCGCGACGATAATTATAGCAAATTCCTAAAAACAATAAGTAACAAAAACTTTAATAATAACGCTAACATTCTTGAACATAACGAAAGCATCCTCAAAACTAACTGCAAAATCATTGTCATACCTACCTCCATCGACCTCGACGACTCCAACCCTCATGTAGAAGAAATCTTAAGCAACCTAGAAAATTCTCAAGAACTCTTAGACAGGGAAAGAACTCTTTACTCCTTCATCTCATTTGATCACAAGGGAAAAACTATATATCTCCTGTTCACCAAAGTATACCATTTTCATAATAGCTCTTATGAAGACATTTATAAAAGCCTACTAAATCTTCGATGCGAAATATTACGTAAATACACCGATTCCAACCTAAATTTAGCCATTACCGATTTCCAAAATCCTTTTGACAGATACATCTGGACGAAAATATACAACATGTTCTGCTATATCTTTAACAATACTCAAATATCAGTTCATATTTATCACAACACTATAATTTACCCTACACCCTCCGAGATACCTAAAGTACTCCGCGAAAACCACGACATTCCAATTGCCGGACATTTGGGATCCGCGCGAATGTATAACCGAGTAAAAGAGAGGTATTTCTGGAAAAATATCCGAACTGATATCGAAACTTATGTAAAGAATTGCTCCCTATGCCAAAGTAACAAAGCCCTAAGACAAATTAATAAATCACCTATGCAAATAACTACAACCTCTACCAAGCCATTTGAACGCGTCAGCCTCGATCTTGTAGGTCCACTTCCAGAAGCTGGTCTTAATAAACTTAAATTTATTGTCACGTTACAGGACGACCTCACCAAATATTCCCTCGCTTATCCTATCGCTAATGCAACTGCAGAAGAGACATGTGAATGTCTAGTGCACTTTATTTCTGTTTTCGGCATCCCAAAGTCTATTTTAACCGACCAAGGCACAAACTTCACCGCAGAATTATTCAAAAGAACTTGCAACTTCCTGAAAATTAAACAAATCTGGTCTTCCCCATACCATCCTCAAACTCAAGGTGCACTTGAACGCAGCCACTCCACGCTTAAGGAATACCTTAAGTCTTATGTTAATGAAAATCATTCCGATTGGCATAAGTACGTATACACCGCTATGTTAGCATACAACACCTCAACCCATTCCACTACTAATTTCACACCATACGAGCTCCTTTTCGGTCAGAAGCCTTTCATCCCGGACTCCGTCTACGAATTACAAGCTGATCTTACTTATCCGGAATATCTCAAATCTTTACACCATCGTCTAAAACTTTCACGCGAAAAAGCCTTAGAAAACATACAAAGATCTAAGGAGGGATCTAAACAATATTACGACACCCGTTCACGGCCTGTTCAGTACAAAGTCGGAGATTACGTTTATCTCAAAAATCATGTGCGTCTGCGTAAAGCCCTCTCGCCTATTTGGAAAGGATCGTATAAAGTCGTAAAAATCAATGGCAGAAACACCTTGACATTACTCATAAATAGACGTCATGTGACACATCACTATGACGAAGTTAAACTAGCTTCTAGATCTGAAACATAGCCCTAGTTATACACATATTATTAATCTTAATCATATTCTATTACAGTTATTCCGCGCTGGGGCAAGAGTTCATTACGTCCTTAACGAACAGTCCTGGTATCTACTTCGACCCCTTAGGTTCCTTAAGTTTAGTTGATAGTTATCTTAGTGTAGTTATCCCATATGATGTATCCTTTATTAATCCACATATTCTAAATCTGCGTCTTGTCCTCGATAAATCCAAACAAGTATGTAATGATGGCAAAGTCTTTGATCGCTTAGAATGCACTAATCTCTTTGAACCGCTGAACACCCGTTATAATGACATAGCCCATGATAACGAAGCCATCTTTCATCTTACGTCTCGCCAGACCAAAAGGTCTGCACTTCTAGGATTCGTAGGCACTGTATCAAAAAAGTTATTCCGTACAATGGATGAAGACGACGCCATCCGATACGACAATGCCATCACAGAGGTAGAAACAGGCCAAAAGAAGCTAGCCCTCCTGATGAAGGAAAATATATTAGTCACTACTTCTTCGCTTAGATCTTTTAATGAAACTCTGTACAGAATTAAGCTAAATGAAAACCATCTGAAAATGCAATTGATGGATTGTCACAAGATATTCTAAACCTGACTTACGTCTCAAAGGAACTAGGTATTAGGTCTCGCATGCTGGAATTAACTTCCATGATAGAAAATAGCCTCCTAGCCTTGTCCTTTAAAGTTGAGGACATAATTAACGCTATCATGTTTAGTAAATATAATATCCTATATCCCACTATCCTAACACCTAAAGAATTGTACACCGAATTAGTCGAAAACTACAGATTTTTACCCGAATCCAAACGGTTTCCAATTCCTTTAAATCTCGACAACATGCACATTATTTTAAACATATCAGAGATTTCTAGTTACTTCAATAAAGAAAAAATAGTGTTTGCAGTAAAAATCCCTCTCATTAATCCTATACACTTAAACATATATCACAACTTACCGTCACTAGTCCCTCATGATAAAAATAACCCTGAATCGTATTCGACCATCATCCCATCCTCTAAATATATTGGTATAAGCAGAGATAGATCAATGTATTGTAAGTTAGACAATCTAGACTATTGTAAAGTAATCAAAAATGATCACTACCTTTGTCAAACACCAATACTATATTCCTCTTCCGCGACGCCTTCCTGTGAAACCGAAATTATTACAAAAGTACTCACCTCAATCCCTTCGACTTGTGAAACCAAATTCATTCATGGTCATGTAAGCATCTGGCAGCCACTACGTTATAATAGATGGTTATTTTTAATTTCTGAAAAAACTAAAATAAGTATTGAATGTAATAACTCCCAAATTACTGAAATTGAATTTAGTGGAAACGGTATATTGTACTTACCTCCTGAATGTATCGCCTACTGTAAGGACACTCGTTTAACACCACACGAAAATCTTGAAATTCAACTGAAAACCATTGTACCTAATTTTAATATTTTAAATGATTCCTGTTGTAATATTGTAGCGTATAATAATATTGTATCGAACTTACCTGTAGTCAATCTTAAGAATGTTAACTTAGATTCCTTAGCTTATGATGATCCTGAAATCCTGAAAAGCCTTAACAGTATAATTGAAAAACCGCATATTGTTCTGTATCAAAAATATTATTCATGTATCACAATTGTAATTGTAATTTTTATTATTTGCTTTATCGTTTATAAGATGTATGAAACTGGCATACACAAGAAAATAATGAAATCTAGAACAAATAAAACTCCTGAAAATAATGACACTGAATTAGATGACATTAACCCCTCAAACGTTAACACGGGACCCTCTCTTCGAATCTGCTAATCCACACTGCAATAACATAAACTCCACTTTTAAGGGTGTAGTTTACTCTAAATCGGGGGGCTGTTACGATTCCCCAATGCTAGGGAAAACCCTTAGTCTTGGATAATTATTGATTATATAGATTTCCACTAATTAGTCATGACATCATCTAAAGGCAGCTCTGCTTCCCGCTCCCTGTGAGCAGTCAGTCTCTGCCCGGCCGCTGAATCCCGAACATCTCTCTCTGTATCCTCGCGTGTCTGCCAGTTTCGACTCCGGGCCAATTAAATATTGTAATTTTTATCATTTTCTTAGTTTTATATTTTTTTAATATTACTATTTCTTATTATGAAATAAAAGTTTTTTTTAAAACATAAATTACGAGGTCCCGTATAACAGTACGATCCAGCCGTATCCAATGCGCTCAACCTGGATAGATAACCGAATATTGTGTAGACGCGACACTGTAATAGAGTCAGATCTGGGCACATTCCATGCAATAAATTTTCATACTTGATGCGAAAAACTACCTCACCAAACTGTTCAACTTGCAACATTATCGATGATGTTTATCACATATTGATAGAATGTTAAAATTTTAAAAAATTTAAGCGTGGTAGAGCCATGCTGCAGTTATATTAGAAGTATAGTTGTAGCACGAATGGGTCGGCTCGACCGGGGAAGGACCACGCTCTCACAGAATACCAGCGTGAAATAGTAGCTTAATGTTGCTGTATTTCGTATGGTGAGTGTAGAGAACCGGAGACCCTTTTTACTGGAAGCGAGGCATTCCATCTTAGTCCTCACGGGTGACAACGCATCTGCATTTTGATTCGTAATCGAGGATATATGTAGATGTCTATGGGCCACAGCAACCACTTACCATCAGGTGGATTGTGTGCTCGTTTGTCACCCTATCCTATAAAATAAAAAAAGGGGTCCAGAACTCTGGAGAAAGAAAAAATTGTAATATACATTTATCATTCATTGGCAGTATTAATATTATTTTATCAGACCCGTTATCAGAAGATGCCAAAAAACTTTATGTGTTAGTAAATAAGAGATCAAGTAATTAATAAGTTTATATAGTTGTTAGTATTTATCCTATTTAAGAATTTTCTTGTACCAGGGCGTCAAAATCGCTTCAGCGACAAAGCCATTTTTGGCCGTTAGTTTGAATATTGCGAGGGCCTTCGATCGGGTTTAGCACAAAGCGCTTCTTTCGAAGCTCCCTTCCTATGGGCTTCCCAGGGCCTACAGAGGAGAGGCCTGGGAGTGGCGCATATGGAAGGCGGATGAACAAAATGCGTCGCTCTATAAACTGAACCGACAGCTAACCAAAACCAGACCTCCCGTTTGCCCGCTGACCAACAGTGCGGGCGAACGCTGCTACGATGCCAAGGGCAAAGCGGATATCCTAGGAGAGCACTTCGAGGAGCAATTTATGCCGAATCCTGCAAGTGCGGAGTTCACGGAGCTTCATGCCATAAAGGAGAGTCGCGTACAGGAGTTCCTGTCGTCACCTGCGCCGCCTCTTGCAGGAGAGTGGTTCATTTCCCCCGCCGAACTGCGGAGGACAGTAACCTGCCTGCAACCGAGGAAGGCGCCCGGACACGACGGGATTACCAACGCTGCACTCCGACAGCTGCCCTATAAAGTCCTAGTAGAGATTAGTCGACTCTATAATGGGATACTGCGGACATCCCACTTCCCGGAGGAATGGAAAAAAGGCAAAATTATCGTCTTGCCGAAACCCGGGAAGGACAGGCGTAGAGCTGCCAGCTACAGGCCGATTACGCTATTACCGCACATAGCTAAACTGTTTGAAAGATTGCTGCTGAAACGTCTCCGTCCGTGCATCCAACTTCGGGCGGAGCAGCACGGATTCAGGAGGGGTCACTCTACAGTCACACAGCTGACTAGAGTGCTGCACCTGCTTGCGGCAGAGTACAATCGCGGCCGCATATCGTTGGGCGTCTTTCTCGATATTGAGAAGGCGTTCGACCGGGTGTGGCACTCAGGATTACTATACAAGTTACACGAGCAGACCAGTGTCCCCCCTGCTATGTTGCGGTTAATGGCGTCTTTCCTGGAAGACAGGAAGTTCTACGTCTGCGTAGAGGACGCCGAGTCCGCAACATGAACCATCAGTGCCGGCGTCCCACAGGGCAGCTGTCTGTCTCCAGTCCTGTACGCGGCATACACGAATGACATCCCAACATTGGCAGGCAGGCTGCAAGAATGGGAGGACGACGTTGAGCTGGCGCTATACGCGGACGATCGCGCCTATTTCACCTCGTCCAGAAGAGCCCATATAGCCACTGCCAAAATGCAGCGTCTGTTGGACCTGTTGCCACCATGGCTAAATGAGTGGAGGATGGTTGTACGTTGGATGGACGTTGGTAAGACGACCGATCTACTCACTCGTCGTCTCAAAAATCTACCACCACCACTAACTCTCGACGGCCAGAATATCGCGTACGAGAAGGCCGTGACATACCTCGGGTGCCGGATCAACCGGGTGCTGCGCATGACTGCGCACGTCGACTTCGTCGTCCGCAAAGCCAGATGTGCGCGGGCAATGCTTCGTCCGGTCCTTGCATCCAAACTGCCAATAAAAACCAAGCTCCGGATATACAAGATGTATATCCGGACTATTACCACCTACACTGCTCCAGCCTGGTACGCGCTTCTGAGCGTCCCTCTGAGGCTTCGACTACAGGCTCAGCAGAACCTGTCATTAAGGACGATTGTCGGAGCAGGTCGTTACGTCCGGAATGACGTCATAGCGGCCGATCTGAAAGTCGAGACCATCACCGACTTCGTGGCCCGGTTAGCGCGCGGCATGTTTGACCGTGCCGATAACGGGCCACATAAACACCTCAACGGCTTTGCGCCGTTGCACTCCCGGCCACCGGACGGGCGACCTCTTCCAAGAGAACTCCTCTCTATATGTGATTAGAGAGTCGAGTAACAACCCACAATGCCGCAGAAAGGCCAACTTAGACTCAAATAGATTACCTCTATAGATTACCTCCTTTTCCCGTAGTCGGTGAACTACGGGAAAATATTCTTATCCGGCTACATTACAAAATGCAGCAATAGCTATGCCAAGATAGGCTAAAATTGACTGCCCCATAATTATGGGGTATGAGGATATCCGGGTAATGGGGTATACCCCGGGGCCCGATACCTGCACGTACCTAGGTACGTGAAGAAGACAATTAACGTATGGGCTTCCCGAGAAATTATGCGATTGGATCACCAGCTTTCTTGCAGATTGGAGCATCAAGGTCGTTGTAGACGGTGCAAGCTCCAATTAGAGGCCTATTAATGCTGGTGTGCCACAAGGCTGCGTGCTATCGCCAACGCTGTTTTTTCTGCATATCAATGATATGTTACAAACGCGTAACATTCATTGCTATGCAGATGACAGCACTGGTGATGCTCTTTACACCGGCCGCGCCAATATTTCTCGGGAAAACGTCTCCTAGTACCAGGACAAACTTGTGTCTGAAGTTGAGTCTTTGCTGAACAGAGTCTCGGATTGGGGGCGACTAAATCTAGTCCAGTTTAACCCCAAGAAGACACAAGTTTGCGCGTTAACCGATAAAAAGAACCGCTTTGTCGTATCTCCTCAGTTACAAGGCACTCCCCTTGTTGCCTCAGCCAATATCGGAATCCTCGGAGTCGACATATCGAGTGACGTGCAGTTTCATGGTCACTTGGAAGAGAAGGCCAAATTGGCCTCTAAAAAGCTTGGCGTGCTCAGCAGAGCGGGACAGTATTTCATGCCAGCACACCGCCTGCAACTTTACAAGGCGCAGGTTCGGCCGCACATGGAATACTGTTCCCATCTCTGGGCTGGGGCTCCGCAGTACCAGCTCCTTCCACTTGACCGCATCCAGCGCAGAGCGGCTCGAATCGTCGACGACCGAGTGCTTTCCGCTCGGCTCGATTCACTGGCGCTGCGAAGAGATGTTGCATCTCTTTGCATTTTCTTTCGCATATACCATGGGGAGTGATCTGAGGAATTGTTCGGATTAATATCAGCTGCCAAATTTCGTGAACGCACTATGCGGAAAACCATCCACATAATCTGGATGCTTGGCGGTCTATCACTGTACGTTTCAAAAGGAGTTTTCTTCCGCGTACAACCTCTCTGTGGAATAGTTTACCACCGTCGATTTTTCCGGATCAATACGACCTGGGTACCTTCAAGAAAAGAGCTTACTCCTTTCTAAAAGGCCGGCAACGCACCTGCAATTCCCCTGGTGTTGCGGTTGATCATGGGCGGCGGTAGTCACTTAACATCCGGTGAGCCGCATGCTCGTTTGCCCCCTCTTCTATAAAATAATAATAATAATAATAATAAATAATAAAAATATTAATAATAAAAATAATAATCCATTCTATAATGACGTCATTTCTAGTGATAAAGGGCTTACCCCTCTATCCTTAGCCAACGAGCAATGGCAGGACCCAGCAGTGCTTAGAATTTCCGACCGGGAGACCGTATGGAAGGAGAAGGAGCTCCACGGGAGGTACTACGAGGCTTTACATGAGCCCTTCGTAGATACAGTCGCCTCCCTCAACTGGCTACGTTTCGGTGACCTCTTCGGTAAACCGAGGGTTTTGTCTGTGCAATACAGGATCAGGTTATTAAGACCAACAACTATCGGAGATACATCCTAAAGGATGGCACCGTCGACGTCTGTCGAGCTTGTCGCCATCCCAGGGAGTCACTCAGGCATGTCATCTCCGGTTGTTCGGCGCTTTCTAACTCTGAGTACTTGCACAGGCACAACCTAGTAGCCAGAATTCTACACCAGGAGCTCGCTCTGAAATACGGTCTCGTGGACAGGAAATTGCCGTATTACAAGTACTTGCCGGAAGCCGTGCTCGAAAATGACCGCGCCAGGCTCTACTGGGACCGGGCCATCATCACAGACAGGACTATTTTTGCGAATAAGCCTGATATTGTGCTGATGGACCGGGCACAGTCAAGGATATTTTTGGTCGATATTACCATCCCGTATGACGAGAACCTCGTGAGAGCCGAAACAGATAAGCAATCAAAATATCTGGACCTGGCTCACGAGGTGACCGACATGTGGGGTGGTCTGCCGGCCGAAATTATCCCTGTAGTCGTCTCTGCGAATGGGCTAATCCCAGTTAGCCTCTCTGGTCATCTGAGGCGACTGGGACTCCGTGACGGACCGCTCCGGGCTCAAATGCAGAAGGCGGTGCTCCTTGATACTGCCCGCATCGTCCGCCGGTTTCTTTCCCTTTCCCCCTAAACCTTGGCCGTTTGGTCTCCCCTGCCGGGGGCTTCCATCTGATTGGGCTTTTATTTATTTTTGTATTTATTTTATTTTATTGATATTTATGTATATTTATCTTTTCATTTTCGTTTATAATTATATATTTATACATCTCAACCAGATGAGAAAACTATATAGATACCTCACAAAATAATAAAAGGCGTAGGGAAGTGACGACCCCATCGCCCGCTGACGTAACGGTTACGTGACAAAACCACTACGTGAGCGCAGTCAATCAGCACCTTGCCAAGAGGTGTTAGTGCCGTGCCTCAGCATAAGTTGAAGGTGCAAAGGCCCGCTTGTGCACATGGCCTCACCATGAAACGGCGCTGGGTCTGGGCGTCTCCTGTTGAATGATGCCCATTAAAATGGATGATGGAATTTGATAGAACGCGCAAAGGGCCGCTGCCTGGGGGTTGCCGGGGCGCGTCTGGAGCTGGCGCTGGATGTGACAGCATGCGAACCACCAGCCGAGCGCGAGTTACTGCTCGACCACCTAGTAGCCCCTCGCATCCATCATCTCCACCAGCGGGCTTGGTGACGGCAGGGTCTTCGTGGGACCAGCAATCAGCACCCGCTACTGGTGGAATACGCCGCATGCGTTGGACAATCTCAATGAATAGCAACGCGTTGCGGGCGTATTATAGGGCGGTTTACGGAGAAATTGGAGGTTTTGCGTATCGGGCAAGGATGCATCGACTTTTTGCTGAGCTAGAGCCATCTGTAACCGTCACCGAGCAAAACCTGGCAGACCGAGTTCGGTATATCTTGCGCTCAAATATATTTGATGACGCCGAACTCGAACGGCTACGACTTGAGGCTGTTCCCTCATCAAATGAAAATGCTACGGCTGAGGATGCGATGCCACAAGTTGCAGAACAACACGTGGATACCACCGTGAATACCCCAGTGGTGGCTGATTCAAATGATGATGGAACTTTCGCCCAGGAACTGAAAGAGCAAATGAGGAGTACATTGGAAGAGGCGATTATGGAAACGCGCAGTACGCCTCTCGAAAATCGACCGCGACTTTCCCGCATAGCCCTTAACAAGCGGAATCGAGCTGTCGTGAGGGCTCTGAACCCAATGCTGGTGACCTATTTGGAAGCCAGCCGGGACCTTTGCGATACGGACTCAATTCTTTTTGGCGCCGCGCTGGCAGTCTGCCGTATCATAGGCGCCAAAGTTTCCACGGCTGGACGCGCTACTGGCCAAAGTAGCGCTATCCCAGCATGGAGAAAAAGAATTGAGGAGCGTATCGCAAAGGCTAGAGCTCTCATCGGCAGACTGATATGCTTCAGATCAGGGAATAACAGGCCAAGAATTGTGCACACCGTCAGGTTGGCATTTGCTGGGACAAATGTCAGTTTGTCCCAGCCGGATATAATGCAAAAACTGACGGAGCGCATACTATTCGTTGATAGTACAAATATGAACAGACGATCTTCTAGCTTTTTAGTATAACGGCTGATACTCGTAGGGATAGCCTAATCACATTTCCCAGAATGCAAATGAACGAAGGAGCACATAAGATTTCATGGTGGGTACGGAATAGAAATAACAAGTGTCAGCATAGATACTTCAGAGTACAATTTGAGAGGAAATGGCAACAATACTCTGATGCAGGGGAAAATCAAGTCTATACATATATCAAAAAAGCAATACTTTGTTTATATTATAATAAAAAATGGTATAACAGGGAGAAAGGGTATAGCAGAGTATTGTTGCAACCCTTGCAACCGTTTGGTAGGGCGACGCACAATTGGATGTTGTGCTCATGTGATGATGATTGTGTGGTACTGAGTACGATATATCGATTAAAAATCAATCTTTTTGCACAAGAAGTCGATTCTTCGATTAATCAATTTCAGATCGACATGCATGTCTTTGCCTATATTTGTTAATGTTATTATACTCTTCAGTCAGTGTTGCCAAATCTAGAGGTTTTTCCTCAATCTGGGGGTTTTTGGAGAACGTTGAGGTTTTTTTAGAGGTTTTAATATCATGAAATTAATCCAGAGGTTTTTCTGGAGGTTATTCACCAGTCTTACCAACTTCCGAATTCTTTTTCAAAACAGACCATGCCGACAATTCATTATCGATATAAAATTTCGATGTGGTAGTATCGCAATTAATTTGTTCGTCTTATACTCGTAATTTTTTCTATGTTGATGTATTTAACCTACATGTGTGCATAAAATGTTATAGTGTTGGAGATTTAGATTTGTGTGTGCCTTAGTGACACAAAATTTTATTTAGTAGGTGTGCAGTACTGTCTATGTAGTATTTCTTCCCCCGCACTAAAAGTGACAGACTTTTTTGTTCGTAGCATTAGGCGTAGTTATTTTTGATAAATATGATTCACACGAAACTTGACCGAATAAAAATTAAGAGGTTTTTTTATCCCCCTACATAGGGAAACTAGGGGTTTTTTGGAAAAATCTAGGGGGAAGGTGAAAAATATCTGGCAACACTATCTTCAGTAGTCTTATTAGTTTGTTGGTTTGTGGTTATCTCTCGTCTCTCGGCTAGAGAGTACTATAGAGATAGAGTATCTTTTTATAACCAGAACTATACCCGCCGCCTAAGGGTATTAGCCATAGAGGAAAGTAATATATCGTACAAGTATTAGCTATTAGTGTTCTGTGGTACTATATATTCTTTGGTGGTTATATTGTTATGAAACAAAAATTTTTTAGGTTATACCTAACAGAATACTGATATGGTTAGAGGGTAATAAAGGTGTTTGTCCAATATGCATTTAATTAAATTTAACAGAAACCTTCCAAAATTTAAGTTGTGGACTAAAAGAAAATATTCTCATGCACTACTTACTGACGAAAATGAATATACTGAGACACCCGAATATCCTCCAATACTGGATATGTCACTACAAGGAAGAAAACTACGAGAAAGACAAAGCGTTTATGAAAAAATCCGAAAGTTAAACACTGTTGAAGAAAAACAAATTGCTCTAAATATGCCCCGATATTACGGATGGAAGTGCGTTATGTTGAATGAAGATAAAGTACCTTACAATGCATTACCTCTAGTGAAGTGCTACACAAGGACACATTTTATACCATCAAGTGCTCTCCCAGACGTATATTCTGAAACAGCATCACTTGCAGATTTGGTTGTAAAACAAACTAAGTCTCTAATTGAGGACATCATTATTTTGGAATCGGAATCTGTTAAGTGAGTTCCTACTTTCAGAACTAAACCTTTTAAGTTCACATCATCACATCACATCTACTGCTTTTCCTAGTCCACTGCTAGACATTAGCCTTTATAGAATGCACAAGTTGAGAAGAATTACTTAGAACATTTGCTCTTACCAGGCTGTACAGGTGGATTGTAGGTGCAGAGCTGATATGTATATGCAATATTGCTGACCATTATCACATGAAATTTCTGTATTAATTTATGCCATAACTACATAATAACTCACTTCTAACATTTATTTATACTGAAGATTATGCTATAGTACGTTACTAGGGCAGGCGGAAAAAAGTACATTGACCTTCGGCGATATCATAGGGTTAGGCAATCTTTTTTTCTTTAGGTTCATTTTTTTATTCTTTTATCATTACATACATCATGAGAGTGATATATAAGGGTGCCGAGTGCGAAGTTCTTTACAGGCCCTATGTCTATTATTATATAATAAAGAAAGAAGATTGTCCTGCACCTAAATGAATTAAAAAGCAAATTAATATTAATTTAAGTTTATTATTTATAAATCATGAGTTATTACAATTTTCATTTCTACATTAATAGTAGGTAAGTACTTTAATAAGTAGGTAGGTAGGTAGTTGTATAAAACGTAACCACTTCTTGGCAGTCAGGTAAAAGATGAACTTTTAATGCTAGGCATTCTTAAGCAGCCAACCTTGAAGCATGCATAAAACTTCTTATAATAGATTGTCAGAGACACTTTACAAACTATTCATCTGTATCTATTTCAGAATCATTTTATGATGATGAAGACATAGAAGAGTCCGTCACATTGATTATAACCTAAAATATCGGCAGTCTTCTTTTTCATATCTGTTTTGGATGGATATATGTCTACTACTAGACCACGTTTCTTTTACATATTTATAGATGATTACAGTCATTATTTTTTCGGTTCAATATGCGACACTTTCCACTTCTTCCGTGTTGACGTAAAGTCTATGAGATTTTCATATCGATAGATCTGATTTCATATTAGTGATAATATGCAAAACGTCACAAAACAATAACAAAAACTTTGGTTCTTAACAAGAAACAAGCAAACTTTGGTAATAGTACAACTAACAAAACAAACAATAAAAATGAAAACAACTACTATAACCGAAAATTTTAAATCTCAAAATATCTACATGCAAGCGCATCCCAAAGCAGCGTGAGACCTATTGCAAATTGCGTCGAAACAGGTTTATTATCTCTGAATGACCGCTTCCTTCACCCTACCCCATACCATGAGATACGCTTAGCGTATTACGATACGTAATCTATAAAGAAATGTATGGAAGCAATAACTGTCGTTTTGTTTCGATGCTAACATAATACTTGAGGTCAATGTACTTTTTTCCGCCTGCCCTAGGAACGTACTACAGTTTAACCAAGGTTTACATAGAAAAGATTGCTGTTTTGCAATAGCACCACCTAATTATACATTTACTTAAGTTAAAGAGTATACAGTAATAAATAGAATATCTGATTATTATAAAAACTTTATTATAATAGTATATTTATATAATAACTTCTTATATATTATACTAATTATATATAACAGTATATACCACACCCAATGTAATAACTGGTAGAATAAAAAGGTTGTGTTTCACCGTCTGAAACACTAATAGATAATTGAGGGGAGAGGTACAGGAAACTACTATATATTAGCAACAATATGCTAAGTTGCAAGGGAACCATGGACTACCCCAAAGCTACAAACATTTATGTAATACATAATACTCTGCAACATAATCTACTTGTGCTAGTATTATACTTGATAATATGTGCACTATGTATGCCATACATTTTTGATAAAATTAACATTGACAGTTTAAAGGTTTCAATATAAAACAAAGATAAATGTCCAATGAAATTTTCAGAAGTCTTTTCTTTTTTTAGGCACCAAATGTGAGGTAATAAATTAAAAAAAGTTTATTTTTTCACTATGTAGGGCAAAGTAAACTTAAAGCAGATCAGTATTTATTTATTGAGATAGTTATCCTTATAGAAATTATTGAACACAACAGTTTATAGTCTTTGCGTTATAGCATGGTGCAGGTGACAGCTTACAGTTTGGCATGTCTAGAAATGGAGCAATGTTAAATTGATTTAAAAAAAGTGATTAACAATACACAAAGCAAAGCAAAAATTAGCAGTTAGCTATCAATATAAAAATTAAAACTGAAACATATATTTCTTTATAAACTACTATGCATGGAAAATCAAATTAAAGTTCAATACAAATTATGACATAATAGTAACATAATCGATGTTCCCGTGACTTTGCCCGCGTGGTATTTATTACATTTGGATTTCCATTTTAATTTTTTTGCATGGAATCCTTATTCGTTTTCTAAAATAAAAGTAGCCTGTGTACTCCTTATAACATCAATTATCTGCCAGTGCCAGCTGTAAGCCGGAACTTTTTGTTTTCATATGCATTTAGTAAAAGGCTAGAATTTTTATATTACAAGCAGACACTTAAATGTACAGATTATACTATGTATTAGTTTGAAAATAAATATCATCTTCTATTTAATTTTGATTGCAACATTCATATTGACATTTAAAAAATAAAATGGCTGCCAGCATTCATAATTTTCAGTACGCTTATTCAGTCTTGCAAGTATGAGTGTTAGCACTTTTCGCTATATGTGTATTAGTGCTACCAGGTCCAATGGGCCAAGTATCGGGATGAAAGGTAAAAATTATCGAGAATTTGATTTATAAATCTACACTACACATTGATTTAAAATTGATTAAAACTACTTTTACGGATTTTATATATTCAATTTATTTCCAAACTAATTTTTGATAGCCTGTGGTTGTTCGTTATGGCATGGCGTAGTTTAGCGTGGCACATCACATCATAAGTGGGCAGTACCCATCTATAAAGTACAACAATATCTGTATGATAGTTTGTCTAAAAAAATATGAAACTTCATAGGCGTGAGCTGTCATTCGCACCATGCTACAAGGCACGCAACATACAAAGCTTGTAGTCCTTTTTATTCTTAATAAAAATGTGATTCTTAATACTTTTTTGCTTTAATATAGAGTGTGATTCCTAAACAATAATTTACAATTTAACTATCTAGGTCTTTAACTTTTTTAACTCTAACTATTGGCACTTTCCCACCTCCTAGTTACATACAATGGGTATGTGTTTTCTAGTGTATGGATACACACTTGAGTTCTTAAACTGTCAACGACTATTCTTGCTCCGTGCCACTACTCTGTTTTCAATCTATTGTAGCTTTTCACAGTCTGTTAATGTTTCTACTATGTAATACAACTTGAAATTATCAGCAAATAGAAGTCACGATAAGTCCTTAACCATCTCGGGCAAATTGCTGATCAGTAATAAAAACTCAAGTTGCTCTAATTTACTGCCGTGATTTACCAGGACTTGTAATATATGGGTCTGATATATGAGTGGCATATACCACATAATATTCCATGTTACCTGTTATAAAGTTATAATAATTTAAATAAAAAGTTATTATCTACTAAGTCAAATGATTTTTATAACTGTGACATTTAGCATTAAAAAAAAGTAAAGTAATGTTACACCTTATATACGTTCCACTGATGGGCACAGGCCTCCTCTCATTTCTAAGAGGATTTTAGCACAAAGAAATGTCTGTCTTTGAAATATTTTTTTCTTATTTCTCATATATGCCGGTTTCCTCACGATGTTTTCCTTCACCGCCGAGTATTTGGTAAATCAACACTTAAAATTGCAATTACGTAGGCGGTCCCATAATGAATTGGCCTAACTATGAACCAATGAAGGAAATGAAACGAAACCAATTTTATTTTTCAATATAATCACCATGAATACTAACACACTTCTGACATCTGTGAATCAACATCTCTAAACCTTTATACAAATAATCACATTTTTTATCCTCAAAATGACTGAAGACGGCCGCATGCAACTCTTCATCGCTTGAAAATTTTCTTCCTCTTAAGTCCCGCTTTAAATTTGGAAGTAAATAATAGTCGGACGGGGCCATGTCTGGACTGTAGGGTGGATGTTGAACTTCTGTGAACCCGCATTGACGAACTGCATCCTTCGAAACACCAGCGGTATGAACAAGGGCGTTGTCATGGAGCAACAGGACACCTTTAGACAGCTTGCCTCTTCGTTTTTCCTTTATCTTGTCTCGTTATTTATATATTAAAGAAGCATAATATTCGCCGTTCACGACTTTATTACGTTCTTTAAAATCCACCATCAAAATGCCTTGAAAATCCCAAAATATTGTGCACATCAGTTTTTGGGTCGATTGTTGCACCTTTGCCTTTCTAGGGGGCTTTTCACCCTTATAACGCCATTCCATTGACTCGCGCTTGCTTTGTGGATCATAATACAAGATCATAGTTTCATCACCAGTCACTAGCCGCTCGATCACAGTCTTTGGATTTTCGCCACAAAGATCCAAAAACTCCAAAGCGCAGCGCACTCTTTCCTGTCTCTGTACCGCTGAAAGAAGTTTCGGTACCCATCTTGCACTCACTTTTTCATGTGAAGATGTTCATGGATCGCGCGATGAACGGTACTCTTAGAGAGCCCAAGCCTTGCTGCAATTTCTTTAATCTTCAAACGGCGGTCACTCAGAACCTCCTCTTCGACAAGAGCAATCGTTTCGGGAGTGAGCACTTCCACAGGTCGACCGTCGTGGCCAAAGTCTTCGACGGTTTCTCTCCCGAGGCGAAACTGTTTCACAAAATTTTTCACTGTGCTATAGGAGGGGGCAGACTCCTTATACACGCCATCCAATCATTCTTTTATTTGGGCAGGGGATAAACCTTCTTTAAACAGAAACTTTATGACACTACGATACTCAGTTTTCGACATTTTGAAAAAATACGCGACTCTCGTTATTGAAATGCCTGTTAAACTAAGACTAAGCATTTCATGTCGATGCATGTTTCTTATATTAAGTGCACGATAAACGTACTATTTAATGCAACACAACATGTAGCGACATGTCGCGTTGAACTATATCAGGCCAGTTCATTATGGGACCGCCTGGTAACAGTTTCATTGGTGCCAGCGGGGACTGAACATGGGCTTGCTCGCACAATTTACAGCAAGCGCTGAGCCCCTGAGCTACTACGGTTCTCAGAAATTTACTTACTATTTATTATTAAAAAAATGGGGTGCGACAATTATACTTCTGTATAAGAAGCTATAAAAAATTGATGATTTGAAAATTTTCGGCATAATATGCGATTGAAAAAAATTAATACAGCTGCTTCTTTGATTGACTATTGACTACAAAATGTTTTTTTCAGGCATAATAATGTCACAGAACAAGAAAAACCTGAAAAACAGCAGAAAGAAGATATGATAACAAAAAATATATTGAAACAAATTAACAGAATAATTTGTAATAAACTTTCAGACAAAGCTTCACATATTTTATCTTCTCAGGTAGGTATTAAATACACGATGGAGATCATTTAGTTTAATTTCGTGTTCTCAGAAACTTGCGTTTTTGAAACTGGTTATAAAATTTAATTTTAGATTCTTTTTTTTATTTGTTTACCTAGGAGTCCATCTTGTTACATACCATACACTGATTAATTTTTTTCTAGCAGTGTGCATACTTTTGTGTTACAGTTTGTTAGAGAGTGTTTTCGGAAGTGACAGTTGGAGTCGGCTGCAGTTGTGCAAGCTTACAAATTTGCTAATTTTATTTTATAAAAAATATTGATTTTATTATATTCTCCAATTATTATCTTTCGTCATTGTCGTTTAGTTTAGTTTAGTTTACAACGGGCTGTTTTCCGCAACTCCACGTCTATGCGCGTATTTTGCGTGTGGGCAGGAATAATATGCTTATTCGAGCCATGATATCTCCCCGAAGAAGCTCAGCAGTCCCTTGATGTTGCAAGCAACTTCGGGGAGCGATCCCGGCGTGCCGAGATGTTTAGCCCTGTATGAAGCGACTTCTGGACATGTCAACAACACGTGAGCCGCCGTTTCTTGCTCTCCCATGCATGCCCTGCACAAGGGGCTGTCAGTAACACCTATGGTGAACAAATGTTTGTTAAAAGAGCCATGTCCTGTGATAGCACTTGTTACTATCCTGATCTGTGGCTTGTTCAGTCTCATTAGAACCTTGGTTAGACGACTGTTTATTTCAGGTAGGGCCTCCCTAGCTTGTCTACAGTCTACTAAATTTTTCCAAAGCTGAGCGTGTAAATTATTGAAGTATCTACGTACCAGTGAACGAACATAGCCAAAGGGGATTGGTATTAATGGTTCCGGCCCTATAGTTGCTAGGGCCGATCCCCTTCTGGCCAGTTTATCTGCTGCATCATTGCCTCTAGATCCACTGTGTCCCTTGATCCATTGCAGAGTCACATTGTTGTGCTTACATACCTCATTCATTCGTTGATGGCACTCGTATATCAGTCCCGAGTTCGTCATATTGCAACTCAGAGCTTGTAGTACCGCCATACTGTCGGTCAGTATTCTGATGGAGAAGTCTCTCACCTTCCTAGCATCTATTGCTATGGCCGCTTGGATGATACCCATGCATTCAGCCTGGAAGACTGTGTTGTGGGTACCCAGCGGTGTGCATATGTAGATATTAAGGTCTTCAGAGAAAGCCCCAGACTCCACACCTTTATTTATCTTAGAGCCATCCACGAAAACTTTAAGCTCTCTTGGACCCAATCCTTCCAGATGGTCAGTTTCCTTCAATTGTATCCTGTACTTCTTATCGTATACAAATTGTTTTGGGATCCTATCATACTTGGCTTGTAAGATAGGAATTTTTGAGTAAATTCTATTGATTATATCTGTGTGGGGGACTCTACTCTTACTTAAAAGATTTAGGGTCTTGAGTCCAATGGCAGCTAAAGTTGCTTCTTGTTGAATATGTAGATGAAGCGGTGTTAGCTCCAGCATAGCCTCCAAAGCTGCTGTTGGTGTTGTCCTTATGCAGCCCGTGGCAGCCATACAGGCTAATCTCTGGTAACGCTGAAGCTTTTGTATTGTGGTGGCTTCATTGGTTTTGGTCCACCATACCAGAGAGCCATATGTGATCATGGGCCGAATTACATTCTGGTTAAAAAATTGGTTAAGCAGTGGTAGAGACACGCTGTCCAAATTTTCGAATGTAGATAGTAAACCACATTAATTATTATTACATTAGTCTGAAAGGTAAAGAGAGCCAGTATAATTATGTACTGTGAGGCATTCCATCTTAGTCCTTAGAAGTGGCTACTCATCCTTAGTCTTCTTTGTTTGAAGTTAGCTGCAGGTATTTACAGACTTAAGTACCACCTTACCGTCAGGGGAACTGTAAGTTTAGTTGTTGTTAAAAAAACTAAATATGTAACACAAGACATAACTTACCATGAAAGTAACATGAGACATAACTTACCCTGAAAGTAACATAAGACTCGATTTAGTTTTTAATCCTAGAATTATTTTTTATAATTCATATTTACCCTAAAGTAAGTAACAACTCTATTAGACATAATTAATAATAATAATCATAGCCGAAATAAATATGTAATTTATAATTTCTCATGTAGGTCTGTCTCATGTTTCACAAATCTTTTTTTCGTTCAGTTCTTTAGAATTTTACAAATAACGTAATACTCTGCATGATCTATTCTAATTCCTTTATCAATGGTCGTGTTGTGGCTGCGTAAGAGATACAACCCATTTACATTGCGTGGAACGTGGATATCGTTAATAGCGACTATGGGAAATGCCATAAAGATTTTACGGTATTACGAATACGATTACACGATACAGTGTGTCATAACTATTTCGTTAACCTCAGATGTAAAACTCAGACGAAATAAAAAGTCGAGTTTTTATTTCGTCTGAGATGTAAAATACCTTAGTCTTGAAATTCACCTGTCAACTGTAATCTTTAAGTCAATGTTATTACCATGAAGGTTAGAGGACAACCTTATTGGTACTTATTGGTATACAACAGCAGAACCCTGAAAGTATGAATACTAGTGCGAATCTTTCCAATGACTTTTAATATCTTGTGTATTGGATCACTTTTAGTAACTTGGCTTAAATTTTATCAATGGCTGATATAAATATTAATGTGTTTTTATTGCAGACTGATTATGAACCTCGTCATGAAGCATTTTGGTTTGTTGGTGGTTTAGATGTACCGCATACTGTTAGAAACATAAGAAAAAAACATAAATGGTTACATGACCGACTTGAAGAACCTATTGATAGACCAGTTCAATATATTGGTAAATAATGTTACAGTAAAAAATCCATTCATCTATACAAAAAAAATAAAAACGTATTGATTTTACTTTTACTTTGATGTACTATTCAGGACCACCCTAAACAAGTTCACATACTCACACATCAGGATGTCAAAAACCTCGTTTCCCTCAGACTAAAAATGTTTAAATTATATGTGATAAAATCCATAAAATTTATTCTATTATCAATACTTGTGAAATGTAGTGAAATATGGTTTAATAAAAATAATATTAAATTTTAGGGACACCTTTGCTGACTTTGAGAAGTAACTTGCCACTCAAACCAATACTACCATATGATGAAGCAACTAATCCCGATTTCAAAGTGCCGAAATTCTCTTTCGTTCCAGAAAGTGTTGGTTACCACACGCAACACAGACATGGCACTAATATACCAGGTAGGTATACATAAACAAATACTAGTAATTTCGTTATAACAAATAAACCCTCTCAAAAATGTGAGGAGGCCTGTCTGTGCCCAGCATCTACACCCCAGCAACTGAAAGTGGTCGATGTATTCCAATAATTCGTTTCGAAAAAAGATGCCTTGCTGAGCTGGCACCTTTTTGCGTTAAAGAGGCATGCTTGTGGTTTGGAGATGTTGAATTTCATAATCACAAGATTGGCATCAACCCTTTTCGGATATTTAATATAACAAAGGAGACGGGCGAATTTGGGCCTAACGTTACACAAGTGAAATATTAATCAATATTTTTGCTTTGTGGCGTTACTTGGGGGAGGCCTATGTTCAGCAGTGGACCTGTGAAGGGCTGTAATGATGATGATGATGATTTTTAACAGTTTTTTGTAGTTAATAATGAAATATTAAGCAGTTTTGTCATGACAAAAGAAATTAAATATTTCATAAAAATAATACTGACTTCCGTTATTTTCATTTTTAAACAATGCTGCCAGATGCAATAGGTTAGTTAATTGATTTTAATACAAAAATAGAAAAAAAGACAATAAAAGTGATTCAGTGTTTTCTTCTTTAGTTAAGTTTAAGAAAGTTATTATTTAAATAATGGTTTCCTCGTGAGACACTTCAACGTTTCAAAAAAGTCGTAAAAATAAATTGACTAAATAGATTAAGAAATCGATTTCATAATCGGTTATCAATGTTTGATATAGGCCACAAAGCGGAAATGTCAACGTTAGTTCAAAAACTCAAACGTCAATGAAATCATTTGTTACGTTTGTTTAGCTCTGAGCTTGCGGTGGTATTTAATATATGCTGTTTTTTTTTGTGTGCTGTAATTGTATTCTGATCTTTAACGACTCTGGCTACGTATAAAGGATTCTAGCGGTTCCTTTCCGATTTTACAAGAATACATGTGCAAAATGATAACTTAAATGATTTTCCTCAGATCACACATAATAGTGATTTAGTAAAAATATCTTTAGGTATTTATCAAATTAAGTAGGCTAGGTCGTGTGTATGTCGGAGACCAAACGGAAAGGCAGTGGTAATGAAGAGCTTCCTGGCGGGACGTTAGCTATATGGTCCGGAGTCCCGGAAAGCGAGAACGCCTGTCAGGGAGTGGGGGTGCTGTTGTCGTCCCGTTTGGTCGATCTTATGATTAATATAAGGTTGTGAACTCAAGACTTCTCTTCGCTTTAATCTGGCACTGACGAAGTTATTCCTTTTGGCTGTTTATGCGCCGGTAGCTTCGTCGTCCAGGGCTGAGCTGGAGGAGTTTTGGGAGAATGTAAGAGAAGTTCTAGATTTGGTTAAGGGAAACGAAAAAACTGTTGTATGTGGTGATTTGAATGGATGGGTAGGTCGCTAGACCGTCACCGTCCGCCAAACTTTCCAAGCACCGACTCGTAGAGTCGGTGCTTGGAAAGCTTGGCGATAAACGGGTTAATGATGCTGGCAAGCTTATACTGGCTGTATGCAAGGAAAAGGGTCTTCTTGTGACAAACACTATGTTTAATCACGGGAAAATCCATATGTACACTAGATAAAGAAAGAATGAGAGAAGTATGATTGATTTGTTCCTGGTGGATGACCGACTGCGAAAACAGGTGATGGATACACGAGTGTTCAGGGGTGCTGACCTGGAAACGGATCACTATCTAGTAATTACTAGATTTAGGGGTTTGTTCGCGGGTTGGCGCTACCGGACAGCAGTAACAGAACCACAGTCGGTCTGTCGCATCCGAAGCTTGAAGCTTCAGGAAGCGGATACTAAGGACAAATATCACACGAGGGTAGCCGAAAAGCTTGACACCATCGATGGCAGAAAAGAATGTGTGGAAAGAATGTGGCAGAACTTTAGGGATGGAATGGTAAGTGCAGCGGAAGAAGTATGTGGAACGGCAAAAAGAGGTAGTAGTAAAAGAAGAGATGCATGGTGGAATGATGAAGTGAGAGAAGCTGTAAAGAAGAAGAAAAAAGCATAGTTAGACTTAGTAAAGTAAGATGAAAGAAAGATATAAGCTGCAGAAAGTTCATGCGAAAACATTGATTGAGGAAGTACGTGAAAGGTGTAGAATAGAAGCGGAAGAAAGGTTGTCGCACAACTTTAAGAAAACTCCAAACTCTTCTGGAAAGAGGTTGGAAGGTCCCGGAGTGGTGCGACAGCCTTAAGAATGAACAAAGTGCTTTCGAGAACCAATGACGCCCTCTCAGAAAAATCGGACGTCATGCAGCGATGGAGCGAATTTTATAGAGAAATGTATGCGTGTCATGATCTTAGTGAAGGATCCGGGGGTGACGCCGTGACTGGCACGCCAAACACGGACCTCGATGACACTGAGTTCATCAGCATGAAAGAGATTGAACGAATTTGGTAAGGCTGCGGGACTAGACAGAGTTACTGCTGAAATGGTCAAGTACGGTGGGCCTCGCGTCTGGGACAGCTATCATCTGCTGTGCAATTTGTGCTGGCGGACGGGAGATGTCCCGGATGATTGGTGATCCGCGGTCATTGTGCTTTTATATAAAAGTAAAGGTTCAAATTTTGACTGCGGGTGCTATCTGGCGATCAGCTTGACCAGTTTAGCAAGTAAAGTTTACTCGAAAGTTTTGACACGTAGGATGCAAGAGAAATCGGAAAGATTATTATGGGAGGCATAATGCGGATTTAGACCTGGAAGAGGATGCACGGATCAAATGTTTTCTCTCCGCATGATAACGGAAAAGCTTCTGACTGTTAACCAGAGGATTTTCTGTGCTTTTGTGGATCTGGAGAAAGCATTTGATAAGGTTATAAGGAAGAAAACGTGGGAACTTTTGCCGGAATATGGTGTGGATGGTCGATTGTTAAGGACTGTGCAGTCACTTTACTATGACTGTAAAGCCTGTGTGCGGGTAGGGCATGACCTGTCACCCATGTTTAGCGTCCAAGCGGGCTTAAAACAGGGTTATGTCATGTCTTCCTGGCTGTTCATACTGTATCTCGACAGCTGTTTACAGAAGCTGAAAAATAGCTGTTTGGGTGTGAAATTGGGTGACATTAAAGTAAATTGTCTGCTGTTTGCTGATGATGCAGTGCTTATTGCACCATCAGAAGCAGAACTGCAGGCATTAGTTACGTGTATGAAAGAGGAATGTGAAATTAAAGGTCTCCGTTTGAATGCTAATAAGACTAAGGTTCTGGTATTTGAAAAGGACGAAGAGAGAATGAAATGTGAAATATGGGTAAATCAGGAATGTCTAGAACAGGTAAATGAAATTGTGTACTTGGGGAGTGCTTTCAGCCGGGATGGAAGATGTGATTTAGATGTGGAGAGGCGTGTCGCTGCCGGGAACAAAGTCAATGGTGCCCTGAATGCGTTAGTCAAAAGGCAAGGCGTAGTGAAGAGTGCACGCCTTGCAATACATAACGCAGTGTTGGTACCGACTTCGTTATATGTCAGCGAAACCTGGGTATGCCAGAAGAAGCATAAAAGCAAGTTGAATGCAGTGGAGATGCGATCTCTTCGTAAAATATGCGGCGTTACCATAGCCGACCGAAAGCGAAACAAAGAGATTCGCAATGTGGCAGGATTGAAAGATGACCTATCACAAAATTTGATAGGGGTGTACTCCGATGATTTGGGCACGTTGAGCGAATGAGTAAAGACCGAATGGTGAAGAAAATATATAGCGCGAAAGTAAATATTAAAAGGTGTTGAGGTAGACCGAGACTAACTTTCGAAGACCGTGTATGAGCAAATTACTCGAAGAGGGGAAGGTCAAGAGTACTCGGATACCTAGACGTGCATGTATGAAGAAGATAATGAACCTGAAAGAAGCGAAAGAGGTATGTAAGGATCGTGACACTTGGCGATCTGTTCTCTCTGGCTACCCCGTTAGAGATTGTGCGTGAAGATAAGTAAGTAAGTAAAGTAGGCTAGGTCCCATTATGGAGAACACATACGACAAGATGAGAGATATGAAATAGAAGTGTGTCGAGAAACGGACAGCAGCCTACTAAGAGAACTGTCAATATGCAACCATTCTATCTGGCTATTAAGAAGTGGAATAAAATCGAGACATATACTTAAGCTCAAAAACATATTTTACATATATTTTAGTTGACAGTTCTCTTAATGGTATAGAGGCCATCAAACAGTATTATTTTAATTGCTTGGTCGGAAAAAGAACTGTAGGTTGGTGTTGTCATGTAATCTCCATAATATGGTACCTATGCTGGGCAAGGCATCAAGAGAATTTAATACCGCATGCACCATTTTCAGTGGATATTTTATTTGTTTATGATGAAGTGGACGATTAATAAATTATTAAAAGAGAAAGTGTTTTTAATTCATACTCCTTCTGTTTTTTTATAATTATTTCAAACCTCTAGAATTTAGTTGGACGGTGACGTCTGAATCCTTTATGTGTGAATGTCCTACAATACATAAAATTATGGTCTCGTCTAGTCTAAGTGTAATGTGATAGCTTGGTGTAAAAATAACATTGTAAGCATAACATAAGTAATAACATTGTTTTTATACAAACCCATAACATCCTATTTTTTCTACCATGAAGCAGTCGTAAACATTTTAGTTTTCTTAAAATGGTATTGGTATATAAGTAATATAATGCAGTAATTGTTACTGCAACATCAGGCCCAGCTTTCTATGAACTTTTGCCCGTCTCCTTTCCGCAATGTAACATCTGAGTCTATAAATTATTTTAAAATAGCTATAATTTTATATTCCCATTCTTCCAGGATTTTGGACTGGCGATTATGATGAATTTGGTTTATTATCCTATCATGGTCGTGGCCATATATCAGTGAGAAATCCATCATTTGGTCTGGAGGATAATGTAGAGGCAGTGCACTCTCAAGGTTTAAAAGCTAGTTTTGGTTGGCTACTGGGGCAAGCAAATTACCAAGGATTTACTACATACAATGATATTACATATCCACTTGTAACGCAAACTATTATAACAAATGGAAAGTTATGGTCATTTTATGTTTATCAAATGAACACTATTGCAATGCATAATGAGCAAATGGATGAAAATCCGAAACATAACATATGCTTTGGTACCATGCCTCTTCAATTGTACGATACTATTGAGAATGGCCAGGTAAAAGGACTTAATGAAGAAGTTTTGAAGATGCTAGTTCAGTTCTATTTAAATGCTCCAGCAGAAAGAGACCATGAACTGAAACCATACTTAGGTAAAGAAGAACAGATCATAGCTGACATAGAAGATGATGAAAAACGTTGTTGGTTAGAATCCAGATACAAGCATTTAGTTTCAAACAGACCCAAACATTATTTAATGCCTGAAATATATCTATGGGAGAGAATTTACAAAATTAAACACAATACCAGATTCTTTGAAGCTAAGCGACGGTTCTTTGAACGAGATATCAACCCATATAAGAGACGTTTGGATGAACATTTGCCGCCTTATATTCCCAAAGTCTTGCGACCATATCCAAGATGCAGAAAGAAATTTGAAAATACATATTACCCTAAAGTGTGAATAAATAATATCGTATTTTAGATTTAATATGTAGAATTGTTTAAAATAAAATTGTGTTAGTAGACCTACTTTATTTTTATTAATAAGGCACACAAACAGATTTAAGACCATACAAAACACATTTACAGTAACAAAAATATTATAACTAGTCTAAATCCAATAAAGTGTGCACAGCAAAACAAAATATGACAAGTATGACCGAAAAATAAATGAATAATACATAGTACTAGTGACAGTTAAAAAAAAGAACTTATTTTATGATATTCGTGATTTTACATATTTAACTTAGTGTTGCGCGCCTAAGTTGACGTCATGTACCCGGCACTAGCGCCATCTAGTGTCAGGGACGAGAGCGGGGGGAGCTTTCCAGAAAATGACATCACTAATCTTTCAACCGACAGCGCCATCTGGTGTCGAAACGAAGAACTAAGCTTCTAGAAGCCTATACTCGAACTTTCGGCGCCTTGTCGATTAGTGCGCGTATTTACTTGAATGTTCTGGATGTTTCGGTGCTAATGTGTATTTATAAGCGCTATAAGATGCGATCGGGGAAGTATTATATTTGGCGAGACAAGCGAAGCTTCGGAGCGGAATAAAGTGAATTAGTGTGATTAATTATTATTTTTTTTAAGTCTTAATTTGTGTAAAGTGAATTAAAGTGTTAATTTCGGTAATTCAATCGGCAGTTTTTATTGTCACGAACCTCAAGTTCGTAACATTAGCAATTACAGATCTTCTAAATTGTGAAATATTAGAATTAAAAATGTCCAGATCAGCGTTACGATGTCTCAGCTCGGCAAAATTTCGACACATTCGAATGACCGGATTAAAGAAAGACGTGTTGTTTCTGTAAACATCAAGGCGAAAGATACGCGGGTTACGCAGACGGGATCGACTGTTAAAATTAATTAAATTAAGCAATTCTGGGCAATCGATGGAGGAGTGAATGATTTTGTGAAGGTAAATAAGCTCAAAATATTGTCTAGGTTTATCTAAATTTCGTAACTCCAAAGTAATTCACTCTTACATTATACGATGGCAACTGGTGGATCAATCCATGTTTACGACATAAGCTTTGCAGAAAACATTTCTGGACTCGTTCAATATTAGCTATATGTACTTCGTAATAGGGTGACCAGACTACTGAAGCATATTCAAGGATCGGTCTCACAAGAGTGTTAAAAAGATATATTAGACAGGGTTCTCTTGAATTCCTTCATAACTCGTGTAACAAAACCAACTAACTGATAACCACGTTGCGTTAAGTGATTAAAATGTTCCTTAAAATATAGTTTTGAGTCAAAGATAACGCCCAAATCTTTGGCAACATTACTTTCAGACAAAGGTTGATCATTGATATGGTATTCTTAGTTGTGAAAGTTATAAAAAAACGTTTAGTTACATTTAAATGCATTTTATTATGAGAACACCAGGTATGAATATTGTTAAGGTCCCATTGCAACAAGAGGCAGTCATTATCATCATCGATTATACAGAAAATTTTCATATCGTCTGCATATGGTGAACATTCACTTGTGATATGGTCTACCAAGTCATTAATAAATATAATAAACAAAAGAGGGCCAAGACGGGACCCTTGAGGAACCCCGGATGTTACTACTGTTTGTATTGTAACATATGTTATTACACATTATTATTTATATCACTGAAATTTTGAACTATTTTTTTACTTTAAACCGGGTAAGAATATAATAAATTACTTTTCTGGGCAAATAAATCAGAGTATGTTAAGTATGTGTTAAAAGCACTTTGGATAGTAGTAAGTTGTTTTGGGTGTGGGCAGTAGGAACACTAATATACCTGGATTCAGTAATTATCCATGTAGATTTCTTATTGTGTTGTTTCGTTCGGGGTAAGTAAATATGCTGATTAAGATGAGAAATTGATGTGTTCTGTCACACAACAATTATGTTGATTAAATTCGCTAGGCTTCTTCAGTGAGGTCCTTAATAATAGCAGATGTCACAGGTCGATTGCTCATAGTCTCTTTCCGGAGTAGAGTTTACTCTCACGTTTCTGAAAATATTAATTCTCAACCTCTCTGTCCTTTCTAACGGCTGTGCGGAGACAGGAAACTGCTTTGGAGTTTTGCCCCTCTGCAGTGTTGACACTTACGCGTTGTTGGGTTGTATTCTGTACATGGTAAAATGCGCCTATATGTGTTCAACTGTGGCACTGTGCCTATCCCTTCTTCCCGCTCAATGCCTTAACCTTAATGCCGGGTATGTAAAGGAGCTCATCATCATTCTGTGTGCGCCGCAGCTGTGCAAAGAAAATACATCGTAGTTTTCCCTGTCTTGCTTTGATTGAACGGAAGTATCCTGATTCAAAGCCTTGCTCTCTGTACAGTCTTAGAATCCTTTATCTAATAATTTAGTATTGTAAGTCCACAAAAGTCTATAATGAAGGTTGGAATAAATGAAGAAATGTGACGTGTAAACGGAGATATATATAATTTGCGACTGTCATTTGATCGTGACGGACGCAGCCGCCAGACATATAACTATTATACATATTACGTATACATGTAGTTGTTATAATTAAATAAGTAAGGGCATGGCATACGACACCGGACGAGCAATTTAAAGAACTAGGTATATTATGCCGGCCGTGACCTATATTACATAGGCTGCACTAAAAGTATCTGGAATAGAATATTTCCACTGTTCCTGTCGTATTAAAATCTTTTTAATTAAAAACTCATTGGGTTTAAAAATCGAATACCATTTATTTATTTAAAATAGATTCTCGGTCTTGTCACAAGGTTTTGTCAAACTTGTTTAGTCGTTGAGAAAATGGAATTGACTCGAGAAAATTCAAGAGCGATGATTTATTATGACCATAGATTACTGAATATATATAAGAGAATTATGACTTTCGAAGTGGTTTAACACAAAAACAGTGTGTTGACCGGATGATTTCTGCATTTGATGATGAAGCCCCATCCAAAACCACAATTTATCGCTGGTTTGCTGAATTTCAACGTGGACGTGTCAAGCTCAGTGATGATCCCCGTCAAGGTCGTCCAAAACTGCAGTCACCCAATTGATGCTGTGCGTGAGCTGATTGAGGAAGATCGACATGTGACATACCGCGAAATTCAGGCAACTTTAGTCATTGGCATGAGTCAAATACAAATAATCTTACATGAACAATTAGGTGTAAAAAAGATGTTTTCCCGATGGATACCGCATTCGCTCTGTGAAGAGCAAAGAGCGGCTCGCGGTACTTTTTACGTCAGAACTCTCGAAAGATTCCACGCAGGATCCTCAAATGCTGTATACAACATCGTATCAGGTGACGAATCCTGGATATACGCGTACGAACCCGAAACAAAAAACCAGTCAGTTCGAAAATGAGTTAAAGATAACAAAAATTGTTCGTTCACGGAGTCTTGCAAAAAAATGGTAGCCACCTTTGTCTCCAAAACCGGCCATGTTACGACTTGAGGGACAAAGAACGGTTAATACAGAATGGTATGCTAGCATTTGTTTGCCACAGGTCGTTTCTGAACTCCGTAAAGAGAACTGCACCGCGGCATCATCCTCCATCACGACAATGCGAGTTCTCACACCGCACACAGAACAAAAGAGTTTTTAGAGCAAGAAAAATAGAAATATTAGACCGTCCGCCGTACAGCCCCGACCTAAGCCCTAATGATTTCTATACTTTCCCTAAAATAAAGAATAAATTGCGTGTACAGAGATTCTCATCACCTGAAGAAGCTGTGGACGCCTACAAAACGGCCATTTTGGAGACCCCAACTTCCGAATGGAATGGTTGCTTCAATGATTGGTTCCATCGTATGGAAAAATGTGTCAAATTTCGCGGAGAATACTTCGAAAAGCAATAAATACATTTTTAAATAGTAATGTTGTGTCACTTCCTTGATTCCCGAAATTTTCAGTGCCGCCCTCTATTTCCCTACACCATTCCCCTCCTTATACAAAGATAAAACACTTAAATTTACACTAGGTTAACACTCGCACTCGCTACGCGAAACCGGTAGGCGTAGGTGCGGCTTGGTTGGGAACCGCCTGCACCCTCACCATGGTCGGATTGCTTACGCTCTGCTTCATTACCCAGCCTCTCGATACATGTTTGCAGCGGCGCCATAGTAGGTACCCCATTACCAGGAGGAACACTATCACCAGTGCGGTCAAGGTCTAGGTGATACAGTCTACCTTATAATCTGAATGATTGTTGACAGTCTGAGATACTAAGCTTTTGCTCGTATTTTCCTCCTTGCTCTGACTCCAACCCATCATCGATCAATTACTAGATAGATACGTCTGGCTACAATAAAGCAATTTGAACGAATTTAGGTACGAAACATTGTCTATATATGTTTACAAGATTAACATCGAAATTACAATTAAAATGCTAAAATAGGTAACAAGAACTTTTTATATTTTTTTATTGCACAGACTCACCATAATTCTTTTTAAAATAATTATTTTATTGCTTTCAAAATTTTTATTTTCAAAATCACTCAACTTATTTTACGGCGACTTATCTACATACCCTGTAGCTACTCAAGCGCAGTAGTGGAGAGTTTTTGAACTGTTATTTACTGCTTACTTATAGCTTATAGATGGACATATTTTCAACTATTCTCCTATGGGAGATTGTCCTCCTTACCTCTATACTCCATGGATGAGTCGTTCTAGTACGTTAGTACCACAAACTAATAAGAGTACTAACGTAGTTAGTACTCTTATTAGTTTGTGCGTTCAACTTAAAATAGATTACAAAGCAATACCACAGAATAAATAAAGAGTACTACGTAGAAATACGTACCGGGGTCTTGACAACGCGGCCACTTCGCGTTATTTGTGCTAACAATATGCGTTAACAATACTATCGTTACACCTGTCATCACTAAAATTAATGTTATTGTTCAAATCGTTTTCATTCGGAATGTGCGCGGGTTTTACCTATCCATAGAAATAGTACTTTCTTTTTCTCCTATTTTTATCACAAAAGTTTCCCTATCCTGCTTACGCTATAGGGTCCATCATAAGGGGGTTGAAGAGATTTTCACATCAAATCATTCCGAACAAATACTCATTTACATTTATCTAAACTACTAGAAATAAATAACCAACGTGAGGTACGGTGACATGGTGGTCTCGGATTCAAATTACGTATATTATTATCCTGTAACTTTTGCAAATATTCCGAATCGTATCGCAAAATTTCGCGTCTTCGAAGAAATCACCCGGTAATGTGATTGAATTACCGTAAGTTAATTCAGCTGCGCTCACACCACTGTCACTTCGAGTAGCGGCGCGTAGGCGTTGATTATTAGCGCTATCTGGTATCAAGCAGAAGAAATAGAAGCGTCAAGATCTTTCTAAAACTCTCCCACTAGCGCCATCTAGTATCGAATAGAAGAACTAAGTCACAAACCCTAAGCTCGTAACAATATTGTTACGCGCCTAAGTCGATGGCACTAGCGCCATCTAGTCTCGAACCGAAGAACTAAACTTCTTGAAGTAGAAACTCGAACTCTCGGTACCTTGTGCGTGTTTACTTTAATATTCTGGATATTTCGGTGCCAATTTATATTTATAGGCGCTGCAAGATGCGATCGGGGAATAGAAAAGTTAATATATATAATAATATAAATACTGAAGTTGGCGAGACAAGCGAAGCTTCGGAGCGGAATAAAGTGAATCAGTGTGATTAATTATTAGTGTTTTTATCTTTAATTAGTGTAAAGTGAATTAAAGTGTTAATTTAGGTAATTCTATCGGTAATTTTTATTGTCACGAACCTCAAGCTCGTAACAATTGGTGTCAGAAGTGGGATAAAATCATGCCGATTTTACCTAAGGAGGAAACGGAGGGTGTTCGTACCCGCAGTCAACACCAGCATGAGACGGACCAGAGAAGATTTGGTTGGGCAACGCTGCAGACGTCGGAGGGCCAGCCGCCGGCAATGGAGGCCGGTCCGTTAGTAGCTCCTGCATCTGCAGCATCTGATTTAGGCGCTCTGATGGTGATGCTGCAGGAACAGGCTCGTCGGTTCGAAGAGCAGCTGAAGCGCGGACAGGAGGAACAGGCCAGTCAGTTGAAAGAGCAGCAGGAGGAACAGGCCCGCCGACAGGAGGAACAGGCCCGTCGCTTAGAAGAGCAGCTCAAACGCGATAGGGAAGAGCAGATGCTTCTCATGAAGGACCTTCACGCTACCTTCGGGAAAGAGATAAGGGAGGTGAAGGATAAGGTTGCTCAACATGATAACCGCCTGGCGGAAGCTGAGACCCAAATCAACCAAGTTAAGAAAACGCTGGATGAACTCAAACTTGGAGATGGAATTGCGGCCCCCGCAGTAGCTACTACACCTTCGCTACGTGGGTTCAAGGTACCACCGTTCGACGGGACTTCTTCCTGGTCGGCCTACAAAATACAGTTCGAGGCCGTCATGGTGGCAAACGGCTGGAATAAAATCCAGGCCATAACTGCACTCACCTTAGGCCTGCGCGTCCAAGCCTTAACTGTGTTGGAAGCTCTCGGTAAGAAAGTGACCTACGAGCAGCTCCTTGAGGCATTGGAGGCGAGATATGGTGACGCTCACCTGGAACACGTCTTTCGTGCGCAGCTTAAAGATCGCGTGCAGCGCATCAACGAAAACCTGCAGCAGTGGGCTCTAGAGGTGGAGAAGCTGGTGCGAAAAGCATACCGGTCTGTACCTGCGCTCATTGAAGGGAACCTGGTGCAGACATTTATCGACGGCATCCGCGACCTGGTAGTCAGAGCTGCTGTGAGGCTCGGGCACCACGAGACGCTTAAGGACGCCTTGGCCCATGCACTGGAGGTGGAAGCCGTGCGACAGGATCATCGTTTCCATCGCGTCAGGGAGGTTGCAGCAGCTACAGTTCGCGACCGCAACAAAAGATACAGCCCTAGGTGCTATGGCTGTGGGGAAAGGGGCCATCTTCGATCCAGCTGCCCTAAGCGAACCGCAGAAAGGGAAAGTGAACGATATCAGGAGGGTAGTGCAGCTAACGGCACTGCCTGGCGGTGACAGGATCATCGTTCACCTCACGCTAGGGAGGTTGCAGCAGTTACGGTTCGCGACCACAATAAAGGATACAGCCCTAGGTGCTATGGCTGTGGGGAAAGGGGCCATCTTCGGTCCAGCTGCCCTAAGCACACCCTAGGAAGGGAAGGTGAACGGTCTCAGAAAGGAAGTGCGGCTAACAGCACCGCCCAGCAGCAGCAGGAATACGACTTTACTATCAGACACTGCAGCGGGAAATCTCACGGCAACGCAGATGCATTGCAAGACCTTGTCCTGAAGATTGCAAACATTGTACTAGGCAAGAGAGTAAGGAAGTGGTATCCGTGAGGATGCTCAGGACAGACCACCTCAGCAACGGGTGGAAGAACAGCCTACGACATGCACAGCAGGAAGATCCGGACATCAAGCCGATTCTGGAAGGGATGAAAGCCCGTGCTACCAAGCCTAAGTGGAGGGACGTCTCAGCGATGAGTTCAACCACGAAAAGCTATTGGGCCCAATGGGACAGCTTGCTGATTCAGGATGGAGTCCTGTGCCGTAAATGGGTCAATAGTCGAGGAGACAGTTGTCGTTTGCAAATGGTTGTCCCTAAAGCTAAAGTGCCGAATGTTCTACAGCTGTGCCATAATGGTCGTTCAAGAGTCCATCTGGGAGTTAAACGAACTTTGGGGACCTTCAAGAAAAGAGGGGACCTTCAAGAAAAGAGCTTACTCCTTTCTAAAGGGACGGCAACGCACCCGCAATTCTCCTGGTGTTGCGGTTGATCATGGGCGGCGGTAGTCACTTAACATCAGGTGAGCCGCATGCTCGTTTGCCCCCTCTTCTATAAAAAAAAAAAAGAACTCTACTGAAGGTCCGAGAACAGTTTTACTGGGTCCATTATCGTGACGATGTCGAGGATTGGTGTCGTACATGTACAAGTTGTGCGGCCGTGAAGGGACCTCAGACACGTAGTAGAGGATCATTGAAACTGTACAATGTTGGTGCACCATGGGATAGGACAGCCCTAGACATTGCGGAGCCGTTACAGAAAGGCGCAAGAGGGACTCCTAAGATCGCCCATGTGGATTGCCTGGCGCGTTATTATGGGGCCGATAATGCTCGGGACGAGCATGTCTTAGGAGGGGGCAGTGTTACGCGCCTAAGTCGCGGCACTAACGCCATCTAGTCTCGAACCGAAGAACTAAACTTCTTGAAGTTGAAACTCGAACTCTCGGTACCTTGCGCGTGTTTACTTTAATATTCTGGATATTTCGGTGCTAATTTATATTTATAGGCGCTGCAAGATGCGATCGGGGAAGTATTGAAGTTGGCGAGACAAGCGAAGCTTCGGAGCGGAATAAAGTGAATCAGTGTGATTAATTATTAGTGTTTTAACTTTAATTAGTGTAAAGTGAATTAAAGTGTTAATTTAGGTAATTCTATCGGCAATTTTTATTGTCACGAACCTCAAGCTCGTAAAAATATATTAAAATATATATACAAAGTGCATACATGGGTAAGGTCCCATGTTTGATTGTGAATACCATACGCTAACAAAAAGTATGATAATATTATTAATTAATAAAACATTGATAATCATGTTTAGCATAATGTATAAATAAGCAGAATATTCAAGAGCCTTAAATATAAAAAATAAAATATATTTTTGAATCAACAAAATAAAGCTGCATACAAAATTATTTGTCTCCTATCAACTTACAGGACGAAAAAATGCAACAAATAAAATAATAAAGCATTATGGTTTTAAAATTTTAGTTTACTTTGAAAGCAATAACGATGCCGTATTATCATGTATAAGTCATTGCAATACAACGCTAGTGGAAAAAAATCTTATTCTAATTTGTGTCTCCAAAAGTTAGCCAGTGTGTTACTCCGGTTCGATATGGGGTACATTTTTCGTTTTCAAAATTAAACAACTATATTTACCTTATTTCGATGGGGCAACGCCGTAGGTATGGAGTGTAAAAGTAAGGAGTACCAACTCCCTTAGTAGAATAGTTGAAAAAATAGTCATCTGTAAGCAGTAAATAACAGTTCAAAAACTCTTCACAACACCGCTGGAGTAGCTACTGGGATGAAATGAACTTAGCAGTTGTCGACGATTTAAGTGTGCTGCTAAACTGCTCAGTAGCTCTAAAATCTAAAATATTTTTATTTAGTAGATGTAACCTCGAAAATGTCGTCTATCCCACTAATATTTTTCGGTGCGTTCTTTAAAATTTACCCCGTAGCTATAGTGGCGCCACCCTTATTTAACTGTTATTTAACTATTTTTACTTTTTTTTTATTTCTACTTTTAACTATGGACACTTATTAATACACAGTCTGTACTCCTTACTTCTACGCTCCATAGCCGTAGGCTTACTTTCAAATGTCAGTTTTGACCAGAAAGACCAGAAAACATAAATAGCTTTCATAAGAATAAAGATGTTTATACTGTAAACACTAGTAACAAACATAAAGCTGAGAACAAATTATCGGACGCGTCCGTCAGCCGCGGCTGACAGTCGCGGCTTAGCGGTGTGCACGGTAGCTGAGACGGCGTCCTCGGACGCCTCGTTTCGGTCATTCCAGAAAGGTTTTGTCAATCGAGAAACATGACAAACAGTGACAGCGAGAAAGAATTTATAAAGTTAGCGGCAGCTGCTTTATGTCGTCCTCCAAAAAATAGGGGACCCAAACACTCCTTGTCCATGATATTAATGTAAAACGACTCGAGTATGATGAATTTCATACATTGTATCCAGACTTACAAAAAGATGATAAACGTTAAAAAATGTACTTATGAATGTACTAATATGTACTTATAAATATAGGCACTCGTGGCCATGAACACATTCAATTAATTTTTTTTTCATTACACATCATGGCGCGAGCGCAGTTGGTTCGCTTGTGACACTCGAAACGTCCGCGGACGCGTCCCGTGCCCCGTTCACACTGTCCGCGGACGCACCAAACATCCAGCCGGCCAGATTCTGTTCGGACGTCCGAACGCTCAAGAGCGACACAAGGTCATGTCCGCGTCTTACGACCGATAGTTTGCACAGTGTAGTATTAAATGTACTGGCTAGATCTCAATAAGCCGCGGCTGTCAGCCGCGTCCGTCAGCCGCGTCCGATAATTTGTTCTCAGCTTTGGTTTGTAACACCAGCAGTGATGCCAACTTAGCAACTTAATTGCTAGATCTAGCTATTATTTGGTGACAGACACCTACAATTTAATAAAACTTGTAGCTAAACTTTTAGCTACATTTTCTAGCAACTTTTCATTTCATCATGAGACGTGAGTCTATCGAAATTCGTCGAGTAGTGTGCCGAGTCGAAAGAAAAAAATCTATGGTTATAGATGCTACGGTAAGTACAGGTCGACGCTGGCCGGGAATTCCCCGTTTCCTCCGCGACAGAATACTTAGTAAACTAAAATAGTACGCGCTATTCGTATTTTACCTTGTGTTGTTTTGTTTTATCCATATAAAACTAATTTCATTTAACTTGAAAATGGATTTACCTTTGAAAAAAAAACTACGCAGAAATACAGACCGGAGTGGGAAAATATGGAAGAATTTAAAGGTTGGCTAAAATCGGCAAGTGGAGACTCAAGCAAAACATTTTGTACATATTGTTCTACGGAGATTCTTGCTAAACTATTTGATATAAAGACGCACGCTGAGACCAAAAAGCATAAACAGAAAGTAGAGTTCAAAACAGGTACGTGAATGAATTTAAAATTCGTTTTGTTGATATCAGACTCTATCGATGGGAAAAATGAGTTTGATATTTTCATTTTACCAATTTTTTAGGATCAAATAATATTCTGCGTCTAGGGTCCTTATGTATATTAATTTTGTCTTTACAGGCAATAAAGAAACTCCTTTCAAAGTTGTACCAAAAGACCATTTATTTAGACCTTGCGGTGAATCTGAAGGCACATTGACCTTATTTATAGCCGAGCACTGTTCTATACTAAGTGTTGACCATTTAGGTGAACTATGCAAAATGTGTTTCAAAGACTCTAAAGGTACACAGGAGCTTAAATTGCATCGCACTAAATGTACAGAAATAATGAAAAATGTGCTGAAGCCGCACTTTCGCAAGGAGCTCTTAGATGATATTGGAAACCAAAAGTTCAGCATTATAATGGATGAGTGCACAGACGTTAGTGTCAGTAAACACCTTGGTCTTGTAATTAGGTATTATAGAGCCGCACAGGAAAGGATACTAAGCTCATTCCTGGAACTAGTTTCTATTGACAGTGCAGGTGCTAGGGGAATCGTTAATGGCTTGGTGTCATGCTTAGAGAGTCACAACTTAGATATAAAAACAAATGATTGGAATTGGAACTGATAATGCATCTATTATGATGGGCATTAATAACGAGATTCAAAGAATCCTGGTACAGAAAATTTGATACTGATACGATGTGTGGCAGTCACATCGTATCAGTATCAAATTTTCTACTCGTTGCAGTTAGCAGTGACCTATGCCTCCGAATATACTCTGCCAAGAAATTTAGAGTTTTTGGTTAGAAATTTATAAAATATGGTTTTCTGTGTCTCCTAAGCGGCGAGACATATACGAACTTATAAACTGTGGCAAAAGTCCGTTGAAAATCACCAAGGTGTGCGATACACGTTGGCTTTCAATAGAGCCAGCGATAACAAAAATTGTGACACAATGGGAAGAATTAAAAATACATTTTAATTTAGCAAGATGGAAAGATAATTGCTACTCAGCTGAGCTTATTTACAACATGCTCGAAGACAAAAGAAATTATTTATATTTTGTGTTTCTTGGAAGCGTTTTAAATGATGTTCAAACAGCAATTTAATCATTTGAAAGTGAAAATTCTAATCCATTAAAACTTCTCAATACACTCACTACACTGATAGATTCAGTGAGCCAGAGAATTTTAATGCCAAGACCTGTAAACAGAAACTTATTAGACCCAATAACTGACAGGGATATTAACCCTAGGCCTTGGCTATATGTTTGAAACTGCTCAACATAATTTAGACTCCAAAATTTTAAATGCAATACGACAACGCTGCTCCGCCTTCTTACTGCAATTATTTAAGGAATTGCAACAAAGGCTTCCAGACAACTACAAGCAGCTAGAATCAATGGCGTTGCTAAGTCCAGAGGAAGCAATAAAACCAATCAAGTCAAACACTATCATCGACGTTGCTGAAATTTTGGGATTTACACCAGAAATAGTAGACAAGATAATGCAACAGTGGCACATTCTACATATAAATAAGTGGCATTCTGAAGAAATGGTTCAGTTTTGGGTCGAAGTAAAAAAATTTAGAAATTCTTCCGGTGACAACATATATCAAGATATAAGTACTCTTGCTTTAACTCTTGCCTTTCACTGCCACATTCTAATGCAGAGGTGGAAAGGTTATTCTCTCAAATGAATTTCGTTAAAAATAAGCAAAGGAACAGAATGCGTTTGAAAACTCTGAACTCAATCCTCTGCATTAGAGACTCACTCAGGAAAAGTGGTCAATGCTGCTATAACTGTGTTTTGCCTAAAGACGTACTGCATAAAATGGGTACCGTTGAAAAATATTCGAAATCAATGAAAGATACTGAACCCCAGCCGTTGACATCTTTCTCTTTAATTGATTAATTTATTTTTTATTTTTTATTCAATTGCGTACACAGAACTTAATTTAACTTCTCGTTGGAATTAATGAATAAAAATGATTATCAGAAACTGGCATTTTATTGTAACCTACTTACCTATCTAATGTAACATTTAGCAACTTCTAGCAAATTTTTAGGGTAAAAAAAACTGGAAATCTAGCAACATTTTGAAAATGTCTAGCTACTGGGTAAAGCTAGCGGTTGGCAACACTGAACACCAGTTACTAGACTCCACTGAGTCAGTAGTGCTTTTATGGGGCAACATATACGCTTTTAAAAACAAAATTTCAGAAAATGTACAAAATTTCTCAATAAATAAGTACAATGTACAAAAAGTGTTATTATAATATCAAAAAATACATCAATAATAACCCCTGGGATTGACGTGATCGCCACCATGCTTGTACTATTAAAATTTATTTAAAAATGTATAAACAAAATTATTGTAAAGTGAAATATGTTTTAAAAAACGTCCCGCTGGGTTTCTTGTTGGTTCTTCCCAGGACAGAGGTATCTGTAGTAAATAAAACATAACTCAATAAGTATTATGTAATAATCTATATTTAATAATAATAATTAATTGTATTGTATTCTCTGTAACATAATATATTTATTAACTTAACTAACCAGTTAAAAAGAATGTGTTTAAAGAAATCAATTGATATTGTGCAAATATTGTTAAATTTAACATATCGAATGTTAATAATTTAGGCAATTTTTAAACAATAAACATTTTAAATATATCCGGTTTCTATTTTATTAATAGGAGCTAGCAATTAGCACAAGAATTACATTGCAGCACTTTTGCAATGTAATTAATGGTTCTAAAAATATAAAATTGTAAAGTGCAAATAAAGGGCGGGCCCAAAGCACTCTTAATTGTACGCCATCTGCCGGATGGTCACGGAACTTAACGTAAATAAAATTTGAGTTGCTCATCTATCTCTAGTATATAGTAAGTAATCTATGGTTTTGACATATTTTTTCATTTGTAGTCGTGGCCTTAGTTCCATAAGTGAATTCTATGTGAGAAGTACAAAGATATCGTTTACTAGGTTCCGTCAGGTAGGTACGTTAGAATAACATTTCTGACGTACCTACATAAGGGTCAGTGGCGGATTTACCAGCAGGCTTAGTAGGCTGGAGCCTAGGGCGGCAAATTTGAGGCTAAATATTTTTTATGTCTCACAGAAATTAAAGAAATTTACATTTTAAAAAGATAGATGGAGACATATTTTCTGCCATTATCTCGGAAACGAAAGCATTTTTTTGTTCCTTACTCTACCCATTCTTGAAATTCAGTGGCAACTGCGACTGCTGAACGTTTCACAAAAGGTTGTTGTTTTTTCATGTTGCTTCAAAAAAATTTATATAAGTTCGACACAACGCTGGCAATAAATAGTGATTGAAATCGAGAAACGGAAAACGCTAAAGAAAGTAAATCTGACACCTTGGTCAGCTAGAGAGGACGCATGTGGTTTAGTAGAGATTCTTGGTCTTCAAAACTTTGGAATTAATCAAGGATGATTGTACCGAAAAGCCTGTAATGCGTAGCGAAGCGACGGGAATACTTTTGAATTTGTAAAAACTGAAAATGGGGGTAATAGTTGTTGCATTGAATGTTTTTTTGCAAATAATAAACAAAGTGAATGTCGAAATTCAGGTTTCTACCATAGATTACATCACTGTTGTCGATTTTTACGAATTTCGAAGCAGTATACAAAAGCCATTAGATAAAAAATTGAAAGGAAAAAAAAGAAATCAAACACAAAATGAAGAAATTAAAATAACTACGAGTGATATTTTCAGGGTTAACATATTTCTCTTCCTCATTCATACAATCGTATCCGAATTAGAAAAACGGCAGGACGTTTACAACAGATTCAAAGAAGTTTTTGTTTTTGAGGAAAATGTATGATTTGTTATCTACAACTAGTACGGAAAAGCCCTTATCTTGAAAGAAATGTATTCTTACTATTTAGAGACCGATATAGTTCAAGAATGCATACATTTTTAATGCCATCTTTCATCGCAAATAGTTTTAGTTAAACCTAATTCTGAATCATTGAAAAGTCGTTTATCCAAACTTTGATGCAGCAGTTTGTATGGTTTTATGTACACCAACGACAAATTGTTCGAGTGAGCGAAGCCTTTTTAGCTAAAACGGGTGAAAAACTATCTAAGATCTACCAAAAAAAAAGTTGAACGCCTTTGGGTTTCTGTGCATAAAGTCAGCTAATGAACAAGATTTCATACGATGATATGGGTGAATATTTGAACATAGACATATTCAGGGTTCGTAAATTAAGTTCAAATAATGCTTCCGATTAATTTACAGATTAACGAAATAAATCAATTGCACAGTAACTGAACTGCTATGAATGTCTGAATCTGAAGCTGAAAATTTTCGTCTAATGGTGATGAGATATGAAACACACGGTAAGTATTTAAAAATGGTAATTATGCTATGTGATTTGTAATTATAAGTAAAAAGATGATATACTTAAATCACATATTTATTTCTTAATTAAGTGACAGTTCAAATTTAGCTATATAGCTTGATTTAATAAAAAATACACAAAAATCAACTGGTTTTCTTAATAATCAATAATATTAACCGTCTCGTAATTTAAATCAAATCAACTAAAACACTAGTTCAAAACTCAGTGTCATTAGAACTCAGAGCCTTATAAGTTCCATCTAAGATATTTCTTAAACTATATTACTATTATTAGTCTTAAGTAGTACAGTAAAATACAAAAATTAGCCGTTTCTATCAAACTTTGGTAAATATAGACATTGACTTAATTTTAAAAATTAAGAAAAATAACAACAATATAAACTGATTTTCAGAACAAAAACAATAATAATTATCTTTCTAGTAACCTAAATAAAATCCACTAAAACATTAGTTCAAAACTCTGTGTAAATAGAACTGAGCGTTATATAGGTTTCATCTAAAATATTTCTTAATAATGAGATCAGTTACAAAAACTAAAAAAATATTGAAACTTGAACTCGAATCTGTATTACTTTCATGACCAGAAACTTCGCAGGTAGTATCAAATGCAGTCTTTTGTGGATCTGCAAAATCATCACACAGCAATGATGATCCAAGAACATTAGACTGGCCATCAATTATTTCATTTGAGCTTAATTGCAATGTAGATTGAACGTAGTCTTGAAATACACTTGAAAAATTGATATCACTGCCACTGCCGGAAATATTATACTGATATACCATATTCTCAATTTGTACATTAGGGTCCAAGTGTAATTTGTTATCAGGTTTTAAACCAGACAGAATTTTAACGGTGGTTTCGTTTCTTTTGCGCTTTGGCGTTAGTAAAACATTACTTAATATTTTAATAGTCCTGTTATTTGGTGTAGTTTTAGGGATTACGTTTGTGGTTGCGTCATACATATTATTATCTTCATTCTCTTTATTTGTAATATGTGTTGATTCATCTTTGTCTTTATAGCATAATTTTCCGACAAATTTTGTATGTTTACAGTTCATGTCCAAGCATATAAAGCAACTAGTATCTCTGAATATTAGGTGGTCCTTTTCTTTCTGCCACAGTATTTGATGGACTTTCATTGTACCTTTTAATGGTTTCAACTGTTCTGAAGGTATCAATATATCTTTTTCTGTTATTTGGTATTCTTCAACAGTTTCCACGTTAAATTTTTGTGTGTTTTGTTTTACGATTTTCATAAATCCATCTAATGTTGCAACATCTCTACCTTGCGCTACAGCAGCGTCAGCAGTGCGTTTAACAACTGCCCCTACTCCATCTGCAGCACCTTTGCCGTGAGCTGATTCGAAGTAATTCCAGGTGACCATCTTTAACCCATGAAAATACCAATATAGTTTAGAAATAACATAAAACATTGTTTTATTTCTGTACTGGCTACTTGGTAAAGGGATATTGTGCGCCCATACAGCAGCAGAATCATGTCGCAAGTTTTCGCTTACTGTACAAAATGGTGTGTTTGTCAAATTGCTTGTATCATCTGTTATATATATATATATATATATATATATATATATATATATATATATATATATATATATATATATATATATATATATATATATATATATATATATATATATATATATAACTGCAGTATGCAGTGTTAACTCTTGCCGACTACCTCCAAAGTGGAAGGCTTGAACCTACGACTCATACTTCAAAGCATAGTTCTCACTAAAATCTATGTGAATGATAGCTTCGTTGCCCTTGAGATGTTCCTTCCGATCTTTTATTGCACTAAATTGCCACCTACGTGTTCCTTCATGTTTCAGGAATATTGGAATCATATTTTCTAATACCTCAATAGCTTGTTTCAGTGACGTGGTCACTCATCTTTGCCATAATTTTTTTAGTCTTTTCTACGCCTTTAACTACGTAAGTGGATATTGAGTTTTCCCATTTTTGAATGATAATGGATCATCATTATCGAATTATTGATAGTCAATTACTTTATTTTTGCACAAATTACATCGTTCCAGTAAACATTCAGTTTTTGAGCAACATAGACAGTTAATTAAGTCGTTAGAATTAATGTATTTAAGTATCTTTTTTTTTGCGTAACGCTTGAATCAAGAGTTCCATGCACAAACTAATAAGAGTACTAACGTAGTTCCATGTTTGCATGCAGTTTGAAGAGACATGTATCCCTTTAGTTAACTTTAGGTACCCAAAATGGCCTTTGTTTACAAAAGTAAGAGTAACTTACCTTGCAAAATTCAGTTTCAAAAATTTTGTGAAGGTTTTTCATAGTATCAGACAAATATCGCTTTTGCTTTCTTTCAAAAGAAAGCAAAACACAGAAGAAACTGTGTAATAAATTCTGAAGTCGTTCTAGAAATATCGTCACGTTCAAAAAAAATTGAATATCTTGTTTTAGTTTCTCATATTCGACATTTCTTTGGTTTTCTTCATCTCTCTCACTCGGAAATCATTAGATTCAGACAAAACCTAGTTATGGTTACACCAGCACCACCCATAATACATATAAAGCGTCCATCAGCATAAATACATAAACGCTGAGTATGTAGTAATTTAAGTAGACTGTAAGCATAGGATTAAGAATTGTAAAAGACAATGGTGAGAATAAATTCACATCTCTCTCTGTGAACACGTAGTTTTAATTAGTTTTTAAAAAGCTCTCGGCTGCTCCCGCAACTTGAGCCAGTAGGATCGCCGCAAAAGCTGTGCCACCGTTCGTGAATATCGCTTATACAATTTTACCCATTTTCACGCAGCGAACCAAAACAAATTCGTCGAGAATAAGGAGCCTTGAAGCTGATGATGGGCACTGCGGGCTGCTGAGTACGACTCTTCACCTCCTTTATATCCCTTAGTAAACTTGGAATTAGACATTTTTCATTTTGACTGTTATTTGGGTTTCAAATACTAATCTTACGTAAATTTTATAAAGTATTAAGTGTAATAAATAACTATTACTTAAATAAAAATAATATTAAATTAATTGTAATAGTCCAATATTACTCAATGAAGTTATAGAGTAATATTATATTAAGTATTATACATTATATTAAGTTCTTATTGTGTCTACATATGTTTGTTAATTTAAAGATTACTCGACACTTTAATACTTAATAGATTAGTACTTATACTCGAATTTTCCTTACAACATTTGTGGAACTAGTAGAGTTATAATAAATATTTTATTTTATTTCTTATTTTTGTGTAGAACGAGTGAAAACATTATTTAAAATGTCGGAAATTAAACTTATCCCTAATGAATTAACTAAAAAAAAATACCAACATTTAGCGGCAACAAACGCCATTTAAATTTATTTTTGCGTAAATGTGAATATATAATAAGTAACTTTAAATCATCCGATGTTAAAAATGAATATATAATGCAAATCATAGTCATAAGACTACTACTATAAATCATGACTATACTCAAGACTATAAGAATAAATCATCATATAGTATCTATATGTTACATACATACATACATATATATATATATATATATATATATATATATATATATATATATATATATATATATATGTGTATATATATATATATATATGTATATCTAAGGCCGTTTTCTCACACGCGGGGACAACACAACACCAATACAACTTTGAATCAACAATTCGGCTATGTTGTCTTGTCCGCTAGATCTGATCAACTTTTTTGTTGTGACAGCACTGTGACAACATAGCCGCCTTGCAGACTCTATAGGGACTTTTTCACTGCAGGCAACACGACACCAACACAACATTCCTTGCGAGTGCACGCCCTCCTCGAACATTTTCGCGCGTGTCTAGAAATTGTTTTTTTTATTTGACCTAATTAATAATGAAAAAAAAGTTTAAATACGATGTTTCAACGTTAATAGAAACTGTAGAAAGTAAACCGTGTCTTTGGGATAAATCAAATCAAATCAAATCAAAATTCATTTATTTCAGACAACAAAGGTCCATGGGTTAGTAATACATTAATGCTTAAAAACTAAGTGTTAGTATTTTGAAGACAAATTAAATTAATTTATATTTATATTATAATTTAGAAATAAAATAGAATTATAATATATCTAGAATAAATTAAAACTAACTTAGTCAATTGACTCGAGATTACATCACACACACAGACTAAATCAGAAAAAACAATTCCAAATTACTTTCTAATTTGTCATGTACCTAAGAGGCACTCCGTGCGGTCGACACCCCGAAGAATTATTATCCACTGTGTATGTCATCGTTCGCACAAAGTGCCTTACAATAGGCGCATGCGGATCCTCTGACACTGTTCTCAGGATGCTGTTTTCACTTCTCCGTATCCTTCTCATTAGTGACGCTACTTTTTTCCGAACAATGGCATGAAAACCGTCAGTTCGGGTCTGTGCAAACATACCAGAGGCACTACAAAAGCGGGGAAGTGCCAACATCATCCTGAAAACGTTATTGTATTGGACGCGCAGTGTGTTTAACGATTTTTTGGCATACCCAATCCACAGACCACCCGTGTACAGACCCTGGCAATACGCTTTGAATAAGGTTATTTTAACCTGATCTGAACAGCGAGCAAATCTGCGGGCCAGCATATTGCCGCGTACCGCCAAAGCCCTACGCTCCCTCTCAATATCCAAATCATCCTTAAGGTCATCGGCAAGAATATGCCCTAGGTATTTAAATTGATACACCCGCTTTAGTTCCGATCCATTTAATCTTATTGCAGGGATAGCTTCGGGATACTTGCCGTCCACCCCAAAGACCATGTATTCACTCTTATTTATGTTATATACAAGACCATGCGAGGCATCGTAAGTCTCGCAGACCTTCAACATTTCTCCGATCGCATTCGCAGTGGGACTCAGCAACACCATGTCATCCGCATAGCTGATGCTATTGATACTAACACCACCCACGCGGCATCCAACACGCATGCTACTGAGCTCCACTAAGAGATCGTTAACATACGGGTTGAAGAGCTTTGGAGACGATAACCCCCCCTGCCTCACTCCGCACTCCAATCTGTATGACTCGGAGAGACTGTTTGACCATTTAACATAATTGGTCTGGTTTGCATACCAATACCGAAAAATATTAATCATCTCCGCTGGAATACCCCTGTCCTCCATCTTCCTCCAAAGCACATCATATGAAACGAGATCGAAGGCTTTGGAGAGGTCCAGAAAACAGGCGTAAACAGGTGTCCTCCTATCTGTGTAGTATTGGACAATATGCTTGAGGCTCAGAATTGGGCTTTCAGTGGATAGTCCGGGCCGGAACCCGAACTGCGCATCATGCAGGTTTAAGTAATTTTGTAGGCCAGAGACAAGCAGACTGTCCAATATCTTATCTATCATAGTAGCGAGGGAGATTGGGCGATAGTTTCCCTTATCCGAGATATCTCCCGTCCCGTTCTTCAATATGGGCACGACAGTAGTTTTCATTAGATCAGCTGGTAAATACGAGTGGCTGATGCACATATTGAAAAACAGGGACAGGACCCTCTGTAAATGCACCCCCGCATATCTCACGCAACGGCCTTTCCCCGCGCACGCCGGACCCATACTCTGGCTTAGTAACAGATGGACCAAGTGGTGACCTCACCTTAAAGTGTTCCATGAACAAATTTGCAATATCCCCCGGGTCACTTTTGCCATCGACACTCGCCGGGAGTCCAGGCCTAATATTCAGTTTCCCTGTGGATTTCCAAAACCTACTAAAGTTCTTTTCCGCTCTAAGTTTTGCTATTTGGTCCATTTTTATTTGCTCCTGATTTTTTAAGCACGAAAAAATCGAACGAAGATTACAGACAAAAAATTATAAGAAGAAATATTTGGGAATATGTCGCAATAATTTTAGAACCGGAAATTTGCATTTGCACTGAGAAACATTCAATACGTAATGTTATGAAACAAATCGCTTAAAATAAATCCCACAACGTATTTTGTTGATGGTGGCGTTCGCACTCACAAAATCTGTGTAAAATTTTCAAAAGATATTAAGATTTGTTAAGCTATTGCATAGCTTCTATCGCGGGCCTTGAGCGCGGGGAGCGAATCCAGAAATTTATTACGCCGTAACGAAAAAACCTCACGCTCCCCACTCTGACGGGCACGGAGGTGTGGATTGAAGGCCGTGCATTGTCTAACGTCGTTTCTTTTCGGCAGTCTTCGACACGGTGTTTGTGTATAAAGTGTTTTGAATATGAATGAAAAAAGTGGATTTATTATTAATGAAGAAAGTCACGATATAATAGTGAAAGAAAATGAGTGAGTACTCTATATACATACATTTTATTATTATCACAAATGCAGTACTAATTTTGAATTGAAAATATAGTACTGCTATAAAGATAACCTAAATATTTGATATTAAAATGAGCGATATTGAAAGTAGCCCTCTTTGTATATACACAAACACACACACGCGTATAGTTTAAATTCTCAATTTAGATTCTCAATATATATATATATATATATATATATATATATATATATATATGTATATTTTAGTGAAAGAAAATGAGTGAGTACTCTATATACATACATTTTATTATTATCACAAATGCAGTACTAATTTTGAATTGAAAATATAGTACATTTACATATATATATATATATATATATATATATATATATATATTAAATATATATATATATATATTTATATATATATATATATATATATATATATATATATATATATATATATATATATATATATATATATATATATATATATATATATATATATATATATTAGAGATGGGCCGAAATTCGGTACAAGAAAAATAATACCTACTTGCACTTATTTTAACTGAAATATAAGGTGCTTCTACTCATGATACTGTACCACTTTCCCCAAGGAACCCATAGTCAATTCTCAAAAAAAAATTGCACTTTGTATGGAAATCGGTCAGCTGATTGGCCAAGTCTCCATACAAAGAACCGTGGCATATATTTTAGAAGCACCTTATATAACAACATTAGCTACTGTAAAATAAAAGATATTATTTTTACTCACTCATGGTCAATTATTTATTTCGGAACATTGTAAATGTAAACCTTATATTAAATCAGTTCCTATCTTATCATTAATCTTAATCTTAGTTCTTAACCTTAATCTTAGTTAATTAGTTATTAATCTTAGAAATCCCTGCCTAATTAATAATTAGCCATATTACAAAAATGAAATAAACTTTGTATTCTCCTAGTAAACATCATTAACCTCAAGTATTTTTCATTACAATTAAAGGGTATTTATTTTCAACAATCATATTAAACCAACTGTTCTTATCTATCTAGTCATATTTATTTACCAGAGTCAGGTTATGGTGCAAAAACACCAAAGATCTTATCAAGCCTTATCTGGCAGAAGTTTGTTACGTTTTTTTTTCGTAGGTATATGTTTCCTGCGGTGTGCGGGCGGGGTATTTGAAGTAAATGCGTAAACAAGTCACGACGCGTCGCTCTCGAGAAAGCGTGCGAAAATGAACCGAAGTTCAAATAAAGAAAAGAAAGTATCAAAGATTCGTTTTTGTTGCCAATTTTAACACAACTTTGGGCGTAAATTAGTAATAAAAGCAGTGTAAAATTTCCAAGACAAAGTCGGTACCGACACAGATCAATTATCGAAGAATTCAATAAATTTTATTTGTAATTGATTTATGCAGTGGTTTTTTCATAAAACCCCTTCTTCCAAAGGCCTTTTTGTATTTTTTTACGCGCGCGTGTTTATATGAATTATCGAGCATCTCACTGAATAATGTTTCCCCCGGTGCGGTGCGGGAGGGCGACACTTACACAAACATGCATGCGCGGTGACGCACGCTTGTTCTAGTTTTATCTTTTATTCGACTCAGTCAGCTGCGGCCTGTGACGTTCGTATGACTATAGCTATACCTGCGCTCTAAATTACTACGCTACATTGACACCTGCTTGAACTTTGGATTTCGATACTACTCTGTTTGGCATAGAAATTGATATTATTGAAAGAGATGATGCGTTTTGGACGGCAGACAAAATTTTAAAATTAGATAGCTTTTATCAGAAATGTGTTTTGCCGGAGCTGATAGATCCCCGTTACCCTCGCAAACTACAATTTAGAGATCGAATGTAAATCAAATTGATATAAGCACAGACAAAAATAGCGGAATATAAATAAAATTTTGAAAAAAAAAACGATCTCAAAATTTTATTAATGTTCCGCTAATTTTATCTGTACTTACCTATGTCAATTTGATTTACATTCGATTATAATTATATTCTCAGACGTGCAGGTTTCCTCAATATGTTTTCCTTCATCGCCGAGCACGTGGTAAATCTGCACAATTGCAATTAACAATTTCATTGGTGCCTGCGGGAATCGAACTTGGGTCTGCATATCTGAGAAATTAAAAAATATATATTTCGAAGACATGTGAAGTTCGTCAACACGCATTGAGGCAGCGTGAAGGACATTTCCTTGCCTTAAAACCCTCTCAGAAATTAGAGGAGGCCTGTGCCCAGCAGTGGGACGTATATAGGCTGTAACTTTACTTTTTTACTTTTATAAATATATTATTTTACCGACGAAAATTTTAAAGAAAAATAAAAAATAAGCAACCAACAACCTCCTAGCTCCCTAGGTGACTTGCGAGATGTCAGTGTAACAAAACAAAACGGTCCAGAAAAACAGACTTTCCAACTGAGAGCTAAATCAGCACGCAACAATTTCATTGGTGCCAGTGGGGATCGAACTCGGGTTGCTCCCGTACTGTGATAGTTATAACGAGCGCTAACCATGTGAGCAACCACGGCTCTCAACGACATCGTTCCATTCGTGTACAGCGCTGAAGATAGCAGAGTAAAAAATTAGAGATTGTGGTGTTTGAAATTTGTCATCTATGAGAGTGAATTTTATCTGTGTACTCTGTAACAAATAACTATATAGAAAAAAAATGTGAAAATGACATTTCGCCATTTTTGTTTGTATACTGGTTAGGAACTCGATCAAAAATTTGATAATTTTTCTGTTTTTATACGTTATTTCTAAAAAAATGTGAAAATGACTATTCGCCATTTTTATTTGTGTACTGGTTAGGAACTCGATCAAAAATTTGATAATTTCTCCGTTTTTATACGTTATTTCTAATGTTATTTTACATCAAATTAATTGTGAAGATATTTTCTTTAGGAAATATGTATCATTACGACGATTCAAAAACGTTTACATATAATAATTTACCTCGAAATTCACTATACGCGATTATCGTTTATTGATTATATGTTGTTTAAAAAGTATTCTTATCAGTTTTTGTGTTAAATGGATGCTAAATATAAAAGAATGCTTCAGTATTGATAGCAATTTATTAACGAAATATCTGTTGAGATGTGTCTAGAAATTATTAATACTTATTTTTATTTATTTATTAAAATAATAAATAAATAAAAATAAATATACATTTATCTATATTGAGTACTAGTTGTTCCCCGCGATCTCGCCCGCGTGGAATATGGATTTCATGGGTTTTAATTTTTTTGCGCGGAACCCTAATTCTTTTTCTAAAACAAAAGTAGTTCAAGTTATTCCTTATATCATCAACTATCTGCCAGTGAAAGTCCCGTCAAAATAGATCCAGCTGTTTTGGAGATTAGCTGGAACAAACAGACAGACAGACAGACAGACAGACCGACAGACAGATAAAAATTTTAAAAATTGTGTTTTTGTTACTAGTACTTTCATATGCATTTAATAAAAAGCTGATGTTTTAACATTACAAACAGACACTTCAATTTTATTTATTTGTAGATATAGATATAAGATATTATTCATATTGGTGACATTTTAAAGGGAATATCATGTACTATTATAATAATAAAATAATTGTCTCCAGTAAATATTATACTTTTCTTGTAAAACTCGAAATAAAAAATAAATACGATTTATTTTTATATTCCCATATGCTTTATTTTCATCCTTTATTTTTTATTTGACCAATTTTCTTTTATTAAAATTAAATTCTGAATTCGTTGAGCTTTTTGAGAATATTTTTATTTGAATGTTAGGTAGGTACCTATATTAGTTTTTCAGTAGTAATCGTTTTTGTTGCGACAGTCTCGCGCGGTCGTAAAAAAAAGTTACTGCGCGGACAGGTGGGACGAGAATCACTTGCGCGGCGCTTGAAGGCCGTGCATTGTCTAACGTCGTTTCTTTTCGGCAGTCTTCGACACGGTGTTTGTGTGCGTGCAACTAGACGTATTGTTCGACTCTACGAAGCTCGCACGAATCGAGACGAGCTGCTCCGAAATCGGACGAATACATAAGCAGCTGTTTATGAGAAAGTATATAGGTGTATAGGTATTTATGTACAACAGTGAATAGCTGTACTTGTAAAATTTGTGTATAAAGTGTTTTGAATATGAATGAACAAAGTGCATTTATTATTTATTTATTTAATAAAAGAAAAAAATTTGTTTTCTTATCGGTCACCACGCTCCATCTTTGTCATTAATCAGATTACTTGCAATTCTCTCGTGTGTCGGAAAAATTTAGTCTTTTTTGGGGTATTTATTTAGGTTGTCTGTCCCAGAGCTCGATATAAAAGAACATAATAAAATACAATACAAATTTCTAATTATTTATTCAATTAATGCAATTTATTGGGGGATGAGTCGCTCGCGTCCGTAGGCTTCGACCACCTAACCTTAGGCCCACCCTACACGTGTCCTCCGGGTGGTGCTAAACGAGCGACAAAGCCGAAAAAATAGACTCGGCTCCTTGCCGTAGGGTAGTGGCGTAAAATCTACCACCACCCCTTGTTCACACCATGACTCAGGAAATAAAAGAAATGGCCCCGAGTTCCCGGCGCCCCTTTAATGGGGCAGGGGTGCGAAGAATCTCCGGGAGAAAAACCAGCGACGAGGTTCGCCATCCGTCACGCTCTGTCTCCCGGAGGGGCGAAAAGTGGATTGCGGAAACCCGTCTGGCTACGCTGAATGTATGTGTAGGAATGAATGATAAGATGGATGAAGTATGCGAAATGATGAATGACAGAGGAATAGATGTGTTATGTGTGAATGAGACGAAACGAAAGGGAAATGATGCCACTGCACATGGAACGTATACCGCGTATTGGTCTTTTGTAGACGAGACCGAACGGGCATGCCAGGGAGTCGGTTTCATCCTTTCAGAAAGAATGGGTTAATGTGTGAAAGAGTATGAATGTGTAAGCCCGAGGCTGCTATGGATACGAATGAAAGTGGGCTTAAAGAAGCTGTTCCTGCTAGGGGTGTACGCCCCAGACATGTCTAAGCCCACTTACATCCGAGAGCAGTTTTGGGACATGGTAAGGATGGTGTTGACAAAATGTAAGGAAAATGAAAATATTATTATGTTAGGAGACTTTAATGGAAGGGTTGGGGTGAAGAGGTCTGGTTATGAAAGGATATTGGGAACGTTTGGTGATGAAAGTACAAATGAGAATGGTGAAGACCTCCTCACCGTATGTGTGGAAAAGAATCTTTTTGTGACGAATACCTTTTTTCGTCATAAGAAGATTCACATGTATACATGGGAAAGAGGTGATGATAGAAGCATGATAGATTTCGTAATTGTGGATGAAAGAATGAGGAGCGCAGTCGTAGATACAAGGGTTTACCGGGGGTCTAACGTAGGGACGGATCATTACTTGGTCTTATGTCGAATTAATGGTCTTTTCAGGTTGGCGGCATCGGACATCTGTGTCTACCACTGCGTTACAGCGTTTAAGAATAGAGAAGTTACAAGATGAAGATGTGAAAGAGAAGTATAAATGTAGACTGAGAGGAAATATTAAATGTTTGAATGAGTTGTGTACGAATGATTTAGACTTGAATACTGTGTGGGATAATATTAAGAAAGGTTTGGTGGATGCCGCCACCGCAGTATGTGGTGTAAGTAAGAGAACAAATGAAAGGAAAAGTAATATGTTGTGGTGGGATGATGAGGTACGAGTGGAAGTTGAAACAAAGAAGAAAGCATGGTTAGATTTACTAGCAACCAAAGCTGGTAATTCTTCTGGTATGAATGATGAGATTGAAAGAAAAAAGGCAGAATTTAGACGTCTGAATAAGAGAGTAAAAGAAGTTTTTGAAAGGAAAAAGAAAGAAAGAACGGATAAGAATGATAGAAGGATATCTGATAATTTCCAGGCTAACATAAAAATGTTCTGGAAACTAGTAAGAACTGCCAGGGGAAATACAAAACAGCCTATAATAAATGCTATAAGAGACGAGAATGGATGTATTCTGAATGATGAAGTTTCGAATTTAAACAGATGGAAGGAATACTTTAAAAGCGTGTTTATGAGTGAAGAGTCGTCTGAATTAAATGAACTAGAAATTCCGAAAGAATTGGAAAGGGGTATGGAGATAAGTGTAGATGAAATAATGAAAGCAATGAAAAGCATGAAAGCAGGTAAGGCAGCTGGATATGATAGAGTATCACTCGAGATGCTAAGGGCTGGAGAGGGAGTGGTGGCAGGCCTGCTGTACACCTTGTTTAATTTATGTTGGGAATTAAAACGTGTACCGGATGACTGGTGTAAAGCAGTTATAGTACCAATATATAAAGGAAAAGGGTCACAGCAGGACTGCAAAAACTACCGTGGTATCAGCTTGCTTAGTATTGTGGGTAAATTGTATGCTAAGGTGTTAATTGAAAGAGTTATGAAAGAAACTGATGGAAAAATTTGGGATGTGCAAGCGGGTTTTAGAAAGGGAATGGGGTGTACAAATCAAGTTTTTTCCATGCGCATGATTGCGGAGAAGTTTTTGGCCAAAAACCAGAAAGTTTTTTGTGCGTTCATGGACTTGGAAAAGGCTTATGACAGAGTGGACAGGAATGTGTTATGGCAAACACTGAACTCATATGGGTTGAGCGCTGGTTTGATACAGGCATTGAGGTCTCTTTATAGGGACTCTAGTGCTTGTGTCAGGATCAATGGGGCCTACTCGGACTGGTTTGGCATCCAAAAAGGTGTCAGACAGGGCTGTGTGGCTTCCCCTTGGCTGTTCAACCTATTTATGGACAGGTGTTTGCAAACTTTGAAAGATGAAGAATGTGGGTTAAGAATGGGCGAGTTAACCGTCAAATGCCTTTTGTATGCCGATGATCAAGTCATATTTGCGTCATCGGCGGCTGAGTTACAAATGATGGTTACATTAATGAACTGGGAATTAAAAGAAACGGGAGTGAAAGTGAACGCAAGTAAGACGAAAGTGATGGTTTTTGAAAGAGAAGAAACAAAACGGTATGTGAAATAAGAATAGAAGGAGAGTTAATTGAGCAAGTGGATGAGTTTGTGTATTTGGGATGTGTATTTAGCAGGGATGGTAGATATGGTAGGGATATAGAACGACGAGTAAATGCAGGGAATAGAGTGAATGGGGCACTACACTCTATTATGAAGAACCAGAATGTGTCAAAAAAGGCACATATGGTAATTCATAATGCTGTGTTAGTCCCTACTTTAATGTATGGTAGTGAAAGCTGGGTGTGGCAGAAGAAGCACGAAAGTAGAATAAATGTTGTAGAAATGCGGTCTTTAAGGATTATGCTAGGGTTGAATCTGAATGACAGGGTGAGAAACTGCGTGATAAGAGATAAATGTGGTATGCAAGATGATGTTGTGACCAGGATTAAGAAAGGAATGCTTCGGTGGTTTGGTCATGTAGAAAGAATGAATAAGGAAAGAGTGACAAAGCAAATTTATATGGAAGATGTGAACGGCAGAGTTGGGAAGGGACGCCCTAGAAAAAAGTTTATCGACGAAATTGGCGATATTTTGAAAATGGGCCACGTTAGAAGTACCCTTAACCGACGAGCATGTATGCGTAGATATATGGATGTAAAGGAGGCGAAAGAGGTATGTCAGGATCCAAAAGCCAAATGGAAGTCCATAGTCTCTGCCTACCCCTCTGGGTGACAGGCGTGAGTGTTTTATGTTATGTTATGTTATTTATTCAATTAAAATACATAAGTAAAAAAAGAACTCTACAAAACTGTTTATCAGATAATTTAGTTTGTCACTGCCATCTTCATAATGTGTTGTAAGTGACAAGAAATTTTTGTTTCACATGTTCTACTAATTATATATATGAGAAAGAAATATGAAAGCATAATATACCACCTTTCTCTCAAAATTTTACAAAGTTTACCATAGTTTATGCTTATTACAATAATCTGAGTTTCCTTGGATATACAGGATTATTTTGCGATAACCGGTCAAATTTGCAGAGAAGATTCAAGATAACTAATATAGGCTAACGTTAAAGAAAAATCAATTTTAAAAAATATCAAACTTTGTGTTCTTTTTATCTCTTAAATTCAAAATGCGGAGTAATGCCTTATATTAAGTGATTTTACTGCACACTCAAACATTCGTAAGAGTCGATCGGTAGGCAATAACGTTGTTGCCCATAAATCGGATTCAATTTGGGATAGTTGCAAATAAAAGAAGAAGCCTTTTTTACTGATATTTTCAAAAACTGTATTAACATATCATTATTTATGTATTTAAGCTTAAGTTTCGAATTTGATTACTCTGAAAAATATAATATAATATGTATATAATGGATTTATCATTTTATTAGTCTGAACCCAAAGGATGTTAAAAAGATCGTTATACTAAGCCTACAATGTTGGGTCTTGCATGCTTAGTATTACTGTCCAGACAGAATGTGGCAGAACTAGTATTTGTATACTGGCCACCTAATAGCAGGTGGTTCTAAGGTACAGAAATACATTTCTCAAACGTGCATAATACTAGAACACTACTGACGGGAGACAAAATTTCTCCAGAGTAATTAGTTATGTCCATTAAGTTATTAGATGAGTTAAAAAAAGAAAATAAAAATCAATACTGGTTACAATATTTCAATTACCTATGTAAAAAAAGGATAATAATGTTACGAGCTTGAGGTTCGTGACGATAAAAACTGCCGATTGAATTACCAAAATTAACACTTTAATTCACTTTACACTAATTAAACTTAAAACACTAATAATTAATCACACTGATTTACTTTATTCCGCTCCGAAGCTTCGCTTGTCTCGCCAAATTCAATACTTCCCCGATAGCATCGTGCAGCGCCTTTAAATACACATTATCAACGAAACATCCAGAATATTCAAGTAAATACGCGCGCCAATCGACTAGGCGCCGAAAGTTCGAGTATAGGGCTTCTAGAAAGTTTAGTTCTTCAACTAGATAGCGCTGTCGGTTGAAAGATTAGTCATGTCATTTTCTGGAAAGCTCTTCTCGCTCTGTTGCCCGACACTAGATGGCGCTAGTGCCAGACGTCAGCGTAAGGCGCGCAACACTGCCCCCTCCTAATACATGCTCATCCCGAGCATTTTCGGCCCCATAATAACGCGCCAGGCAATCCACATGGACGATCTTAGGAGTCCCTCTTGCGCCTTTCTGTATCCGGTAGGTTACATCGTTGATCCTGATCACAGTCCCATTTAGCTTGAAGTTTAGGAGATTTCCCTTTGCTGCGGACTGGATTGTGCAACCATACTAGTGAACCTTCGTCGAAGCCTTTGTGGTTCATTTTGCGGTCGTACCGGGTTTTCATCTTTTCAGACATTTGCTGGCCCGATTGTCTGACGTGCTCACAAATGTCATTCATTTTGTTCCGCAAGTCATTTGCATAATCGGTTATACTGCGTGGGGCATCAGGTGGTATCCCGGTGATCAGGTCTGCAAGTAGCCGTAATTCTCTTCCAAAGTTTGCGAAAGCTGGTGTCAGTGATGTACTTTCGTGAACAGCGCTTCGATATGACAACAAAAACGGTTGTATGTGCTTGTCCCAATCTCGTTGCCGATTGTCTACAACTTTTGCTGGTACCTCTCCAATGTCTGATTAAATCGTTCTACCATTCCATTAGATTGCGGGTGATAAGAAGTCGTTCTTGTTTTATGAGTACCCATAACACGGCAAGTTTCCTGGAATATTTGAGACTCAAAATTCCTTCCTTGATCGCTGTGAATCTCCAAAGGTACTCCAAAACGACAGAAGACTTCATGAACTAGTTTATCTGCAACTGTTGAAGCTTCTTGATTTGGAATGGCGAAGACTTCTGGCCACTTAGTGAAGTAATCCATCACAACCATGAAATACTTGTTACTGCTTTCACTCTCCGGAAACGGCCCCGCCACGTCAATGGCTATTCTCTCCCATGGTGCACCAACATTGTACAACTTCAATGCACCTCTACTACGAGTCTGAGGTCCCTTTACAGCCGCACAACTTGTACATTTGCGACACTCGTCCTCGACATCGTTTCGACACTGGACCCAGTAAAGTTCTCAAAATGTAAAAAGGGGTAAAGCCCGGTTTACATTTTGAGAAGTGACAAGAGTCACTTCTGAGAAAAGTCACATTTTGAGAAGTGACAAGAGTCACATTTTGAGAAGTGACAAGTGCGAGTGACAATGACAAGTGACAAATGACAAGTGCTTAGTGCGTGTGAACAGGCAGTGACAAGTGCGAGTGACAAGTGATAAGTGCGAAATGAAAAGTAACAAGTGAATAGCGGCCTGCTCTATTCTCTGAAAAGTATCTATATATAGGTGTGCACCAATATCTTTGCAATAAGGCACTTCACACATCTTTTTAATCAAAAAAAGGTAAAATCGCATAATGAGATACCAGTTTTAAACTTTAAAGCTGTGCTAGCGCCTCTTTAACAATTACCAACCCAATTTCACACTCGAAGATTTCACATAATAATGACATCCAATTGCCACATGTGTGAACACCAACTTGCTACTTGTCACTTGTCATTGCCGCTCGCACTTGTCACTTCTCAAAATGTAAACCGGGCCTAAGTCAATTAGAATACAAAATGGACTAAGAACTCCCCCTCGCACACTCCTTCAAGCACCGCGTTTCCCTACAGTAACCATTTTCATTGGCTATTGACTGCTCTTACCTAAACATTTTCGGAGACGAGTTCGACAGTGTTCTTTCGTTCGTCGTTCTTGATTGTCTTGATCGGCTAACAAAATGCATTTGAATTATTTATGTCATACTTACTGTGGAACAATTTTTCGTGGATTTTTCGTTATTTCCGAACCGTTTTTTTTTCGTTATTTCGACTATTTATTGGAAAGATTTTAACTGTACTATTATTTTAGGGCGACAAACGGAAATACTTGGCTTATCTATGTTATTTCCGCATGTAGCAAATAACAAAAATACATCTACCTACTCCTATAAAAACTACTTAAACAATGTTTTTTAATTCCGAGAATTCCCGGGATTCCGGGAAATATTTGGCATATACATGTTATGTCCGCAAGTCGCAAGTAGCAAAAACAGCTCTACCTACTCCGACCTATAGACATAAATTAAGGATGTGTTCTGTGACCCTAAGGTATTTTGATAATTTAGGCCAATTTAGGCACCTTATGAACTTGAGTGACTATCGTGGTCAAAGAGTATAGTAATATATACGGAATGGTCGTGGTTGAGCTGTCATCAAAATCTCAAACTCTCGTATTAAATGAAAGAACAAGCATCCAAGGTCCAAGCCAAAATTCTTAATTAATAAAAATTAAAGTAATCTATGAAGGATAACGTGTTTGATAATTTTAATAAATACATTTTTATACTTTTTACGAAATATGAGGAATTTAGAAGTTTGGGAAGTGCTTGTAAAAAAAATCAACATTAAATTTAATGAAAAAGACTGTTTATCTTATAGTTACGATGCAGACAATAAGTGTAAATTGTTTGTTATTACTCATAACCTAGAAGTGATAAACATTGATAATTTTGGAGCTGTTAAGTGGTCCAAAGATATTTCTGAAATAACAAATGGAAAAAACTTTCCAGTAAAGATTACATATATTTCATTATCCAATCAGATATGCATAGCATTAGCTAATGGCGAATTGGTTACAATCGATGAATCCGGAGATAATTACGACGTAATGGGTGTGTTTGAAAATGGATTACTGGTAATTTTAAATAAATCTTTATTATAAGTTTAGATTTACTATAAAGATCTTAACGATAATTCATGAATGTTTCATAATGTTAATACCTAATGAAAAATCATTTTCTAATTTTATATAATTTCTTATTTGAATTTTGGATAGGAAATAAAGTGAAAAATTACATGCTTTAAAATATAAGTATGAAGATATGAAATGTAAGTCAAACAGTAATGAAAAGTGTGGCTCAACTGTACAAAAACTACAATTCATTTGAAGTTTCATACTTTTAAGAGGATAGACCTTATTTTTGTTAGCCTAATACTAAAGTATAATATTGCACAAATGCACAGCTTTCAAGATATGAAGTTTTGTAATGATCTTATTTAAGAAAATTTATAGAATAATGGTGTTGAACATGCAGATAGTAGGTGGGGTTGTTTTAGCTGATTGGCAGATACTGGTTGATAAAACATTGTGCAACCATTAATCAACACCCTTACATATCCAATACAAAGTTTCCATATTGATATGAAGCACAATTTGATAAGGTAGTTATTGCCTGCATTCAACTAAAGTTTGAATGTTCAAAACTAAACTAAATTTTAAGAACTCGGCACATTCTATGACTTATGCAAAATGCAACTTGTAAAGAAAAGATTTAAATGACCTTACCTTACCATATTACTATCAAGTTAAATTTGACATAATAGCTTAACATTTTGGTTTTTCATTTAGATTGCTAACCAAACAACTAATAATAAATGTGGTTGAGTTCAGAAGATATTATCTTAGTCTCGTTTACACAACTGGCAAATCAATTAATCGAAACATCAATTATTTAGAATAAAATAAGCGGTTTTTCAGATTGATTTAGAACACTACATCAATTAGATGAATCAATCCCAAAAACCTCATGAATCAGACTGATTCAAGAACTAGCAATATTTCAAATTATTCAAGAAATACTTTTACAAAGTTAGCACATTTGTTCCTTGTGAAAGGTTTTTTGTGTTGCGGAAATTATTGCTACTGACGAAAGGAAAAGGAGTTGTCTAGATCCTAGGCAATTAGATAAATAAATTTTTTAGTCACGACTTAAAATATAATAAAAAAATTACTTTCTAATTAAATGTTTAGATAACTTTAATAAAAGTTTGTTGACTTAAAATTTGATTATTTAATGACTAGACTAGAAACTGACTGCCTTGTTGAGCTAGTAGTTGCAAGTGCAACGGCTAAGCTAGAGGACCTGGATTGTATCGCCAGGTCAGGCAATGTATTATTAAGTTTTTCTGACTTAAAATTCCCAGTAGTAGAATGGAGTGTGGATTTGTGCCCAGTGTATGTTGATAGGCTCACCTCCTATTAGATTAGATGTATAACATAACTAACAAGTGGGTTTACTACACAATTCTGCCAGCTCCTTCAGCAAAATACAGGCTTGAGGTAATGTTTATTAATACAATTATATTTCTATCTAATTTGTATTTATGGTAAATTATCATCAATAATGCTCTGTCTATATTAGGCATGTTTTAAAATGTCGCGATTAATCAAAAATCGATATCTTAAGGCGACACCGCGAAAAAATGCATCTCCTGTCATCAAATAGAATAGGACTATGACACCACTAAGGAAAGTGGAATTTTGATATAGGTAAATTTATGTCTTTATCTTGAATTTGCTTGTTCAAAAACACGATTGTATAATTTTGACTCAATCATAATTATTTGCAAAAACACTTCAATAAAATCACTATAGTTGAAATTACAACGAAATTACTTAATCTTTATGCTTGGAAATCACTTAAATATATTCATAATTTACTTACTCATTATTTTTTTTAAATGTTTTAATATTCTGACAATTATTAAGCATATTCTAAATCTCTCTAAGTCGCTGGAGCTACACAATTTTAGACCTTATGATGGCTTTTTTAAATGTTTTTATAGAAATTATGTTTTCACTCGGATCAGTATGACTTTAGACCATAGCCACTTTTTAGATGTGTTGTCTTAATGCTCAATTAAATCAAGAATCAATTCTAGTATGTTCAATTTGAATCAAATCTGAGATAATTTTATATAAAGTGATTTGACATCCCTAACAGTGTCATCAGTTGGACAGAGAGGCGGCGCATATCTGGGTGATAGATAGTTATGTTGCTTTGTCGTATAATAAAATGGATATGATTTTATATTATGATAAGTTATGTGATCTGTGTCATGCTTGGATTCACTTCGATTGAGCCTTATTGTAAAAACTGCTTTTTTGTGCAGCATATCAATACAATATGCTATTTTATCTGCATATATATATATATATATATATATATATATATATATATAAAATGTGTGTTTTTTGTCACATTTTGATATACCCTACTCATGCCAAACTTCTTGTAACCAGCTGTGAGGGGTTTAACTGGTTGCTACTAGGCTGAACCAATTATGATTGGTAAGACTGGTATTAAAGAAGTATTTTATTTATTCAGTGTTAAAAGTAGGTGTAGCCGGATGCTTTCTGCTAACGCTAGGTGTAGTAGAGTGGATAATAATTAAAATATGTAACTGATTTCTGTTAACTTTGTCAAAAATATGAAAACACTAATATTAGCAACAGTAGGTAAGTTGTTTAATTTACTGCTGTGCAAATAAGATCTTGCGCCAAGTAAACAACACCTATGTATGCCTTAAGCTGTTATTATTGAATTGAGGTTCTTTGCTATTTTAATCTTCTTATCAAATAGAAATTCAAGCGCTAAGGATTATTTCCAATTAACTTAGTAAAACTACTTCCTTACCTTAAAGTACTTTTATGCCATGTGTATATTAGGAACTAGTATATTTCCTGATATAGTCAACCAAAATTTACAAACACTAAATATAGGCTATTAATTAAAAAAAAACATCAGCATAGACCAGGATACAGGAGGATAGTTAGACCCAATGTTTAATACATATTTTTATTTTTAAGGCAATGGAATGGAGTCCAGATCAAGATTTACTTGTTTTGGTTACACAAGATCTTAAAATGATTACAATGTCATGTACATTTGATCCTATAAATGAAGTAGAACTTTTGGATAAAAATTTTGGTGAAAAGGAATTTATTAATGTAGGATGGGGGAAAAAAGAGACCCAGTTTCATGGATCAAGTGGAAAACAGGCTGCAAAGGTGACAAATGAAGATGATGTTGGTAAGCCAAATATGTTACATATGTTACAAGTTTTGCGAGCTGCTGCTATACATCAATCTTCTCGTAATTCCTCGACTTAAAATGATGTACTAATATCAATGATCAGTTAGCTGAAGTGTTAATGGGCAGGCCATGTAGTTTGAAGAACTTCCCCATTGCATGTAGGTTGCATGCAATGGTTAAGATAGCTTCCCTAGTGGCACTATCATGCTAATAAGCAAAACTGAGGGCAGCCTCAACTAGATAGGGTGACGACCTAGTAAGACATGTAGAAAAACGAGGGATGTGGGTGGCTCAAGACTGCTTTTTGTGTAAAGGCATTCCTTGGGATGCCTATATTCATCTGTGGACTTATGAAGGGCTGTAATGACGATGATGGATGATATTGTAAAAATGTTTTAGTACTTTTTAATAAAGAAAATTCACAATGTAAGATGTTTTCAAATGTGAAAAAATTAATTTTTGTAAGAACGCATTTTTAAGAAAATTTACTTATTAAAATATTTTTATGACATGATTAGATTTATTAGGCAACCCAATACTATATCATCTCAAAAATGTTAGTAAAAATACAATAAAGAGTTGCCTCACTGATGAGTCCTAGTAGCCTTCTAAGTACTGTTTTAAAGTCTATTTTTATTGTTATTTAGTATTAAACAAAACTTATTACCCGATTTTGCGACATTGGAACTAAGCACAGAAAGGATCTAATTTCTTAATGATAATATTTCTCTTTTCTTTTTTCCTGTTAGTATTGTATATGTATTTTTGTTTATAACTATGGATACTAAATATCTAAAATAAAAGTAATAACTATTCTTTGATTCTATTAAAAAAATAGATGCACTTATTAATCAATATTTATGTATGCTTTCAGGGCAGAATATTAGTTCTGATTCGTCTATAAAAATTACGTGGAGAGGTGATGGCAATTTTTTTGCTGTTGGTTTCCAACTTAATGGTCTGAGAAGATTTAAAGTATTTGATAGAGAGGGACATTTGCAATACACAAGTGAAAATCAAATAGGACTTGAATCAAACCTATCATGGCGCCCTTCAGGCAATCTAATTGCAACAACACAAAAGACAAATGAAAAATATGTAGTAGCTTTCTTTGAAAAGAATGGTTTGAAACATGGTGAATTTATCATTCCCGTTAATTCCAAATCTATTGTTGAAGATTTACTTTGGAGTTCAGATTCTGAAATATTGACTTTACAGTGTAAAAGTTTGCAGAATGGTGTACAGAAACTGTATTTGTATACAACAAGCAATTACCAATGGTATCTAAAGCAAATATTAATATTTCATGAATCTATAAATATTAAACAAATATTTTGGGATAATGATTTTGATGTTGTGAATAACAAAAAATTACATGTTGTCCTAGATAATGGTAGACATTATATTTATTCTTGGATTTGGAACATAAATCATAGTCGGGGCAAAAATAGTGAAGATGATGCAGTGGTTGCAGTTATCCATGGGGAAAAACTACTTGTAACAGGTCTAAGGCAGACCGTTGTCCCACCACCAATGGCAAGTTTCGAAATAGTAACAGAATCCAACATCCATTCAATACAGTTTGCTCCACACTACATGGATGAAATTGCTCATGGTGTTAATACTAATGCATTTTTTATAATAATAGAAAAGAATTTAATATTTTTTAAGCAAACCCAAAAATTTCCTCTGTGTTACCAAATTGTAAAGTCTTTAGATATGGACATGTATAATTTTCCTTTTGAATATTACAATTGGTATTGGTTAAGTCATGACATAATAGTTGCTATAAAAGTTGATGAACTAAAATATTATTTGGTTGAATTTTACATTTTAAATAACACTCTTTCTCAAAAACATATAACATGTTTACCTTCAGCTGCTGTAAAACTCTACAGTCATCCACTAGATCCATTCGTATTGTTTTTGCAATTAACATCCGGTGATATTATAAAATACAGTATGGGACGAAGTATAAGTATGCAAGATATTTCTTTTAAAACTCCATGTCCAAAATTTGAAGTGGTATCAATAAACAGTACTTTATACTTTTTAGGCCTATCACACAAAGGAAATTTGTATATAAATAATAGGATGGTTTTAAATAATGTTAGCTCATACTTTGTGCATACGAGTTTTCTTCTTATAACAACATTGCAGCATATGCTTTTATGTGCAGAATTAACTGATTCAGGCATGGAAGCTATTTTAGAATATCAAAAAAATTCTTCATTAAAAATTTACAAAAGGAAAATTGAAAGGGGAGCTAAGTTAATTATAGCTGTACCAAATGCAACAAATACCATTTTTCAAATGCCAAGAGGAAATTTGGAAACAATTCAACCTCGGCCTTTGTCCCTAAATATAATTGGAGAATTACTTGATTCTTTGCATTACGAAAAAGCGTTCGATTTAATGAGGAAGCAAAGAATCAATCTTAATTTAATACATGACCATAACCCTAAATTATTCTTAAGCAACATAGATAAATTCTTAGAGTCTATTCAAAACACTTCCTGGCTTTGCCTTTTTTTATCCGATTTGGAAAATTCTGATGTCACAAAAACAATGTATTCAAGCAGTTACACAAACGAAAGGAATTCTAATGAAAATACTAAAAAAGTAGAGAAAATATGTGATGTTATACAAAAATGTATTAATAACAGAAGTGACAGAGATCAAAAAATACTACCATTATTAACAACATACATAAAGAAAAATACCATTGAAGATCTAGAAAATGCATTATTACTTATCAAGCAAATTAAAATCGAAGAAACAAAGAGTCTGAAATTGCCTGTGGGATCTGATGAAGCTATAAAATTTTTATTGTACATGGTTAATGTTGATCAACTTTTTAACGTCGCTCTTGGAATGTATGATTTTGACTTAGTACTACTTGTTGCCAATAAATCTCAAAAAGATCCTAAGGAATATATCCCAATGCTCAATGAGTTAAATGGTATGGATGAAAATTATAAAAAGTTTAGTATAAACAAACATTTGAAAAGATTTGACAAGTCTGTAAAATATCTTGCAAATTGCGGTGTTGAAAAATACGACGAATTGAAAACTTTCGTTAAATATCATAGTCTTTATAGGGAAGCATTAGCATTGTTTAATGTTGATGAAGATATATATAAACAAATATCTGATGACTATGGTCTTTATTTAAAATTAAAAAAAGATTTTATAGAAGCTGGGATAGTATATGAAAGAGCTAAAAACTATACAAAAGCTGTGGAATGTTATAAAGATGCTTTAGAGTGGGAGTTAGCATTAACTGTAGCAAAACAACTATCTAAAGATCAGTATGAACAAATATGTTGGTTGGTTATTTGTTTCTATTTTTTATTGTTCAATCCAGTTTAAGGTCAATTATATAAATAGAGATTATGTTCTTTCTAGGGATCTAGTAAATGCATTGAAAGATGAGAAACGACATACAGAAGCTTTAACTATTTTAGAACAATACTTGCAGAGTACTGAAGGTGCAATTTATTATGCAGTTGAAAATAGTCAATACAAAGCAGCATTAAGGCTGTGTTCAATTTACAACAGACCAGATTTGAGAAGTAAGTCACATGTTTAATAACTTTGTACTTTTAGATTTTGTCTTAAACATCAAATCCGAAATGCTTTCATTTTCGTTTTTCCTGCTAACAAGTTTCCAATGTGTAAATTCTTGCCATTTAATTGAGTGACATACATCTAAACTTTCACAAATGTAATATTAGTGTAGATTTTATTCCAACTCGTATTATACTAGAATGTTTATAAACTTGACGTTTCTTTCCAGATGATCACTTATTGCCTGCCTTATTAGAAGAATTTCAAAACCTTAGTGAACTAATTGGAAGAAATTACAATGATTTTGTTAAATATAGGTCACGCTTGTTAGAATTGAGAGAAAATAAACAGAATAATAAGGTTGACCACATTTACGAAGCTTTTAATACAAATAAGGATGATGACTTGTATTCAGATACTGGGAGTACTATAGCTTCCTCTTCTGGCTCTGGGTACATTTACAAGTTATATTTGTATCAAAAATATGAGTTATTCACATATTTTGATTAATAGTGATAATTCTGTGTATTGTTGTATGTCTAGTTATTAGCTTATAGTTTTATTAACTATTAGCTATTTTAGTCATATTAATTTTGTAGTCCATTATTTGAATCAGGCTTATTGCAATCATGACCATCGGCAACCGCATTGATCAATGCTGTTTATCATAGCTAATTCTTAGTTCTTAGTTGAAATGATATAATATAATGATTAATGAAAATTATCATGTCATAAAACCCGCTTGATTGGCGAGGTATCAATTTGACGGCTCCGTGGCACAGTGGCATAGCAATGTGTTGCGGCGCTGAGGGCCGCGGATTCGAATCCTGTTCCGGGTCTGGATGTTAGTCCTTGTGAAATATATGTATGTAGTCTGCCCCCACGATACAGGATAAAATCCTACTGTGGAAGTTATGTTTAAAAAATGAAAAAAAAAAAACATAATTACAGTGCCGTTCCAAAATTGACTCGAAAATTTCTTTTCCGCTGGCGAACAATACTAGCGAACAGTTATTCAGCAACACTAGGATTATATATAGCTACTGTTTCTAAAATATACATTACCTTTTATAAAACTCTAATACTCACAATACAAAAGATAGACAGCAAGTTATGCATTCATATTTAATTACTAATCCGGTAATTTACCGTTACGATTCGGTCTAAATTCACAGAAAATCTAAGTTCAGCGAGGTTCTTTCAGATGCAGCAAACCGCTTTTCGATCGGACACTCCATTACACATATACGGACATCATTGTAAAAGTAGCCAGAATAACTTCTTAGGATTTCGAAACGTCGTGATCTGATGAAAACTCGATTTTCAAAAACCGAGGTGAAAACAATAATTTTCCCATTTTTTGAAAATCATTATGTTCTGATTATGCAGCCTAATAGGATTTTATATCATTTGACATAATCAAATTCTTTCTATATATAAAAATTAATTGCTGTCCGTTAGTCTTGCTAAAACTCGAAAATGGCTCGACTGATTTTGATGAAATTTTTTGTGTGTGTTTTGAGTCCATCCCTGGATAGTTTAAATTCACAATTGGTTTCGGTAGATGGCGTTATTTTCGAGATCCAAAAATCAGCCATGCGAAACCAGGGCGGATAGCTAGTGAGTAATTCTACTTCGACTAAAATAAAATATTATAAAGGAACAGGGTGTTGGTGCGATTCATCTTTCTCTTTCGGCTCTTCGACTTACGTTTACCTAAATTTCTGTAATATTATATTAAAACAACGTGCTCATATATCTTAATATATATAAATTACGTGTCACGTTGTTTGTCCGCAATGGACTCCTAAACAATAAACCGATTTTAATCAAATTTGCACATCGTGTGCAGTTTGGTCCAACTTGAGAGATAGGATAGTTTTTTTGCCCACAATTTTTTTGCGAATTTAAGGATTTTTAATAGGACATGACAAATTATCGTCGAAAAGGGCAGAACAACGTCTGCCTGGCAAGCTAGTATATATATACTAAATAGTTTCAGTCTCTTTTCATGGTCTATAAAAAAGTGCAAACTGTTTCATATGTATCATAAGGTACTACATAATTGTAGTATTTATTGCATTATTAAAAGGCCGTCAGGTCATTTGACAATAGGACCTCCTGGAGTAAAACAATAGTCAATTATGGATATTTTTTATGGAGAACTTTAATTGCTTACTTCTTGAAAAGCGACTGAAGCAATGTATTGTGCATCGTTGTTATATGTGCAACAACAGGCATGCCCTTTTAAGCCGCGTATCGATTATGCGCTCCAAGAGGTCGAACATTAACTCGCGTTCCAGCCGCGTGAAATGGATACTGCCTTGGAACGCGCGCCAAATTGTTCATTGGAATGCTCAAACGTGGAGCGGGCCGTTCCATCTGGAGTTGGTTTTTTAACGTGTATAAAAGTAGTTAAGTTATGGCACGTGCGCGCGTTTGTTGCGTTCCAAGTTATACATAACCAGTTACAGTAAATTAATAAAATTATATGGTTTAAAAGAACTGCTGTAAAATAGTAAAAGTAGTTTTTATCGTAATAAAGCGCTCAGAGAAGGTGCATGTAGAGAATTATGAAAGCGGCAGCCGCTCGTACATGATCGACATCCATGTTGAACGGTCAAACATTGGAACAGTGCGCCAGGCGCGCTTCGTTGATATACTTCTAACATTTGGAACGCGTTTCGGTGGAACACACTGGTCGGCGAGATCATTAATTGCGCGCGCGCGCCAGAAGTGCGTAAATGATACGCGGCTTTACGATACCACATTGGTTTGTATATAAAGATGAAATTTGCGATCTGTCTGATGAACTTCGTCCCTGATGACCCCCTACAATAAATGTGAGAGAATTAAAAAGTTCATGGAAATGGATCCCATATTCACTTCATGTTGTCTGGCAAAGAAACTTCAGTGCTCTCATACGGTTATAGAAAAACAACTAGATGTTTTCGTCCTCGGACGACTTCTCTGTGGGATCCGCTACCACCAGAGATTTTTTCAAATCGATATAATTTAGGGACCTTCGGCACGATCATTTGACCCTTTTCCTATATAAAAAGTACAGTCACGGAAATATATTAAGTTTGGTCTCCACTTGAGCTGACGCAGCTTAAACGTTGAGTAGAGAGTTGATGTGTGCCTGGAACTACTTAGTTACCATCAATGAGTGGCTGCGGATGTTATAACGAAGGAACAAAATTGTGTTATGTACGCCAATTTTTGACGTAAGCGACGGTGGCTTGATTTGAGTCAATAAGTTCATTAGTATGTGAGATGGGGAATAAATAATATTGTTTACTGGGAGCTCCTACCAATTAACACTACGCCCATGGAAAATTGGACCAGATAGTCTGGTTATTCAGCTTCAATTTCCTTTTCGTATTTTCTTGCTACATCCATTTGTAGCGGAGATATCCAAAACTAAACGAAAAAAGACCCTTTTGTCTTCAAACATTGATATCTCAACAACCAATGACCGTACAGAAAATTGAAGGGCAATTTCTAAAACTGGTATAAATTTCCTAAAAAATCCTGTTAAGATTTTTTTATTTCGTTCGCAATTTCAATTTGAAAAAAAGCTGACTTTTCCTTAGTTTTGGCACAACCGCTGCATTTTAAAAATGATTATCAATTTAGAATTTGCAGCATTATTTTTTATATAAATATGTATACAAAGATGGGCCCTTTTAATTGCCAATCTAATATTTTAGTAATAAAACAAAATAAAAACAGTCTTAATGTGGTCCTAGACACTAGGTAGTATAACAAGTCCTTGCTATGTTTTTATATAAGTGCACAGTAATAATTACTAAACACCATAATATTTTGACATGTGCGCTAACTTATGTAATTTTTTTCTCAAACTGGTGTATTTTAATAGAATAAACAATTCAGTGTAAAACGAACATACAGTCTACCTGATGGTAAATGGATGCTGTGGCTTATAGACACCAACATCTATCATCTATCCTCGATTAGGAATCAAAATGTAGATGCATTATCACCTCTGTGGGCTTAGATAAAATGTCTTGTTTTCATCGATATATATGTACTACGCACTAGATATGGCATTCCGAACACTCACTATATTCAACTGAATTGTACTGCAATCCGTACACCTGTTATTGTGGCTTCGATATTCGTGCAGTGCGAAGCGGCGCTAGTAATATAGTTTTATATTAAATTAGCACATATGCAAAATAAACGAAAATTAAAAAAAAAATGTACTCGATTAACAATACAATCTAAATAAACAATTATTTATTATGACTATTTTGGCGCGTTTATATCAACTACTGTTTCCCGCGCATACGCGGATACAGAGTAGTGCACATTTTTGTTTGGAATAGTTCTCTAGTACATATAACTCAATGCTTGTTATCAATAAAAAGGTTCTCCAATTCCATACCTTACAAAACACAATAGCATTAATTTGTTATTTTAAGTTTGTAGTCTATGAATCTTAAAAAAAAAAAGAGAGAATTATTCTGTAACAATAAAGTGCGTGGAGCGCGATACGCTGACGATATTTTAAAAAATAATCAAACATTCTTGTTCATTTTAAGCATTGTACTTTTTAGGAGATCTTATAGGTCAAGTAAAAATAGGAGGAAACATCAAAGAAAAGTTGCATCGTTAAAGGAAGGATCCCAATATGAAGATGTAGCCCTTATAATGACTCTGCATAGTTTGATTACATCATCTAGTAACTTAAGGTTTCACATAAAAGATATAAATATTGCCTTAAATTGTTTAAACCAAGATAATCTGGCTTCGCAGTTACAGGTATTAAGAGCATTTTTACAATATTAACATCATGAAAAATAAAATTATAAACTATTTAAGTAGTAGTGATAGAACTTTTTTTGTGCCTAAAAGTCCTTCTAAGTAGGTATCACCCTGTTACCAAGCCAAATAGTATGTATTTCGTTTTGAAATGTCTAGAGAGCCAGTATCACAGAAATAGTAATAAAAAGACAAATGCCTTTATTAGTTGAATTACACGTCCTTAATGAGTTTTTACTACTTTTTTTTACTATTATGCTGCAGTTCACCATTATAATAACATAAATTCACGTACGACGTTCCCCGCGCAAATAAATCACAAAATGGTGAATTATATTCAGCACATAATAGCGGCGACAAGGTCACGCGTCTATGCGACTTCTATTGTCTTATTATTACGATTTCTGTGGCAAGTATAGTCAGTACAGGCTGTGGGGCATTTTAGTCCTCAGAGGTGACAATGCATCTACGTCATTTAAGTCTTCGTCATTTGAAGTTGGCTGCAGGTGTCCATGGACTGCAATAGCCACTTACCAGCAGGTGGCCTGTAAGTTCGTTTGTCTCGTCAGCTTTATATAAAATAATTATGAGTACTTTTTTTTAGAATAGTATGGATAAGTTGATAAAAGAAATGAAGGATAGTTTGAAAACAATCTGGACCAATGATTTAATTCTACAAGCTACTAAAGCTGCAATCGAAGCCGAAAATTTACCTGAAGGTTCAAATATTATAGCCGACAGCTTATCTTTCCTCGGTAAATATAATTATTAAATAAATAATTACTTAAGAAGTGAGAATATAAATTTACTTTTAAATACCATTCTTATTTCAGAGCCTCATGTAAGGATAGCTCCAGTTATCCAAGATGTAAAGTGGAAACTAGAAGGTCTCAGTTAGATAGTAGTACAGTTTGTGTAAAATGTATATAATTAGCTTAAAAGTAAGTAAATAAAAAGCAAAATATTGTACAATAAATTAATTTTATTTTTATTACATGTTTTTCATTACACTTATGCATAGCTATTAACATCACTTAATATAACATCTCGAAGAACAAAAGAAACACTCAAATCTAATACTGCTATTTCTGTTATTATCAAACACTACAACCCTGAAGTAATCTTTAAGTTCAAATTCCCGAACGACATAGTATTCATCACTAACAACAGGGTTTCCACAAAGACACATGTTAGCATTATCCAAAAATTCAACCAATGTTAATGGTAGTATGTTAGGAGCGTAAAATAGTTTATGTTTCAACACTACTTTAGAAGCTAAATGTGTAAGACTGTTAATGTAGAGTTGCCATGCTCCTAGTTTATTTTCTTCAGATTGTATTTGTGTACAATAGTTGAAGTTGTTTGACGAAAGGTCTATGTGCTCCAACCGGCATTGCAATAAACTACATGGCAATGATTCCAGCTTATTGCGCGATATATCCAGATACCTAAATATGTATAAAAATCATATTTAAAAATAAATCTCATAGACAATTCTTACTTGTTTCAAAGGTCCTATTGGTACCTTAAAGTTTGAATGCGCCCAACTGTTGCAGGTATTTTTCTTATTTCATTGTTATTTACTTTCAGTGTAACTAGTTTTCCCAATTTCCATATTGCTTTTGGTAAATATTTAATTTTATTGTCACTTATGTCTAACAATTTGAGAGTCTTAGTTATCTGAAAAAGATCAATCACTTTTTATGTAAATGCTAACATGCAGGTCATTAAATATTATATGATTTCAAGAAGAACATTTTAAGATATTTTGTAGTTAGTTTCATGTATTTAAAACGGCCGATTACTAAACTTTCACTGTAATTTTATTTTTTAGAACTTGATCTTTTCTCTGTAGAATGGGTGACAAATGAGCACGCAGTCCAACTGATGGTAAGTGGAAAAAGTTAAGATTCATTTATTGTGCACTCCAGCAGCATATAAAGTTTTTCAAGACATGCCAGCTCTGGCTGCCAGTACTGGCGAGAATAGAGCACCCGCCTATTTTTCAAGCCAGTGACCTCCACTCGCATGTGTCGCAACCCCCTCTCCAGAATAAATAATTTGTAATATAAAAAATTTACGATTATATATAATATATATTAATTGATATTGTACAAATGTGATGTATGTACCATATGATAAACATTAATTTAAGTTAAAGTTTAAAAAATAATTAATTTAATACAACAATTTACAATAATCTAGGAATGAAATGAATTCATATGGCCTCGTCTAAACAACACGTGCCAGCGTTGGCTTGTCTGAGGACTGGTGCCTGCGTCACTGGCTTTGTCTAAACCTTTTTTAAAGCATATCTCTGTTAACAGTTAGCAGATACCTCCGGAATTCTTTTGTATGGCCCAAAAATTTATAACAACGGTTTGTGATCGATAGGTAGGATAAAAGGTACAGACTTGCCACAAAAGTATTTGTGGAACCTCTGTACCCCGTAAAACGATAGCAGTTGCTTCTTTTTGTATTTGAGAATATATTTTCTCAGCATTATTTAACGTTTGTGATGCAAACGAGATTGGCTTTTCAATACCTGCACTATCCTTTTGCGATAATATTGCACCTAACCTGTTAGGTGACGCATCCACGGTTAGTATAACTTTTTCATTTGGATTAAAATGTGTTAAAACCTTTTCCGACGGTAAAATTTTTCTTATATTATCGAACGCATCATTCATTTTACCGTCGGAACAGGAACATTAATTAATGCCAAGAAAAAATATTCTTAAATACAAATAGAAGAGCCGCCGTTCCTTCCTCTCCCATGCATGCTCTACACAGAGGGCTATCAGTAACACCTATGGTAAACAAATGTTTGTTAAAAGAGCCATGTCCTGTGAAAGCACTTGTTACTATCCTGATTTGTGAATTGTTCAGTCTCATTAGAACCTTATTTAGACGACTGTTTATTTCAGGCTGGGCGTCTCTACAGTCTACAAAATTTTTCCAAAGCTGAGCGTGTAAATTATTGAAGTATCTACGTACCAGTGAAGGAACGTAGCCAAAGGGGAATGGTATTATAGGTTCCGGCCCTATAGCTGCCAGAGCCGATCCCCTTCTGGCCAGTTCATCTGCTGTATTGTTGCCTCTAAATCTACTGTGTCCCTTGATCCATTGCAGTCACATTGTTGTGCTTACATACCTCATTAAATCGTTGATGGCACTCGTATATCAGTCCCGAGTTCGCCACATTACAACTCAGAGCTTGTAGTACCTTCATACTTTCGGTCAGTATTCTGATGGAGAAGTCTTTCACCTTCCTAGCATCTATTGCTATGGCAGCTTGGATGATACCCATGTATTCAGCATGGAAGACTGTGTTATGGTTACCCAGCGGTGTGCATATGTGGATATTATCACCACACCTTCATTTGTCTTAGAACTATCCGTGAAAACTCTGAGCTCTTTTGGTCCCAATCCTTCCAGCTGGTCAGTTTCCTTGTAAGACAGGAATTTTTGAGTAAATTCTATCAATTATACCTGTATGGGGGACTCTACTCTTACTTAAAAGATTTAGGGTCTTGAGTCTAATGGCAGCAAAAGTTGCTTCCTGTTGTATGAAGCGGTGTTAGCTTCAGTATAGCTATAGCTTCTAGAGCTGCTGTTGGTGTAGTTCTTATGCAGCCCGTGGCAGCCATACAAGCCAATCTCTGGTAACGCTAAAGCTTTTGTATAGTGGTGGCTTCGTTAGTTTCGGTCCAACATACCAGAGAGCCGTAAATGATCATGGGCCGAATTATAGTTTTGTACAGCTACAGTATAATTTTTGGCGTCAAACATCATGCGTGAAACAAATCATGTTTCTGCATTGCCAGAAAGTTAAACTAGCTTTGTTGATTTTGTTTTCTATGTGTTTTTTCCAGTTAAGTTTACTGTGCAAGGTAACACCTAAGTATTTTACCTCAGAGCACAGCTGGAGACTTGGGAGATGATAGTTATTCAGCATTCGTTTTTGTGTGAACATTACTAGAACCGTTTTGTTTGGATTAACAGTTAGGTCATATTCCCTGCACCATCTCTCCAAAATACGGAGAGCCGCTTGGGTCAGGTGGCACACAATGCTTGCTGTCTTTCCAGAGACTAGTATTGTCAGATCATCTGCATAACCTACTGTGTAGAAACGATGAGTTGCTGATGAGTTCACTAATGACCATATTCCACAGGAGAAGTGAAAGAACCCCACACTGCGGGCATCCTTTCATGATCTGAATTATCTGAGATTCACCAGCAATGTTGGTTGTTCATGTACTGAGCATGTTTACTATCCAGTCAATCAGTGCCGTTTCAACATTATGTCTACTAAGTGCACCTTTTATGTTGTAGAAGTTTGTTCTGTCAAAAGCTTCTTCTATGTCTATGAAGGCTCCACAGCTTTTGCTAGTGTGATACCCGAAATATCCTTCCTGTATAATTTTTCTTTTTTCACTCCCAGCAGCATTCCCATAATAAATCGGTCCCTTAATGCTTCCTTCACATTGGAGAATTGGCAGTGAGGGGTTAGGCCGCACAATCTAGCGACGGTGACTCGGCGGACTGTTGGGTAGCAGCATAGAAATAGTGGCGTTCGCTAAATCGAACCTGCTTTGGTGTGAAATGAGTATCCAGGATGGTTAGGATATCAAACAGGATTTGCTGGAGATCCTTTGGTACAGCGAGATTTGAGTCAAGCTTGAACATACCGTCGGAAAATGCGCTGAGAAGAATGGCTCGCTGTTTTACTCCTGTGGCATCATTTAAGGCAATTTATGTTGCATTTATGTTGTATTTATGTTGGCAATGAACCATTGCGTGATTCTGGTTTTAAATATCTTCCATGATTATATTCGTGCATAAAAGTTGGAAGGGAACCACAGCTAAACAACATTTTTTTTTAAATTACAAATGCGGGTAAGAACTTGTCGCCAATGTTTAGTTTGCGGTATGGAGCACAGGAGGCTGGTGAAACAATTGACGACTATCAACTTACTGCTTTAATTGCAAGCATTATTATTGAGTGTGGACGCAGCCAAGTACATACGCAACAGAAATGTGATTCCATCCTACTTTTTATTTCTTGAAGATTGGTTTATTACAACCTTTAACAACAGAATTCGACATTTTTCTTTAAAATTTACTAATTATTATAGCATGACACTCAGCGTGCTGGAATAGCTCGACTGACAAGGTAAGGCATAGTTTTACTGGCCTCAGTGTGTTGTTCAGCGGGGCTCTGTCTTGACTTTTTATTTTGTCTGGGAAAGTTTATGATTATAATTTACCTTATATATTAACAAATTTTTAAAATGCTGTAATTATAACATTATTAATTAGATTTAAGGAGCCAAAAAAATTATAAAACAAAATAATATTGTTCATTGTTTTTACCACTTTGTATTTCTTCTTAAGATCTTTGGATTTTCCTAAATTATTTCACTATCACCAGAAGTATTCCAAACTTTCTTTACAACATTCAAAACAATTAACATCTAATTTATTTTAGAACTTGTGGCTTATACATGACACAAAATGACATACTCGGTTTGTATATTTTATGTTAATATGAATAGTTTTATATAAATATAATACAAATGAGAAACATCTGAAATTCTTACATTTGGACCTAATAACCACCTCCAGTCGACATTCAGTCCTAAATTATTTTTAGATACATACAACTCCCTCAAACTTGTCATCCTTCCTGAAAGTAATACATTTATTACTCGAGTTACCCACCAGTTAAAACTACATTATATAGGTACTTAATTCTCCACAACACAAAGTACTTACTTACTGACTTACCCATTTCTGGTGGAAATTTCTCAATTTCATTATTGCTTAAGTCTAGGAGCACAAGACGGTTCAATAATAAAATATCCCTTCGAAAGTTACATATTTTCAGACCAGCTAAGTACAAATATTCTAATGTCCGAGGAAAGCCTTTAATTGGAAATTCACTTCTATCACGAATAGTCATTTTAAGTGGTGCACTTTCTACAGATGTAACGCTTATATTGGCTAAGTTACTTAACTGGGAAATGTCTGTATCACCCGTTATACATGACTTTAGTAATCTTAAAAAACATTTTAATTGTATTGCTTCACTTTTAATACATATGTCATGTGGTGGTTCTTCAAATCTTATTGTAGCTTTTCCTTCATTTAAACATTTTACAAACACTTGCTTTATACATTTTATTCTGTATTTATTTCCACTTTTATTCGCTGACGAAAAATGAATTAGAAAAAAATCTTTGTCTCGTTTAGGTTCCTTTCCTAAAGCTAAAGTTGATTTTAAATATTTTCCACTGGATCTGATATTAACGTTAGCGTGAAGTCTATTTACAACTTCTACATTACACACCAGTTTCATTTTAGTTCTTCTTCTTCTTTCTTTTGTGGTGGTTTGATAAAATTCGCCAATGACGTATTGAGTAGAAAATGAAAGCTTATGAGTTTAATTAAAATAAGAGTCTGTGATAATACAAGGATTCAGTTTTCCTCCGAGAATTTTGACAAATCTATTTGTTGAGTTACCTAGAACAACTATGACAAACACAGGTGTTAGACTCTTACTCGTATGTTAAAAGTGACAAGGATTTAAAGTTTCATATTATTAGTATTAATAAAATCACATAAAATATACACAAAAGGAGTACTGGTATATGTTAAAAGAGAATTAAAATCGAGGTCAAGGAATATAAGGAGGAAGGTAATCATAAAGGGAGGAGGATAATTTGGGACAGTTGAAAAAAATATGGTTTGTGGAACCTTCATCTAAGCCACATTCACACAATGAGCTATCCCTTACTCTGATTTTTGCCAGATGTGCATGTGTGCAGGCGTGTCCAATTCTTAATCTACAAATGATTGAAGTTGCATGTTTATTTGCTTTGTTAAATTTAAAGAACCAAGGCTTGGGAGGAATAACCTCTTGGATGGCAGCATAGTGCTTACCTTTAACATTTTTGGAAACTTCCCATAATTTATTCCAATTTTCATTCAGTTTCCTTTTAGCTAGCAAAATTAGGTCATGTGAGTAAATTAAATTTTGTAGAATGCCATTAGCAATTGCATTTTTAGCGAGTATATCAGCTGTTTCGTTAGCATGGATACCACTGTGGCCTGGAATCCAGGCCACTGAAACATGGATTCCTTTAAGATGGCATCTGAATAGGGTATTTTTTATTTTAAGAATTAGTGGAAATTTATGTTTGTTATGGAATTGATTGGACAAAATAGCTAACAAACAACTTTTTGAATCTGTGAAAATAACTGTTTTATTAAGATTATGTGACTCTACATATAACAAAGCTTCACTGATTGCAGTTGCTTCACCGGTAAAAGTGGAGGATAGTGAGGGGCATTTAAAGTTAAGAATGATTTTGAACTTAGGAATCCAAACAGCAGCTCCAGTATAGTCTTCATCAGACTGTTTTGAAGCGTCTGTGTACATGACAAGCCAATCTTTAAAGGTGTTTTCTATAATTTCTTTTAATTTCAAATTTGCCATTGGAGAATCCTTTTCTATACCTAGATCTAGATGAATGTCGGGTTGGAAAACAATAGCCTCGTAAGGAACATCAAAGAGTGGATTTATTTTACATTGAAAGATTGGGTAAGGAAGCTGAAGAAAAATTACAAAACTTTTAAACAAGCAGGGAGAGTCCTTATGGGTCCAGTATCGGTCAGATGAGATATACTCTGAAAGAAGGTGCAATTTAGGAATTAGGGGATGATCTGAAAGCTGGCAGATCTTAAATAAGAATCTGTCTGAAAGGTATTGCCTTCTTAATCTTAAAGGGGGATCTACGCACTCAACCTGAAGAACATTTATTGGTGAGGATTTCATTGCCCCTGTAATAATGCGAAGGCATTTCGATTGAATTTTGTCCATTACTTTTAGGGATGATTTATTGCAAGGCTCCAACAGAAAACATCCATAGTCAAGGTGGCTTCGTATTAAAGCATTGTACAGTAATTTCTGAGAAAAAGGATGGGACCCCCACCAAACACCTGACAAAGACCGAAGAATGTTTATGTTTTTTTCGCATTTTTGTGTTATATATTCAATGTATGGACCAAAGGCCAATTTCGAATCAAGGATAACTCCCAAAAATTTAACATTGCCTCTAACTGGAAAAGGTTGCTTATCATATACAACGGATATATCGGGAACTCGCCTTTGGCGGGAAAAGATCACCACACTACTCTTGGCCACAGATAAAGAGAGGCCATGATTAGTTAACCATTCTTGTAAATAATCCATGGATGAGTTTAGACGGGAACATGCCACTGTAAAGTTGTTTGAGGAGATGTATAGAGCTAAATCGTCTGCATATTGAAGAACATTACAAAAAGAATTTACTGAAAGTTCTAAATCGTGAGTATATATAGAATAAAGGAGAGGACTAAGAACTGAGCCTTGTGGAAGTCCTTTCCATATAGTTTTTGGGGGAAGCAGGAGATTTTTAACATTTATAGATATTGATCTAGAACAGAGAAAGTTAGAGACGTAATTGACTATCCTCACTGGAATGCTCAGATTAAGCATTTTCTGCCTGAGCACAGGAAGTAGCACATTATCATATGCAGAAGAAATATCCAAGAAAACTCCTATGAGAAATTCATGTTTTGAAAAAGCAATATGAATATCTGTGACCAAAGTACTTAGGCTATCCATGGTACTTAAACCTTTTCGGAAACCGAATTGGCTTTTAGGTAAGAGATTATTCCTTTCCAAAAACCACTCCAAGCGATTTTTTATTAAATGTTCCAAGATTTTTGCCAAAATACAAGAAAGGGCAATAGGTCGGTAACTGGAAGGGTCATTGCTAGACTTACCTGGTTTGAGAATGGGCAAAATAATTTGGGTTTTCCATTCAGCAGGAGGATCACCAGTAATATAAATAAAATTTAAAATGGATAGTAAGACAGTTTTAGTGTTCTCACTACTATTAAATATAAATGAATAAGGAATCCCATCAATACCTGGTGAGGAGTCTTTAAGGCCATTGAGTACAGTAAACAATTCCTGAGAAGAAAAGGGGGAATCAAATTTATCATTTGTTTTTAAAAAAGCAGAATTAAAAACTAGGCATTCATCATAAGATGGGACTGTTTGTGGTGCAAGTTTATTAGAGAATTCATCTATCCACGGGGAAGGATCATTAGAAATTATATTTTCACTAGAAACTGCACAGCGATATTTTTTAACATTTCTCCAGACCAAAGATGGGGGAGTCCTAGGTGACAGTGACTCACAGAATTTAAACCAACCAGTTCGCTTTTTGTCTGACAGTAATTTTAAGGTTTCTGCAGCAATTTTTTTATAGGAGATATAATTCTCTGCAGTCATAGAACGGGAGTATATTAATTCAGCCTCTTTTCTTCTCCTACAAGCTGCTGAACAATCTTGGTCCCACCAAGGAGGGGAAGGATACCTATTTTTGAAAGGTTTTTTTAAGGGAATTGACTTATTAGCAGCAGAAATAATTGCATTTCTGAACTCTATATATACAGGAGCAATATTATCATTGTTAATTGGGGGAAGAGTTGAAACCTCTTGTTCCAAAACTGTAGAATATAATTGCCAATTAGCTTTGGATAGATTATACTTTAGTCTTGAGCAAAATGTAAAATTTATTCTAGGTGAAGTAGGAGGAGTGATGAATATAGGAAAATGGTCACTGCCATAGCTAGAAGGTAATATTTGCCACAAAAGAAGGGAAGCAATATCTGGGGAGCAGAGAGTTAGGTCAACGGCACTTCTAACATTTTGTAATGGGGATACTCGATGGGTAGGAGACCCGTCATTTAGAATACAGAGATTAAAATTATCAATAAGATCTAAAAATAAGGGAGCCAGTGAATCACACAGATGGGAGCCCCAAACAGTATGATGCATATTAAAATCTCCCAAAATAACCATAGGAGGTGACAGAGAAGAAATAAGTGTTGCAAGTTCTGTTAAAACATTTGCATCAGGATTAGGAATGTAAACAGAGAGAATAGAGACATCAAGGGCCTTAATAGCAACAGCATTTACTGCTGGACTATGAGAAGGGAGAGGAATTTGTGAAAATGTAACTGTTCTTGAAATTAAAATAGAGGTGCCAGCACGACCATCACTCCTATCATCCCGGAGGCATGCATAGCCTGAAACCCTAAAATGAGACTCAGGTCTAAGCCATGTCTCCTGGATGGCAAGAATGAAGGGATGAAATTTATTAATGAGGTAAATGAGCTCATTTTTTTATTTCTAATGCTCTGACAATTCCATTGAAGAATTGGCGGGACTGCGAATGTTACGGGCTAAGGAGGAAAGCTGAGTAAGTTTTTGGTGTAAGCTGAGAGGAAGTTCCGTGTCATTAAAACGGGAGATCATGTTAATTAGAATTGATATCATAAGTTCGCAGAAATTATCATTACTAGAGGAGTTGTTGTCATTTCCCAGTAGAGCACACCCATTAGGAAGGGAAGAATTAGGATTCTCAACAATTGCCTGATGGGCTGCCATATCATATCCAGAATTTAATGATTGGCTATAGGTATGTTGAGGGATAAAAATTGTTTTTTTGTATGATGCAGTTTGTGAGAGCTGAGCCGAAGGGGTTGAAAGACTGTCAGTTATGGTATAAGGGGTCTGTTGAGAACAATTACGAGGCTGGATTCTTGTTGTATCAGCAAAGGATCTTTTTGTCTGAGGGAATCTAGCTGAAGCTTCTAAAAATGAGATATTTTCTTGTGACATAATAAGTTTTATAGATTTTTGCCTTAGATGTTCAGGACAAGTAGGGTCTTTTGCGGTGTGGGGACCTGAGCAGAATAGACAAGTAGGAGTTTGTCGAGAACAAGCTAAACCTTCATGATTCTGTGCACACACAAAGCAGCGAGGGGATGATCGGCACTGGGAAGTAACATGGCCAAATCTACAACATTTATGACACTGAATTAGTGGCAAAATATATTTTTCTACTGGCATTGAAGTGTAAAAACAGTAAATATGGGGAGGAAGTTTTTGTCCAGAAAAAGTTAGAACAACCTTCTGAGTTGGAACCCATGAAACGCTATTGCTGTCACTCACTGATCGTCTATTAAGTCGCCGTGCTTTAATTATAGAACCGTAGCCAGAGGGAATTTCTATAGCTGCTATTAATTCTTCTAGTGTCCACTCTATGGGAACTTGTCTAACTAGCCCCATACGAGTGATACTATATGAGGGGATGGTTGCTTCATATTTAGAAATTTGGAGAGCTGGGTGATCCATAAAGGTGTTTGCATCTGCAGCTGTTTTAAACTCCACTGATATTCTATTTCGTCCAACTTTTTTGACTCCATCATGGACTATATTTTTAATATTGTTATGATACAGAAAGTGACCGAATTTAATTGGTTTAAGAGTTACTCCAAACAGCTGATCATTTGAGATTTTACTTACGTGAACTAGAAAAGGAGCGGCATCATCTTGAGAGTACTTAACTTTTTTATTAATAAAATCAGGATGGGTATATGAGGATTGTATTGAAGGAAACTGTTGTTTTGGATCAGTAATAACCATTTTTTGTGGATGGGCAGACTCGTTACTTACTTGGGCCCGTTTACGGTTAATTAGTTCTACATTATCAATGTTAATGGGTAAGGAAAAGGAATCATTGCGACCCCTTCCGGGATCGGGAGGTTCGTCCTCCATTATATTACTACAACAAAAAATTACATAAAAACGGCACAACTACAAACACTTACTAATTTACAGATATTAAAACCTCCACCAAGACAGAAAAATTTACTATAGTAACTCAACAACACAATAAAATAATAAATTTTAAGCAAAAAAGGCACGACACTTGTATCTCTCACTTCCTCCGATCGAAGCATCCAAAGGTACTCTCAATTTCGATTTCAAAAATTTTTCTTATGACGATTTTCTAGTTAGTTTGTGGACCTCATTTTAGTTAGTAAATAAAGTAAATTAAAATAATCCTTGTAAAATTTAAAAAACACTTCTGTCATAATACACGTTACGTTACCCGCCAAATCATAGATATTTTTTATTTACTGGCTTTACGGCTCTGGGTTCTAGCCTTTCTGAACCTATCATTTCTTTCGGAATCTCAGTTTTATATTCTTTTTCTTCACAATATGCTGATGCGTCACATTGCGAAGCCCTTGGGAGATTTTGACGACAGCTCAACTCAGCGAACAGTTGATGACGACAGCCACTCAAGTTCGTGAGGCGCCCAAACGATCAAAATAACTTGAGGTTTATATCGACATCACACCACTAGTTTCGTCGTTTTCTCTAATAGTTCACACGTGCGAACACTTAATTGACAAAATCGCATCACTTTTACGAATCAAAATCCACTTCAAACCATTATTTAAGCGACAAAACAGGAGCAACAATCCGTCTACGGCCAAGTTCCCGCCAAAACTCATCATAGATATTATACCATATTATACTAAAGAGTATCGTTTTCAGTTTAAACAAAGGTACGCCGTGGAAAATAGTAAATAACATATAATTTTATAGAATACTATAATAGCCCCTCTACACGATGAGTCATCGCGATGGCCCACTATGATGGGCCAGCGTGTGGAGGGCGTAGTTGTGTCGGATGGCTTATTTTTTATTTATTTATTTCAATCAACAAGGATCATAAGGTAAAATTACATTTATTCAAATCTATTCTAATACTAAAATTGTAAATCATTACTAATATTATGGCGCGTGAGACGGTCTTGGGGATGACGATGATGTCAGTTTTTCCACCGCACATCAATGGTAGTGGGCCAGCGATGGCGGGACGCATCTACACGTGGCCCATTCTACAGATTTGAGCGCTTGACGGTTAAGTGTGGACGTTCATGTTTTGTTTATTAATTAACGAATTAAAAATGTCGAATATATGGCCTCATAATGAAGTTTTAAAATTTTAATCATAGAGCTACTAAAATCAAAACATATACATATACATAATTTGTACTTTATTTATTTTTAATAATTAATTAATAATTATTTAATTATTTGTGTTTAAAGAAAATTGACTTATTATTTATATATTTAGTTATATTGCGATGGATAGATAACATCCACCATCTTCTTCTACGCCATTTCTTTTTGATAACTGTATTCTTGTGCACATTAAAAAAATAACAGTACGTGTTGTATAGATATATTACCGCAGCGGTTAATTCATCCACGTCCATCTCGAAAAACGTTTCGATGACAACGGAATGTTGCCATCGTGTAGTTGCGTTTCAACCATCGCATATCCATCTCACTGGGCCAACGCTGGCCTATCGTGTAGAGGTGCTATAATACATACATAATAGAACAGGGAAGTGGGTGGAGCCCGTGTGGCCACAATAACATGTCAATCATGGAGGTTAGAGAACAAGATAACGATCGTTGTAGAAAATAGTGTCCCAGAAATATGGACAAAATAAGTGAAGCACTGCGATCGATAAGTTGTCTCAATAAAAACGGGCTGTTGTGCGCTAGTTTGAAATGAATATAATATTATTCAAAGAATGTTTTTTCATTTTAATTATTATAAATAATGTAAATTATTACAAATGTAAATTATTAATTATTATTGATTTATTATTTTTTTAATAATATTGCAACATTTTATAATAGTTCCTTTTCTCAATAATTAAAATAATTACTTCGCAGATACTAGGTACTTATCGACGGCAGCGCGGCTACAAATTCTACAATTTTCAGGGACAGGCGGGCTATGCTTTAACACGTAGCGATCGTACTTCTGTTCCCTAACCTCCATGATGTTAATCAATACCTATAAATTTCACCACAATCAATCGTTTTCAACTTTTGTGTCAAGCGTCGCTGCATGCAAATTATTTAATATAAATTACAATATTACAATATCTAAATAAATTACAATCATTAAAACACGCACAGGCACAATCACACACACGCACGTACACACACACACACACACACATACACACACACACACACACACATACACACACACACACACACACGCACACACACTCTAATATTAATTAAAGAATAATAAATTATCTTATGTACTTGCCGAATATAGACCTAGAACTAAGAATTAGGGAAGGTACTGTTTCCTGAGATACAGGTGATAACCTAGTTCAGGAGACAGAGCTCCTTTGTATTTAGACATATTTGGTTGCTAATAAACGTTATTTATTATTATTTAAAAAATGGCAAATTGTCCAATAATAGACATAGTAAGAGACATTATCCTACAACCAGTAAGTCGAAACTATCTATATTTTGTAAATATTAGAAACAAAAATAAAGAAATATTGATGTGTATAAAACATTAATCAAAAGTCTATAAGTTCGCTCAGTCTGTCAAAACTGCGAATCGGTTTGTAGTAGTCTTAATACATCATAAATGCTAGTGTGTGTGCTCCTGGCGACACCGATTCTCGTACAAAATAAGGTTGACAAGTTGACAACCATTCTTTTGTGTATTATAGTGTTCTATGGTAAATAACATGGAGGTCAAATAATATTCAATACGCCAAATACTAGACTTGGGTAAAAATATTGAAATATCGATATTTTCTCATAAAACTATCGATATTTATTGTCACTATTTTAATCGCGATATATGTATATTCAATATAGTTCATTTTAGAGTATGAAATTAATATCTATTTCGATATATCTTTTAATGTTATATTTATTTTATAATTTAGTCGATAAAACATTAAGCAAAAAAACCAAGTACAAAAGTTGTTGTTTTTTCTTTCGTCATCAAAACGTATAGTAGATAGTTAAATTTTTGCCTTCACCCTACTACATCCATTCAAAAGTCACGATATATCGATATTTATCACACGATAGTTATTTTTGCCGTTCGATACGGTTTAAAAATATCGATATATTTTTTCACTTGCAAAGCCTTACCAAATACCACACACTGTTGTGACAGACCAAGGAGTTTTGGCGGGTACCTGACCGTCGACGAATTGTTGCTTCTGTTTTATCGCTCAAATAATGGTTAGAAGTGGATTTAGATACGTATACAAGTATGATACGTAAAAAGTAATGGGATATTATGGTTTAGATATCTGCACAAGTAAACTATTAGAGAAAACAAGAAAACAAGTGCTTTGATGTTAATATAAATATCAAGTTAATCTGATCGCTTAGTAAGCTTATGCACTTTAGTGACTGTCGTCATCGACTGTAAGCAGGATTGAGCTGTCATCAGAATTTCCCAAAACACGTACTGAGATGTATCATCATAAAACGTAGATCACGAATGAAAATAAGGCGTAGTTAAAACTACTTTTACGGATTTTATCGCGTTTATTTTTACTATTTATTTACTTTTATTTTTAATTCCCGACGTTTCGGGCGCTTTCCAGCACCCATGGTCACGGGGGACTGAGATGACTGACGTCCCGATGTCATTGTTAAACCCGGAGTACCTTCAGCTTTTTTAATTATTGTTTATGGCCCGATCCATGCGAAATGAACTGACTATGTCAATAATTAAAAAAGCTGAAGGTACTAACTATCTACGAAATATCTGTAAATACCACCACCACGTGCACAGCTTTAAAGATATTTCGACCTGGATACTTCCATACCACTTGCCTTTGTTTTCTTGGTCTTTCTTTCACATATCTTTCTATGGTAAACGGATATTCTTTCTTATTTCAGTATAACAGCCAATTAACGATAAAAGTGAAGAATGGCTCACACATTGACTTCTATATTGCTAGCGTAAGGACCGGACCGACTGCGCAACTAAATCGGGCCAATGCGCTGGCCCTAAAATGACAGCTGAGGGCCAATACGATTTCGTCGACAGTGATGCGAGCGCAGGACAGATTTACCTGTCTTAATCACCTAGTTGCATGGTAAAAGGATGCAAAAAGTACTTTAATTAGGAACATGGGGTATCGTATCATCGGTAAATAATCATATCCGCACGATTGCTTGCGTAAAAAAATTGGTAGCCTACTTTGCCAGTAGGTCAGGACAGTGTTTCGCACGTTCAATCCGCCATCAACAAAACTTAATTTATGACTTACTCGAGAAGAGCACTTCAAATATTTTATATGTTATGCACAGCCATTAAAATAAGAAAAAAATCCTTACATTATTTTATCAAAATATGATTACAATAATATTTTAATGTTGAAATCACAAGTACAAGCCATTTCAGCGACCCTTTGTAAAACATTGGTAGTAGTAAAAAATAAGATCGATAAGTGTGTGATTATTCATTATATCCCTAAACTTAATGAGTAGTTCATGATATATTTATCCATATTATAAAACGATTTATATTTAAAAAAAATAGTATAAATTTTTAGTTACAATCTAGGCTGTTATTACATAAAAACTTGATAACGTAGACCAAAAATATAGTAAAGGGAAATTTATTTACTTTTATATAATTAAAAACAAATAAATGGTTGTTTACGCCCGATTTACGCCGAGCGGGGTGAGGAAACGGTTAGCGTAGCGCGGTAGGGGAGACTAACTGCGGCGCACGCGCACAGCAATCGAGGCAGTCGGCAGGAAGCCTTTAGGCGCTGAAGCCGCGCCAGTTAAACGTCGTGCGTTACATAATCTCCCGGGTCGATTTAGAGGTCGCGAGTTTGATGTTGATATATTTTTGCGTCGAAAGGACGGCCTCCATGGAGTTGTATTTTGTCGTTAATACACGTGACAACGAGGCTTATTCTTGAGTTTATTTGTGCGATGGCCGGGTCGATTATACGTAGCGAGCCTCTTACATTGTTATCTTAATTTGTTTCGTGATAACGAGGCCAGAATCATATAATTTTTGTTGTAACCGTGACCAGTATTTGCAAAAATATTACTCTAATACAAGAAAACACTAACAAGACATTAATTTGGTCTATAAATACTAGCAAAAATCAATAAAATTCAATACTCACGACATATTTTATCACCTCGTTAAATCCACTCAAACGTCACTTCACTCACTAAACTTTAACTAACAAAGTATAACAAAGTTTTGATATTTTTCGTCCGAGAGGTTGGTAATATTGATCCAAATCTATGATTTTTATATACTCGTTTCGGTTTTAATACGTAATAGTTAGACTCTGTACGTTTAAAATACGGCCTAAATTAAATTAAAAGAACTTCGTCGCTTTGCAACCACAGTTGCAAAGAGCAAAGTTAAGGATTCTGTTTTTGCAACTGTGGTTGCAAGAAGCAAACAAGCGGTTACACAAATTTTTTTACAATAAAATTTTGATATATACGCATTTTTAAAGTTTTATTTTACAGTTAGTCAGTTTAGTTACGTTACCAAGATTAGGTCAGGGTTGGATTCAGACCCACAAAAATATTGTACATGGAAAATAAAATTATACTATTTGTCAAAAATTATATCACGTTTATGTTTCATCCTTCTTTTTTCCCTTGTGCCGGGATTTTGTCACGCGTAACGCGTCCAGTTATTCTATGTTTCGATTTTCGACGGGTTTATTTTTATTTATGATTTATTTTTGTCTAAAGAACTTGGTATAAGTTAAATTTTGAATATTGGTACCTAAAATATTTTATATTCAATAAGGGTAAAACGAAAAAAGTACAAAAGAAACGATACCAACTTAATTGAAACTGAAAATCTGATTTATAAAATATTTTGAAATTCTGTTTCCAAACGGATTGCTTCTGGAGCATAGAGTTTTTATCGTGGTAGCCCCACATTATAGTTGTATCAAGGATGAAACATAAATGCATCGATCGAGCACTGATTGAGCGGAAAGGGAGCTAATGTTAATTTTAGCATTAGCTCCCCTAATGCAAATTTTATTTAAAAATATTCAAATCAAATCAAATAATTTATTTGTAAAACATAGGTAAAAAGTTACAAACTTGGTGGAAAAGGTATAATACGTAACACTATGTTTCGCCTACAAAGGCATACAAATATTTGTTTATCACTATCACCTTACAATATTAAAATAACAATTTCAATTATAATTAGTATGTTTAGAAATAACATTAATTATTATCTTAATTATCAATTACATAAATATAAACATATAATAAATAAATCGTCCATTAATTATTGCAGGTACTAAAAACTATTCATTTTATCTTCAACTAGCTGTACCCCGCGGTTTCACCCGCATATATACACGTTATACAGAAAATTTAAATTTTATCCACTCAACCTATAATTTAGCTTTCTATTGATAAAAATTGATTAAAATCGGTCCAGTAGTTTCGGACTTATTTGGTACAAACAAACTAACAAAAACATGATAAGTATGATGAAAAGTAGTTATTGTGAGATAACTATAATAGTTAGACATATGGTATTGCAGAGTTTTATGTAGATATTGATGTCCTTCATAAAACTGTAGCACATCACTTTGCTCTGTTGTCAATAGTTTCCGCAGCGTACGCGATATAAGTATTTTTTTTGGTATTTTATTCACACCTTGGGTTACATTAACGAAGTTTTCATACGGATCCCTAAATTTTTTGAAAACGTTCTATCGCCTATGTTCATCAGGAATAATGTAGAATTCTAATCATCATCATCATCATCATCATTACAGCCCTTCACAAGTCCACTGCTGAACATAGGCCTCCCCCAAGTAACGCCACAAAGCACGGTCCTGAGCCACCTGCATCCATCGACTTCCTGCGTGTCTTACCAGGTTGTCACTCCATCTAGTGGGGGGTCGCCCTACACTACGCCTACCGGTACGAGGCTGCCACTCGAGAACCTTTCTTCCCCATCGGTTATCGGTTCTTCGAGCTATATGGCCGGCCCATTGCCACTTCAGATTACTAATCCGTTGGGCTATGTCGGTCACTCTGGTTTTACTGCGGATATCCTCATTTCTGAGCCTATCACGCAGAGAAACTCCGAGCATAGCCCTCTCCATAGCTCACTGAGCGACCTTGAGCGTCCTCATAAGGCCAGCAGTGAAGGACCACGTCTCAGATCCGTAAGTCATCACTGGCAACACGCACTGGTTATACACTTTAGTTTTCAGAGATTGAGGTATACCTGACGAGAAGATGTGTCGTATTTTCCCGAACGCTGCCCAGCCGAGTTTAATCCGTCGATTGACCTCTCGGTCGAAGTTGGACTTACCTAGTCGGACTACTTGTCCCAGGTAAACGTACTCGTCAACAACTTCGAGCATAGTGCTCCCAACAACTACCGGCATAGGTGTGACATGGACATTAAACATGCTCTTTGTTTTGTCCATGTTCATCTTAAGACCTAAGCATTGGGAGACACCATTGAGGTTATTGAGCATAGTGCTAAGGTCCTCCAGTGATTCTGCCATAAGGACTATATCGTCGGCAAATCGAAGGTGAGTGATGTACTCGCCATTGATGTTAATACCGTATCCTTTCCAGTCCAGTAGCTTGAAAACGTCTTCCAAGGCAGCGGTGAAGAGTTTCCGGGATATAACATCACCCTGTCTTACACCTCTCTGCAGTTGGATAGGTTTCGAACTCTGGTTCTGTACTCGGATAGCCATCGTAGCCCTACTGTACAAACACTTCAGCACTTCGATATACCGACATTCAACTTGGCACCGCTGAAAGGAATGTAGCACCGCCCAAATTTTGACGGAATTAAAGGCTTTCTCATAGTCCACATATGCCAGGCAAAGTGGCAGATTGTACTCTTCGGTCTTCTGTACAATCTGCCGCAGGGTATGTATGTGGTCTATGGTACTGAAGCCTTTTCGGAAACCAGCTTGTTCGGGAGGCTGGAAGTCGTCGAGCCTGCGTGCGAGACGATTCGTAATGACTCTAGAAAATAGCATGTAGACGCGGCTCAGAAGGGAAATCGGTCTGTAGTTCTTCAAGAGAGCGTTGTCGCCTTTCTTAAAGAACAAAACCACCGCGCTTCTGCTCCACGCCTCCGGAGTAGTGCCACCATGGAGGACGGAATTGAAGAGCTTCTGAAGGACTTCAATTACCGGTTTTCCACCCGCTTTCAGAAGATGAATTTGTTGAGACGTATGCTTGGTAGGCGGTTATGACTGTTTCACGATTTGTAATTTTTATAAGGTTATGTAGTGCATAGTAGAATTGATTTATCTTTTTTATTATGTGTTCAATATGTTTACTCCATGTCATTTTTTCGTCCAGCTAAATTCCCAGTTTTGTGTGTTCTTTTTCGTTTATGATTTTAGTTTTATAGTTAATATTAATTTTTGGTTGTTTTTTTCTTTGTTTGAATGACATGATATACGTTTTATCCAGATTAATTTTAAGATTATTGTTATTCAGCCACTCTATTATCCTGTATAAATTCTGAGTTATGTCCGTTTCAATGGAGACCTTGTCTCGTCCCGTGAATAAAACTGTGCTGTCATCAGCAAATAAGGTCATAGGGTGCTGAGTCACCTAGAGCAAATCATTGATATATATTAGGAATAGTAATGAACCGAGTACGCTTCCTTGCGGCACACCGTAGGTTGTTTGCTTTGGTTGCGAAAGGTATGTTATTTCAATATTAGTACAAGGACAGATCTTTTTTATTTTAGTAATTTGTTTCCTATCATTCAGGTATGAAATAATAAGATTTAACACATTACCTATGATTCCATATTTTTCCAGTTTAAGCGCTAAGATATTTAAATCAACGTAATCAAACGCCTTCCACGAACAAGGCGGTTGTTGGTGTACGATTATTCATACCGGTGATCACTTTTTCAATAAAACCATACATGGCCATATTATTTATGTTTTTACATTTTCTAAAACCATATTGTTCGTTTGCTAAGATGTTATTAACTTCCAAATAAGAATATAAGTTGTTATATATTACTTTTTCTATTATTTTCGAGAATGTTGGAAGCAAAGCGACAGGCCTGTAGTTTTTAGGGTCATGTCTGTCCTCCTTTTTATATAAAGGATTTATAACGGATATTTTTAAAGCACTAGGAAAAGTACCATATTCAATACATAAATTCACTACGTAACTTAGAACTGGGGAAATTTATAGAAATAGAATAGAATAGAAAATGTATTTATTTAACCAAAAAACATTACATAATTAAGCAATACACTGGTTTCTGCACTAAGCTCTAGGCTTGTATCGCAGGAACCAGGAACATTGACTGACACCGTTTACACCGATAAATACATAGAACTCCGATTAAATTAAAATAAAGCGAAAAATAAATCTTTTTTCTCTAATTTACTCTAGGAGTGCTTGTGTGCGTGCGAACGAGTGTGTGTGCGTGCGTGTGAGTGTGTGGTGTGTGTGTCTGTGTGAGTGTGTTTGTGTGTGGGGGGGGGATCGTGCTTGCGCGTGTGTGTGAGTGAGTGTTAGTCTACGCGTGTGCATGTATAGGGTCAACTATGAAAGGAAAGTAAATTTTCCATTTCCTGATAAGAAGCATGTAGCAGCCAGGTTGTTATTTTGTGTTTGACTTTACTTGTGGTCAAAGACCTCAAATCTGGGAAGAGACAGCAGAATTTATTGTAAATGCTAGGCAGAAGAAATGGTGAGTGGCGTTTGAAAAAGCTACTGTGTGAATTGGGAATCGGCACTCGAAAGATCCGACGTTGGCACAGGCTAAGATAATTCGGGGAATTTATAATTTTTCTGTAGGTTAGCATTAGTGCCTTTATAATGTAGATTTGGCGAACCCGTAGTACCTTACATTCCTTGTACAGTTCGTCAGTAGGAAATCTAAAGTTTTTAGACAGCATTACTTTTAGTACTGCTCGCTGGGCCCTCTCGACTTCAAGCATTTTTGATTTGATAGCTCCACCCCAAGCCAGCGTGCAGTAAAATAGTAGGGATTGGGTTAGTGCTTTGTAAACCATTTTCATTGTTTCTTTAGTAGCGCAACGTCGTAAAGCTTTCATTATGTAAATGGTTTTCCTAACACTACCCGACAAGCGGCTTAGATGGTTTTTAAATGATAGCTTATCATCAATGATCACTCCTAGATACCTGATGTTATCTGTGTTGCTGATTGTATTACATCCGCATGGGGGTACTTCAGATACGCAAGTGTGAATTACTAAGTTTACCAGCGAAAGTGGTTTTGATGCGAGAGTTTTGTGAAAGGCTATGAACTTAGTTTTTTTATAGTTTAGAGTTAGTAAATTGGAACTTAACCATTTATTCAACACTACCATGCCTTTTTGAGCCGTCTCGAGTACGCTGTCCCAACTTAAATCATTAAATATAATGGCTGTATCATCCGCATAGCATATGACGTCTGCTCTTTGTATGGGTAATTCTAGGATGTCATTAATGTAAATGCAGAAAAGGATTGGACCAAGAATACTTCCTTGAGGAACTCCAATACTGATTTTTAATTTCTTACTTGTATGTGAGCCCACTCTTATGCATTGACGCCGATTTAAGAGATAGCTACGAAACCAAGCCAACGCCACTCCTCTAATTCCTTTTGTTTCAAGCTTCCGCAGCAGAATAGGGACCGAGACGGTGTCGAAGGCCCTAGCAAGATCTAGGAAGATACCTAAACAGCTGCGTTTATTGTCCAAATGTCTAGACACAGCATCTGTCAGTAGAACTACCGCATCCTCCGTGGACTTACCCCTCCTGAAGCCAAATTGATTTACAGAGAGCAGATTATTATTTTCTATAAAGTTGGTGAGACGTTTGCTTACAATTTTTTCCAATAATTTGGAAAATATACTTAGCAAAGATATGGGCCTGTAATTACTAGGACAGTTTTTATCCCCATCTTTGTGTATTGGAGTAACAACTGCTAATTTCCAACAATTAGGAAAAACGCCACATAACAAGCTAAGATTAAATATGTGGGTAAGTGGATGCAGAACTATGTGTTTTATCTGTTTAATCAACCTTGGGGTGCAGCTGTCTATACCCGGTGCAGTATCGTTTTTTAGCTGGTCAATAAGCGTACCAACTTCATAAGGATCCGTTGGCTGCAGAAAGAGGGAGTCCTTGCAAAGCACTCTTGGTTTGTATTCTGCAGCTAACAGGTCTTCTTGGGTGTTTAATCTTCTGAGCGTGTCATCAGCCAGTTCTCTGCCAACTCTAGTGAAGTACTCGTTACAAGCGTTTAGAGAGGAATCAGGGTCTTTGTCTACGGACAACAATTCAGTAGTCTCAGTAGTGTTACGTGTGAGATTACATATATTTTTGAGCGTTTTCCACAACTTTTTTGGGTTATCTTTATTTTGCTGAATTTGATTATTCTCGTATTCGGTCTTTAATTTTCGTTGAAGCGCGTAAAGGAAGTTTCTGTATCGTTTATAAGTGATTTGGATAAATGTATTATTAGGGTTTCTCCTGGATTCGAGATGCAGATTGTCACGGTGTTTTTGACATCTCATTAAGCCTGGAGTTATCCATGGCTTTATAACTCGATCTGACCGTTTGGGCACCACATAACTTGTGTTTTCGTTTATTGCCTTTTCTAAGATTGAGTTAAAATTATCAGCTGCCTCGTTAGCATCTTCCATATTCATTATCAATGACCAGTCAGTCGACTCAAGCTTGTCAACAATCCGATTAAAATCCATTTTGACCTTACCGTGGATTCGAGATGGGTGATTCGCCTGGTTGATGGTAGTACCAAGTAAACAAATGTCATGATCAGTAAGATCTGCATGGCACACTATACCAACAGCAGAATCTGTACCCCTAACGAAGATGTGGTCCAGGCAGGCCGAGCCCCTGGTCGGCTCCGAGATAGCAGAGAGCAGTTGATGACTTGCTAACAAGCATAGATACTCGGAGCACTGATCATCAAGTGGGTCTCCGTTTATATTTATATTTAAGTCACCTGTCAACACCACGGCATGCTTGTTGTTAATTTCCGATAATGATTTATCGATGAAGGCTATAAAGTTTTTCACATTATTAATAGAGGGAGACCTATATATCCCTAGAATAGTAATTTTATTATTTAAATTTAATTTTAGGCAATCGCACTGGTCACTTAACGGTTCTGAAGATATTACACTCCATGAATCTTTAACGTATGCGGTGACACCTCCACTTTTATTTAGGTTATTTTTTGTGTAAAAGGAAATATATCCTGGAATTTGTGGAATCGTGGGGTTTACACCAAGCCAACACTCCGTTAGTATAACCACATCTGGATCAACATTAAGTCGGGCTAACGAAATCAAAAAACCGTCAAAATTGCGTTGGAGGCTCCTAATATTGACATTTAAAACTTTAAAGTCGACACCAACGGGTAATAAATTACGACATTGCTCTAGGCTCTCAATGGAATGACACTTTACTGTCAAAGTTTCGTCTATATCAACATGAAAGTCACACATTCTTTCGCTTAATAATAACAAATAATTCTACTAACTGCAAGAGTGATTTTGGACAGTAGTCATTAATTGAGAGCCAGAACAATCGGGACTGATGATTGTGTAGTGTGATGTTGGTGCGGTGCGTTTTGTGTGTGAAAGACATTGAGTTATATGTACTATGTACTAGTACATATAACTCAATGGTGAAAGTGTGTATGCATGTTCTAGTAATAGAAATTGTAATAAGTCTATTGTGTATGATTACGGTAAATTTAGCAAAAAATAAAAATAAAAATAAAATATCACTTTTGGGAGAGTTCGCTTGCTCTTTCGGGGCCAATTTTGGTATCCAGTTCTTCGTAGAAAAGAATACGGATAGCTGGTTTGTTCTCTGCTTGTTTGATATAGATCCCTCCGTTGCGTACCCAACAGAATTGGAAGCCCAGGTTCTTTGCTCGCAGTCTTGAGTTTCGAAATAAATAGCGATTAGACTTGGTGAGCCGTTCATTAATATACATATTCTGTGGTGAGCTATTTACAATGTTCTCAGATGACAAGCCTCGCCTGGCCCTGGCTGCCGTTATAAGCTCATCCCTCTTTTTACGTCGCAGTAGTTTGACTATGATTGGGCGCGGGTGTTTGTAGTTGGGCATCGATGATTTTGAGCCTGAGGAACGTTTAGGGCCTACACGTACCACTTCATCCAGTTCATTTTCGGATAATTGTACTCCGAGCTTTTGACAAGTAGCGAGAACGATATGGGTGAGATTTTCGTTGTTTTCTTCAGGCATACCAATAATCTCCAGTTCATTTCGCATCGAGTGTTGGTCTAGGACGGCGATTTGTTGCTGTAACTCATTAACTAATGATTTTAATGAACTGATTTCCAAGTCTTTGGACTCAAGTGCCTTCGATAATTCACCTAGCCTCACTTCAAAGCAATTGGTAATGGCAGATGTTTGCAATTTCAGTTCTTGGCGTACTATGTCTTTAACTTCATCCCTGAAGTCGCGTATTTCCGAAATTAATGTAGTTAAGTCGACGTCTTCGTTTGAAAGCAGCTCAGAGCTTTTCAATTTTTGTTTATTCCCTCTTGTGGTGTTGACATTGAGGCTCATTGTATATTCGTCATTCAGGGAAGCCGCTGGGGAACGTACTGGCGTTAACAGGTTACTTTTTTTTGGTAGGGAGCAAACACATGACGGGCAAATCCATTCATTTCTATACTTTTGCGAAAGAGTGTTAAAGTGTTCCTCCGTAATATTAAGACACATTAAATCATATAGTTTATTACACTTGGAACATTTCATGAAGCCAAGATTGCGAATTTTGTTGTTACAACCGCTGCAAGTCGTAGACATTTTAAACGCAGGCCGCCAGTCAAGAGACAAAAAAAAAATCGGCCACTAACTTAACTACTTTTGTAATTATATCATCATTACCAGCACTGTTAGTATTTTTAAATTTATTAATTATTTCATATAAATCGTGAGGAATACATGCAGGCATAAACATTGAGTTCAGTCTACTACTTATGGATGAGTTACTTTGGTGACTATTACTAAACTGGTTTATGGGCTGAACTTCATTGATAAAATAATTATTAAATTCCTCAGCAATTTTTTCGGGATCATATATATATATATATATATATATATATATATATATATATATATATATATATATATATATATATATATATATATTTATTATTAAAATTAATTTTTGTAATATTATCTTTAGGTAAGTTGTATTTATTCTTATTTATCACTTTCCATGTGGCTTTTGTTTTATTCTCCGCATTGTTGATATAATAACTATTGCGCGATTTTTGTGTCAAATTAATGATTTTTCTTAATCGTTTACTATAAGCTTTAAGCGTTCTCTTATTTTCCTTAGTAGGGTGTAGTCGAGAATGCCATAGCATTTCTCGTTTACGTTTACAACACAATTTAATACCATTAGTAACCCAAGTAAGTTTTCTATTTATAAGAATTTTAATTTTAAGTGTCGGAAAGCAAAGATCGTAAAATAGTTTAAATAATTCATTGAATTCATTAAACACTTTATTAGGATCAAGACATTCATAAACACTATTAAAACTGAGACTTCTGATGGCATTTTTAAATTTATTTAAGTTTTCTATGCTGTAATCCCGTTTTAACATGAACCAATGGGAGATAGTGTATGTTTTGTTAACAGGACATTTTAAGACTTGAGCAGTATGATCTGATATTCCCAGATCTATCACTTCACCTTTACTGCCTCTTATATTATGAATTATATTATCAATACACTTGCCACTTTGTAAACGTGTAGGCTCGCAAATACTCGGTCGTAAGTTAAAATTTAATAATTTATTTTCTAATTCTGTAGAAAGCCGTGAACTTTGTAAAATATCTATGTTAAAATCCCCACATATTATAAGTATATGCAGTACTCATGTACAATACAAAAATTCTCGATATCGTAGGGTTAATATTAAAAAGTAAAAGGACCCAGTAAAAATACAAGTTGGTCGACCTTGACCCCTCAGTCCCCAAGCGCTCGAATCCGACCGCGGCGCTATTCCATCGAAATTCAAGTAGTCGGATTCGACCGCGCATACCCACAGCACTTTAAACCATCAATAATGTTTAGAGACTACTTTTCTATGAAGATATTTGTATTATCAATATGAAATTTTCTATCCTCAAGTGCAAGTAAAAGAACAGTTATCCTATAGATATTTATTTTTAATCTACGTTCATTTCATATTGTTGGCGTATTATAGGGTTATCCAAGATCCAAAGAGAGGGGATTGAATCCGACAACTTGTTCTATCACCTGGACCATCTGTCCCAAGGAGGTATCGGATTTATCGTCCACAAGTCTCTCGCCAACAACTTTGTAAAGATTGGGAGTGCGTCGACGAGGGTTCCGTGCATAATACTCAGAATCACCAAACGGTATTCACTGAAGGTCATACAGGTTTACGCGCAAACCTCGGCTTATCCGATGATATTTCTCGAGCCATGCATTCCTCGAAAACCTACTGTTACGCGCCTAAGTTGACGTCATGTACCCGGCACTAGCGCCATCTAGTGTCAGGGATGAGAGCGAGGGGAGCTTTCCAGAAAATGACATCACTAATCTTTCAACCGACAGCGCCATCTAGTCTCGGAACGAAGAACTAAGCTTCTAGAAGCTGACGCTCGAACTCTCGGCCCCTTGCGCGTGTTTACTTGAATATTCTGGATGTTTCGATACTAATTTTTATTTATAGGCGCTGCAAGATGCGATCGGGGAAGTATTGAATTTGGCGAGACAAGCGAAGCTTCGGAGCGAAATAAAGTGAATCAGTGTGATTAATTTTTTTTGTTTTAAGTTTTAATTGGTGTAAAGAAAATTAAAGTGTTAATTTAGGTAATTCTGTCGGCAATTTTTATTGTCACGAACCTCAAGCTCGTAACAATTGCTGTCAAAAGTGGGATAAAATCATGCCAATTTTACCTAAGGAGGAAACGGAGGGTGTCCGTACCCGAAGTCAACGCCAGCAGGAGAAGGAACAAAGAAGATTTGGTGGTGCAACGCCGCAGACGTCAGAGAGCCAGCCGCCGGCTGCAGGCCCGTCAGTAGCTCCTACATCTGCAGTACCTGACTTAGGTGCTCTGATGGTGATGCTCCAGGAGCAGGCTCGCCGACAGGAGGAACAGGCTCGCCGACAGGAGGAACAGGTCCGTCAGTGGAAAGAGCAGCAGGAGGAACGGGTCCGTCGGTTGGAAGAGCAGCTGCGGGTCGGACAGGATGAACAGGCCCGCTGACAAGAGGAACAGGCCCGTCGGTTGGAAGAGCAGATGCTTCTCATGAAGGACCTTCACGCTACCTTCGGAAAAGAGATACGGGAGGTGAAAAATAAGGTTGCTCAACATGACAACCGCCTGTCGGAAGCTGAAACCCGAATCGACCAAGTACACAATCGGTTTGACAACGTAATGGCTGACATGAAGAAATCACTGGACGAACTCAAACTGGGGGATGGAACTACAGCTCCCGTAGTAGCTACTACACCTTCGCTACGTGGGTTCGAAGCGCCACCGTTCGACGGCACTTCTTCCTGGTCAGCCTACAAAATCCAGTTCGAGGCTGTTATGAAGGCGAACGGCTGGAATAAAAGTCAGGCCACGACTGCTCTCCCACTAGGCCTGCGTGACCAGGCCTTAACAGTTCTGGAAGCTCTCGGTGAGGAAGTGACTTATGAGCAACTCCTTGAGGCATTGGAGGCGAGATATGGCGACGCTCACCTGGAACACTTTTTCGAACGAACATCAACGAAAACCTGCAGCAGTGGGCTCTAGAGGTGGAGAAGCTGGTGCGAAAAGCATACCGGTCTGTACCTGCGCTCATTGAAGGAAACCTGGTGCAGACATTCCTCGACGGCATCCACGACCTGGAAGTCAGAGCTGCTGTGAGGCTAGGGCACCACGAGACGCTTAAGGATGCCTTGGCCCAAGCACTGGAGGTGTAAGCCGTGCGACAGGATCATCGTTCCCATCGCGTCAGGGAGGTTGCAGCAGCTACAGTTCGCGACTGCAACAAAGGATACAGCCTTAGGTGCTATGGCTGTGGGGAAAGGGGCCATCTTCACTCCAACTGCCCTAAGCGAACTGTAGAAAGGAGAGTTGATCGATCTCGATAGGGTAGTGCAGCTAACGGCACCGCCTGGCGGTGGCAGGATCGTCGTTCCCCTCGCACTAGGGAGGTTGCAGCAGTTACGGTTCGCGACCACAATAAAGGATACAGCCCTAGGTGCTATGGCTGTGGGAAGAGGGGCCATCTTCAATCCAGCTGCCCTAAGCGAACCCTAGAAAGGGAAGTTGAACGATCTCAGAAGGGAAGTGTGGCTAACATCACCGCCCAGCAGCAGCCGGGATACGACTTTACTATCAGACATTGCAGCGGGAAATCTCATGGCAACGCAGATGCATTGTCAAGAAGACCTTGTCCTGAAGATTAGAAACATTGTACTAGGCAAAAGAGTAAGGAAGTGGTATCCGTGAGGATGCTCAGGACAGACCACCTCAGCAACGAGTGGAAGGACAGCCTACAACATGCACAGCAGGAAGATCCGGACATCAAGCCGATTCTGGAATGGATGAAGGCCCGTGCTACCAAGCCTAAGTGGAGCGCCGTTTCAGCGATGACTTTGACCACTAGAGGCTATTGGGCCCAGTGGGACAGCTTGCTGATTCAGGATGGAGTTCTGTGCCGTAAATGGGAAACTACCATACTGATTGTTCAGGAGGCCATCTGGGAGTTAAACGAACTCTACTGAAGATCCGAGAACGGTTTTACTGGGTCCACTGTCGAAACAATGTCGAGGACTGGTGTCGTACATGTACAAGTTGTACACATGTACAAGAGGTCCGTAGTAGAGGAGCATCGAAATTGTACAATGTTGGTGCACCATGGGATAGGACAGCCCTTGACATTGCGGAGTCGTTACAGAAAGGCGCAAGAGCCTGGCACCTTATTTATTCGCCTGGCGCGTTATTATGGGGCCGATAATGCTCGGGACGAGCATGTCTTAGGAGGGGGCAGTGTTACGCGCCTAAGTCGACGTCATGTATCCGGAACTAGCGCCATCTAGTGTCAGGGACGAGAGCGAGGGGAGCTTTCCAGAAAATGACATCACTAATCTTTCAACCGACAGCGCCATCTAGTTTCGTAACGAAGAACTAAGCTTCTAGAAGTTGACACTCGAACTCTCGGTCCCTTGCGCGTGTTTACTTGAATATTCTGGATGTTTCGGTGCTAATTTGTATTTATAGGCGCTGCAAGATGTGATCGGGGAAGTATTGAATTTGGCGAGACAAGCGAAGCTTCGGAGCGAAATAAAGTGAATCAGTGTGATTAATTATTGGTGTTTTAATTTTAATTGGTGTAAAGAAAATTAAAGTGTTAATTTAGGTAATTATATCGGCAATTTTTATGGAACCCTTTTATCGGAACCTCAAGCTCGTAACACTACTATATCGTGTTCATGGTAGACTTTAACGCATAACTAGACACTAGAGAAAGCGGTGAGCTGAAGGAAATTTTGAAATAGGGTAACGGAAGCCAAGGGGCCAGTAGCTAGCCTACTTCCTGTAGAAAAAGTGATTCTTTGTGATGAGCTCTTGCTTCCAGACGTGGCCTCATAGAAAGTGGAACTGGACTTCAATATGAGGACCAGACGACAACTATTCAGTGATCGCGTGGGTAAAAACCGCAACTAGCAGCGATCACCGAACGGTTAGAGGCACACTGAACCTAAACGTTTAGTTGGAGAGGTCTAATGAAGTCAACGTTCCGTCCGAGAAGCTCGTGGAAACAATCCATACGGTCCGAGCTAAGTTCTACAAGATCTGCCGCAGAAGAACACAAAAACTCTCTGATCACACTATTAATCTCATGGCTGTTAGACGCGAAATGAAGCTGCAGTCTTACACATATAAAATCAGTGTCATTATTGTAATAATCCCTAAATTTAACGGTCAATAAATTCAAAATATTTATAGACTTCCACAATATGGTCATAAATTTTTCTTTTTCTATTTTAGGAAATCTGCAGAAAGTGATCAGATGATTTTGAGCTTTTGTTTGCACAACACAAAATTTTACAGAATGTAAAAGTAAAGTTACGGACAATATATATTCTAAAATATATATTGTCTAGTATAAAATATGTGTAATTGTTAATCATTTTTAGTACATAAAAATGAGGATAAAGTGCAATATTTTCAAAATTTCAATGTAAATACGCAATAGGTGCAATAGTGTCCATCTATGAGACACCTGCAGTAGTTCTAGTTCTTTGTTTTGCTGGTGGCGAAAAAAGGAACTAAAGTTTGCCATACTGCATCACGTTCAAATTTGGTTGAATTGTTAGAATCGTAAAGAATCTAGCGCCCTGAGCATGTATATATATATATATATATATATATATATATATATATATATATATATATATATATATATATATATATATACACAGAGTAGAGCAACGAGTATAATAAGTATAGATTGTATAGAGTAGAGTAGAGTACCATTATATATGCTCTGTGGTTGTGACTGTTCTAGTAGTGATCTGTGGACTGTTTCTGTTTTCTGATTTTGAGGATTATCGTAATACTATACTTTTGTGAATATTTGTATTTAATTTAAATTGGGCTGTACTTTAAATTTGTAATAAAAATAAGTAATTATTTGACCAAGATAGTAAGTTAACTGTAGCAATATATGTATACGTGTATAAAAATTTCAGTTTTATTAAAAAGGCTCACCTTCTTTGAAAAATTATTGCGAGATGCATTGTTGTGTTTATTAGAAGTCAATAAAAAAAGTATGATATAGATTTTAATCGTGTACAAGGAATACAATTTTCTCTTATATTGTCTCTTGTCTTGTATTTTAGGAGGCTAATTGAAAATGGCTGACTTAATTGTTCAATCGCGATTTGCTGGTCTAAACATCGAAGACGATGATTTTCCATCATCGAATTGTAACCAAAAATCTAAGAAGTCAAAAACATTAACTGATAAAAAAAGTGACGTTTCAAAAAAGCCAAAGGGTAATGGTAACAAAACTCAGGTGCTCTTTTAAAATTATATTTTAATATAATAATAATAATTTTGTGCTAATTACGCGAATGTTTCTGCTGTTAGATGCCTAAGTATTTTTATTGACTACTTGTCGATTGGTCAAAGGTAAATCACGTACTAGTGAGTGCTTTCTGATATTAGTTTACTTTTCCTTATTTTTATTAATTTTGTGGTGGTGTATTCTCCCTATTGTAAGTAGATAAAGTTTATACTATATATTTAGATCTAATATTATACCCAATCACGGTGACGAAACGGGGTCTCCCTGTGAGAAACCCCCTGACCCTCCTGATGAACTTGGATTAAGTGAAAATAAAGATTGCGATTGCGGTAAAAAAAGAATTGCTGAGACTCGAGCATTTGATCCAATATTATATAAGAAAAATTCTATAGTAGATTTAACAGCTTCAATAAATACCATATTGCTTGTCCGGAAGAATATAGTATCATGTCAAAATTTGGCACTAACTGACTTAATAATACAGTTCGACTAAAAAAAGTATGTTCTACCTTTGAAATTAGGTCGATTATCGCTTTCACCTTGAATAAACCAATTACGAAAGCTGCATCTATATCCTTCTAGCTCTTTCTGTTTCACTAGAAAAAGGAAGAACGACATGTTTAGTGTTGATCCTGTCCTTGAACTAGTTTCACCCGTGTTGTTATTTGAAACAGAGTATTATCTATTAATGATACATATATTCGGTTTTACCATAAGAAGGAAAGTGTACTATTGTGATTTCTTGCTGTATTTTCCTTTAAGTATTTTATTTTCCAAATCCTATTTAGAACAGAGTTATAACACGAAAATTAACCTGTATTCTTCACTATAACGTAACGCTTAGTGTACCCCGCATTTAGATGAACTAAGTACTATTTTGAGTTGTGTCTATGATCTATTAAAAGTTTTGTGTATTTTTTTGTTTGCTACTTTATTCACCATAAGTTGTATCTTATTCAAGTATTATTACAAAATGTGTCTGTGTTTATTTGAATTTTAGTTGATGTTAATGTATCAAAGGTAAAAACTGCGATGTTCTCTTTACAACTATTTAATTTAGATAGCAGTTTGTCAAATTCTGTCTATGATCTTCAGTTTCATATTCTTTATTTCAGAATGATACCACAGAAAAAAACTAGATTATATTTAAAAATAGATAGTAGCACAGGGTGAGACTTCAAATAACCATCAATATAATTTGAACTCATCTGAAAATCTTGATACTAGCTTAGATGAACAAGGCCCCGGCTACATCGAATGTTTAGAAAATGTTGATTTCACATGCAAATCTGATCCAAATAGTAAGACCGTTTAAGAAACACAGGTCAAAGCTACACATCAAAAAAATCATTCCAGCCAGAAAAGTAGGGCCACGATGTGGTGAGAAGTGTCGTCTAATATGTTCTGCAAATGTGTCAGAAGAAGAAAGATAGAACATCTTTTATGAATATTACAATTTGGGCAACATAACGATGCAGAGACAATTCATTATAAACAGCACTACTATCATCATCATTACAGCCCTTCACAAGTCCACTGCTGAACATAGGCAAATCCTAGACAGAGCAACAATGCATTTTATTTTTCATTTTAAAATAATAAAGTACGTGTTTGTAAAACATTCTTTAAATCCACACTTGCCTTAAATGATCGCGTAATAAGGACTGCCTTTGAAAAGCGTATACCTACAATGAGTAACATTGTAGCTGTAGATGGTAGAAGAAAGCATGGAAATCTTGCCAAAATACCGAATATTATTAAATCCGAAATAAGGGAGCACATACAATCTATTCCGACTATGGACAGCCGTTACTGTCGCAGTAATACTAATAAGCTTTATATTGATAGCAGTAAAACATTGATTGATCTCCACAAAGATTACGTTATGTCAGACTGAATATAAGCCATATGGTAGCTATGTTTTGTATAGTCATATATTTAATAATGAGTTTAATATTGCCTTTTATTCACATAAAAAAGATAGGTGTGATACTTGTGAGGCTTTCATCAATGCTACCGGGGAAGAAAAACAACGTCTTAAAGTTGAGTATGATACATATTTAGTTGAAAAAGATCTATCGAGAGCCGAGAAGGAACAAGACAAATTGAAAGGGAGCAGTGTGGTAGTTGCTGTCTATGACATACAAGCAACAATGTCTTGTCCAAGGGGTCCCCCCTGAGTGTGAGTGTGAATGAGATTGCAACTTGCGTGTGGAATTATCTTAACCAAATTTACACAAAGGCTGAGTAATTAGTTGATGTAATATTCTACAGTGATAATTGCTGCGGGCAGCAGAAAAACCGTTTCATGATTTTTATGTACATCTTAGCAGTAAATAGATTTCAAAATATTCGTTTTATTACTCACTAATTCCTAATTAAGGGACATACCCAAAATGAGGGTGATAATTGCCATTCTCTAATTGCAAGAAAAATTAAAAAGTCCCTTCGTTCAACTACGATATATACACCTTATCAGTATTTTACTTTAATTGGAACTGCTAAATCTAACAGTAAACCATTCGCAGTTAATGAATTACTACGAAAGCTTTTACGATTTTAAAAAAAATGCCAACTAAAGATTGGAAAAAACTTTTCCAAAAATATTCTGAATGAATCTGTAAAAATGAATGATTTCAGTATTATTTATGTGTCTAAATCAGAACCTGGATCTTTTTTTTTACAAAACTTCTTACTCTGACACCTCCTATAAGCAAATAAAAGTAGCAGGGTCCACTCGCAGCACTCAAAACAACTTGATGTCACCGAAATTACCTGCAGCTTATTCTGAGAGGATTAAAATTACAAATAAAAAGAAACAGAGGCTGTTGAAATTAGTTAAAAAAACATAATTCCTAAATATTATGAAGATTTTTATCAAAATTTATAAGTAACTTTTATATATTTAATACAAATCCTCATAGTAGTCATGGTTTCACTTATTCAATAAGGTATCACTTATTATTTTTAATAATATTCTTAAGTATGTACTATGAGGACTTTTTTCTGCTTTCATTCGAATTTTTTTCTTATGTAATTAGTAATTAATTGTGTTTTTTTTTCTCAACTAATAATCTCATAATTAGTATGTTTTTTCAAAAAGTTGTTGTTCTTCAAATATTTACCAGGTTACACTTTGATTGCAAAGCGTAAAGTTCCTATTAATTTAACATAAGTAATACTAACTTTTAACATTTTTGAGATTTTTATTGTTGTTTTTACTTTGTTAAATAATAATATTGACTAGTTCAGTAAGTACCTTGTGATTTTTGTTTTGATACAAAGACTAGAATTTAGATATAGACTAGAATAATACCTTAAGATTGTTATTCATTAGATTTTTATAAGTCAAGATTGACGCTAAGGTCTTTTTGTAGTAAATAAGTGAGAATTGATTTCATTTTTTTGTTTTTTTCATCACTAATCGCATTTAAAAATATATAAATACTGTTTTCGTTTTAAACTAAACATCTTGAACAAAAGTAAAATTCAAAAGAATACAGTCACAAGTAATAAAAAGTGTAAATAATTTAATAAATAATGGTAAATAGAGTAATGTCTTTAAAGATAATTATAGAGTACATACTAATACATATTAATAATAAAAAACAATCTGTTTATCTTATGGATATACCACAATATTTTTAGTTAAAAACTTTAATCGCTTCTCTTGAAAAAGTATGTTTTTAGAGTTAATACAGTATTCTTGCGGGCAAGCGATATACAAATGCCTGCCTAGAACTAAATTATAGAATGTATGGGCCAAATGATCAAGGCCTGTACATTGTCAACATCTCCCGAACCACTTCAGATCCTAAACTAGGGCTATCACTTTGATTTTGGCAAGCAAACTTGTGAGGTAAAACATCTTTTTTAAGTTTGAGGGGACCACCAACTAGTTTGTACTTCACGTAGTTTTCCATAGCGTTTTCGACCTAGAACAAAACACAAACTTATTTGAAGTCTATAAAAAATAAGGAACCTCGTAATTTGTATTCCATCAATATTTAATATATGTACCACCTATGTAATACATAAAAATAGGACAACACGAAAAATAAATTCTTCCTCAGGTATGTAGACCGAAGCGACAACTAATCTTCCCTCCTGTGTATTTTGTAATGCTACGGCATACATGTCTCTGGAAAAGAAATCCTTTAATGGTTTTGCACAGATATCTTTAGTAGTAGTATAAATACACACTCAAAGCTTGTCGTGCTCAGAGTTGTAGAATAACATACCTTTTAGGTTGTTTAGGCCTTTAATTTTACCAGCCCCAACCCATGACTCCGGGATTAGGGTTAAGGTCATCCTTTGTGCCTCCAACCACTTGCGTAACTGAGCCGACGCAGTTTCACTGTGGTGGAGGTTGGTCTGCACTAGGCTAGTTCTGGACGAAGAGCATGCCATCATTTATCGCGTCCTCCCTGTCCTCGCCCAAAAATAAGCCTGCCAGCAGATCCTGGGTCTCATCCTCAGCCACCGAGTCGGAATGGACGGCAAAGTGCAGTCCTCTTCGTCGTTCAGTGAGCTGCCGCTGAGCTCAGTCTCCACTGGGGGCTTCGGCTCGCTTGTGCTGGCCATTTTTTCACTGGACTTTGCACCAGTGATTCTGATGTACCGGTAACCATGGCCCCGGTATCCATGACTTCCGGGTTCTTTTCTGCATCTGCTTGGTGGAGAATCAAAGAATTTTCCACTGCGACCTTGTAATTTAACTTAACTTTTAACAGTGGTAGAGTCACGCGGCAGCTTTGCTGTTGCACGTATGGGCCGGCTCAAACCGGGGTGGTACCACGACCTTACAGAATACCGGCGTGAAGTGGAAGCTCTGCTTCCGCGTTTCGTCTCTTGAGTGCTGGTGGCCGGAGGCCCAAATCCCCCCCTCCCCCCCATCAACATGGTAGCGGAATTAAATGATGATAGACGTAAACGCCGTCCACTACCATCTCGAGACGCAGGTGTCCTCTCCTGTTGATGTCTCGTATCTCTCCTACCCGGGGTACAAACTGGAACACTCCTTTGTGCCTCGGGCTGAAGTTTGCGTTTACGTCGGAGAGGACATCTGTTCTCGACGCCTCGGCAGACTTGAAGGTTCAGACCTGTCCATCCTTTGGCTATGCAAAGACAGCGACGACCATCCGCGCGTCTATGTGGGCCTCTATAGGTCCCATAGCGGTAATGCCGAAACAGACCGACTCTTCGACCACGTCTAAATGGCTACAGATTCGTTGCTACAGCAGAGATTGTGATCCTCGGCGACTTTAACGCCCATCACGCCAAATGGATTGGTTCACGTTTAACCGATCATGCAGGGAGATCTGTTCATGATTTTGCCTTGGCATATGGTCTGACACAACTGGTTACTTCGCCTAACCGGATTCCAGATGTGGAGGATCATGCAACTTCCCTGTTGGACCTTCTGCTGACCTCTCCTGTCCTGACCTGGACGGATATCAGATTTCCGTCGACGCACCTTTAGGCTCCTCGGACTATTGTCTTGTCCGGAGTGTGGCGCCACTCACGCTGAAATCGCAGTTGCATTCTGCAGGCTGCCGCCGTGTTCGGCACTATAGGTCAGCCGATTGGAATGGGATGCGGTCTTTCTTTGCATCCTACCCTTGGGGGTGGGTTTACTTCTCGCCGGACGATCCCAACGTTGTTTGCGGATTCTGTCACAGATGTAGTACTTCAGAGTATGGCCCTTTTTATTCCTTCCTCTGTGGTGCCCATTGGAGGCAAATCTCAGCCATGGTTTGGTCGCTTCTGTAAAATAGAATCACGCTATAAGCAGGAGCGCTACGGCTGACGCATCAACGTCTCGGAGTGTAAGCACCAGCGCTCTTTTAAGAGAGAGAAGTATAATCCCGCCTGCAGGTCCTTCAAAAGAGTCATTACCAAGGCAAGGTCTAAGCACATTGGCAGAATTGGCAAGAAGCTAGTTCGCCTTCCTTCGGGAACCCGTGCATTCTGGTCTCTCGCCAAGGCTGTCCAGGGGAATTTCTGTCAGCCATCTCTTCCATCTCTGCACAGGGAGGACGACTCACTGGCCCATACCGCAAAGGAAAAAATCTTTCTTTGCGTCTAACTCGACTCTCGATGACGGCGGGAGTACGCCGCCGACCATCCCGCGGTGTGAGTGCTCCATGCCGGAAGTGCGGTTCACACAGCGCTCGGTTCGACACGTCGAGTGGGCCTGACGGAATCCCCCCAATTGTGCTGAGGACGTGTACTCCAGAGTTGGCACCGGTTTTAACGCGTCTTTTCCGGTACTCCTACTCCCTAGGCGTAGTCCCAAAATCATGGAAGACGGCTTTCGTCCACCCGATCCCTAAAAAAGGCGACCGCTCAGACCCGTCCAACTACCGGCCTATCGCCATCACCTCCTTGTTCTCCAAAACAATTGAGTCTATTGTTAACTGCCAGCTCATGAGGTACCTTGAGGATCATCAGCTGATTAGTGATCGCCAATACGGTTTTCGCCGTGGTCGGTCAGCTGGTGATCTAGTCTACCTAACTCACAGATGGGCAGAGGCAGTAGAGTCCAAAGGGGAGGCATTCGCCGTTAGTTTGGACATTGCAAAGGCCTTGATCGCGTTTGGCACAAAGCGCTTCTTTCGAAGCCCCCTTCCTATGGGCTTCCCGAGAAATTGTGCGATTGGATCACCAGCTTTCATACAGGTCGGAGCATCAAGGTCGTTGTAGACGGTGCAAGCTCCGATTGCAAGCCTATTAATGCTGGTGTTCCACAAGGTTGCGTGCTATCGCCAACGCTGTTTCTTTTGCATATCAATTATATGTTGCAAACCCGTAACATTTATTGCTATGCAGATGACAGCACTGGTGATGCTCTTTACACTGGCCGAGCCAATATTTCTCGGGAAAACGTCTCCTAGTACCGGGACAAATTTGTGTCTGAAGTCGAGTCTTTGCTGAACAGAGTTTCGGATTGGGGGCGACTAAATCTAGTCCAGTTAAACCCCCAGAAAACACAAGTTTGCGCGTTAACCGCTAAAAAGAACCCCTTCGTCGTATCCCCTCAGCTTCAAGGCACTCGCCTTGTTGCATCAGCCAGTATCGGAATCCTCGGCGTCGACATATCGAGTGACGTGCAGTTTAGTGGTCACTTGGAAGAGAAGGCCAAATTGGCCTCTAAAAAGCTTGGCGTGCTCAGCAGAGCTTGACAGTATTTCATGCCGGTACGCCGCCTGCAACTTTACAACGCGCAGGTTCGGCCGTACATGGAATACTGTTCACATCTCTGGGCTGGGGCTCCCCAGTACCAGCTCCTTCCACTTGACCGCATCCAGCGCAGAGCGGCTCGAATCGTCGACGACTGGTGCTTTAATTTCACTGGCGCTGCGCAGAGATGTTGCATCTCTTTACATTTTCTTTCGCATATACCATGGGGAGTGCTCTGAGGAATTGTTCGAATTAATCCCAGCCGCCAGATTTCGTGAACGCACTACGCGGCAAACGTCCCGATACCATCCACACCATCTGGATGCGTGGCGGTCCATCACTGTACGTTTCAAAAGGAGTTTACTTCCGCGTAGTATTCTCTCTGTGGAATAGTTTACCACCGACGATTTTTCCGGACCGGTACGACCTGGGGACCTTCAAGAAAAGAGCTTACTCCTTTCTAAAGGGCCGGCAACGCACCTGCAATTCCCCTGGTGTTGCGGTTGATCATGGGCGGCGGTAGTCACTTAATATCAGGTAAGCCGCATGCTCGTTCGCCCCCTCTTCCATAAAAAACCGCCCCACATACATATGCGATACAACGCCGGGCGTTTTTTCATCAGGGTCCCCCGTCACAGAAACAACACTCGTCCGTCTGTTTGCCCGCCTTGAGTAGCAGCCAGTCCCTGATGTTTACCCAGCGTTTTTGGTACGCAAGCACACGACCAATGTCGCGTCAGTCCTTCCAAGCACCTTGGGCATCAGGGATAGGGATACCACATTTGTATCTTTGTGGTATCTCTGACTGTTTCTTTATAGTCAGCGAGGTGTTGGATTTGAGGTCGAGGGTATTAATATTCCCTTTCAACCAGTCCAGGACCTTCTGGTCGTCACACCACAGCTTCAGGACACTCTCCGTGTAAATGGGTTTTTCTCTAAAAACTGGGTCCGACGCATCAGGGTCCTGCTTACTCCAGGCATCGCTGATCATCTTCCTCCTTCCTTATGTATAGCCACGAGGATATCATCAGCTACCTCCTTTGTTATGTGACCTGAATGCGCACATGTTAAGGCTTTTGAAGCGTAGCTCGTTCTTGCAGCCTTTGGTTGCTGTTTCAGTCACACTTCTTTGTGCTCGCCTCTCGGCGAGCTGGACTCATCCAGCATCCTTTTGGCAGCTTTGTCCTTCTTACCAGGACGCTTGGCTGCTCTCTGCTTCCTGGCGGATGTCTTAGAGCTGGTTCCGGCGGCCGTGCCTACTGCTCGGGCTGGATTTTCATCCTTCCCAGTTTCAACACAGCTACTGGTTCCATCCCCACGCATCGCAGTGGCAGTAGCTTGCCCAGCTCCCCGAGTCTTGTTCTTGGACGCAACGAGCGTGGCTCTTTCTCTGCGGCCTTTTTCTCGCTGCTTCTTATTCTTATTGGCCTTTGCACTACTGCCTGCTGGGATAGACCCACCTGATGGTCCGTCAGGTCGGCAAGTCACCCTTTTGGGTGCCTTGCCCTTCCTCTTACGGCTCACCACTTGCCAGGCAGCAGAGAAAAGGTCATCGGTTCTTTGGGGCCCCACAGGAGATTTGCTACTCGCGGCCCCTTGCTCATTTTTCGCGTCCAGCTCCACAGATTTGGAACTGGTTTTGGAAACATCCAGGGCGGAAATTGCCCCCTTAGTGGGGCCACTTACGCTGGGTGGTACAGTCTGTGGAACCACCAGTTTAATGGCGGTTCCTTCTGGTTTGTCAGTGTCGAAGGTAAACAACTCTGACACGTCTCCCTCTATTCTAATGGACGAATACTTAAATTTTATGTTACTACTACTATTAATACAGTTAATATGACAAAATGTATCAAAAATACACGAAATTCAAAGAAAGTTTTAAATTAATAAATTTCTACCAATGTGAGGGAATGATAAATTTATTTATTTCATTTTATTGTAAAATCATATTATCAACTTTATTGTTGTCTTTATTGTAGTCTGGCTCCTAGTTGAGTGTGTTATAGAGTTCTTATAACTTTGTTTATTGAAACAGTAATATTTATTTTAATAGAATTCTAATAAGAAAAAGAAACAAAAGCAAGATGGCTCTACAGTACAACAGTGGGAGCAATGGAAGCAGAAAGATGAGGAACTTGTTGATGGAAATTTTGAGACAGAATTACAACAAGTAAGACTGATTTTTTTTAAATGAAACAGATGACAAACTTCTGTCCACCCAGGACCTGATTTACCCACAAGATAATCAGGTTGGAATGTAGTCAGTGCCGGATTAAGAAAACGTGGGGCCCGTAGCAAATTATATCGAGGCGCCCTTGATCTGCTATAGGTTTTTAATTATACAGTGGTAAAAAACAATTCAATTCTCAATAAGTTTATTTTATTCAATACTCAATAAATTTATATCTATAGGTTATAATTTTGTTGGTGTTTAATACTACAGTAGTTTACTATGGGCCCTGTTAGACTCTGGCAAGTACAAAAAGCCAAATGTGAGATTGTGTTAGTAATTTAGAATGATTTTTATAAGAAACTAACAATTTAAAACTGATGATTATAACAAATAATTGTAAATGTATATATTTCATATTTTATATTTATAACAATGTATATTATATTTTCAGGAATAGCTAATGTTATATTTTATTAATGGGTTACTTAAATTATGTATATATTTTATATTCATTTATCTGTTTCTTTTATTACTTTTTTAAAGTCTACAAGGGAACTTTTCTAGATTTTATGTTATTATATTTATTTAGAAATAATATTATTCTAATACACTAATCAATTTCTCTAAGCAATAACAATCATTGAAAATAATTCAGGCGTTCTTGACTCATAGTGTTCCCTAAATTATTTTGTTTTACAGTTTAATGTTGAAAATGAATGTTCACTACTTCAATTATTGATCATGAGGCAACAAATGCGCTAAGCGGTTTCTAATTTTAGGAAACAATGTAATGAGTAATCGATTAGGAATTTATTTTGAATTCTGGAAATTCAACGTATGTGAACCCGTTGTGAAACATAATTCTCCATCTATGCTGTATTCAAAATTATTTGCTTAAGCACTGATCATAATTGGCTTCTTTCAAAATCTCTTTGGCTGTAATATATTTATATGATAATGCAGTACAAAAAGTTTTCTTCGTTTTTGTGCCTGTTGTGCAGTGCAAGGCACGTTTCCAAGGCTGGGAATCATTGTCTTGCCAATTTGATGCAAATGGACCAACATTGTTTTTCAGCCGTAGATTGAGTATCTATCACACCTTGTTAAAATGTTCCAAAAACACCAGTTAGATTTTCATATGCTTTCATGCGTTTATCTAAAGCAGATTGCAAGTTATCAATAATGACAACAAACACTTCAATTTCAAACTGTTAACCAGGTGTTTCTGTTTTAACTATTCCGTCAAGTGTACTAGAGTGTTCGTACTTTGTGTTTCGCTTGCGTCGTCTTGAAGTTTATTGCTAATATTCATGACAGCCTGTCAGATCTTTTGCTTCAATATCTGAAAATGTTTATATTAGACGATTGCAGCGACACACTAGTCGCTTGCACGCATTCTAGCATTCCATTTCAGGCATTTGATGTATTGCCTGCTTGATACATTGATACAATTTCTCACCTGTTGTTTTTGATAAATATAACATATGTCCTTTTCTTCCTATGGGTCCGAAAAACCGCAGGCGATAGTAAATTCCACAGTTTGGTCGTGCGAAGCAGAATGTATCGCGTAAATTGTACAGTATTGGACCGCCATCCATCGAGATAATGAGGATGGAATTTCGATTTCTTACGCAGTGTACGATGTACGAAGGTGGAATTCAGCAGCTGAAATTAATAAGCTGATACTGGGGTACCCTGGCCTAGAGATTAAAACAATATTCTATACGAAATCCTGTCTCGATCTACTGAGCACTCCAAGTTTGATACCAGTTTAGCCTTCCCTTCCAAGTGCCTATGTAACTGTACGTCTTCTATTGATGCCTAAGGTAACGATGGGAATGCCCTCAAATCGAGGAGATACGAGATACGATATATATATATTTTTTGCGATAAATGCGCAAAACTGTGTCTTTTGGTGATTGATGACTTTAGTCACCCCCAATCCGAGACATTGTTCAACAAAGACTCGACTTCAGACAAAATGTTTCTTCCGACACTCAATGACGTGTTCCCGAGAAATATTAGCACGACCGGTGTATAAAGCATCGCCAGTACTGTCGTCGGGATAACAATGAATATTACTAATATGCAATACGTAGCACGCAGCCTTGTGGACCTCCAGCATTTACAGGCTTGGAGTCGGAGCATGTACCGTCGACTAGGACCTTAATATCCTAATCTAAACAAAACTAGTGACTCCGTTACATAATTTCTGGGGAAGCCCATAAGATGGAAACTTTGAAAGAAGCACTTTGTGCCAAACCCGATCGATGGTCTTTGCTATGTCCAAACTAACCTCTATGGCCTCTCTCACGGTCTCGACTGCCTACGCCCATCGGTTATCGGTGAGCTGGGTAGACAAAACCACTAACTGAGCGACCTCGACGGAAACCGTATTCACGGTTACCAATCAGCTGATGCTCTTAGAGTTACCGCATGAGCTTGCAGTTAGTAATGGATTTCATTACTGTGGAGAACAAGGAGGTGCGAAATAATCGGTTACCGATTGTCATTTGTAACGTTTCACGTTTATGTGACATCAAGTAAATTGAATATACCATGTTAATAAGCTTTACTTAAAAAGTATGCTTAGGCGATGATGGGATGCTTTGATACGCTGGGTTCCCTTTTGCGCAGGGTCTATAGCAATTGCTACTCTTGCTTCGTGGTTAATCCGGCACTGAACCTAGGGTGCATGGTCTGAGAGGCTTGCCTTTGCAAGCACCACTTATTTACTGAATAAAATTTGGTATAATGTTCTCAATAAATAATAGATATTATATATGTGTATGTGCTGTAAGCATTTTACTTGTTACTATTACCTTATTTTAGGTAAAAATCGAATAAATAAATAGTAAAAATATTTTTTTAATTACTTGTTGTTTTCTATTTTGTTGACTACTGGCTGTGATTCAAAGATTTTAAATTGCTCAAGCTCACTAAAAATGAAATTGTAGCTGCACACCATTTTGTTTATATATTTGTATGGACCTCTTACAGTTGTACATATTAAATTACTTCTAACACATGCCTTACATCTACAAATTACTATGTACTACCAATTATAGGAGAACACATTATTCTAAAACAACAGCAGTGTTTATGATTTGCCTATTTTAATGGTACTTGGAACAAAAGTAAGTATTGTTCAAATTCCTTTTTCAAATGAATATGTATTGCAGGCTATTCTTCTGTCTAAACTTGATTTCGAAGAAAAAAAAGATGTGTATAAACAGCTTAAGAAAGAGGCTGACATAGAAAAAAAGAATGAGCAAGCAAAGGCAAGCAATAAAAAATTAAAGAAGAAAAATGTTATGAGCCTGGACCAATTCAATGATATGGTTAATTCGGGTGAAGATGCGAGAAGTAACTACATATTTCTATTGTTTAAAATAATATTTATGAATAATTTACGTATATTAGTTGGATACGTGTTTTATTGTCTTGCAGTCCCTCAGAATGATGATGCAGTTGAAGAAAAAAAATCTCCTGATAAAGATACTGAATTTTTTGAAAGAATAAAAGATGAAACTAAAAACGAATTGCTTAAAGACAAAATAATTGATAGGATTAAAAATCAACATAGTGTGTCAGATGAAGTAATAACAAGGGTACAATTTGCTGATGCCTTAGAAAAGAAAAACCAAGAAATAGCAGCTCTTCGGGAGGAAATTGTTGCTTTGAAACAAGAAATGCATACAGTAAAGTCAAGAAATAAAAAGCTATGTAACATTCTTGGACAGGGAGAGAGTATGTTGACATTTTTAAATTTCAAGTTATATTTATGTATATTATTTTGTTACATTTGTTTTAGTATGCGGTGCAGATACTTAATAACAATTCAATATACAATAAATAATAATAGGATATATTTTATTTTATGACTGGCTAGGCCTAAATCTGTGTGTAAATTTGCCTTTTTTTAATTTCAAAATATAGCATCCTTAATATAATATACATATGAGGAGCTAAAATTCAAAACGTGATTTGTCACTTCGATCAGATTCTTGGGAATCAAAAAAAATAATAAATTAAAGAACTAATTAGGACCTTTTTTATCTCTTTATGGTAGTTCTTTGACATATTTCATTTTACAAGTACATTTTAAATATTGTACCATTCAAAATTAGGACAAATCATGTTTTGAATGAATAGGTATGGAGAAATCATGTTTTGCTTTATGATTCTGTAGAAAAAACTCAGCTCTACTCAGATTATTCTAGGTAACAACAAATCAATTAAAATATAATTTTTCCCTATAGTTTTCTTTATTAAAAAAATGTCAAATATGAAGTGCAATTTCTTCTTCCAGGCAATCACAGAAAACTTCAGTAGGATTTTCCACTTTAAGAGTATCGAAAATTATATATTCATCCCATTGGAAGCATTCCTCATTCAATGATTGCCAATCACCGAACATACAAGTTAGCAGTTTGTTCACGTCATTTTTGTTTTCTTGTGTGATCCTATGTCCAAGTGGGATTTCTTTTAGCTGATGCGATGTAATGTAACTTATAAACTGTTCATTATCATCGTTGAAATTATTCCTTTTACACAAATTGTTTTTTGCTCCGATCAGACGAATTCTTATTTAAAAATATTCTTTTCACTTCACTGATCATAGGTAAATCTTTATAGAACTTGTTTAATGTTTTCGTATCCATTAGCATCTAATCTTTACCCATAATATTAAGATGTGCAACCTGTTCACAAATTTCATAATATTCTTACATGAAAAGGTCTACTCATCTATCTCAGTAGTTTTTTTTGACTCTGCCAAATATTCTATCTCCAGGCAAGAAACTGTGGCCCCTCACAGGGAAACACATCTGAATATCTTGAGTTGCATTGTCACTGGTCTGCATAAAATACATAACTGTTCTTTTTATATATTACAATATTATTTTTATTCTGAGCTAGAGTTATGTTCTCTTTATTGTTAAAAAAATCTACACTTTAAGACTAAAAGTATGCTTGTATACTACCGATTATTGATTATGCAGACTTTTGTTACCCATATTTAAACTGGCATTAAGTCCGCCCTTTGTAATCCTTATTTTAAGGTGTATTAAGTTACATTTGTTACGTAAACGTTACGTTAAACATGTTCAACGAACAGGTTAAGGAAAACTATTTGTCTCTTTAAGCCCTCTCTCTTCCTGGTGATTGATCTACCTAAAGAATGTGGTGTTTTCAGTATATAAGTTGGTATTTTTTCTTACTATAGTGCACTCTACCTGTAAATCTTTTTATTTTTTTATTTAATTCATCTTTGGGTTGTCTGGAAGAAATTGTATTGTATTCGTAGAAACAAGACCGCCTTTTGCTTTTAACTCATTATCTAGTTATTTTTTGTTATATTTTCTTTTCTTGGTGTACAATAAAGCGTATTGTATTGTTTGTATGATAATGGTCAAAGGTGCGTGACATCTGGTACGGCTATCGTTACCGTATCGTACGAGTACATGTCTAGCAACGACTTTTACGCGCCTTTGAATAAGATGTTTGTTATTAATTTAATAGTATTTATGAACATATTACTAATTACAGTGAGAGACAAAGCAGAGGTGCTAATGGAAGTGGAACGTCTTCGAGCAGTACAGGCAGAACTCACTGCCGAGTTAGCAACATTACACTCTGATCTAGAAAAAGAACGCTCTAGAAATGACTCCAAAAGTAAAGATAAGGTATAATATAATTTTGTTTAATTCGGATATTGTAAGACACTAAATGTGTATACTATTCACCTCATGCATTTTTCACGGCAACTAGATGCTGTGCCTACAGAAACCTACATATCTTCAATTCAGATTCAAAATAAAGAAAATATTATTCGCTAGGCTATTGAAATTGTAAGACATCCTAATCTCACTCGATAGGGAAAGGTTGCTATATTCTACCATCTGCTAGGGATCCTGTTATTAATAAAATAGCCTTCGTTAACTATGATATCAGGAAGTCAAACAGCAAAGCAGTCCACCAGGTGAACATGGGTGCTGTAAAGCGTCCGAAATGTCGAGTATTAAAAGATCAAATTAAACGCGATAAAATCCTTAAACATGGGTTTATTTTACATAAAAAATTGATTTAATATTAAGAATTATTACTAAATACCTACCTAAGTGTAACCACAATGGCATTTATAGATGTGAAGGGACCCAAAGGCAGTAGATAAATAAGGTCCAAAAAAAATATTATCATTTTTAAATGTAACTTTTGTATCAAGCAGCTTCCGTTAACTTGTGTTATTAATTTAGTTCAATTTTATTTACGCGCTATACCGACTCCTCGGTTAACGTCTCCTCGCGCGGCTACAATAATTAGGCCAATCACATAGCCGTTACGAGTGCCTTCGCAGCATAGCTGGCTCCGACGCGCGCGTCATATTCCTTAGTACTATTAAGATTCGCATTGTGTCGAGTCCGCCATAACCTGTTACCTTAATTATAAAAAAAAACTGTTGTCAAGGACGTTTGGAAATTCTAAAAATAATATATTATTACTGATCAAGCTTGTAAGGTTTTATTTGCACATGCTAGCCAAGTAGCCTTACACTTTTTATACATGATAAATGATTCTATAATTAAACATTTTTTGTTGTAATTTACTTAAATAATTTAAGACGTACTTGTATTTGTCATCGCTTTCTACATATATTATATTCTTAACATTTTCGATTCTGGAAAATATCAGCTTTTCTATTTTGGATCTTTGGGAAATTGTGAAAACTTCAAAAGCTCGACATAACAATACAACAATCAGCTTTTTCATTGCATTTAGTTTTAGTGACAAACATATAATAATAACAGGTCCACCTGTTGTTAAGTGGCGTCTGCAGCTCGTGGGCACTTGCAACCAAATTCAAAATGAATGGAGCGTTGCAGTCCCTGAGGACTGAAATAGAATGTGGGCGAGGCAGTCCGTACTCCTCAGCGGTGATAACCTATCTGTAGGCTTCTTTGTTTAAAGTTGGCTGCAGGGGCAGGGGTTCACGGCCTTCCACTTACATTTCAGTTTTATTAAAATAAAATCTCACAGCCTGTAATTATACTGGTTCTCCATAACCTTCAAGTATTTAGCACAAAGCATTGCTACTTGGGTAGAAGTATGTAAAACCTATCGTATCACCTTACCTCTCCAGTGGCCTTTATTTAATAATAAATTGAAGTTACTGTGTGGTGGCGGAGTAAAATAATCCATTACCTCATTTTGTCTCGTGGATGATTGGGAAATTATGGAATATTTCAAAAAGATCTCATGCTTCCGATAGATGGCGGTGAAACGTCGTCCACGTCACACATTTAGCACTCAGTCTAGAGAAGGACAGCAGAATCAAATGAGTGATATGTTTAAGTAATCTCCAATCAGCCTGCCAAGTGTTATACTTACAGCACATCCTCATTACTATGGTCACAGCTTAAAGGCCTTGCAGTTGGGAAACGAATTTACTTGTGCAGAGCAACGGTGCGGGCCTTGCAAGGCTGGGGTTTGCCGACCTTGTGCTAGCGCACTTCAATGATTCTGAACGACAATACATGCGCTTGGCGCGAGCGTGTCATACTTATTACTATACTTATTTAACTTATTTTGAGTGCCGTTTTCGAAATATATCTATAATGGCAAATTACTGTTATCGTTATATCGAGTTACTAAGAAAAGTTGAATTCAAATGACGACCATGCTTATGTTTTCCCTCATTTTTTTTTCTCATAAATTGTTAATCCGAATGCGAATAGACTACATAATTAAATTTAATAATCGAAAACTGACAACATCCATAACAAGAAAGTGTCACTGAAATATTTGGCTTTAAATGTGTTTTCTTGTCATAATAGAAATGATCGTGTTCAATAAATGTTTTGAACTTAATAAGTATTACATAATGTTAATAAATGATAATGAATATATGTCTGGTACATGGCACTAGCGCCATCTGTTAGACATCAACTGTGGCGCGCAACAGTGTTATAATATCCAAAAATATTTTATTTCCATTTTTGTGACAACCCGTAGCATACACACTGGCCGCGTAAATACCTACGCGGGCGGCGGCGTCGTCTGACATCAATGGCGTTTTACAACTGTATAGCAGTGGACTGATTTTTTTTTATGGCAGCGAGGCAAACGAGTATACGGGGCTCACTTGATGGTGGATTATGATTATGGCCTGATGAAATAAAAAGTATGAAGAATAAATATTATTTGAAATAATCATAAATTAAATTTTACAAAACGAAGTTTTGAATTATGGTACCTTTTACTAAGGTTCCTTTTGTTTTGTATGCGAACTGAAATTGAAATATTAATTTAATTTAAAACTTATACATTTATTTTCAGAAACATCCAAATAAAAAGAAAAACATTCGTTTTGATGTCTCTACAGAAGCACTTACGGCAAAGGAATCTGGCAGTGGAATGATATCATAATATAGTATTGGCTTAGTATTTCTTTGAATCGCTAATTATTTTAATCAAAACTCTCGTCATGGCAAATATGACGTCAATTGGCTATGTTCTGTAGTTCTTTCTATGATTGTAAATTTATTAAAAGATGAGAGAGAAATGTCATTACCTTTGTTCGCAATTTGAAAAAAGATTGCATCAAATATTGCTCTGGTAAGTGTGAATAATTTTATTCATTTCAAAATGTATAAATTAATTTTTATGATTTGGCAAATATTGCATTAAATTTCATTGAGGTCGATAATGAGAGTTTGAGTAATTTTTTTTATTAAAAATTGCTAAATTTAAAGATAATTATTAAAATTGGAGCATCGCTGACTGTTAATGGGGCCTGCTCATTTCACTTGCTTGGATCGTGCGACACGATTCATGTATTCATGTATTCGAGGTCTGTTTTTTTATATACAACTTATCTTACAGTTTAATTCACCTAACTATGTTGGTGAATTAGATGATATACAATTCCTACGGTACTATCATTAGTCAGTTCGAAACAAGAAATATATGATTCAACTTCCTGCATGTTAAAATAAAAATGAATGAAAATATAATATTTTAATACCAAAAAGGTTTTATTATCTACGCCCTGACTCTTCTTACCGTAACACCTTACCATCGTTTGTCTTCTAGTCTTAATTTTATCCCGTAGATGAATAAACTTAAAGTGCCACTCTGTTTTTCGGAAGTTTTATCATTTTTGCATTTCAGTAGTAATTCCAAATAGGGTATATTTCTAAGGGTGAAGTGGTGGTTCATACTAATTTATTTTGACACCTAAAGTCCAACCCAATATTGACCGCAAGCCATGTTTTTAAAAGTAAATAATACTCACCGATTGTTTCTTCGTTCGTAAAATTCCCATGTTCTGGGAAGAATCAGCTCGAAACTTTGGCTTCATCACAAAAAAAGTATCTTATATTGGTAAATATAAGATACTTTTTTTAATGATTACTTTAGGTATAGTCCAGCAGTGGACTTTTATTAGTTGATGGTGATAATAATGATGACTGATTCGATAAGTTGCTCGGATCGTGAGCCTTGTTTTTATTTACATATGTATCCGTATTGGACTGTACCAAATAAAATATTACTTGAGGCTGCCCTATTGAGAGTAGATAAGTGGATATAGTGTCCTGTAAGGAAGGGAAAGACTAGGAAGAGACTGCAAACAGCAGTGTGTAAAGTGCAGTATTTCTATCTCTCTGTAGCTAGTGTGCTCGCACATTAGCACATTAAATTTTAGTACGAAAATTTTATAGGTCGGTTAACTAAAGCTGGCATATACAACACACATATTGAGCTTGTGAGGGTCTGAATTAGCGCACGGCATGACATCGTACTGTATACGCAACATAAAAAGTCTCTCCAGATAGAAAAACTTCATGACGCACTCAGCCAGGCTCATGAGCGTTATAGTGCACTCACATGGGCTTTGCCAGTGCCTTACGTTGTAGTACCGTCACAGTTTAAAGACCTTACAGTTGGGAAATGAATGTTTTTTTTATAGGTTAAGGGTGACAAACGAGCACACAGTCCACCTGATGGTAAGTGGTTGCTGTGGCCCATTGACAGCTACATCTATCCTTGATTACGAATCAAAAATCAGATGCGGTATCACCTCTGAGGACCAAGATGGAATGCTTTTGTTTCCCGTAAAATGGGTCTCCGGTTCTCTACACTCACCATACGAAGCACAGCAGCGTTGAGATGCTATTTTACGCTGGTATGCTGTGAGAGCGTGGTCCTTCCCAGGTCGAGCCGATCCACTCGTGCTACTATATTACTAATATAGCTGCAGCATGGCTCTACCATGTAAAATGTACTTGTGCAGAGCAACGGTGTACGTACTGCTGGGTAGGTGGCGGGCCGACCCGGGCTAGCGCACTTCAAGGGGCAAGGCCCCAGAAATTACAGTGGAGCTTCTGAAAGCGGGTGGAAAACCGGTGCTAGAAGTTCTTCAGAAGCTCTTTAATTCCGTCCGCCATAGTGGGACTACTGCGTGAAGCAGAAGCCGGTTTCCGCAAAGGCTTCAGTACCATAGACCATATACATACCCTGCGGCAGATAGTACAGAAGACCGAAGAGTACAATCTGGCACTTTGTCTGGCGTGTGTAGACTATGAGAAAGCCTATGATTCCGTAGAAATTTGGGCGGTGCGGGCGGGCGGGCGGGCGTGCGTGTGTGCGTGCGTGCGTGCGTGCGTGCGTGCGTGCGTGCGTGCGTGCGTGCGTGCGTGCGTGCGTGCGTGCGCGCGAGTGCGCGAGTGCGCGAGTGCGCGTGTGCGCGTGTGCGTGGGTGCGTGCGTGCGTGTGTGTGTGTGTGTGTGTGTGTGTGTGTGTGTGTGTGTTGTTTACATGTCCAAAGAAAGAAGGCTCTCCGTACCTTCATAATCAAAAAGTACCCGGTTGACCGAGCTTTGCTCGGTAATTTTCGCTCGGTTTTTTTTTTGATTCGTGTCTTTTGGAAATAATATTTAGATACAAATTACATACTGATCAAATACGAATAATATTTTTTTGATCGTAGCGACATAATAGAAAAAACTGAACTGGTTATTTGATTAAAAAATCATGAGTGCTTAAAAAATCATGAGTGCAATTAGTTTAATTTAAATTTTCGTGTGTTTAAAAAATACTAAAAAAAGGGCTCGAAAAAATAGATTTTCTCAAAAAAGAACTTGAAAAAAAATTTAAAAAAAGTCGGTCGGTCGGTCTGGGCTCGAACCATGGTATTACGATTTTGCGACCGCCCAATATACCATTAAGCTATTTGTAATCATTAATAAGCCGTCAAAATTTACCTTCTTATTCTAACGATATTATAGCAGTTTTTCATTGCCTAAAAACACGGACAAAAAGACATTTTCTAAAAATAAATCCTAGCTAGATCGATTTATTGCCCCCGAAACTCCCTGCACACAAAATTTTATGAAAATCGTTGGAGCCGTTTCCGAGATCCCGATTATATATATATATATACATATATACAAGAATTGCTCGTTTAATAGTATAGGATTTTCAGCCAGTCTGTAATTTTGCTTTTCACTTCAAAGTTGTTTAGTGATCTTATGTTATGACATCTGTTAAGTTTATTATATAGCCTAGGGGCTAAAAAGTCAAAATGTCTTCTAAACACAGCACTTTTGGGTTTTGGAACAGGACATCGTTCTTTTCTCTTATTGCTTCGTATTAGTTTAGGGACAGTGACGCGATGATACCTCCTTAAACATTGATAAATAAAAGTTTTGCGGACGGATAACACTTTCGCTTTGTCATACAAAGACACTGTTGATTGGCGAAATGGTAGACGGAAAATGACTTTTAAAATAGCTCTTTGTACACGTTCAACCTTTATTTAAATAGCTTTTAGCGGCACCGCCCCAGGCACAAATGCAGTAGGTACAGAGACACTCTCCCAATGCTTTATATGTTTTGATAAGTAATTTGCTATCGGTTACTGTTCGTAAATTTTTTTTTACCGTACCCCATACCCCACTAGATGGAGTGACGACCTGGTGAAACACGCAGGAAGTCGATGGATGTAGGTGGTTTAGGACCGCGTTTTGTAGCATTCCTTGAGCGATGACTGTTTTCAGCAGTGGACTTGTGAAGGGTTGTAATGATGATGATGATAATCCATCCATCCATTACAGCATATAAAAGTCTACTTCTGAGCATAGGCCTCCCTAACAGATTTCTTCATAGGAGGGATTTTACTTATAGTTGCAGTTTTTTTATAATTTTGAGTTGTCAGGATCACGCTTCTGCCCGTCTCCTGCTTTGTTCCCCTTACATTGAGGATGATTTTTATGAGTAAAGCCGATAATGTTTGTTTCTAAATTGAGTTTCATATTAGAGAGAGAGAGAGAGAGGAGATAGAGAGAGAGGAGATAGAGAGAGAGGAGATAGAGAGAGAGGAGATAGAGAGAGAGGAGATAGAGAGAGAGGAGATAGAGAGAGAGGAGATAGAGAGAGAGGAGAT